>CM062815.1:958682490-959343647 GCA_031772625.1 Pinus tabuliformis
AAACAACTGGAAGTGGACCACATAAATCCTTGTGCACAAGTTGTAAAGGGGCTTAGGCGTGCCAAGAGGCACGTTTTTCAAAACTATCCCGATGATGTTTTCCGAGTACACATATGGAACAAACACCATCTCTGCAAGATACCATATGAAGACCTGTCACCATATTTTCCTTACATAGATTTTGAAGGGAGCGTTAAGTGACTAAATTGCTCATGCCAAAGTTTGCTCACTTCATCATTATGAGCAAAAAATACCGAGGGAAGAGTTGATGACCCAAAGTTGTTAAACTTATACAACCTTGTAGAATCGTCAACAATGCCAGTAGCTAAAATCTCTCTAGGATCTCTTAGGTCCTTAATCACAACATCATGAGGTGAAAATTCAATGGTTTTACCTTCACCTGAATGAGTTATCTTATGTACAAATAGAAGGTTGCAGGATAAGGTAGGAACACATAATACATCATTAAATTGACCATTATCTAGATGAATAGTTCCAGCCCCTACAACACTAAGAGATCTATCACCACCAAGATATATATTTTTGGTGTTACAACCATTTAAAGAAGAAAACATGGCTTTGTTTTTGGCCATGTGATAAGAAGCTCCAGAATCAATGAGCCACTCATGAGAATGAGAAGAAGAGAATATACATTTAGTGCATAACCAGATCGAGATGCTTAACAACCACATGAAAAAAGTGTTATTCCTGAAGATGAAGTTGAAGTTGAAGAGTGCTCCAAATGGATGTTGCGCTTCTTCATTGCTGCTTCCAAGGCTTCCATCTTTTTAAACCATTTGGATTCTAAGTGGCCATCATGATTACAAAAGTTGCAATGTTTATGAGTCTTCTTCCCTTTGTTTTTATTTGCCTTATCACTTTGTTGAATTGATTTTTCATTTTGAGACTAAAATTGCTTAGGACCCTTGTTTGGCTTAGGACCATTCTTTTTAGGATGTTTCTTCGTAGGATTCTTTGAATTTGGTTAAAAATCCTTCCTTTTTGTTTCTAATTTGCGCAGATCGCATAGAGACACATGGCAAAGAGCATACATAGAAATGAGAGGTATGGATCCGGTAATAAAAAACAGAGAGATAAAAAACTAAAACTGCAAATAAAGATTGTATACCTTCAGAATCTTAAAAATACCATAGTTAGGGCTACTAGAAACCTTTTCGCGTGAAACGAAAGGGGTTCCTCACTGGAACAAATGCTCCTAACACAATAGAGCAGTCCTCTTGGCCCGAAAGTGGCCAAAAAAAGTAGATCTAGGAAACGACAGTCAGATGCAATTGAACCGGCTTCATATTTGGATCAAGAACAGATGCAGCCCTCAAATAGCTCTGATACCATGTTGGAATTTACAGGGTAAGTTCCTCTGATAGAACACCAAAGGACACCACTCACAAACAAATCATAGATCAATACACCAATATTCTTGATGTGGTTAAAACCCTCAAAGAGGGAAACAGTCCATGGCCTGAGCCAACACAGCCACTTCAAGCAAATTATTAATGTAAAATAAAGAAAATTTACATAATCTTCTCTCATGAACGGTCACCTTACAAATGACCCTCCATGCTCTTTAAATAGAGATCATGGACCAATCAGGTTTTAAACCACTGATCAAGTGTTGGTAATACCGAGGAGAGAATGAACCGTCAGATCACTTCATGTATAGAACATATCGTGACTGTCAGATTGTAAGTTACAAAAGTTACATATTAAAGAAACATTCTTTACCTAACTATACACTAGACCAAGTTATACTTAACTATTTCTTGTGTTGGAATATCCTAACACATTCCTAGGGCCTCTGCAATTACAGGAGACCAGATTTATTATTTACCTTGTGGAGGGGTGGCAGAGCCCTTGACTCTCCCTACTTGGGTCTGAGGTTCTTTTGGTGCTTCCCCTTTCCCTAAAAATGAGTCCATTAGTTGTTGGATGACAATTTCCATGTCTTTTTGTGATTATTCATCATGAACCTCTTTGTTTGACTTTTCCTTTGAAGTGATTTTGGTGGTATTGTAGCTTATTTTGCTTTTGTTTTGGTTAAGATTCCAACAAAGGAAGGGGTTGAGGGATTTGAGGAGGCAGGAGGGAGATGGGATCATCATAAGCCATATGTTGAGCAATTACTAGATCAGCTAAAGGGGGATTGGGAATACGGTTTATCTGATCAAGATATATGATTCGATGGCTAATGTGAGGCTGGATTGAGGAATTTGATTCTTCTAAAGTCTCCACAAGCTCGGTGTTGGAGATTTGAAGGTCACTTAGGCCACAAGGGAGATTGGATAAAATCCAAAAGTTATTAAAGGAGCTAGGAATAGAGGACCCAAATTGAGGCAAGGTGTTGGCATTTCAAGAATAATGAACATAGGATGTAGGGTGAGGGGTCGATGAAGTAAATCCAAGATGTGAAGGCTCGAGTTGTTTAGTAGATTTGTTGGGGTTGTTATTTTTGCACCTAATTGTTTCCTTTTGTTCATATCAGGCCTCTTGAGATTCAAATGCATAATGTTTTGGACATCTATTAGCGAAGTGGCCATATTCATGACATACCTTGCATTTGAAGGGTAGCATTTTGTAGTTCAACTGTTGAGTATGCGTTCAATTATTGACCTTAAGCTTCACTGCTTTAGGGAGTCCTCTAGCTAAATTGAATTCTATGTAGATCCTTATGCATGCATGCATGTTCTCCTATGGTTCACTCCAATCTATGTATTTTCTGATAACATTCCCTATATTAATTCACCTCCCCAACAGTGGAGAGGGAGGTGAGGGAGACGAACCTCTATCAACACAATGTTAAGGATGTCAAGTTTTGGATTAAAGTCTAGGGTCCATCTATTCAAGTAGAGACCCCTCAAATCCATGAAATATGACCCAATCCTAAATATTAAGTCTCTGTCTCCCTTGGATTCAAAATAGAAAGTGAAGTATCCTCTTGTGGAAAAGTGTGCCAAGATTTTTCCTTTGATTTTTGGAGATCAGTTTCACTCTATCCATTTTTCCATAGCTTATGGAGAGGGCTGGAGACCAATTAATTGCCCGACTAGTCCTCGCTTGAAAAGGGAGAGAGCTTCCTTGCAAGGAACAACCGAGGGTAGATCAATTTCCAGTATGGAGTCCAATCATTTGGAAAATTTGGAAATAGAGGGGCGATCACAGGGTGGGCCGAGAAATGAAATAAAATACAAGAATGTGATTATAGCTAAGAGCCTAATCACACTAAGATGCTTGTAATAGTTGATCATAATGCATAATAAGTGTTTTATCTTTTAGATGATACTACCATCTTCATTGTTTTCACATATTTAAGTCCAAATTTAACGTCGTCCCTTTCATCAATTGAGTTATTTATCATTAGATCCTTTGGAATAAACAAACCTAAATATCAAATTCTATCATTGGTGACCATTGACATTATTTGAATGGAAATGAAGATTGATGAAATTCTAAATTGGTTCTCTCAAAGCTATTAAAAATATACAATGTTGAAAACAATTTGCCTAACATTGAAAAGTGGCTTGTTGATTTGTTTAAGTTGTTTGTTTTAAATGATATAATGGTTTATTTAATTATTTAATTAAAATTGGAGAATTTTATTTATATAAAAGACTATGAAAAATGCACACAAATGGGTTATATAAATAAATAATTCCTACAATGCCAAGCAATTATATATAATAACTTATTATTCATGATTTACAATTTCAAAACCATCCAAAATATTCACTCATACTGAAACTTACCAAATATAAAGAATTGGGATGCTTAGAATAAGTGAATTGGCTCATTAACAAGTTACCTATCATTTAAAAACAATCCTTTTTTTCCCTAATTTGGTAACCAAATTGGCTTAGGAGTCAGCAAATTTATTGTTAAGCCATCACACGTGAAACCATTCAATCTTGTAGTTCATTTTTTGACCAAAGTTCTAATTGTGCTAAGAATGACTTCTAGTATGAGATCTCTGGCCTTTGTTCCAAATTGCACGTGTCTTAGGATGATAAATGGTTACCCTAGAACAAAGAGATGACTTGGATGGAATGTACGAGGTAGGATAATTCCTTGCAAAGGAGCATATTCCTTTGCTAAATTATTTGAAATAACTCCTAGTTGACATGCACATTGTCCTTCAATTAATCCTCTAGGGTGAAATATTTCCCCCTCTGGCACTTGCCTCCCCTATTATACACTAATTTTCAAGAATATAAAACTATAAATATAATAAGACACATTAACATATTTTTTAATCATTTTCTATAATAAAGGTATCATTCTAGGACAATGGTTGGATATATAATAAATTATTGGATGAGGACAAAATGCATTTTGGCCCATGAGGTGTATAATAATTAGCAATAAAGTGCACCGTTAAGACATTCCTTGTGTGAAAATTGTTGGTTCAAAACCTTGCAAGTCTAATTAAGAGAAAATAGCATAAAAAAAGGAGAAAACACATTTTCATTAACTTAATTTTGATTTAAATTCTTCACATGCAAGTTTGTGCTTGGATCACAACAAATACATCAACCAATAGATAACTATATCTTCAAAATAATATTTGAGCCCTCTTATCAACCAAAACTTTAAAATTTTCCAAAAGGATCCAAAACTGGGTTAAAAAAATACGGTTTTGCTGGTATATACCTTACAAAAATGACCCACCAAAAAAAAAATTACATGTCATACTATTATTGTTTGATAATGCAATCCTTCATAACTGTGGTATGCCATTCCATTTAGTTCCAAGGAATGGGAGAGGGTTTGATTCATCCATTGATTTTTAAATAATTCAATCTTAACTTGCACCTTTCACTAGCAGATAAGTATGCATCTTCATTATGATCACAAAGAACACAAAAATATACTACTGAAGAGAACCCTTTTGTTGTTTTTTTAATTATTTTCATAAGACTTTTTAATGTTATTTCCTTTGGAGAGAAGACCTTCACAAAATGTTGAATAAGAAGAAAGGCGTCTCCCAAAATAGTGAGACACACTACCTAAGTTTCTTTGCTAAGTCTCCTAATAGACTAAATAAGTTTAAGCTTGGTTGTTTGTCATGCATCCTAAGCCCCATGAATGCTTTGCAACTTTGACATCCTCGGGGCCTGTTGTAGCTGCTGCAACACCCTCCAAAATTTTGGCTTACACTCAATTTTAGATCCTTCCTTGGTATTCTACATAGTTATTGAAAACACTAGAGCTCATTTCATGAGCTTTCCAGCAGTACTGTGGTCCCTTTTGCATGATCAATTAATTGTCATATTTTGGCATGTTTGGTTGTCATGCAAAGTTTTCAAGCCTATTCTGATGGTTTTGAAGGTCAGTCTTTGTGTATATGAGTTATCCTAACCATGTAAACATCTGTCGCACCCATACAAAAAGTCTTGACCATTGTTGCACAAGTGTCGTCATGGTCTTCCTAAAGTCTATCTTAAGTGTCGCACTTGTCATATCTTTTTGTAACACAGTCACACAGAGGGAAATGATTTGTTCACGTGTTTGAATGTTCTATATTTTCATGTAGTTAAAGTATCCTAAGTGTCTGATCACATTCAAGGTTCATTACAATTCATCACCTATCCCAAACTTAGTCATTTTTGGAAAATCTTCCTGACTGAACAACTTAGCTTCATCGAGTCCCAACTAAACTACGCAATGCATTGTCTTAGACCCCTAAGTTGTGACCTTGTTGCTTTATACTGCACAATGTGTGGTCCCTATCCCCCAGGGTTGCTACACTGCGCAATTCTTGTGCCCAACTCCCGACCTTGACCCCCAAAATTGTGCAGTTATGTCCCACATACTAGCTTGAATTGCATACTTCGCATCTTCAACCCTTGATCTTTTCCCTTAGCTGCTGGAACTGCACAATATGCAGAATCCAAACCTCCCTTGACTTCCAAAACTCCTTAGTTGGCTTTCCCAGTGTCCTTTCCCTTAGCCTCACCCCACAGCCTCCAGAATCTTCATAGTCTTGTCCTTCAGGCCTCCCTGAGTTGTGCACTGCACAATCTCAGAGCTCAAGATATCCCCCCTGACTGCTGGAACTGTACAATGCACAATCACTGAGCCCCTCTTCCTAGCTTGTCACTTGTCCCGGGCTCAGTTGATGGATCATAACGCATCATCTTAGACTAGGTGGTTTTCAGATTAATGTCGTCTTGTCATGAGTGAATTGCGGGTACAGGTAAACTATCATGTCATGGAAAATGATGGAAAAGGAGAAGGCGGACGGAAGCATGCCTAAAGACTCTCTTGTAATTGAACTCACAAGTTGATCAATGGAGAGAAAGAAAAGGGACACAAGTTTGTGACCACCATCCAAGACTAAAAGATCATTGAAGATTATGTATCACCAAGCCATACAGAGGTGAAGAGAAATCATATTCAAGAAGACATCCAACACTTAGCAACAATAGTTACTTGACATTTCCACATCATCAAGTCATCAGTGTCATGTCATGTCATCAGTGGTCATATACTACATCACTATTGTGGACCATGTATATTGTATTCAAATGTAATGTAAAGTGGAAGTCCAAAGGACACACATGGAATGTAAAGAGTCATGTAATTTGGAAAGTCATAGGAATTCGAACAGTCATGAGGGTAGTCAAAGAGTCGCCCTTGGTTATATATACTCCCTCATTGTATGAGTAGATGACTTTTCACGTTGGCTCTTCCCGCAAGGCATTAGAGAGATCAGCTAGTTCTTTGAGGAGTAAGGAGTGGCTCCAATGTCCCATTAGTGGGGCTAGTGATGTACATTGTAAACATGTTTCTTGGAAATCTTACTTAATAACATAAGCCTTTAAATCCAACACGTTCTTCATGCATGGACTATGAATGTTTGTAAGACGATTCTATGGATGTTTGTATTTCATGTTTGCTTTCGCGTGTGCTAAGATGATTGAACTATTTCATTTATTTTAGTACTTATCTTATCTTATTGAGAATGTGTTGTAATGGTTGCTATCGATGTCCTATCCTCGTGGACTATTCCGCGGGATATTAGACAAATCTTTCTCTATTTATTGGTTGTAATGACTGTCGCATCCGTTGTGGACTATTCCGCTGGATGTTAGACAGATCTTTATGGTTCATGTGTGTCTCTTCTTGGGTGGTACTATTACCTCTCACTTAGAGGCTTGCTTTTCTCCCCTCTTTGCAGTAGAATAACCTCGACATGGTTGCAACTAAACACTCACCAGGCACACCTCCGTTGTTTTTCAAAGGCGCCATTGCATCCCTCTCTTGTGTTGACAGTTAGAGCCAAGGCATATCTTTGAGATATATGGAATCCAGGCCAATATTCTAGATGGGGCTCCTACACCAATCGCTATGAGGTCTAATTGGGACTTCACATTGGAGAGATCCCTTGGTTGATAGATTTCCAGCACCGTCAATAGTCGCTCTAGAAGGAGGGCCATATGATAAGTTGAACCCATTGCATCTCGTTTGAATCTATTATATAAAATGTCTCACACAAAAATCTTACTCCTAGGATGTTTCTCCAATTTTTCCCTTTATCAAATTTGAATCCTCGATGAGCCTCTCAATCACTTGTCCCAGTTAAAGTTTGACGGTGAGGATGGAACATCCATAACCGAGCACATTTATGATTTTCTTAAATTTTGTGAATCTTACGATATCAATCATGAAGAGTTTGCTTGTGTGCTTTTCTTCCTCACCCTTCAAGGTCGTGCTAATCAAGGGTGCCATACCTTGCCATCTGCTTCCATCCATTCCTTTCATCATTTCCTCAGGGAGATCCATCAAGCCTTTGAAATGTATAATTATCGAGATGTGTGTAAAAGAATCAATCTCTTAAGAATGAAGCCTAAGGAATTAATTGAGGATTTTTTTGATTGATTCCTTCAACTTTGTTGTGAAATTTTTGAAGAATACATGTATCAGGATTTCTTGAAACAAGAGTTTGAATGTTTGGTTCTTATCTGTTTACACGGTGAACCTGAACTCCCTGATTGCTCTACTTTCCCAACTCTTCTGAATCATGAGATACCTCTAATTTCATAGGAGGAATTTATTGTTCCTCTTGTTCTTTGTCCTCCTCCTTTTCTAGTTTCGATAGGGGTGCCTCTTTGCGATGGTAACAAAGTTGAAAAATATGCATATCAAATTCCCAATCCATCTTCTCATTCTTATTCTATTTGTCATGACTCAGATTCAATGGAGGAAATCCTAGAATGGCTCATGAATCGCATGGGAAAGACTAACTTCCCTATTCCAAAGCATGATGTTATCATTCAGAACTCTAGCCTCCAATCTGATCAGGATTTTTGTGATCCTATATCATCTACATGCCTTGATTTTTTGTATTGTGATTTGCCCGATCAATATGCTCCACCAGCTAGTCTTTCACTCTCTCTTTATTTTCGCGTTGCTGGTTCAAATTGTGATTAGGCACAAGGCAGTCACTTTACACAGGCAGAGGAGCAAGAAGGTGAAGATGCTCTCAATATTTCTTATTTTTTCAAGATCCTTCATGTCAAGATAATGCGCTTCCATTCTTGGATGATTGTCAATCTGATAATCTCGGTAGTGAATCAAATGCAATCAACTCTTATGATCAATCTTTAACCTTGGGCAATAATCATTCCCATGATGATGACTGTGATCACAAATGCCCAGGTACATCATTTTATTTTTTGGATCCTCCATAACATTTTGATTTGAACAAATTAGATCTGTAATCTGATCCATCCAAAGAAAAATTATGTAATGAAACATCCTCTTCGTCTCACCATCCCTTGTGCTCTACTGTTTGTGATGCATCTACTTGCAATAAATATACTCCATGCTCTTCAAGTTATTCATCTCATGAGTTAACTTCTCAATTAACACAAGGTGGTGAGACAATCCATGATGAAAATGAACATAATCAAATCATTGAGTACTCTTCCCGTCCCTCATCATCTTTTCTCTTGCATGTAGACAAATCTACAAAACATATTACTCATGACATTTTCCCGTTTCATACATCTTCTAATTTGCGATCATATGAATCTTTTAACTTGAGTAATTTGGTTGTTGAAGTTGAAAAATATGATCAAGTCAGTGACAAATATGTTTGCCACTCAGTTAATAGTGATCTCATCAAGATAACTGAAAGCAGTTATCCTCACACTGTGCACGATATGGTTCAATCTTCAAGATGTGATTTTACAATTTTGGAAAGTTCAGGGACTTTCCAGGGAGCCAGGGCACTTCAACTGTCTTTGATGGTTATGTAAGGATCCTGCAACTCTAGTAAGACTCCCAACTTAAGTTAGATCTGGTTTTCTTTGCAAAACTCTATTTTTCGCACAGTTTCACTTGATGTAAATTCATTCTTGAAATATATTTGGCATCGCGGATGTGTTCTCTTGAATTTTCAAGATTTGATTTCTGATCAGAGTCAATATTCTTTATCTCCATGCAAGTCTCTTGTATCAAACTCGGGTTTAGAATGCGTATCTCTCATAGAATCATCGTGTTGTGAAGTTTATTATCCTAAATATTATCTTTGGCTGGAGGAGTCATACATGTCACAATTTTTTGAAAACAATCAGCTCCTCATCCATCTTGCAAATATTCTGATGCTAATCCTTTTCTTCATCGCACCAAAAATCCTCTTGAGGGTGAGTGAATGCATGGATTATTTGATGAATCAAATTATTCTTCACTTGTTTTACTCTGACTAGTTTCATGTGTTTGTTATACTAGCATTCTTGTTCATTTCTCTTGGTGATTACGATGTTAGTACAGTGTGCAACCAGTCATAAGAAATGGTTTGTTACACTTGTCATGTGAGGAAGAAGATTCTACTATGTAGAGCATTTCTGAAACTGTTTAAGTTGATTTACCTTTGCTAATTACAAGTTGGGGATATGATGATTTACTCATTTCATCTGATCATTATTTTTTCTTTGGTGACTATCATTTGTTTTATCATTTTCTCACCAGTACATCCAATGACAATTGTTTTACGTCCTTCGATCTTTATCGTTCAACATCTTATTATTCGTATTTTTGCCGAGCGGTTGAGGCACGTCATCCTTCGCTGATGGTTATGTTAGGTCCTCACTGTCTCGACATGACTTATGAATATGATCATATTTATTCCCCCCCCACAAGGTTCCCATTATAATCCTCGTCTCTAATTGAAAATATTTTTTTCAAAAATTTTGGGGTTGTCAATAGGATCATCATGAATTTTATGATCCAATGGCTGAATGGTTGGAGTAATCTTCCTCGGCAAGTTCCATTGCAATAAATAGGTTTTTCCCTTTTCTCATGCTTGCTAAGCAGGATGACACAGAAGAAGGTGCATTCGCAAGAAATCTTCGAGGTTTGTCTGATTATGGTTTATTTTGAAAAGGTAAGAACGTGAATTGGACGAAAGTAGTGGTTGTGATACATCTTTCCACCCACAGGAAATACCTTCAAAATTATGTGCAAATTATTCAAGATGTCATATTTTTTATTACACATTACTTTATATCCGATTTAATTGTTCGTATCTTTGCGGATGCAGGTCGGGAACAACTATGTTGGCTTCACTAGAAATTTCATTACATGTGACCCGGACCTACTAGCTACTAGTTTAAGAGTAGGATTAGTTGTGTTTCAATTTTTCCTCCTGCACCCATCCCTTTTATTCTCTTAGCCTCTTTTGTATTTTCTCACTTTCCTCTGACATTATCCGTTGGTTTAGTTTCCTTTTGCTTGGCTTCTCATTATATGTCGTTGTTGTATGTTGTCTTTCCTTTCGTCTTGCTTTTCTTTCTTGTTGAGTTTCTCCTTTCGTTTTCATCATGTGAATAAGTTTTCTGCATGAATATGTTGTGGCTTATAAGTATTTGTGTGGCCAAAATATAAAGAGTCTTGTGACACTTCAGCGTTTGGCTAACTTTATGTCTCACCTCCTTGTGTTGGTTACATCTTTTGGCATTGAAATTCCAATGGAAAATATGATTCGTCTATAAGGAGAGATTTGGTCCAACCATGGACCCATGTCTAGTCTGGAAACCTCATGCATATACTCGGTTTTTTTGTTTTTGTGTCTTCAAGCTCATCCAACTAGTAGAAACAAAGAAGGGGAAAAATTTAAATGAGCAAACCTAAATCAAAGGTCTTTATATGCTTCTTTGAAGGAACTATCTCTTCTTCTCTCAATAAGTTGGGATCCCTCTTCCACGCCAAAATAAATAAGTTGTAATGCATTATTCTGTTTAAATAAATAATGGCGAAAGAAGAGAAAGGCTTCCTGCGCAAAGTGGTGAATCAAGCAACTCTTTTGGGGTTTTGTCCAAGCTTGCTAGTAGCATAGCAATGTTTGTGTTCCTGTGTGACTCTCTCAGGGTACTGTCTAGGCCTACTGGCAGTGGAGCAACACTAGAGATGAAAAATTATACTCTAGAAACCTTAAGCTCGCAAGCTACACTACCCTTACCAACTCGAAACATTGTGATTATGTTTAATCTTATGTTGTGTGCAACCGAGAAGGTATAAATGGGACCGTGTTTGTTTGTGGGGTAAGTGGGAAGGCCAAAGTAATCTACATGATGAATCAATACTCAATGAAGAATCAAGGTCCTGCACAGAAGAAGTTAACTAAGACAGAGAAGTTGGAGTTCAACCAGTGTGTCACCAAGTGTTGTAGCTGCTGCAACACCCTCCAAAATTTTGGCTTACATTCAATTTTGGAGCCTTCCTTGGTCTTTTAAATTGTTATTGCAAACACTAGAGCTCATTTCATGAACTTTCTTACAGTACTTTGGTCCCTTTTGCATGTTGGGTTAATTGTCATCTTTTGGCATGTTTGACTGTCGTGTAAAGTTTGTAAGCCTATTCTGATGGTTTCGAATGTCGGTCTTTGTGTACATGAGTTGTTCTAACCATGTAAAAATTTGTCGCACCAATACACAAAGTCTTGAGCACTATTGCACAAGTGTCGTCACGGTCATCCTAAATCTATCTTAAGTGTCACACTTGTTGTGTCTTGTCATCACGCAGTCACATGGAGGGAAATGCTTTGTTCACGTGTTTGTATGTTCTATGTTATCATGTTTTCAAAGTATGTTTAGTGTGTGATCACAGTCACGGTTCATCACCCATCCTACACTTAGCCGTTTTCGGAAAATCTTCCTGACCGATCAACTTAGTGTCACCCGACCCCAATTGAATTGCACACTGCGCAGTTTCAACCCCCTAAGTTGTGAACTTGCTACTTGATACTGCACAATGCATAGTCCCAGTCCCCCAGGGTTGCTACACTACGCAATTCTTGTGCCCAACTCCCGACCTTGACCCCCTGAATTGCGCAGTTATGTCCCACATCCTAGCTTGAACTACGCACTTCGCATCTTAAACCCTAAATATTTTCCCTTAGTTGTTGGAATTGTGCAATGTTTAGAATCCAAACCTCCCTTGACATCCAAAACTATGTAGTTGGCTTTCCCAGTGTCCTTTCCCTTAACCTGAACCCACTGCCTCCAGAAAATATGCAGTCTTGTCCTTCAAGCCTCTCTGAGTTGTGCACTGCGCAGTCTCCAAGGCTCAAGATCTCCCCTCTGACTGTTGGAACTACACAATGCGCAGTCACTGAGCCCCTCTTCCTAGCCGGTCACTTGCCCCAAGCTTAGTTGATGGATCATAATGCATCATCTTAGACTAGGGAGTTTTCAGATTGATGTCATCTCGTCATGAGTGAATGGCATGAACACATACATTATCATGTCATGGCAAGATGATGGAGAAGGAGAAGGAGGAGGGAAACATGCCTAAAGACTCTCTTGTAGTTGAACTCACAAGTTGATTAATCGAGAGAAAGCAAAGGGACACAAGTTTGCGACCACCATCCAAGAGTAAAAGATCTTTGAAGATTTTGCATCACCCAGCCATGTGGAAGTGAAGAGAAAGCATATTCAAGAAGAAATCCAGTACTTAGCAGCAACAATGACTTGACATTGCCACATTATCAAGCAGTCCATGTCAACAATGTCATGTCATGTCATGTCATGAGTGGTCATATGCCACATCACTATTGTGGACCGTGTATATTGTATTCAAATGTATTGTAAAGTGGAAGTCCAAAGGACACACATGGAATATAAAGAGTAATGTAAGTTGGAAATTTATAGCAATTCGAACAGTCATGAGGGTAGTCAAAGAGACACCCTTGGTTATATATACTCCCTCATTTTGTGAGCAGATGAATTTTCAAGTTGGCTCCTCCCGCAAGGCATTAGAGAGATCAGCTAGTTCTTTGAGGAGCAAGGAGTGGCTCTAATGTACCACTATTGGGGCTAGTGATGTACATTGTAAACATGTGTCTTGGAACTTTTACTTAATAACATAAGTCTTCAAGTCCAACACGTTCTTCATGCATGGACTATGAATGTTTATAAGGCTATTCTGCGGATGTTTGTATTTCATGTTTGCTTTCACATGAGCTAAGATGGTTGAACTGTTTCGGTTATTTTAGTACTTATCTTATTGAGAATGTGTTGTAATGGTTGTTATCATTGTCCCATCCTTGAGGGCTATTCCGCAGGATATTAGGCATATCTTTCTCTATTTTCTAGTTGTAATGATCATCACATCCGTTGTGGACTATTCTGCTTGATGTTAGACAGATCTTTCTAGTTCACACATGTCTCTTCTTGGTGGTACTTTTACTTCTCTCTTAGAGGCTCACTTTTCTCCCCTCTCTGCAGTATAAGAACCTCGACAAGGTTGCAAGTGAACACTCACCCAACACACCTCACTTGATTTTCGAAGACACCATTGCATCCCTCTCTCATGCTGACAGTTAGAGCCAAGGCATGTCTTTGAGATATTTTGCAATTGGTTCGATATTCCGGATGGGGCTCCTACACCAAATTGTGTTAGGTATAATTGGGACTTCACATCAAAGAGACCCCTTATTTGAAAAATTTCCAGCATCATCAAGAGGGGCAATAGAAGGAGGGCTAGATGATAAGTTGAGCCCATTGCATCTGGTTTGAATTTCTTATCTAAAATGGCTTAGACACAAATCTTACTCCCGGGGTGTTTCTCCAATTTTTCCCTTTATCAAATTTCAATCCCCGATGAGCCTCTCGATCACTTGCCCCAGTGAACGTTTGATGGTGAGGATGGAACATCCATAACTGAGCACATTTCTGGTTTTCTTAAATTTTGTGAATCTTACGATATCAATTATGAAGAGTTTGCTTGTGCACTTTTTTCCTCACCCTTCAAGGTTGTGCTGATCGATGTTGCCATACCTTTCCACCTTATTCCATCCATTCCCTACATAATTTCCTCAGGGAGCTACATCAATCCTTTGACATGTATAATCACCATGATGTGTGTAAAATAATCAATCTCTTAAGAACGTAGCCTAATTAATCAATTGAGGATTTTTCTAATCGATTCCTTCACCTTTGTTGTGAAATTTATGAAGAATACATGAATAAGGATTTCTTGAAACAAGAGTTTGAGCGCTTGGTTCTTATCTCTTTACACTGTGAACCTAAACCCCCTGATTTTCCTTCCCCCAAATCTTGTGAATCGTGAGAAACCTCTAATTTCAGAGGAGGAATTTACTGTTCCTTTTGTTCTTTGTCCTCCTCCTTTTCCAGTTCCAATAGGGGTGCCTCTCTGCGATGGTAACAAAGTTGAAAAATATGCAAATAAATTCCCATTCCATCATCTCATTCTTATTCCGTTTCTCATGACTCAGATTCAACGGAGGAAATCCCATAATGGCTCATGAAGCCACGAGGAAGTCTAACTTCCCCATTTCGAAACATGATGTTATCATTCATAACTCTAGCCTCCAATCTAATCAAGATTTTTGTGATTCTCTATCTACATGCCTTGACTCTTTGTACTGTGATCCGCCCGATCAATATTCTCCACCTGTCGGTCTTTCACACTCTCTTGATTTTCACATTGTTGGTTCAAATTTCGATTAGGCACCAGGCAAACACTTTACACAGGCAGAGGAGCAGGAAGGTGAAGATGCTCTCAATATTTCTTTTTTTTGTCAAGATAATGCGCTTCCATTCCTGGATGATTGTCAATATGCTAATCTTAGTAGTGAATCAAATGTAATCAACTCTTACAATCAATCAATAACCTTGGGTAACAATCATTCCCTTGATGATGATTGCGACCATAAATGCCCATGTACATCATCTGATTTTTTGGATCCTCTAGAACATGTTGATTTGACTAAATTAGATTTGGAATCTGATCTAGCCAAATAAAATGTTTGTATGGAAACTTCCTCTTCATCTCACAATCCCTTGTGCTCTACTGTTTGTGATGCACCTACTTGCAACAAATATACTCCATGCTCTTCAAGTTATTCATCTCATGAGTTAACTTCTCAATTAACACGAGGTGGTGAGACAATCCATGATGAAAATGAACATAATCAAATCATTGAGTACTCTTCTCGTCCCTCATCATCTTTTCTCTTGCATGTCGACAACTCTCCAAAACATATTACTCATGACATTTTCCCGTTTCATACATCTTCTAATTTGCGATCATATGAATCTTTTAACTTGAGTAATTTGGTTGTTGAAGTTGAAAAATTTAATCAAGTCAGTGACAGAGATGGTTGCCACCCGGTTAATAGTGATTTCATCAAGATCAATGAAAGCAATTATCCTCACACCGTGCGCAATCTGGTTCAATCTTCAGGATGCAATTTTACAGTTTTAAAAAGTTCTGACACTTATCAGGGAGTCGAAACACTTCAATTGTCGTTGATGGTTATGTCAGGATCTTGTAGTCCTGGTAAGACCCCCAACTTAAGTCAGATCTGGTTTTCTTCGCAAAACTCTTCTTTCCACACGGTTTCACTCGATGTAAATTCTTTCTTGAAATATATTTGGCATTGCGGATATGATCTCTTGAATTTTCAAGATCTGATATTTTATCGGATTCAAGATGTTTTATCTTCATGCAAGTCTCTTGTATCAAGCTCAGGCTTGGAATGCATATCTCTCATAGAATCATCGAATTGCGAAATTTATTATCCTAAATATTATCTTTGGCTTAAGGAGTCATACCTATCACACTTTTTTGAAAACAATCAACTCCTCATCCTTTTACAAATATTATGATGCTAATCCTTTTCTTAATCGCACCAGAAATCCTCTTGAGCGGTAGCGAATGCATGGATTATTTGATGAATCAAATTCTTCTTCACTTGTTTTACCCCGACTAGTTTCATGTGTTTGTTATAGTAGCATTCCTGTTCAATTCTCTTGGTGATTACGATACTAGTACAGTGTGAAACCAGTCACAAGAAAATGGTTTGTTACACCCATCATGTGAGGAAGATTATTCTACTATGCGGAGAATTTCTGAAACTATTTCAATTGACTTACCTTTGTTAATTACAAGTTGGGGGTATGAATCTACACTACCCTTCCCAACTAGAAACATTGTGATTATGTTGAATCCTGTGTTGCGTGCAAGGTATAGATGGGTCGTGTCTATTCGTGGGGTAAGTGAGAAGGCCAAAGTAATCCGCATGATGAAACAACACTCCCTAAAGAACCAAGTGATTGCACATAAGAAGTTAACTAAGACAGAGAAGTTAGAGTTCAACCAATGTGTCACCAAGTGTTGTAGTT
Source organism: Pinus tabuliformis (assembly GCA_031772625.1). NCBI lineage: Eukaryota > Viridiplantae > Streptophyta > Pinopsida > Pinales > Pinaceae > Pinus > Pinus tabuliformis. Next base: position 958,699,155 of record CM062815.1, read on the forward strand.
GTTGCAAACCCTCCAAAATTTTGGCTTACACTCAATTTCAGAGACTTCCTTGCTCTTTTACATTGTTATTTCAAACACTAGAGCTCATTTCATGAGCTTTCTTGCAGTACTTTGGTCCCTTTTGCATGTTGGATTAATTGTCGTATTTTGGCATGTTTGGCCATCGTGAAAAATTTGCAAGCCTATTCCGATGGTTTCGAAGGCCCGTCTTTGTGTATATGAGTTTTTCTAACCATGTAAACATTTTTCGCACCCATACACAAAGTCTTGATCACTGATGCACAAGTTTCGTCACGGTCGTCCTAAAGTCTATCTTAAGCGTCGCATTTGTCCTAACGCAGTCACACAAAGGGAAATGCTTTGTTCACTATTTTGAATGGTGTTTTTTTTTTTTTGGTGTCGTTTGCTAAGTGTATGATCATAATCAAGGTTCATCACAGTTCATCGCCCATCCCACACTTAGTCATTTTCGGAAAGTCTTCCCGACCAAGAAACTTAGCTTCACCGGGCCCCAAATGAACTGCGCATTGCGCAGTCTCAACCCCCTAAGTTGTGACCTTGCTTCTTGATACTACACAATGCGAAGTCCCTGTCCCCCGGGGCTTCTGTACTGCGCAATTCCTGTGCCCAACTCTCGACCTTGACCCCCAAAATTGCGTAGTTATGTCGCACATCTTGGTTTGAACTGTGCACTTCACATCTTCAACCCTTAAGCTCCTCCCTTAGCTGCTAGAACTATGCAATGTGCAGAAGCCCAACCTCCCTTGACATCCAAAACTGCGCATTTGGATTTCCAAGTGTCCTTTCCCTTAGCCTGACCCCACTGCCTCTAGAAACTGCGTAGTCTTGTCCTTCAGGCCTCCCTGAGCTGTGCACTACGTAGTCTTAGAGCTTAAGATCTCCCCCTTGACTGCTAAAACTACACAATGCGTAGTCACTGAGCCCCTCTTCCTAGCCTGTCACTTGTCCCGTGCTCAGTTGATGGATCAAAATGCATCATCTTAGACTAAGGGGTTTTCAAATTGATGTCATCATGTCATGATTGAATTGTAGGAACAAGTACACTATCATGTCATGGAAAGATGATGGAGAAGCATAAGGAGGAGGGAAGCGTGCCTAAAGACTCTCTTGTGTCTGAACTCACAAGTTTATAAATCGAGAGAAAGCAAAGGGACACAAGTTTGCAACCACCATCTAAGACTAAAAGATAATTGAAGATTTTGCATCACCGAGCCATACGGAGTTGGAGAGAACCAAGAAGACATCCAACACTTAGCAACAACAGTGACTTGACATTGCCACATCATCAAGCAATCCATGTCAGCAGTGTCATGTCATGAGTGGTCATATGCCACATCACTATTACGGACCATGTATATTATATTCAAATGTATTGTAAAGTGTAAGTCCAAAGGACACACATGGAGTGTAAAGAATCATATAAGTTGGAAATTCATAGTAAGTCAAATATTCATGAGGGTAGTCAAAGGGTCACCCTTAGTTATATATACTCCCTCATTGTGTTGTATTCGCAGCTCACTTAGTGTCTTGATGAGGGTTAGTAGTACGAAATACAGGATAGTAGGGAAGAAAAGGCCATTTTATGAGTCATGGAAGTCACCAAAACTTGATGGGACCTTCCCCATCATAGAGTGCTCGGAAAGAGCTTTCCAGTGGAATAGAGAGATCCAGAAAAGGGTTCCTGGATCAAAAGATATACCCAGTTGAAATATCCCTGTGAAAAATCCCTTAAAGCATGAAAATGGTAAAAATGGCTAAGTGTTATGAAAAATCGTAATCTGGCCTTGATGAATTATGGCATCGCGCAAATCCACAAAAATTGGCCGATCGATGGATCACAATATTAATGAATATCACAATCAGCAAAGTCAATGGGCTCCTCCCTTAATACTTAGTGGCAAATGCTAGGGTCGATTGCGATTTGTGAGGCCTTCCCCAGACACTATAAAAGATCACAGTTTGGTTAATAAAAGCCCCGCGTCCAGATGATCGGCGATATCGCAATCCCGCATATCGGCATTCCAAAGAACTCCCACTTAAGGATTATCGACGATGTCGCGATGCGATAGGAGGGCTGAGATGCAATAAAATATAAATGGTGATCTATACAAATTTCGGGTCTTGGAAATCGGTCGAACAAGAGGATCTATTACGATATAAAGAAGATCCCCTTGTGTGTTTATTTGAAACCTTAAGCACTTTATAAATGAGCACTTGGTCTTGCCTGTGGTCCTATGCAGAGATCCATAAAAAGGGCTATCAAAGGGGGCCTAAGACTTAAATAACAAATCCTTGCTGATTCACCTGTTTTAAATGAATTAATCCCATGCCATAATGTGTTGACAAACACTGAACAAAGCTTTGACAGATTGAAGGGTCGATAGCTAGGAAGTTTAATGAAGGTATGGGGAACACTTATAAAAGGACTTGGCCTGTAGCACACCTCCACAATTCATTTCCATGGGCAATCAAAGTAGAAGAGACAGTTAGTCGACTGAACAACATGGTGCTCCACTCGGATACACAAAAAAGGACTTGGCGTGCAGCACGCCGCCATAAGTTGGTGCTGAAAAGCAGTCGAAGGGAAATTGACAGAAACCAGCCAAGCAGCAAGTGGAATGCATCACAGCAGGGATGTGGCTTGGTTAGAGGCCTCCACTAGGACATTAAGGGGACACCTCCTCCTTCATCTCTCCATCCTCTTTCTCTATGCTTTTATTTCTGTATTTTTCTAAGAAAGGGATTGGATCCCTGCTGTAATCTCAGGTAGGTGATAGTAGAGCCTAATAGAGCCGAGACAACTAGTCTAACATGACAGTTGGGGCTCAGACTCATATATTTTGATCATAATTCAAAGCCCTCCCCCTCTTCCTATAAATAGGGGGATGACACATAATACAAAGGTTCTAGATTCTTAGACCTGCGAGGGATGAAATTTATGTTGCCATTTTGGTTCAATATGTTTTTATGGGACTCCACTGATATAATGGATGAGGGTATGGACTAGTTATTGGGCCCTTTGGGATAAATGGTGTTTCCCTATTGATTCCAAGCATGATTAATGTGCAGTAAGTTCCTCTTGGTAATCTCATTTCACCTGTGTTCTTCTTTCTTTGAAATAGTGTAATGAACGCAGTTGGTTCCTTGTCAATCTATATATTTATCTCAGCTGCTTTGGCAGAGAAAGAAACCCACGTTATGTTTGATCTGAAACCTTCTTTTGCTCCTCTATTTCTATCATCTCATGGAAAACCATGGTTTAGGATTTTGTCTCTCTTACAAACCTATCCATTGAATTCCCCTTTTTGCTGGGACATGGTTGCCTAAGATTCTGTTTGTTACAGCCCTATGCATTTATTTCTCTCCCTCCTTTCTTCCTCTCCTCCATCAATACAACTTCAGTTTAAGCTGTCTCGTTTTCGTGTGTCGTCCACTAGAAGGAGAGGTCATTTCTCTTTGAGATTACCCAAATAACCCCCAGCATTTGGATCCATGAGTTGGCATAAATCTTCCGCTTTGAAAGCTTATTGAACCAAGCCCATCCTTCTATTTTCTTTTATTTATGTGACAATTGGAGTGTTGCAACCCCTCACATATAACCTTACAAGCACTCCTCTATTTAAGATGTCCTAAGCAGTGGCCTACAATCAACCCAGAGGCTGTCTCAAGGGAGCTTTCCTTACCTTCTGCTGCACTTGTGTTGCAGGTGCAAGATTTAGCCACAACACATTGTATGAGTAGATGACTTTTCACCTTGGCTCCTCCCGCAAGGCATTGGAGAGATCATCTAGTTCTTTGAGGAACAAGGAGTGGCTCCAATGTCCCACTTTTGGGGTTAGTGATGTACATTGTAAACATGTGTCTTGGAACTTTTACTTAATAACAAAAGCCTTCAAGGCCAACACGTTCTTCAAGCATGGACTATGAGTATTTGTAAGACTATTCTGCAGTTTTTTTTTTTCATGTTTCCTTTCACATGTGCTAAGATGGTTGAACTATTTCAGTTATTTTAGTACTTATCTTATTGAGAATGTGTTGTAATGGTTGTTATCGTTGTCCCATCCTTGAGGACTATTCCACGGGATATTAGACAAATCTTTCTCTACTTGTTGGTTGTAGCGACCATCCATCCATTGTGGACTATTCCGTTGGATGCTAGACAAATCTTTCTGGTTCATGTGTGTCTCTTCTTGGGTGGTACTATTACCTCTCACTTAGAGGCTCATTTTCTCCCTTCTCTGTAGTAGAAGAACCTCAACACGGTTGCAACTAAACACTCACTAGACACACCTCCATTGCTTTTCGAAGACACCATTTCACCCCTCTCTCGTGCTGACAGTTAGAGCCAAGGCATATATTTGAGATATATGGCAACCAGGCCAATATTCCAAATGGGGCTCCTACACAAGACGATGTGAGGTCTAATTGGGATTTCACATTAGAGATACCTCTTGGTTGACAGATTTCTATCACCGTCAACAGTGATGCTAGAAGGAGGGCCAAATGATAAGCTGAGCCCATTACATGTGGTTTGAATCTCTTATCTAAAATGGAACACACACAAATCCTATTCCCGAGTTGTTTCTCCAATTTTTCCCTTTATCAAATTTCAATCCCCAATTGATCTCTTGTCCTAGTTAAAGTTTGATGGTGAGGATGGAACATCCATAACCAAGCACATTTTTTATTTTCTTAAATTTTGTGAATCTTAGAATATTAATGATGAAGAGTTTGCTTGTGTGCTTTTCTTCCTCACCCTTCAAGGTTGTGCTAATCGATCGTGCCATATCTTGCCACTTTCTTCCATCCATTCCCTTCATCATTTCCTCAAGGATCTCCATCAAACCTTTGACATTTATAATTACTGAGATGTATGTAAAAGAATCAACCTATTAAGAATGAAGCCTAATGAATCAATTGAGGATTTTTCTGATCCATTCCTTCACCTTTGTTGCAAAATTTATGAAGATTACATGAATCATGATTTATTAAACCAAGAGTTTGAGCGCTTGGTTATTATCTATTTAGACAGTGAACCTGAACCCCCTAATTTTTCTACTTCAGAGGAGGAATTTATTGTTATTTTTTTCTTTGTCCTCCTCCTTTCCTAGTTTCGATAGGGGTGCCTCTCTGCAATGGTAACAAAGTTGAAAAATATGCAAATCAAATTCCCAATCCATCTTCTCATTCTTCTTATGTTTGTCATGACTCAGATTCAATGGAGGAAATCCCATAATGGCTCACGAAGTCCACGAGGAAGACTAACTTCCCCATTATGCAACATGATGTTATCATTCATAACTCTAGCCTCAAATCTGATCAAGATTTTTGTGATCCTCTATCATCTACATGCCTTGACTCTTTGTACTGTGATATGTCTGATCAATCTTCTCCACCAGCTAGTCTTTCACACTCTTGATTTTCGCATTGCTGGTTCAAATTGCGATAAGGCATAAGGCATACACTTTATACAGGCAGAGGAGCAACAAGGTCAAGATGCTCTCAATCTTTCTTATTTTTGTCAAGAACCTTCGTGTCAAGATAATGCACTTCCATTCTTGGATGATTGTCAATCTGTTAATCTCGGTAGTGAATCAAATGCAATCAACTCTTACAATCAGTTTGTAACCTTGGGCAACGATCATTCCCATGATGATGATTGTGATCACAAATGCCCAGGTACATCATCTGATTTTTTGGATCCTCCAGAACATGTTGATCTGACCAAATTAGATCTGGAATCTGATCTAGCCAAAGAAAATGTTTGTATTGAAACTTCCTCTTCATCTCACAATCCCTTGTGCTCTACCATTTGTGACGCATCTACATGCGACAGAGATACTCCATCCTCATAAATTTCTTAATTCGATGAGTTAACTTCTCAATTAACAAAAGGTGGTGAGATGATCCATGATGAAAATGAACACAATCAAATAATTGAGTACTATTCCCGTCCCTCATCATATTTTCTCTTGTATGAAGACAGATCTCCAAAACATATTGCTCATGACATTTTCCCGTTTCATATATCTTAAAATTTGCGATCATATGAATATTTTAAATTGAGTAATCTCATTGTTGAAGTTGAAAAATCTGATCAATTCAATGACAAAGATGGTTGCCACCCGGTTAATAGTGATCTCATCAAGATCAGTGAAAGCAATTATCCTCACATCGTGCACGATCTCGTTCAATCTTCAGGATGCAATTTTACAATTTTGGAAAGTTTCGGGACTTGCTAGGGAATCGAGGCACTTCAACTATCGTTGATGGTTATGTCAGGATCTTGCAGCCTCGGTAAGACCCCCGACTTAAGTCAAATCTGGTTTTCTTCGCAAAACTTTTCTTTCTACACGGTTTCACTCAATGTAAATTCTTTCTTGAAATATATTTGGCATTGGGATATGATCTCTCGAATTTTCAAGATCTAATTTCTGATCGGATTCAAGATGTTTTATCTTCATGCAAGTCTCTTGTATCAAACTCGAGTTTGGAATGCATATCTCTCATAGAATCATCAAATTGTGAAGTTTATTATCCTAAAGATTGTGTTTGGCTAAAGGAGTCATACCTGTCATACTTTTTTAAAAACAAACAACTCCTCATCCTTCTTGCAAATATTTTGATGCTAATCCTTTTCTTCATCACACCGGAAATCCTCTTGAGCATTAGTGAATGCATGGATTATTTGATGAATCAAATTCTTCTTCACTTGTTTTACCTTGACTGGTTTCATGTGTTTGTTATACTAGCATTCTTGTTCACTTCTCTTGGTGATTACGATGCTAGTACAGTGTGCAACTAGTCACAAGAAAATGGTTTGTTACATCCATCACGTGAGGAAGACGATTCTACTATGCAGAGCATTCCTAAAACCGTTTCAGTTGATTTACCTTTGTTAATTACAAGTTGGGGATCTGATGCTTTAATCAATTCATCTGATCATTATTCTATCTTTTGTGACTGTCATTCATTTTATCATTTTCTCACGAGTACATCCAATGGCAGTTGTTTTACATCCTTTGATTTTCATTGTTCAACATCTTAATATTCAGATTTTTTACGAACAGTTGAAGCACGTCAGCCTTCACTGATGGTTATGTCAATTCCTCATTGTCTCGACATAATTGCTGAATATGATCAGATTTATTCCCCCCCCCCCCCCCACAAGGTTCTCATTATAATCCCATGCCTCTAATTGAAAATCCATTTTTCCAAATTTTTCTGGGTTTTCAAGAGGATCATCATGAATTTTATGATCCAGTCGCTGAATGGTTGGAGAAATATTCCTCAACAAGCTCCATTGCAATAAACAAGTTTCGACCTTTCTCATGCTTGCTAAGCAGGATAACACAAAAGAAGGTGCATTTGCAAGAATTCTTCGAGGTCTGTCTGATTATGGTTTCCGTCGAAAAGGTAAGAATTTGAATTGGATGAAAGTAGTGGTTGTGATACATCTTTCCACCCATAGGCAAGGCCTTCAAAATTATGTGCAAATTATTCAAGATCTCATCTTTTCTATTGCACATTACTTTATATCCATTTTAATTGTTTGTATCTTTATGGATGTAGGTTAGGAACAACTATGCCGGCTTCACTGGAAATTTCATTACACGTGACCCAGACCTACTAGTTGTTAGGTTAGGAGTAGGATTCGCTGCGTTCCAATTTTTCCTCCTGCACCCATCCATTTTGTTCTCTTAGCCTCTTTTGTCTTTTCTTGCTTTCCTCCGACATTATCCGTTGGTTTAGTTTCCTTTTTCTTGGCTTCTGGTTATCTGTCCGTGTTGTGTTTTGTCTTTCCTTTCGTCTTGATTTTCTTTCTTGTTGAGTTTCTCCTTTTGTTTTCATCATGTGAATAAGTGTTGTACATGAATATGTTGTGGCTTCTAAGTATGTGTGTGGCCGAACTATAAAGAGTCTTATGACACTTCAGCATTTGGCTAACTTTCTGTTCGGCCTCCTTGTGTTGGTTACATCTTTTGGATGATGAAGTTCTGATGAAAATTGTGATCCATCTGTAAGGAGAGTTTTGGTCCAACCATGAACCCATGTCTAGTCCGGAAACCTCATGCCTATACTTGTTTGTTTGTTTGTTTTTTTTTTTTTTTTTGGTTTTTGGTTTTTGTTTTTGTTTTTTGTGTCGTCAAGCTTATCCAACTAGTAGAAATGGAGAAGGGGAAAAAATATAAACGATCAAACCTAAATCAGAGGTCTCTATATGCTTCTCTGAAAGAACAACCTCTTATGCTCTCAATAAATCAGGATCCATCTACCACCCCAAAAACAAATAAGTTCCAATGCACAGTTCTCTTTAAATAAATAAATAAAGGCGAAAGAAGAGAAAGGTTTCATGCGCAAAGAGGTGAAGCAAGCAACTCCACTGGGGTATTGTCCAAGCTTTCTAGCAGCAGAGCAATGTTTGTGTTCCAACATGACTTCGTCGAGGTACTATCTAGCCTTGCGGCCAGCGAAGCAACACCAAAGATGAAAAATTATTTCTCTAGAAATCTTAAGCTCACGAGCTACACTACCCTTCCCAACTCGAAACATTGTGATTATGCTGAATCTTATGTTGCGTGCAACCGAGAAGGTATAGAGGGGACCATGTCTATTTGTGGGGTAAGTGGGAAGGCCAAAGTAATATGCACGATGAATCAATACTCCCTGAAGAACTAAGGCCCTGCACAGAAGAAGTCAATTAAGGTAGAGAAGTTGGAGTTTAACCAGTGTGTCACTAAGTGTTGTAGTTGTTGCTACACCCTCCCAAATTTTGGCTTACACTAAATTTCAGAGCCTTCCTTGGTCTTTTACATCATTATTGCAAATGCTAGAGCTCATTTCATGAGCTTTCTTGTCGTACTTTGGTCCCTTTTACATGTTGGGTATACTGTCATCTTTTAGCATGTTTGACTGTCGTGCAAAGTTTGCAAGCCTATTCTGATGGTTTCAGAGGTTGTCCTTTGTGCACATGAGTTTTTCCAACCATGTGAACATCTGTCATACCCATACACAAAGTCTTGAGCACTATCACACAAGTTTCATCACGGTCATCCTAAAGTCTATCTTAAGTGCCACACTTGTCATATCTTGTGGTAACACAGTCACACAGAGGGAAATGATCTGTTCACGTGTTTCGATGTTCTATGTTGTCATGTCATTAAGGTATGATAAGTGTGTGATCACAATCAAGGGTCATCACAATTCATCACCCATCCCACACTTAGCCATTTTCGGAAAATCTTCCCGACCGAGCAACTTAACTTTACCTGGCCCCAAATGAACTATGCATTGCGCTGTATCAACCCCCTAAGTTGTGACCTTGCTTCTTGATACTACTTAATGGGTAGTCCCTGTCCCCCAGGGTTGCTACACTACGCAATTCCTGTGCCCAACTCCCGACCTTGACCCCCAGAATTGTGCAGTTATGTCCCACAAATTGGCTTGAACTTCACATTTCGCATCTTCAACCTTCAAGATTTTCCCTTAGCTGTTGGAAATGAATAATGCGTAGAAGCCCAACCTCCCTTGACATCCAAAACTACATAGTTGGCTTTCCCAGTGTCCTTTCCCTTATCCTAACCCCACTGCCTCCAGAAACTGCGCAATATTGTCCTTCAGGACTCCTTGAGCTGCGCAGTGCGCAGTCTCAGAGCTTAAGCTCTCCCCCTTTCTCCTAGAATTGTGCAATGCACAGTCACTGAGCCCCTCTTCCCAGCCTGTCACTTGTCCCGAGCTAAGTTGATGGATCAAAATGCATAATCTTAGACTAGGGGGTTTTCAGATTGATGTCATCTCGTCATGAGTGAATTGCAGGAGCAGGTACACTATCATGTCATGGCAAGATGATGGAGAAGGAGAAGGAGGAGGGAATAATGCCTAAAGACTCTATTGTAGTTGAACTCACAAGTTGATCAATCAAGAGAAAGCAAAGGGACACAAGTTTGCAGCCACCATCCAAGACTAAAAGAGCATTGAAGATTATGCATCACCAAGCCATGCATAGGTGAAGAGAAATAATATTCAAGAAGACATACAAAACTCAGCAACAATAGTTACTTGACATTGCCACATCATCAAGCAGTCCATGGCAGCAATGTCATGTCATGTCATGAGTGGTCATATACCACATCACTATTGTGGACCATGTATATTATATTCAAATGTATTGTCAAGTGGAAGTCCAAAGGACACACATGGAATGTAAAGAGTCATGTAAGTTGGAAAGTCATAGGAATTCGAACAGTCATGAGGGTAGTCAAAGAGTCACCCTTGGTTATTTATACTCCCTCATTATATGAGCATATGACTTGTCACCCTGGCTCCCCCCACAAGGCATTAGAGAGATCAACTAGTTCTTTGAGGAGCAAGGAGTGGCTCCAATGCCCCACTATTGGGGCTAGTGATGTACATTGTAAACAGGCGTCTTGGAACTTTTACTTAATAACAGAAGCCTTTAAGGCCAACACGTTCTTCATGCATGGACTATGAATGTTTATAAGACTATTCCGCAAATGTTTGTATTTCATGTTTGCTTTCACATGTTCTAAGATGGTTGAACTATTTCAGTTATTTTAGTAATGTTATTGAGAATGTGTTGTAATGGTTGTTATCGTTGTCCCATTCTTATGGACTATTCCACGAGATATTAGACATATCTTTCTCTATTTGTTGGTTGTAACGACCATCGCATCTGCTCTGGACTATTCCGCTGGATGTTAGACAAATCTTTCTGGTTCATGTGTGTCTCTTCTTGGGTGGTACTATTACGTCTCACTTAGAGTCTCATTTTTCTCCCCTCTCTGCAATAGAAGAACCTAGACATGGTTGCAACTAAACAATCACCATGCACACCTCCCTTGCTTTTCAAAGACACCATTGCATCCCTCTCTCGTGCTGACAATTAGAGCCAAGGCATATCTTTGAGATATATGGAAACTAACCCGATATTCTGATGGGGCTCCTACACCAAACGGTGTGAGGTCTAATTGGGATTCACATTGAGGAGACCCTTTGGTTGACAGATTTCCAACACCGTAAACAGGGCCATAGAGAACCCCTCCCCTTGGTGTCACCCCTTTGATTGAACTTATGTTAGAAATGAAATATTTCATGCACTAATATTTCCTAGAATATAAGTGATATCATGGTAATCCATGATTTTACCTAACATGTGTGATACGAATCATAATGAAAGACATATTTATATTTGGGACAAATTTTAATTGATTTTTGATCTTCTCAATTATACGGTTATAATAATCTATTGTTACTTCATTGTTGACGAGCATTCATAGCCCCAATATTGACATCCTGATACCAACCTTGCTTCACTTGCCATGAGCATCCATAAACCTTATAGAGATATCCGCATTTCCCTATTTTGATAACATAATTCTATTCATCCTTTTTATGTTGTGTCTCTTAGTACACAAAAATAAATAAATCACTATGTGTCAAAGAAATGATATCTTAATTTTATTAAAAATCATTTATAATTGAATAAATACTATTTCCCTTTTTATATTAGTCCTTAACTATATGTTTATACTTTTACATCAACATTTTCACGATATTCATAATTATTAATTAAAATAATCTCACAAAATTTAAATTAAAAACTAAAAATTATTCTAAACAATAATAAATATTAAATTATAATGGGCTTAGAGTATGCCCTAAAACTGCTTTTGCTTGGCTAAGAGCTCATGTTCCTTGGATGTAAAGAAACATGTTAACGACCCAAGAATCAGAGGCATCTCGCAAGAGTGAAAGCCTACCCCCTTATAAACCACCAACGGGTAATTCCAAGTGGCATGATTTTCATTGAATAAAAGTGATGAGTCAGCCTGCATTCACAGATACCTAAATTATGATAAGTTTTCCCATTATCTAAAAAAGAAAATAGCTCACAATACATCTAAAGATTCACAATTCGTTATTTTATAATATGCCTAGATCCATTATTCCATACATGACACTAAAATAATGATGTGAGTTAACGAAAAACAATATCTTCATCTCATTATAACTCACAATTTATAATTCAAAACTAAAATAAAATCATAGCTATATACAAATACATCACTAATGTCAAATTTATTAACCAACTTAGATCCATCTTAATTCTGGATCTACCGAGTACTGAGAGGGATCAAATCTCTTTTCACTCTTAAAGAGGTTTGCACCTCAAGAGATTTGATCACTCTCAACGCTTGGTAGATCTGGAGTTACGATGGATCTAGGCTGGTTTATTTATTAACAATTAATAATTATAATTAATTATTTTATTTTATATAATTTGACTAAGTCAAAACAATTTAATAAATAATTATAATTATAATTTTTATTTCTATATTTTATTTATGACAGATTATAGACTTTCACACCTATTGATATAGTTAAACACTTTTGGAAGACCACTGGGTATGAATTTACAAGTGTTATCTTCCAAAAGTTTTAATCAATATTTTATTTATTTTTTTAATTATATTCTTCTTTTTATTGTTATATTTTTGACAGAGTTAAAATATTTACATAATATAACCTTACAACATCTCTTCCATATTGCACTGGAGAGCGCCTCTCGATGCAATGATTATTATACATGTATTGGTACCCTGTATAAGATTGTTTACATTTTTATTTTTACTTTTTTTGCCTCTTTATTTTTATATTATAAAAATATACATTTCTTTTTTTATATACATATATTATTATATTATATTTCTCTCTTTAAATTTTATATGTTTTAAAGAAAGATAATAAAAAATCAATCATATATATATATATATAAACTAAAATGCATATATATGGTGAATTGAACTTGAAGCTTAATGAATGAAAGAATATTTGAGAAAAATGTTTGTTAATAAGGCGTTAGACTTATGTTTTTAAGATTCTCTAAGGAGAAAGAGTTTTGATCTTCAACAACATCAATAATGAAAAGACAATACCAAAGATTATCAAATTTGTCATAATTACTTGGGTCCTCTTGTCTTTTATCCCGCTTCAACACTAAATCATTTTGTAGGAATGTACACTCCTCGAGTCCTTTTTAAACAAATACTTTCATCTTTGCTTGAATACACAAGCAATGTTTCATTAACTTGTTCACAATTTTGTTGAACATGAATAATTTTATTTACCCTATGTTGCATATCATTTGGTTCTTCCCAAATATCTTTAAAATATTCATCATCATAGTTCTATGAAGTATTAGAAGAACAACTTTGTTGCATATACCAACTGGAACGAGGATGTTTCTATAGAACATTTTGTGCTAATTCTATCTACCCATAACGTATATTTCAAATGAGAATCCCAACTTATTTCTTTCGTTCCTAACATTTCCTTAATGATCTTCTGTAAATTCTTATTCATTAGTTTTCTAAGACCATTGCCTTGTCGATAGTATGTTGTTGAATGACTAAGAAGTAGATAATCTTGATAGAAATTAATCATAACAGTTGAATTAAAAACCCTAACATTGTCAACAATAATTATCTACATATAAACACATTTAGAGAAAATGTTTTCTTACATAAACTTAATAACCACTTAATTGATAACATTTTCACAATAATAACTTCTATCCACTTTGTGAAATATTTTGTTGTAGTTAATATTTATCGATACTAACAATTAGATGGAGGATGTATTTCACCAATAAAGTCTAGTCCCCATTGATGAAATAAACCTTCTGCTCAGATTGCCATAAGTGGTAAAGGTTACAACTTTTGGTTTACTGCAAATAATTGACATTGTATACATCGTCTGACCTTTCTATGCAATTAAGAAAATGAAGTGGGCTAATAAAAACCACTCCTCAAGACCTTGCAAGATGTGGTATTCATTGCGTAATGGCCACCATATATGTCATTAGGATGTTGAATAATCAAGGCATTTGTCTCTTCCTCTAATACATAATTCAATAGAACCGCAACGAGATCTTTCTAATACAACCTTCTCCCAGTGATATAATATTTTGATGCTTTCAATTTCAAAGGTCAAGCTTGTGACTTACCAAGTTGGGTGGGACATTTCAAATTCCAGCCATAAAAGATAATATCTTTATACCAAGAGGATGATGAAAAATGTACATTAACCACTAAGTACAATGGTTTAGATAACAATAACCTTAACTACTTATCCTAAGTTTCATCCTCAAAAACTATATTTAGGTTGGATTTAGTAATATGATTTATACCCAACACGTAAGAATTAAATTAAACCATAAGTTTGGTAGGACCCCATCCTTATCAACTTGGTACGCTTTATTTCTAAGTTGTATCTTGAATCTTAGCTATCCATTTCCATCATCTACCTTCATTCTCATGATATGGCAATATATATTTTACTGTTGAATTAAGAACATCAGTAATGATTTTTGTGTGTAGAACACAATCATGGGTTTAGTGGCCACCCTTGGTTTATTAGTGGCACAACACCACTTATCATATTGCCACCAATATGACACCATATGAAGTTATCTATAGTAAAAAAAAAACTTTTTCACCACTTCATTTTTATTAGGCGGATCCAAGTTTCATGAAGTGGATTGCACACTTAACACTAAAGTAGCCATTTTCTGTGCATTTAAGAATAATTTGATTTTAGCTTATAATCAAATGAAATAACAAGACCATCAATCAGTTTCAGTGTTCTTTTAAGGCAAGGGGTTAGATGTTCTTTCATCTCTAAGCCTACAAGCACAACTATCTCAAAGACAAGGCCCCCTATAAGCTAACACTAAAATTCTAATTGTTTTAGATACTCTTGTGCATTAGACTAGATACCCATAAATTGACTCTTCTAGCACACTCCAAGTTCACCCATCCTTTCATGTGTCTTGTTTGAAGAATATTGTGGGGCAAAATTGCTAAGTTCAGACCAACCTTCCACAACTTGACGAAGAAGGTTCCATTTGGTTATAATCAAATGTATTATTAGTCACTAGAGAACATTGATTGCATTGATGCACAATTCAACAAATCCTTGTACAATGGAAGGGTACATAGCCAAATGGCACCACTTGGGAATAATCAACTATTTCACAGTAGTTTCCATTCCTCAAACCTTGAGGAAAGTACTATGCTTAAAGGGGAAGAACATGTTAGGGCCTTACACCAACCATCCTATGTCGAGATATTCGGGAGTTGGTAATTAGTGTGCAATGCCATCTTATTTAAATAAGGCCCATCAGGTAGTTAGTGGATAGTTACTGAATGTATAAGGGTAATCTTTATTTACATAAAGCCCACAAAGTAATTGGTACTCATATGGGATGGGACCATGAGTAATTAGGATTTTGCTAGATAGAAACTACTTATAAATATAGGAGGCTATTTAATGTTTTAACTATGTATAAATGTAGGAGGCTATGCAATGTCTTGTGTATGTTATTGTGTTGGAGCCTTGCTTGAAGAAGGTTCCCCCTTAAAGTGGCATATGAACATTGTTCTTTCTTTTTTGGATTTATTAATAAAATAGTTATATTTTGTAGGTTTCGTATCATTGTAATTTTTATTTACCTTTTTCAATTCACATTTCTTGAATAATTGCTCATTGTTCACTATTTCTTAACTAAGTATACTACGAAGACAATGCCTCATAAACTACCTATGACTCACATATGTTATATTTGTGATATTCTTCACAATTCATGATTCAAAAGGAGTATTATTGGTTCCCTCATGTGTACCATCCAATATACATTTAAAAAAAAAAAATTCCCCCTTTTCAATCAAACCTTTCATTAATCTAGTGCATTTTTAATTTTTGTAAATTTGGGATTGATTCAATGATCCACTAAATGTATGATTCTTTACCAAATTTTAACTATAATTATATGAAAAAAATCTAGACATTGACTTGGAAATACTAACCATAAGACATGATACTTTAACAATAATAAGGATACATAGCAACATAACCACTGATCCGGATTTAAGCAGGAATGCAATAGATTACAGCAATAACCATAAATACAGAGATGCGATAACCATAAAAACAGAGATGCAGCGGAAATAATACTTCATTTCACTACTGTAAAATACTGAAATATGCTTATAAATAGAAATGGAAATAACCCAGCTAGGGCGATGGTAGCTTATCTCTGAGAAGAGATGTGTCGGCTACATGCCTCTGAACTGTTCTCCAAAAACTGTGTTACAATGAGGCTCGAGGGCCTATTTATTGTTGAGAAACAATGGAAAACCCTTCACATTCCAAAACCTAACCCTAGAAGATGAAACGCCAAATTGTGGGCCCCGTTTTTGGGTAAGTTGGTACATCAACTTCCCGGGGTCGCGAATTGGTCATACTATCTCCGTTTGACGTGCATGATAGCCCGTTGGAAAGATCTCTTCGAGGACTACGACGAAAAAGACGATTTTTATCAGAAAAACTGCTCCAGAAGTTTAGGACCCGAAAAACTGCTAAAAATAGTAAACTGTGCTATAATTAAGGAAACAGAAAAACTGAAAGAGACAGTTGTGGGGGTCCAAATGGGATAGGTGGGTGTCCATCAACATCCACCTGGATCATTCCTCCCCCCTTAGGAAGCAATGGTCCCCATTGCGTTGAGTTCCTCCCTAAGATGAGGAAGCTTCTGGTGAGCTGGGTCTCTGGTGAGCTGTTCTGCAATCTCTGATGTGTCCAGAAATGGTGGGGAGCATGGTCGGCGACGGTCCACATTGAACACTCGGTGCAAGCGAAGGAATGGAGGAATGTTGTGCTTCAAAGCATTGTTTCCTGTAGCCTTGTTACTGGTGTAAGGACCATGTCGAAGTGGTCTGAGTTTCTGATGGGTTCTGGTAAGGCGCTCCCTCTGCAAATGTAACCAAACTTTGTCGCCCACCTGAAACTTGTGTGGTACCCCTCCGGGTAAGGAGAAGTTGTTCTTGTGTTCTGTCATGACTGTATCCCTCTGTTGCTGCTGCTGTGTGGAGGAACCCTTCGCGAGGGTCATGGATGTAGAAACGATCTTCCCCTTACTTTGGGAGCGAACCAGACAGAAAATAAATTTCCTAGTCTGTGAGATGAGCTTGCTGCCTTTCTTAGCAGTGATCAAAGAGGTTGCGGTAGGTGGGGCTACCTCCGATATCCTGTATAATGAATTATCCAAAGAAATGATGACAGCGCGAGGCCTTGACTCATACACAGCATGTCGCCTCCACAAGTATGGCTGGCCTAATAGTACATCACAAACATCCATAGGTGTAACATCACACAATACCTCATCTGTGAAGGGCTTGATGCTGTAGGGAAGGCGACACTGCTTGCGAACTTTGAGATCTCGTCCTTCGTGAAGCCAACCGATACTGTACGGCTGTGGGTGTGGTGTAGTTGGTAGGCCCAACCACTTCACGACCTCTGCTGAAATGAGGTTCTTTTGGCTGCCATTGTCGACAATGAATTGCAGTGGCGAACCCTTCACCCACATCTGTGAGTGGAAAAGACGTTCCCCCTCTTCTAGATCTTTGGGCTCATTTTTTTGGATCTTAGCAGTAGCAACAGTGGCGCTGGGATCCGCATCAATGATCTGCTTTCCTTTGTCATTCCCCTTGTCGGGTTTTGACTCAGAGTCGGAACATGCATCTGATTCGGAAGCCTTCAACTCGGCCACCAGCGACTGCTTAGTCCGACACTCACTTGTGTTATGAGTGGGACTTTTGTGGAACTCACACCACTTTCCTGTGTCCTTCTTCGGCTTCGTGGTGGTGTTCTTTTCTTGCGGCTTTGACGGGTTGTCTTGGGTCACCCCGCCTTGGCTTTGTCCTTTGGACTTCGGATTTGCAGATCCAAAGTCTCGCTTCTTCTGTTTGAACTTTTGCTCGATTTTGACAGCGTATCGGTACACTGTGCCGAGTGAGGAGATGTTCAAGAACTCCATCTCTTCCTGGATGTATCTGTGTAGGCAGCCGCGGTATTTGAGTACCAGATGCAGCTCAAAATCTTTGATACCCAACTGTGTGCGAAGGGTATGAAAAATATTTGTGAACTCTGGCACATCTTGGTCTCGTCCCTGCCGCAGTGTGGTCCATTTGATGTATTTGTCCTCATAGCTTTTGACAGGGTAGTATTGCTCCTTGATGGCATCCCGAAAGTCATTCTAAGTGGGGGCGGCTGAAAACAGTGAGCCTGTACTTTCATCCTTCTACTCGCAGTATGTTTCCCACCAGTCCTTGACGTGGGGGGCTGCTTTGAGAAGAGCGAAAACAATCTTTTGCCGACTTGAAAATTCATGAACAGAAAAATACCCATCTAGCAGATTTAACCATTTATCTACGGCATCTGCGTTTATTTGACCCTCGAAGATGGGGATTTCAAAATTAACTTGTACCTTAAACGGCGTGGCATTTCCAGAGTCGCTGTTGGAAGCCGATGCGTCACCTCTGGGTAGCCACTGAAGGATCTGCGCAAAGCTATCCATCATCGCGTTCCTTTGCCGCTCGAGGGCTTCTTCGAGCAAGATTCTGATAGGATCTCCTGCCCCCTCGTCTTTCTTCTCATCCGCCATGGGAGGTCGTCGAGATTTGCGAGGCTGGTCTTGCAAAGGTTCGACCAATTCAAGCCCTAACTCCTTATATCCCGACCTCGTTGGGGACATGCAAAGAAAAACAGAGAAAAAGCAGACCGCTCTGATACCACTGATCCAGATTTAAGCAGGAACGCAATAGATTACAGCAATAACCATAAATACAGAGATGCGATAACCATAAAAACAGAGATGCAGCGGAAATAATACTTCATTTCACTACTGTAAAATACTGAAATATGCTTACAAATAGAAATGGAAATAACCCAGCTAGGGCGATGGTAGCTTATCTCTGAGAAGAGATGTGTCGGCTACATGCCTCTGAACTGTTCTCCAAAAACTGTGTTACAATGAGGCTCGAGGGCCTATTTATTGTTGAGAAACAATGGAAAACCCTTCACATTCCAAAACCTAACCCTAGAAGATGAAACGCCAAATTGTGGGCCCCGTTTTTGGGTAAGTTGGTACATCAACTTCCCGGGGTCGCGAATTGGTCGTACTATCTCTGTTTGACGTGCATGATAGCCCGTTGGAAAGATCTCTCCGAGGACTACGACGAAAAAGACGATTTTTATTAAAAAATCGCTGGCAGTGGATTTCCCAAAAAATGTCGTTTAGGGCCTCAAAACGGCTCCGGAAGTTTAGGACCCGAAAAACTGCTAAAAATAGTAAACTGTGCTATAATTAAGGAAACAGAAAAACTAAAAGAGACAGTTGTGGGGGTCCAAATGGGATAGGTGGGTGGCCACCAACATCCACCTGGGTCAACCTATCATGGCTGTAAGACATCTAAGTAAAGTTGGGATTTGAAATATTGGTTATAACTTTGCAGAAATTATCACAATAATAGATAAATAGAGATATTAATGTTGGGTTTTCATCAAACGATGATGATGAATTATATGAGATAGACACTAAACTATTAACTTTATTAATAGTTAAATTTTCAATAATTATTAAAAATCACAAATACAAATATCATTCACTAACCAAATAATTACTTAATCCCATAAGACATATGAATTAAACCATGAGTACAACACCATTAACTCTCAAAAAAGACTCAAAGTTAATGTCTTAACAATACAATAAAAATACATGAATCTAAAATATCTTTTTTTTTTTATAAGACCAACTATTAGTTGGTCAATAATGTTAAATAATTTTTAATTTCTTAAAGTAAAACTTTAACATTTTTTTTTTCAAATGTTATTCGCTGTAATTTTAAATATCTTATAGTTGCATGCTTGGTAATCTGTGCTTGTACAATAACAATGGTGTCAGGTTATAAATTCTAAACGAAATTCGTGCACTTGCTGTGAAATACAATTCTTGGGTCAAAAATGCATGTCACCTCAACGCATTTATTCAACCATGGGTTATTATTGTTGGAATAATGTGTTTTATTCCTTGCAAGCGTATGAAATAAAATGAAATGGAATGATATTTTAAGGTCCACGAGACTAAAAATAGTCTATGAGACCATTAGTTCCCTGTTTTCGCTTTTTGCAATTCAATCCTTTTCCGATTCAAATGGCCCAACCTTCCAACAATCCCCTCGCTAAAAAGACAATGCCAAGAAACTGATGCTAACCTGTTCTCATAACTTTCTTTTATGTCTTTGAATGGATCACATTCCAAAATGAAATGTTTTTCTGATTCCACAACGCTAGACGTGCAAAATGTACACACCTGTTCTTCCCAAGCTTCTTTAGGCCTTTTCCATCGTCCTGTTTCTCAAGCATAATGAGCTCTGTATTAATTAATGATTCACTAGTTCTGAGATGAAACTTCATTTTCTTTTTTCATGAACCAAATACATCATCTTTTACTAATACATTTAGTGTACATACCTCAAATACAATGTACTGTTAACATGTTGGGGAGAGGAACCATTGCTGTATAAAGCGATATATATATATATATATTTTTTTACTTTGTTATTTTATTTTATTAAGTGTAATAGTTGTATAAAGTTATATTTTTATTTTATTTTATTAAGTGTAATAGCTGTATAAAGCGATATTTTTTCGGAGTACAAAAAAGACACATAAAGTGATATACCGTTCCAATAAAGTTAATAACATAAGAATGTGTTGGACATCATTAATTTTTTTCCGAAGGTGGTAAAACCTATCAACTCAGGTGTCAAACCAACAGTGAGGACAGCCATCTCTGGCTGCTATCCGCGAATGCTGGGTTTGACTCATCACTGTTAAATAGGAACCACGCATGGCATAACGTAATCGGGAGCAGGCTCTCATCCTGCCAATTGTTAAGTTTCCTTACGTAGGAAGACGAGCTCTTAGCCAAGCAGAAGCATTTTACGGCATACTCCAGGCCGAGTTGGACATCATTAATTATACATGTTATTGATTTTTTTAATCTATTTTTTTTTAATTATTTAAATATAAGAAATTCATAATTTTATTTTTACAAACTTTACTGCAAATACTATTACTTTTAAATTTACTTAAAATAATATTATTTTAATTCTACCAATGACATAATTTTTTTTTTTCAATCTCTCTTATAATTACTTGTAATTTATATAAACCAATAATTAAAATTAAATTATGATAATGAAAAATGTTAAATAATTTAATGAATGTGATGAAATAGTGAAAAGTGTTTTTAACTATTAATAATTGCTTTATATTCAATATATTACATGTAAGTAAATATCACCTAATAATTAAAACCATATTATAATGATAAAATAATTAAGTAATTTAATAAATGTAATAAAACTATTTACTATAGTTTCAAGGCATCCATGATTGCTTTATCTTTAATATGATATATTTAAGGATAACCTTGTTAAATATATAAATGTATAATTGGATAATACAATTTCATATTAATTGATTTCAAAACTTGTTGGTGTTAAAACAATAACAATTAAGCTTTAGCCACATATATAGTAATGCATCTATTTTATAATTTTAATAAAAATAGTCATTCCATTTATTATTATATATCTTAAGCCATGAGAATGTGTAAGACTAATATCTAAAAAGTCGGAACACAATTTATATATATATATATATATGTATTTATTGAATACACATTAAACAATGAATGCACCTTGTTAAAGGTTAAAAATATTAAACTTACTTAATTGTTGTATTTTTTTTGATAAATTATCACTAGATTATTGTAAAGATAATTTTTGTTTCATTCAGTGAACTATTATTCATTATATATATATATTTATTTTATTTTCTTTTTTTCTGCTAACTCACTGGGCGGGATTTTGTTTTCTCAACTTACTCATAGTCTAGACTACAAACCTTAACAATAACTCGAATTCAATATTTTTACTTTAGTGTAAGCCGGATTTTGTTTTCTCAAATCACTCATAGTGGAGAGAATTCAATATTTTTACTTTGGTGTAACTATATTTAAACTAAGCCGCAAAGAAAAGCTACTATGTAGCACTTATTATAGTTTTGCATTTGAGTGGGTATTAGTTTGTCTTTGACAAAAAATTTATGATGATTATCCATAGTTTAACATTAGTAATTCAATTTTTATCTATTTATTTGTAAGGTGATTGGTTGAGGTCTTATTATGGGTTTTTTAGTAACTTCCATTTCTATTAGTTACTAATTTTTTGTTTTATTTAATTTTTTTGATTTTTTTTCTTTTTCTTTTTCCTATTATTTATATTTTCATGACTTATAATTTTTTCACAATATTTTCAATATAAGGTGACTTTTTTTCCAAGGAAAAAGCGTAATTTTCATTAAGAAATTAAGAAAATTACATGTTGTATGCCAGCATATGATAAATGCTTTCACTACTATCCAAAAGAGTGTCAGTCCAAATGTCATGAGCTCAGGTTTTATATTTACATATCATCCTTCATTAAACTTGAAGGGTAAAAAAAAATAATCCAGGTCTGTATACTTTAAACAACAACTGCAATGTAAAAACTAAACAACAAAAAACAAAAAGCAAAAACTAGAATGATCACATAGATCAGTCCTGAGGCTGAACCGCCCCTTCAATGAAGGGCCTATGGTAGATCTGGAAAAAGGCCCTATCCCTGTACTCCTGTATCAACCAATGTCCTTTGGTCATCTATGCGGCCTCTTTGGAAAGAAGATCAACGACTTCATTCCTTTCCCCGTGAAACCCAATCCCTCTTTGGAGCGAGCTTTGGTGATGGGGGCCTTCGTGTTCCAGTTGTCTGGGTCTGGGGGAACAAAAGTCGGCCTGTACAGACCCTTCTTTGGCCTACCTTGTAGTGCCTTGAGCTCCTCCATCCCCAAATCCGTTTGAGTACATGCAGCTGCAAAGCTTCTCGGGGGGTTCAACCTACTCCTAGTGACCAAAGGGCATGATTTGTAGAGATGGCCGACTTCATGGCATCTCTGACATTTGAAGGGAATACCTTCGTAGTCCAGTTCCTGCCAACGGATGGTGGTCCCCAACTGAAAGCGATAGCTTTCTACCAGGCCCTCCCTTGTATCCAGGTAAACGAGAATGCGAGCCATAGCCAAGACTCCTGTGTCCATGTACGATCTATCGTGGTCTAGGTATGTGCCCAGATCATCGCCAATCACCCAAAAAATATCCTCAGACTAGAATTGCAGGGGGAGGCTTGGCAGCCGAACCCAAATCGGCCCTGCACCTATACTCTCCTTCTTTGGATCGAATAGAGTTTTCCATCGTTTAAGGAGAATCGGGGTCATCTCCAAATGCCAATAACGAGTCAACACCCAGTTTACATCATCCGGTTCTGAGAAAATTAGGGCGAACCATCCCCTGGACATTGCCAAGACCGCAGGAAGCTGTTCTAGAACGTTCCCCCAGACCTCCATTGTACATCGCTTCAGGCGGCTCGACATGTAATTTCTACCTCGGACACGGCCCACCAAAACAATGCTCTCTGTTAAAGCTGCTTTATCCATGCCGATTCCTTCTCCGAAAATGAGCAACCGACCCCTTTCCCTTGTCTTGGAGAGCTTTGACTGCTTACCAGACTTCACCTTTGGGTCTTGGTTGGCGGTTTGTTGTCGTTCAGAACTAGCCAGGCTGCCATCCGGGTCCGAGGCCTGGGGCCCTTCCCCTTCCACCTCCTCGTTCACCAAGCCCTCGAAAAAATGAGATGGCGGGACACTGATTCTAAGTTCAAAGTTTACGAAATCGTCCTGGAAGGGTTCGGACCTGTGGGTTGGGGCATTCATTGTTCCATGAGCTTCGTCTGAATTGATGGTGTCGAGACCTAGGCCTTCTGTTCCTGAACTAGTGAATCCCTCTCTGTTCTGAAGGCCTGCTGCTTGCTGGTGCTGCCCACTCCAAGCTAAGAGGTTTGAGGGCGACATAATTGACAAGAAAGGTGAGCAGGTGCCTTCAACAAGGCTTATAAACCCTTTTGTAACCGTTGCGTCCGGTTGAGTGAGGTCCAGCCCCTGTAGAGACACTTCCATATCAACCATCCCTAAACAACTTTCGTTTACCTGCTCTTCCAGTGGAGGGGAGATAGTCGGTCTAAAACCTATTTGAGCCTGCGGACGGGGTGTCACGAAAATCTCAGTGTGAGAGAGACTGTCTGAGGAATAGTCTACTGACTCCTCCTCGTAACCCTCCTCCATTCCAAACAGCCTTGGGACAGATGAGTAAACCGGGTCAAAACCCACGAACCGAAAACCTGTGGAACCGTTGCGGTAGCACTCAAACCTCCAGACTTGAAACCGCGATGGGTAGCGCTCGAAGAACCCTCCACTTGCAACAAGGTCACTCTTTCAACTTGCTCAGGTGTTGGTAGGAAAAACGGAGTCGGAAATCTCTGATCGGAAACTTGCATGTGCTCGCGTGAAAAAACACAAAATGATAGCACCGTAAAACTGGGTTTGACACTTGCAAAAGCTTTAAAACAAAGGTAAACTCGTGGACACACAACAAGGTTTACTCGCTAACCCCGGAAGCTCGATATCCTGAGCCCTAGCACCAAAGGGTTTTGTGTAATGTCAAACCAGTTCCGGTATCGAAACCCTTCCTCTTCATTTTTTCCCGAATCACCGGAGCTCCATCTTTTCCCTACACACTATTACCATTTAAGGTGACTTATTATTATATTAAAAATATATTTTAATAAATTTAATTACAAACAATTATATATTAATAAAAATAAAACACACACACATATAGATATATGTATCTTAATATAAACTATATTAGTTAATCATATTTCTTAATTTTTGGTGATGGCATTTAACAATATAATATTTTATTAGTTGTTTCATTTTTATGAAGAAATATTTGTCTTTGTTATTTTTTGTTTCATTAAACTATATTTGAATTAGATGAAAGTACTAGCTACTATGTAGCCCTAGTTTAATAATAAATCAACAACCTAAACTAAATACAATACATAAAACCTCTAAACATTACACAAAACCAATAACATTTCAAACCTCACATAAAACCAAGACTATTTGAAAACCTCAACGGGAACAGTGAATTTTACAACATTGCCCCGTTCTGGCTTTTGGTATTCACTAAATACAATACACAGAACCTCTAAACATCGCACAAAACCAATAACATTTCAAACCTCACATAAAACCAACATAATTTCAAAACCTCAACGGGAACAGTGAATTTTACAACATCGCCCCCGTTCTGGCTTTTGGTATTAAGTGGAAGTGTAACCCTCTACGTTTGCATTAAACAAATCGATATAAGGCGAAGCTTTGAGATCATTTTTAATTCGAGGCGCATAGCAGAGGATTAGAGAAGAGACATCAGTTTGAATTTGGTCAATTTTGATGCTCATGTTCCAATGCTCTAGCCGAATGCCGCATTGTCCTTGCGGATGGAGAAACCCAATTGGCCGGAGTGCAAGTATGGAGCAGAGTGCCACCGAAAGAATAAAGATCATTTTCTCCAATATAGCCATCCATCTAAACAGGAGGAAGAATCCCCAGGTATCAATGCCAAAACCTGTAATAGCTATATTGATTATCCACTGAGTCAGCAAAAGATATCTGATCATTGATTTGGTATATGGTGTTGCCCTATTTCGACCGGCTTATTGCACAATGAATTCTGTTAGCAGAAATACTTCATTCTGCAGTCAGCTGAAATTTAATTTAAAATAGTAAATAATAAAATTTTGCTTATGGTTGTATTCTGAAACAGGGAATGTTAAGCCGACCATGGTTATTGAACGCGGTTCGAATTCAGGCAGTGCGAACGGTAAGAGCGTTATGGTGATTCTAGTAGGGCTTCCTGCCAGTGGGAAGAGCACATTTTGTCAGAAAGTCCTTGAGGGTGCGCGCAGACCTTGGACCAGAATATGCCAGGTACTGTTATTATTATTATTATCATTATTCTCATTTGTTTTAATCACTGGTTTGATTGTCTGGATGCACACTAGGGAAATGCTTAGTTGTCGAGATCTTTTTGGGGGTGTTTGATGGAAGATCATAAAACCCCAAGTTATCTGCCCTAATGTATAGCTTGCTATAGGTCATGAAAAATTTCTTGAAAATTTCCACTGTTATCGTTTTCTAAAAATTCACTTTGTTTTCTGTGTTTGTTTTGGAAACCAAAATTTTGAAGTGTTATAGTTTTGAATATTCTGTTTGGGGGACAAATTTCCTCTACTTGCAATATTATTATTATTATTATTTTTTATGTTTTTATAAATTTGTTTCTATATCTGAATGCTTCTTCAACATAGCTCTGAACTACATTAAAAAAAATATTATTTGACAAAGTTTCTCTCAGGCATGAATTTTCGTAGCAAAAAATGATGAATCACTGAGTACTCCGAATCAAACTGTGTTCGGCCTTGCTGCCAAGCTGAGTTACCTTGGTCCGTTGTCTAACTCTGAGTTACTTGGGTCCCAAGTCTGACACTTTGAGTCGCCGGCAGCAAGTCGACCAGTGAATACTGCAGGTTATTTGCTACTGGGCAAGTGCAACTCGCAGGCAGATGCAATAACTGGCCAATATCAAAAAATAATTGCCACAAAGGAAAAAAAAACTCTCATTTTAAATAATTCCTGCCGCTGAGTTTTGTTGAATCTGAGATGAACTTTAACACTACGGCCTCACCTCACCGAGATTTTCAACATTGAGAAATACACGTTTATTTATTTTTTAAGTGTTCAACATTTGTGTGATCATCGTTTCCTTGCGGTTGGAGGGAGATTCAATATTCCACGAGATCTCAGAGCTTGCTATCTAAAACGCACGATAGATTGAAATCTAAATGAACTAAGGATCTGCCACCTTGGTTACGATGAACAATTGCCAAAACTGAAGCAGAATTGTGGCATATAATAAGGAGAACAACACTAAATTTCAGATTACAGTAAGCAGACCTGCACTGCTAAACAAACCCTAGGTAACTGAAAACTGATAACCTGTCAAAGCAGAAGTAAAGGAATACTAGATCTACAAACACATGGATAACTGGTAAATTATGACAGAAAGCACACATTTGCAGCACCCAATCACATTCTGTCTATTAACTTTGAAACAGAAAATTACATAGCAATTTACTTGCCAAAATTTCGAAGACATATTTGATTAGGATTTACAACGCATGCAGACAGTCTAATAAAGACACCTACGTTGACCATGTCATATCCTAACTCTGCCTAGAATAATATGCTCTCTTGCATGAGTAAATCTTCTAGAATTGAACATCCACTAGGAGATAGTGTATGCATGAAAGCAAGTGCCCCACTCCCATGGATCTGTGCGTTGTTTTAAGTTTGGAAAAATCTGTAACTCATGTGCTTGAGATAAATCTGGAAAAGCTACGCTAAAATGAGAAAAGCAATTCCTAATTATGGAAACAAGTAAAAGTGGAAACTGTCCAAGGCTGGTGCATTACGTGCTGGAGTATGCATCTGCTTTGATCTCTGTTCACATAGCCACTATGCACTCTTGGGAGCATGCATGTGCCTCGATCAGTCTACATAACTGTTGTTTACTCCCCAAGACACTAATGTGGTGCGATCTTCCCACCTCTTGCTCCACTGTGCACAGAAACCAAGGTACTGCTGCTGAAGAATTGACTCATGCTGTGCCACAACAGTATTGATGTTTTGGGTAGCATTGAGAGTAGTCTCCCGTGTGGGGCAATTGGGGTAAGTGATGGGGCTTTGCACCCATAGACAGATGGTATTTTGATGACCCATGGTATTGCATCCTTTGGAAAAACATAAGTACAAGGATGAGTGATTCATTCTTGTGGTTGACAAGATAGCATCTTGTGGAGGAGAAGGCCGAGTAGGCCTCAAACCTGTGGAGGGCCCAGAGGGCCTGTGGAAGGTGGCGAAAAGAGCTAGGGAGACGTCTCGTGGAGTAGGCCGAGCAGTAAGGGGAGTTGTGTATGAAGGCTGAGTAGGGCTGTTTTGAGGAGGTTGAGTAGGCCTTAGGCAGGCCAAGTAAGGCTGCTGAGTATGCTGTAGCTGTGACAGCAAAAGGGAGAGGCCGAGTAGGCAAAGAGAAGCGTTGAGGGCTGAGTTTGCCCCTGTTTGGACAGCAGAGAAGGGCTGAGTTTGCCTTTGTTTTGCAGTAGTGTTTAGACAGCTTGGAGGGCTAAGTTTGCCCTCGACTTTTAGTGATTGGACAGCTACAGGAGCAACCAACAATGAGCAGACGGTGGCATGGAGACCGAGGATGGTTTCAACATTAAAGACAAGTGTTTTTCTGTGTAAGTTTTCCCTTGTATTTGGTATTTTACTGATCATTGTAAAAGGGCCATTTTCCCTTGTATGGGAACCCTAGATTCTTGTTGAAGGACCAATGAGAATTGTGTTTTGGGGCCGAAATTTTGTGTTTACTGTGCATGATTTAACTGTTGGTTTTATAAGTTCCGCTGTGCTAAATTTGTTTCTGGTTAGACACATCAGTGTGTTTCAGTTCATTAGTTGTGAAGAGTATTAGAATAATGCTATTTTAGTGTTTAATGCTCATTTATGTATTTTATTCGGATAAGATCGTCTGTGATCTTATTAGCAGTTTCTTATTAGAAACTTGCTGTTTCTGTTTTTTAGTAGAAACTTGCTGTTTCTGTAAATACATTTGTATTATTTATTGAGCTTCATTGCTCATTGTAAATCAATTCAATTCATTCATTGATTATGGTATCAGAGCTTGGGTATTTTTTTCGAAATAATTTTTCATTATTTGAAAAATTTCGTGCTTCATTTCGAAATTGCTCTCTACTAGATCGATATATTATTATAGCAGCAAAGAATCCACTGTTGCCGGGCGTTTCTGGAGCCATCGTCGGAACCCACTCTTTTTCTGTATCAATTAGATCCCAGAAGAGGCTGTTCTGGAAACTTCAACTATTGTTGTGCGTCTTTGGAACCATCATCGCAATCCTTTAAATTTCCCTCTCTCTACGTTTGGTCATCGAATTGCCTGTTCGATCCGAGGGTACCTGTTTCTCGAATCTGGGACGTCTTCGACTACGGCAGTACGTTGGACTCCCTGGCCTTTTCCTTCTCTCGGGATGCACAGTTGTTTCCAATACAAAGCTCGGGGGCTAGCAGCTGACCTTGGTTTTACTCTTCAATCTTGTACACGGCTTTGCAAATCGGTAATATTTTTGATTGACCTGCGGGTTTCTTCGACCGGAAAACACTTTTACGGTGGTTGTTGCAGCATGTCTGGCTTCGCAGACAGCACGCGAGTCCCAACTGAACCTCCTGCGCCCGACTCCATTGCTCCCTGCCCTGGTCTTCTTCACTGTGGAATTACCATGGCGAGCGCTTTCAGCTGAGCGAGGGTTAGATGGATATCTATGACCACCCTGCCGTAATATACTGCAGTTCCAACAACGTAACCAAGGTTAATTAAATTGACCACCTGGTTTTTGACAAATGCAAGGCCTCTATTGTCACTTTTATGGTTGTATGCGAAGGCGGTGAAGTAGGTTCCAGTTTTCTCTCTTCGGTGGTATGCAGGAATGACATATAACGGGCTGCTGCTGTGAGTTTTATTTCGTAATTTTTCCAGCGGTCGATTCGGTATTTCCTGGCCAACGCACTTGTCAGATTTTGTCTGGATCTGTCGACATCTGCATTGAAATATGTGCCGGACTCCTTTGTTGTTTTCTGTGTCTTGGGAAACGTGCAGATGGCCTCGCTAACCAACCTGATGTTGGAAGGCAGTCAACGCTTTAATGGCACCAATTATAACATCTGGAAACAGAGAATGTTGACCATTTTTGAATATAGGTGTCTTGACCAGCTCATTTTGGGCAAAGAGCTCAGTCCTGGTACACCTGGTGCAGATCAAGATAAGTTTGATGATCGAAATCGAGAGGCTATTATGCTTCTCAAACTCTCTGTGACTGATGATCAGTTACCACAGATTCCTTCCAGCAAAACAACTGCCGAAATTTGGCAACATTTGAAGGAATTGCACGAGACATCCGACAATAGCAGAGCTTTCTTTCTAAAGAATCAGTTGTTCTCCATCATGATGGACGAACGTATGTCTTTACAGGAATAGTAACATCTTAACAAGATTAAAGACATTCGAGATCAGCTCGAAGCCATTGGTTGGACCATGGAGGAAGAAGATCTGGTAGTCATCACTCTGAAAAGTCTACGAAAACCTTATGAGCACTTCATAGAAACACTCAACATTACCTCCACTAATGTTGATCTGAAGTTTCCGGAGTTATGCACC
The DNA here is from genome assembly GCA_031772625.1 of Pinus tabuliformis. Classification (NCBI taxonomy): domain Eukaryota; kingdom Viridiplantae; phylum Streptophyta; class Pinopsida; order Pinales; family Pinaceae; genus Pinus; species Pinus tabuliformis. The sequence continues at coordinate 958,729,393 of CM062815.1, forward strand.
AAACTCTTGCAGCAGGATCGTTGGAAACAACAGTTTGGTAGTGGTGCTTCATCAGCCTCTTCAGAAAATGCTTTTGCTGCCAAATATCAGTCCTCTCAGTCCTTTCAGCAGAAAGATTCTTCTCAGCCTTCTGATCCTGCTAAGAAGAAAAATGTTCAGTGTAATTACTGTCACAAGTTCGGCCACATGAAGAAAGATTGCCGACAGAGGATTGCTTCTGAACATAAAAAGCAGGGAGGGTCTCATCAGAAAGCGAATGTTGCAGAACATTCCGAGCAGAAGGAATCTACCTTTTATGCCTTTATGGCTAAGAGGTCCTCAGATCATGCCCCGTCTTCTGCCTGGTACATTGACTCTGGTGCATCACGTCATTTCTCTCACAGGCGTGACTAGTTTACTGACTTCTCATCTTTCAGTGATTTCGTGGTATTCGGCGGAGGTGAGGAGTACACAGTGGTTGGCAGAGGTACAGTTCAGATCCAGTCTGATGTGCGCACACTCATCTTCCTGAATGTGTACTATGTTCCTGGTATAGAACTTAATCTGCTATCTGTCAGCCAGATTATGAGGAACTCTCCTAAGCTCGATTTGGTGTTCAGTGCGCACAAGTGCTCCATTATTGATAGGGAAACTCGTCTTACGGTCGCTGTTGGCCTAGAGGATCATGGCCTATACAAGCTTCTTGACACTGGTGATTCTTCAGAAGTGGTTCTAGCCAGTGTTTTACAACCAGGCCGAGTTGACTCGGAAACGGCCTGGTCATACCGAGTCGGAAAAAAAAAATGCGACCAGGCCAAGTAACCGGCCAGTTTGGCCGAGTCAGCTATGACTCGGCCTAGTCATCTAATGACCAGGCCGAGTCATAGCTGACTCGGTCAACCAGGCCGAGTCCGCATTGACCAGGCCGGGTCAATAAAAAGCGGCTGGGCAGCGTTAAACATGTTTTTTTTTTCACTTTTTTCAGCGTTAAAATCCATAAATATGATCTTTTCTAATAATTATTTATTCCGTCTGAAAAATCCATCCTCAAGTCTAAACTGTTGTACCGAATTTGAATGAATTCTCCACTAGATAAGAAAACAGATCAACTCTGCACCAAGAGATTTGTGGTGCTCTACAGCTCAGGTTGAGGTGGGAATCATAATTACTTCATGTAGATATACATTAAATCTGTTGATACCTTGTGTGCATTGAATATGGGCACTGCACAGACCCATCTAAAACCAGGTCCAATATGTACATGAGGCTGCAAGGGTCAACGGTGAATATCTTGAATTCACACAAATGCTAATATATTATGCATTGGAATTCAACATATTAAGTATTGAAATTCAATATATGCAACCTTAGGCTTTGAAACTTCGAAGGGCATCTCACAGTAGGCTTTAGATGAGTTTGTGCTGGTATGTAAACTTCTCCAATTTTTCTGACTAGAGAGGTTATAAAGCTATGGCCAATCCCATCTGTTCATGATACAAGAGTCATGCTAAACCATTTAACCTATAAAACTCCAAATTTTGAAATAGAAAATGTTGAACTGGATCATTTTCTAATAAACACAATAAATAGGCTCAATTTTACAGACAGGTAATTTTTTTTGAGATCAGAAGCGTTATGTCATTTCAAGGTTTCAGGCCAGGGACCTTGACGAGGGAAAATCAACAACAATACTGCAACAAACCCACATTGCCCAAATGATGTTTCAGCTCATATCTTAAACCCGTTGGAGTAAACTTAGTAGCCAGTAGTACTAGTATTGGAGTCTGGTCAGCATCACAGTTTACTTTTGTTGTAGAGGCCATTTCTAGCCTCCTTGGTTATTTGTATTTTGTTTTGAGTCTTTGATCATGTATGACAGTTGACTATGTATTGCCATTGGGTACCATTTTGATATAATGGATTGGTTCATGAGCCTACTTTGATCATATGTTGTCTTCCATCTATATTATAATGCTATGTGTTTGGAAACATGAATGAAAATCTTTAAAATTATGTTTAAAATTATGTTTTTTTATAAAAAAAAATAAATATTTTAATGTATTTTTTACAACGACCGAGTCATTGAAATCGACTAGGCCGCGTCATTACCGAATCCTGGTCGGAGTCGGAGTCGATCCTCGGCCTGGTCGGAGTCCTGGTCCTGGTTGTAAAACACTGGTTCTAGCAGCCCGTGTTTCTCCCATCAGCACTCTGTGGCATCAGAGATATGGGCATCTAAACATTCAGTATCTCTCTCAGTTATCTCAGGAGGGACTTGTGTCAGGGTTACCTGATATTCAGACTCAGCATTTGGGAGTGTGCGGCGCCTGTCAAGCTGGCAAGCAACATCGATCTTCATTCAAGGATGGAGAATCTTGGCGCGCATCTAAAATACTCCAGTTAATTCATGCTGATATTTGTGGTCCTATGAATACATCTTCAGTTACTGGTTGCAAATATTTTTTGCTTATTGTAGATGATTTCAGTAGAAAGATGTGGGTGTAATTTCTAAAACAATAATCTGATGTATTTAGTATCTTTCAGAAGTTTAAGTCCTTAGTTGAAAAAGAGCCTGGCTGTAACATCATAACTCTTAGGACAAATAACGGGGGGGAATTTTGTTCTTCTGCTTTTTCCAACTTCTGTGATACCCATGGCATCAAATGCCAGTTAACTACACCCTACACTCCTCTGCAGAACAGTGTCATCGAACGTTGCAACCGTACGGTTGTTGAAATGGCTCATTCCATGTTACAACACAGGAGTGTTCCGAACAAATTTTGGGCTGAAGCAGTGTTTACAGCTGTCTATCTTCTTAATCGATCACCTACTCAGGCTGTTAAGGGGAAGACTCCAGAAGAGGTTTGGTCTGGTTGTAAGCCTAAGATTAGTCACCTCAAAGTGTCTGGCTCGGTTGCATATGTTTGGATTCCAGCTGCTAAGTGCTCTAAGTTGGATTCCAAAAGCCAGAAACTCACGATGACAGGGTATAGTGATCACCACAAGGCCTATTGGCTGATAGATATAGACACTGATCGTCTTATCTTCAGTCGGGACGTAGTATTTGATGAAGACAGAGGGTTCTTTTAGTCCCCTCCTTCTGAGCAGTGTTCTGAGGATCAGCCTCACAATGTTCTTTGTCCGTTAGGTCCACCTGATGGGAGGGATGATGCAACATCAGTATTTGATGATGCACTACCTGAGTTCCCTTCGGAAAATAATCCTCCTCTCGCTGCTCTTGTTGTTCCTGAGCCTCCTCCACCTACTCCAGATATTGGTTCTTCTACTCTTCGGCCTAAATGGTGGGCTAAAACTATTGGTGATCTCCGGGATAATGAGCTCCTTGAAGGTAGAACTTCCAGAAATAAGAGCAAACAACAACCTATAGTAAATTTTGCTCTTATGGCTAAACTACACAGTGTTTTTGAGCCTCAAACCTATTTAGAGGCTAAGGGTATACCTGAGTGGGAACAGGTTATGGAGGCTGAATTCCAGAGTCTTCATAGGAATCACACTTGGACCCTTTCTGATCTTTCTGTAGGGAAGAAGCCCATTAGCTGCAAATGGGTGTATAAAGTGACATACAAAGCTGACGGAACCCTAGACAAGTATAAGGCTCACCTTGTTGCTCGAGGGTTCTCACAGAAGGAAGGCATAGACTATGAGGAGACCTTTGCTCCTACAGCCAAGATGAGTACCATACGGCTCGTCCTTGCCTTAGCAGCTCAGTTAAGTTGGAAAGTCCATCAGATGGATGTAAAGAGTGCTTTTTTGAATGGTGACTTATAGGAAGAAGTCTACATGACACAGCCTCCAGGATTCAAGGTTGCCGGTCAAGAACAAAAAGTCTGTAGATTAGTCAAAGCACTCTATGGTCTGAAACAAGCCCCTCGGGCTTGGTACATGAAAATTGATAAGTACCTAACAGATTATGGCTTTTAGCGGAGTCCATCTGATGCAAACCTATATATCAAGCACACTGGTGATGATATTCTGTTTGTGGTTGTCTATGTGGATGACCTTATCATTACTGGCAGTTCAACACATTTGATCCATGGGATCAAATAGGATTTGTTCAGCACTTTTGATATGACAGATTTGGGACTTCTTCATTATTGTTTGGGGGTTGAAGTTTGGCAGATTGAGAACAACATCTTTCTCTCTTAGTCCAAGTATGCCAAAAGTCTTGTGGACAGGTTCAGAATGCAGGATTGCAAACTTGCCACGACTCCTATGGAACCAGGGCTCAAACTTTCAGCTCAGTCATCCTCACTTGTGGATGAATCTTTATTCAAGCAATTAGTGGGCAACCTCATCTACCTGACTGCCACTAGACCTGATATCAGTTTTGCAGTGAGCTACATTTCACTCTTCATGACAGCTCCTAAGGCTGATCATTGGATAGCAGCAAAGCGTGTGTTGCGTTATGTGAGTGGCACTCCTGATTATGGATTTCTGTACATTCGGAGTTCAGATCCTACACTCAGTGGTTACATAGATTCCGACTGGGCAGGTTCGGTTGATGACGGTAAATCTACCACTGGGTATGTGTTTAGTTTGGGATCCGGTGTTGTCACATGGACTAGTAAGAAGCAACATGCAGTGGCTCTCTCCTTGACAGAAGCAGAGTATCGGGGAGCAGTTAAGGCATCTTGTGAGGCAGTTTGGCTTCGACGTATGCTTGCGGATATGCATGTTTCCCAGGCAGGTCCTACTCCCTTGTTCTGTGATAATCAGGGAGTGCTCAAACTCGCCAAGAATCCAGTCTTCCATGAACGAACAAAGCATGTGGAAACCCATTGTCACTACATTCGACAGCTTGTTGAAGACAGATCCATTAAGTTGTTGTATGTTCCCACAACGGAGCAGCCAGCAGACATCTTCACCAAGCCCCTTGGTCCTGATAAGTTTGTAAAATTCAGAGGGTCTATAGGTGTTGTAAATAGATTGAGCATTAAGGGAGGGTATTAGAATAATGCTATTTTAGTGTTTAATGCTCATTTATGTATTTTATTCAGATAAGATCGTCTGTGATCTTATTAGCAGTTTCTTATTAGAAACTTGCTGTTTCTGTTTCTTAGTAGAAACTTGCTGTTTCTGTAAATACATTTGTATTATTTATTGAGCTTCATTGCTCATTGTAAATCAATTCAATTCATTCATTGATTAAAGAGTTAATAGGAAGCTATTACCAGATTTGGTGTTTGTGTGTGCACTGAGTCTAGTGCCCAAAACCTAGCATGGTATCAGAGCATGGTCTCTGAGAAAGGTAGTTGGATCTGAGATATGCATAGGTGATAGGTCATAGAGGGAGCCACAGGAATTGTTGCAGGTAGCAATAGTGTTTTGAAGACCTATGCCAAGGGAGTTGGCTAAGAATGGCAAACTGCTTGTATGGGTCATGAAGCCAGGATCAACAGGTCTAGTGAGACATGGAGTAGATCGTTTACACGAGGAGTTGTGGACAACTGCAGTATGGTGCATAGATAGAGAGAATTGGATGAGAGATTCATTCATTAGATGTGCTAGGGTCTTGAGAGGAGATCAACACAAGAGAATGAGAGATTCATTATGATCCAGGTATGAAGGTCTTGGGAAGATATTTGAGCTTGGAGGGGTCGATCTGTTCTTGTGATAGGAGAGGTGCCAAGAAGGCAAGATCAAGATGGTCAGAGCGTTGAGATCGCTGTTGGAGATCCAAGTGAGAAATTTGGAGTGAAGGTCAAGCAAAGACCTTGAGAGTTGAGAAAGCTTGTGATCTAGTGTTAGAGGGAGTTAGGCTTCGGAGAGAGTGGGCAAGCTCAGGTTGGAGTCAATCTTTAGAGAGAGTCAGCAGGCTTGGAGGGAGTTAGCGGCTCAAAGGAAGACAATTGTGAAGTTTAGGAAGTCATGGTATGAGATGGCCATGTGGATGGGAGAGGGTAGTCTTCCAAGGTTGTGTCATGGTACAAGATGGCCATGTAGGATGCTGAGGAGCGGGAGGCTTCTAGGAGCAGGGTGTCTTTGAAGAAGGGCCCCTCTCATGTAGCGAAAATTGCTTCTATGTCATATGGAGCAACTATGGTAGCGAATCAAGGGTGGAAATGTGTTCCAGGTTCGAATACAAGTGGTTGCGAGAATACATACCTCGCTAAGAGGGAGTGTTGATGTTTGGGATAGCATTGAGAGTATTCTCACGTGTGGGGAAAGTGTGCTAAGTGATGGGGCTTTTCACCCATAAACCCATGGTGTTGTGCCCTTTGGAAAAGCATAAGTACAAGAGTGGATGATTGTTCTTATGGTTGGTAAGAGAGCATCTTGTGGAGGAGAAGGTCGGGTAGGCCTCAAACACGTGGAGGGTTGAGAGGGCCTGTGGAAGGTGGCAAAAAGAACAATAGATGCGTCTTGTGGAGCAAGCTGAGTAGGCCTCAAATATGGGGTAGCAAGGGGAGTTGTATATGAAGGCTAAGTAGGTTGTTTTGAGGAGGCCAAGTAAGGCTGCTAAATATGCTATAGATGTGACAACTAAAGGCAGAGGCCAAGTAGGCTAAGAGAAGGGCTGAGGGCTAAGTTTGCCCCTTTGGACAACAGAGAAGGGTCGAGTTTGCGCTTGTTTGACAATAGCATTTGGACAACTTGGAGGGTTGTGTTTGCCCTTGACTTCCACATATTGGACAGCTATAGGAGTAGCCAAGAATGAGTAGATTGTGGCATGGAGACTAAGGAGGGTTTCTGTAGTATAGACAAGGGTTTTTCTGTGTAAGTTTTCCCTTTTATTTGGCATTTTATAGAGCATTGTAAAAGGGCCATTTTCCTTTGTATGGGAGCCCTAGATTCTTGTTGAAGGACTAATGAGAATTGTGTTTTGGGGCTGAAATTTTGTGTTTGCTGTGTACGATCTAATTGCTAGTTTTATGAGTTTAGTTGTGCTAAATTTGTTTTTGGTTAGATACATCAGTGTGTTTCAGTTCATTAGCTGTGAAAAGTTAATAGAAAGCTGTTACCAGATTTGGTGTGTGTGTGTGTGCACTAAGTCTAGTGCCCAAAATCTAGCAAACAAGGAGATTACATATGCAACAATAGCGAAATCTAATAGTCCCTTGTTGCAAGGAAAGCGTTCTCCACCAAACCAAGATATTGTCAGAAAATCTTGAACCTCCCCTTTGCTAGGGGATTTAAAAAAAATGTTCTTTTCACCTATGAATTTTAAGGAATGTAAATTAGGACTTCTGACCACTTATGTACTCGGGAATCTCTTCAATACAAGGAAATAATGTAGTAGATAAAAATCTTCATGTCAATCTCCCAGGCCAATATTTTCTATCTGCAATTGTGGGTATCTTGCTCATTTACGTAAAGATTTTGGCAATTCAATGACAACTCTGAACAAGATTAATTTCCCCCTTTTGAGAGAATTCGCAGCCATTGGATTTCGACTTGCACTCTTTAATGTTAACATTAGCTGCATGCTTGGAAGTTGGAGTTGATTATTGTTTTAACAGTGGATTTTGGAACTATTTCCTAGACATTAGACTCCTTTGTCATGTCATTTTGTGATACTGTTTCTTTGGTTGTTTCCTTACAATTGGAAGGTTATGTCAGATGAATAGAAGTGATTAATACAACATGGTAGAGAACTTCTTAGGAACATTATTCACTTGAAATTTACCGTTAGGTGCTCCCACTTATCCTTGTGCTTCTAGCAATGTTTGGTTAAGCTATCTTGGTGTTTTGATTGAAATAAATGGCATTGAAGCATCAATTTTGTGACTGGAACCTTGCTTGATCTAAATCCAATTTTTCTTCTTTTTGACTAGCTTTTGGGATAACAAGCATATCTCTCTCTGCAACCTCTGCTAGAGGCTCTCGAGACTTAGAAAACCATTCATCCTTATCAAATTTAACATCTCAGCTTACCACTATCTCTTGCTATGTTGGAATATAGATCAAGTAACCCTTGGAGACCTTACTGCAACCAACAAATATACCCTTGATGCTTAAGGGCACAAAATTAGTCCTCTTTCATTTGGGAGATGAATATAAATAAGATGATCAATTGCATGAAAGTGAGACAATTGAGGTTTCTCACTAGTAAATGCTTCTTCTAGTGTCTCATCCTTCAGTATCCTGTGACTACATTTGTTCAAATTTTAGACAACTGCCTTGCATGCCTTTGCCCAAAGACTCGTGGACAAATCCATTCCGCTACTAGTGTGATACTGCCAACTCCCTCTTGATCCCTGCATCCTTGCAAAAGGCATCAAAGTCCTTGAAGGTGTAATCTCCTCCATTATCGGACCTTAACACCTTTATCTTTTGACTTGTCTGATTCTTATACAAGGCCTAGAACTTTGTGAACTTATTGAATACTTCATCCATAGTCTTTCTATTGGAATCACCAGTAAAAGAGACATATGACAAACTATTAAGTTTACTTAGTACTTAGAAGTTGATCTCCTTTAGTAGAGAGCCACCCAACAAATCCATTTAGCCTCTATTAATGTGCAAACAACAATAATGATAGTAGAGTTATGATTGTCACAACAATGATGAGTAGATCCATTTTGATTGTTAGGTTTCTGTGCAATAGTGATTAATGTAGTATGGAAGGCACACTAGTAATTTTTTGCAGTATTCTTGACAAGGTAAAGGAACAACAATAGTCATCTTGGGAGGCACATAGGAATTATATAGACATTAGGGCACATGCATCAACATGCATGTGTTAGGTAGAGTTTTTCTAAATTTAACCTTTGCTATTGTTAAATACAACGTTGCAAGAAGCACCCATGCCCCCTACTTCAGCCTCAAAACTGCTCTCTAAGTGGGAGCTTGCTCTTGCCTTAAATGTCATGCTCTCGAAAATGCTCCGATGTGACAAAACCATACTCTCTGGATGCTTTGATCATGCTCCCACCACTCTGTGTACTTTTTCACTTTAATATATGTTAAAATTGGCAACTAGGGCCAAACTTCATGTGGGTCACCTTATTCATGGCTGATTATATTTTTCTTGGATTCCTCTCGTCGAGAGGTGTAGGATTGATCTAAATATCATCCGATTCCGTTAAGTATTTATGGAGATATGAATTTATTTAGATTATGGACTAATTGTCAAAGTTGGCCAACAACTTATGTAGGCTCAGAAGCCCATCAGACGCCTCTATTCATCATCAACATTTTGCATATAAATACAAGGAGCATTCTTCTCATTTGGACACTTCACTTCTCATCACACATCTCTCTCTCCTGCGCAAAAAGGTCTCTCTCTCACACGTGGGAAGGAAGGACATAGTTTTCTAGGGTTTACAAGCTGCAGATTGAAACTTTGACCAACGTTGACCATCATTCTCTCTCTCTTTGACTGCGCAGTAGGTGAAGTTGACTCTCCTTGGAAGGCCGCATATTTTGGCACAGGAATCAAGGTGATACGACCCTTGGTTTGACAGATATTGACTGCCCTAGTTTAGGGTTGATGCCACTAATGCTACTGATATAAATCAGACTTTTGTACTATTTCTCTCTGCTGAATTATTGAAGATAAAAGAAGATTTGATCAAAGGGTTTCCCCATATTGGGGTTTGCCCCTGGTTAGCCGCCACATCCTGTGTCTCTTGTCTTGGCTTGTTTTCTGTTGATTGTTTAAATGTTCTATTTGCACTTTACTTAATGTACATATGATTGCTAATCTGTGGATAATAAAAAGAAAGATAAGTAAACTGCTCTAAGCATAGAACATACCATAATTTAACATGGTATCAAAGCTGAGGTGAAGACAAAGCCCAAGTAAGAGCAAGAGCAATCATCGAAGACAAGGCTATCTAAAAAGAACTATGGGGTCCTCAACACACTTCCCTGCTGAAGACAAACTCCGTGAGAAGTCTGACTACCACGGATGGAAGATGTCTCTCGATCTAACATTAGAAGAACAAGAAGTGCTGGACCATGTGAGAGGCGGAGTTGTCGAGCCTCCATCAAATGCATCCGTTGCTGCCAGGAACAAATGGACCAAGGGAGAAGTCAAAGCAAAGAAGATCATCCGGGACTCTATCGACAAGCACTTGGTGGCCTATGTTTCTGAGCTGAACACCTCCAAGGAAATCTACGATAGACTGGTGAGTTTATTTAAAGTTAATGATGCAAATCAAGTTCTGTTTCTTAGAAATAAGCTGAAGGAAATTAAGAAGGGCAAAGATGAAAATATGCAAGCATATTTCTTAAGGATCACCGAGATCAAGAACGATCTCCTATCTATTGGGGAAGTAATTCCTGACAGGGAAATGGCACTCACAACTCTTGGAGGAATACCATTTGAATGGTATATATTCAAGACTACTCTCCTCAACAATAATGTAATTCCTGGATTTGAGGAATTAATGGCTAGATGCATTCAAGAAGAAGCAAGAATGGAAGAACAGGAAATGCCCACACTTAAAGGTCATCCCGCTGCCTTTTCTTCTCATGCTAAAAGAAGAAATAATTTCGAGGCTAAATCCAAAAGGAAGGCTGGACCAAAGGGTGGAAAAGGACGATGTTACCATTGCAATAAACTAGGTCATTATGCAAGGGAGTGTCCTGATAAAAGGAACTCACACCGAGATGATGATCAAAATCCCTCTCAAGGCAATCAAAGAAATGGCAGGTCAAATGGCCGAGGTAAAAGGAGTGCTAGAAATCAAGGAAGAGGACAACCATTCAAGAAGGCAAGAAATTCCAGGTATGAATCTAACACTGTTGACAATAAGCAAGATGAGTATTATCTACTAGCTGCTCTATCTACCACTGCTCCCTCGGACTCGCTGGGAAATTGGCTTATTGATAGTGGTGCCTCAAGGCACTTCACTGGTTACAAAGAAGCTCTCTATAATTTGGTAGAGAAAGAAACCAACCTGGAAATTGTTCTTGGAGACAATTCAAAATATCCCGTGAAAGGCGTAGGAAATTTCACTCTTCAATTGAATCAAGGTAATACCATCCACTTACAAGATGTATTATATGTTCCTAATCTCAAAAAGAACCTGGTGTCCATTTCGGCAATGGAAGACAAAGGCTACAAGGTGGCTTTCAGCGATGGCAAGGTACGTGTATGGAAAAAGGACTATAAAGATGCTTTTACTCTTGGATTTCGAGTTGATTCATTATATTAGGTCGGAGGAAGTCCACTGGGTGTCATGACTAGTGACACATCTCTTTAGTCCGAACTATGGCATCGAAGGCTTGCTCACCTTCATTATAAAGCTCTACCTGATATAAGAAAAATGGTGACCGGGATGCCCGAGTTCAGATTAGCGCAAGAAGGTGTATATCCAGGATGTGCCGAAGGAAAGCTAAAAAGGGGACCATTCCCTCAAGCCAAAGCAAGACCTTCGATATATTGCAGTTAGTTCACTCAGATATATCCGGTATGATGCCTGTGAACTCTTTGGGAGGATATTTATATTACCTCACTTTTACAGATGATTATTCTCACAAGACTTGGATATATTTCTTGAAAAAGAAGGATGAAGTGTTCTCCTGGTTTCGACACTTCAAAGCCTTGATCGAGAATCAAACCGAAAAGAAGATCAAGATCCTAAGGACTGATAATGGGACTGAATATGAATCCATTGAGTTTCATGACTTTTGCAAAGAGGCTGGCATTAAGAGGGAGATCACTACACCCTATACTCCCGAGCAGAATGGTGTGGCGGAAAGGAAGAACCGTACAATTGTGGAAGTTGTCCGTGCTATGCTCCATGATCAAAGACTTCCGAAGTTTCTATGGGTCGAAGCTGCAAACACCGCTATATATGTACAAAACCGATGCCCTCATCAAGCATTGGGTTCCAAAACTCCTGAAGAAATGTTCACCGGTAAGAAACCTGACGTATCTCATTTTAGAATTTTTGGAAGCCTTGTATATTTTCATGTGCCGAAAGAGAAAAGGAATAAATTGGGTGCATCTGGAAAGAAAGGAATCTTCGTGGGCTATAGCGAAAACACTAATGGCTATAGAATCTATGTAGCTAGTCAAAGGGAAGTCAAGATTAGTCATGATGTCACCTTTGACGAAGATATGGCTCTTAGCAAAGTAGACAATCTTCCTACTTTAAGGGGATCTAAAGAAGCTGACACCAGGGAACTAAAGGAAAAGGAAGAAGAGACAATGCCCGATGTGGAAGAACCTATGGATCCTATTGATCCTCCACCACTTGAGCCTTCCTCTTCAAGGAAGAGGCCTTCATGGCTTAGGGGGACACTTGATGATGCTGAAGGACACACAACTCCCTGTGGAACCTTTCGTGAAAGTAAGAAGCCGAACAGGTATCAGGGATACCTGACTATCATGAGCACGATCATCCAAAATGAGCCTTCATCATTCACAGATGCCGTTAAGCATCAAGTATGGAAGGATGCTATGACCGAAGAATATGAGTCTATTATGAAGAACGATGTCTGGGATGTGGTCCCCAAACCCCAGGACAAGACAATTGTCACTTCTAAATGGCTTTATAAGATAAAGCATGTAGCTGATGGAAGTACGGAAAAGTATAAAGCTCGTTTTGTCACTCGAGGCTTCTCCCGAAAAGAAGGTATAGACTATGACGAGATATTTGCACCTGTTGCTCGATATACCACTATGAGCTCGATCATAGCCCTTGCTGCTTCACAAGGATGGAACCTACATCAAATGGATGTCAAGACTGCATTCTTACATGGTTCGATCAAAGAGGAGGTCTATGTGGAGCAACCCGAAAATTTGAGATTTATGATCGAGAATCTCATGTGTGCAGGTTGAAGAAGGCCCTTTATGGGCTAAAGCAAGCACCCCGAGCATGGTATGAGAGGATCGATAGCTATTTGATGAAGCTGGGATTCACTAGGAGTGAAGCCGACCCTAACCTTTACTTTAAGGTTATAGATGACAAGCCTCTCATATTGGTGCTTTATGTTGACGACCTCTTCCTAATAGGTGCAGACCCTCTCATTCACAAATGTAAGAGGGAGCTAGCTTCTGAATTCGAGATGAAAGATCTAGGACTCATGCACTATTTCCTAGGACTCTAAGTCTGGCAGAAACCAGGGGAGGTTTTCCTATCTCAAGGAAATTATGTGGTGAAGATACTGGAAAGATTCGGCATGGTGGACTGCAAGATCGTAACTACCCTGATGGAGCTTAACTTTAAGAAGTTAAGCCGGACCCGTTTTACGAAATTCTACTGAGTATCGACAGCTCGTCGGAGCATTGATGTTCTTGGTGAACTCCCGTCCGGATATATGCTTTGCAGTCAACACTTTGAGCCAACATATGGTTGAGACTCGTCACTCACATTGGATTGGTGCCAAGAATCTGTTGAGATATCTTTGTGGCACAATCACTCATGGATTAAGATACACTGCCGGAAATGTGAGACTACTTGGGTATACTGATGCTGATTGGGCAGGCAATGCGGAGGATCGGAAGAGCACATTCGTGTGTTGTTTCTCTTTGGGATCTGCCTCGATATCCTAGATGAGCAGGAAGCAGAAGTCGGTGGCTCTGAGCATCGCCGAGGCAGAATACATTGCTGCTAGCATGGCCTCCTGTGAGGCAGTCTGGTTGCGAAAGCTCTTCAGTGAGCTATTTGGATTTACATTGGATACCACCGTGATTCTATGTGACAACCAGAGCGAGATCCATTTATCAGAAAATCCTGTATTTCATGATCGCTCCAAGCATATCGATATTAGATACCACTATATTCGAGATATGGTGCAGAGAGGAGCAATAAGGCTCCAACATATCGGTACGGATGAAGAGGTCGTCGACATTCTGACAAAGCCCCTAGGAAAGATCAAATTCCTGACTTTCCGAGAATGACTTGGTGTCGTTCAGAGACCCTCTGATGAGGGTCAAGTATGATGTACTAAGCTTTGGGAGCTCCAGGGGGGGCACGAGGTACTTCTTGGAGCGACAATAGACCACAGGGTGACTCACCAACCCCTGTTGGTGCACTTTGTACAGGGTAAAAGGTCCAACCTTCCCTGTGACACCCTGTGGCGACTGTGGAACAAGATGATTAGTTCTCCTGTGGGCCTGGCAGTGTTTTACAACCAGGACCAGGACTCCGACCAGGCCGAGGATCGACTCCGACTCCGACCAGGATTCGGTAATGACTCGGCCTAGTCGATTTCAATGACTCGGTCGTTGTAAAAAATACATTAAATATTTATTTTTTTTATAAAAAAACATAATTTTAAATATTTTAAACATAATTTTAAAGATTTTCATTCATGTTTCCAAACACATAGCATTATAATATAGATGGAAGACAACATATGATCAAAGTAGGCTCATGAACCAATCCATTATATCAAAATGGTACCCAATGGCAATACATAGTCAACTGTCATACATGATCAAAGACTCAAAACAAAATACAAATAACCAAGGAGGCTAGAAATGGCCTCTACAACAAAAGTAAACTGTGATGCTGACCAGACTCCAATACTAGTACTACTGGCTACTAAGTTTACTCCAACGGGTTTAAGATATGAGCTGAAACATCATTTGGGCAATGTGGGTTTGTTGCAGTATTGTTGTTGATTTTCCCTCGTCAAGGTCCCTGGCCTGAAACCTTGAAATGACATAAACGCTTCTGATCTCAAAAAAAATCACCTGTCTGTAAAATTGAGCCTATTTATTGTGTTTATTAGAAAATGATCCAGTTCAACATTTTCTATTTCAAAATTTGGAGTTTTATAGGTTAAATGGTTTAGCATGACTCTTGTATCATGAATAGATGGGATTGGCCATAGCTTTATAACCTCTCTAGTCAGAAAAATTGGAGAAGTTTACATACCAGCACAAACTCATCTAAAGCCTACTGTGAGATGCCCTTCGAAGTTTCAAAGCCTAAGGTTGCATATATTGAATTTCAATACTTAATATGTTGAATTCCAATGCATAATATATTAGCATTTGTGTGAATTCAAGACATTCACCGTTGACCCTTGCAGCCTCATGTACATATTGGACCTGGTTTTAGATGGGTCTGTGCAGTGCCCATATTCAATGCACACAAGGTATCAACAGATTTAATGTATATCTACATGAAGTAATTATGATTCCCACCTCAACCTGAGCTGTAGAGCACCACAAATCTCTTGGTGCAGAGTTGATCTGTTTTCTTATCTAGTGGAGAATTCATTCAAATTCGGTACAACAGTTTAGACTTGAGGATGGATTTTTCAGACGGAATAAATAATTATTAGAAAAGATCATATTTATGGATTTTAACGCTGAAAAAAGTGAAAAAAAAAAGTGAAAAAAAAAACATGTTTAACGCTGCCCAGCCGCTTTTTATTGACCCGGCCTGGTCAATGCGGACTCGGCCTGGTTGACCGAGTCAGCTATGACTCGGCCTGGTCATTAGATGACTAGGCCGAGTCATAGCTGACTCGGCCAAACTGGCCGGTTACTTGGCCTGGTCGCATTTTTTTTTTCCGACTCGGTATGACCAGGCCGTTTCCGAGTCAACTCGGCCTGGTTGTAAAACACTGGGGCCTGGATGATGTGTTCTCCATGGCGATTGTGGAACAGGATGATTCGTTCTCCTATAGGCCAGGATGATTAGTTGTTCGTGGCATGCACTGGATAGGATGATTCGCTCTCCTGTGGACAGGATGATTCGCTCTCCTATGGACAAGATTAGTTCTCCTGTCGAGGCATCTTACCCATGCAGTTTGGGACTCATGGGAAGTATCTCTCATCTGATCAATGAGCAGCGAAATGAGAATAGGGACCATAGTAGTACCAATGGACGCATCGTTGTATCTATCGTACTCCTTATGCTAGGATGACCTTCATTTTTTTGGGATTAATGATACTGCTCTGGGACCAGTGAGAGTGGTACACACTCTGAGACTAACTTCGGGTCAGTGGAGGATGGTACGATACATCCTCAATCATTTTGTTTTCTCCATAATTCGAGCAAAGCAGAGCAGAACCGAGCAGAGCAAAGCAAAGCAGAGCAGAGCAGAAGGGTCAAGCCATATCGGACAGTGCATTTGATGGATGGACAACAGTGACAGTCCAATAGATTGCAGATGAAGTTCTCCCTAGTTGAGAGGGAGTGTTAAAATTGGCAACTAGGGCCAAACTTCATGTGGGTCACCTTATTCATGGCTGATTATATTTTTCTTGGATTCCTCTCGTCGAGAGGTGTAGGATTGATCTAAAGATCATCTGATTCCGATAAGTATTTATGGAGATATGAATTTTTTTGACTATGGAATAATTGTCAAAGTCGGCTAGCAATTTATGTAGGCTTAGAAGCCCAACGAACGCATCTATTCATCATCAACGTTTTGCATATAAATACAAGGAGCATTCTCCTCATTTGGACACTTCACTTCTCATCACACATCTCTCTCTCCTGCGCAAAAAAAGAGTCTCTTCTCTCTCTTGTGCAGAAAGGTCTCTCTCTCACACGTGGGAAGGAAGGACACAGTTTTCTAGGGTTTACTAGTTGCAGATTGAAACTTTGACCAGCGTTGACTGGCATTCTCTCTCTCTAACTGCGTAGTAGGTGAAGTTGACTCTCCTTGGAAGGCTGCATTTTTTGGCACAGGAATCAAGGTGATCTGACCCCGGGTTTGACAGATATTGACTGCCCTAGTTTAGGGCTGATGTCGCTGATATAAATCAGACTTTTGTACTATTTCTCTCTGCTAAATTATTGAATATAAAAGAAGATTTGATTAAAGGGTTTCCCCATATTGGGGTTTGTCCCTGGCTAGCCGTCACATCCTGTGTCTCTTGTCTTGGATTGTTTTCTGTTGATCGTTTAAATGTTCTATCTGCACTTTACTTAATGTACATATGATTGCTAATCTGTGGATAATAAAAAGAAAGATAAGTAAACTGCTCTAAGCATAGAACATACCATAATTTAACAATATGTTTTGTACCATGTGCACTTTTTCTCTCACTTTTTAAAACATAAAAGTCACTTTGTACTTTTTCTCCCTAAAGTCACATTTAAAACACAACGTGACTTAATTAAAAAGTACTTAGCACATGTACCACCTCATAAAGTGTCTTTACTCCATGATATTAATATAACGTAGTGTCTCATGACAAAAGGTCATTAAGGTGTTTTCCTTGATAACATTTTTCTCAATAGGGTTTGGAAATTTGACATGGTATCAAAGCTGAAACTCTAAAGAGAATTGATCTCAGAATCTTAGGTGCCAAGTTCATATTGGATTGCTGGGAGCCAGATATGCCCACAATCATACAAAGGTGAGGAACTTTTTTAAGAAGAGTTTCACATTGATTATATGAATCATATAGTGCCCCAGGCAAATTTTTTTCTTCAAACACAAAAAAATCCGAATGTCAAAGTACGACGGGCTAAAGACAATTTTAAGAAAGAATAAAAAGGGTAGGCCATTAGGGTGGCCGATAACCATCAAGCCGATAGCCACCAAGGCTGTTAGGCTCCACCAAAACCAAAACGCAAGGGATGGTGGCTGAGGGGGACCACGAAGGGCCGAATTGCTATGCAAGATGACAACCTCAACACTGTTAAATCCAATCGCAGATTGGTAGAGAGAAATTGAGGGGCAAGATGTTATGTGTAACAGTGAGGTCACGACAGTGGACGACTGTCAAGAACCGGGGAGGACGACCCAGTGGGATAGAGGAATGCAACTGAAGTTGTGGGTGACAGGCCATGTACATGGGAGCAACAATGTTGGTGGAAGGAGGCTGTTAGAGTAGACTGTAGCACAGGCGTGGATTGGGGCGCAAGCAATGGCTGCTACAAGTGAATAACAATGGCATGAGGGTCGTGTGGAAGAAGTTAAACCGCAGGTAAGTTGGAATAGGTTTGTGTAGAGGGAGTTTGGCCAAGTAATGACAATACAACTGCAATGTGAGAGCAAAATAGTCGCATAGAGTTGCCAAAGGCTGTACACATCACAAAGTGGCAACACCATGAGGAATTGTTGTAGGACAGGGCTACATGCATTGCAGGAGAAAGCAACCGAGTGCATCAGTGTAGGATTAGTAAAATTGTTTTTTGTAGGGTTTGATTAGTTGGATGAAGATGGCTACTGATATTAGGTTTGAAGATCATTTGGATGGGTTGTCTAACAACAACATCTGGGAGGAGAAACTTGCATTGGTGTTAGAGGAGAACAATATTTGGGAGTTTGTAGCACACACTTAGATTCCTCCTACCAATGCAATAGAGAACGGGATTGGGAGTTTGTAGCACACACTCAGATTCCTCGTACTGATGCAACATTCATAGCCACCCATAAATAGAAGGACGTGAAAGCCAGAAGGATTATGCTAGATAGAGTGAAGAATCACATTATTCCTCATATATTCGAGAAGAAAATTGCTAGAGAAATATGGAAGGCATTGACCAAGTTATACCAAAGCGACAACAAGAATTAGAAAATGGTGCCGAGAGAGAAACTTAAGGGCACCAAGATGTCTAAGGCTGAGACAATTTCTTCTCATTACCTGAATATCTCAATTACGAGATGAGCTTGTTGCAGTAGAGGAGAAAGTGTTAGACTTAGAACTGGTAATGACAATTCTGAATGGGTTCACAGAGCAATGGGTTACCTTCATTAAAAGAATTCTTGCATAGGAAATCTCCCAAACTAGGATAAGTTGTGGGATGACTTCACCTAGGAGGAGACTTGTGAGGAGGCTTTACATGGCAATCAGATAAAAGATGAAAGGGATGAGGAGAACGTTGCTCTTTCAGGTAATGTAAGAAAGGGCAAGGCGATTGCCAAATTGAACAAGGGAGACGAAAGATCCTCTCCTGACGGGAGTAAGCAAGACACACGCAAAGTTAAGTGCTTTGCATGTCATAAGCCAGGACATTATGCGAGCCAATGTCCAGATAAAAAAAGGGCAAGGGAAAGACAACCATGACTACCATTGCACAGATGGACAGGTTGGCTAAGAAGTTCGAGAAGAACTTTTCCTTGGGGTCATGCCTTTCTAAAACTGCCACGAAAGGTGTTTGGTTCGTGGATGGTGGGGCATCTCACCATATTACAGGAATGAGGGAAGTGTTCCTTAGTGTTTCAAAGACAGATTCAAACATGCATGTGAAAGCTGGTACGACTCACGAGTACTATACATACAGTGAAAGGGGTTGCAACAATGTTATTCCAATTAGAATCAGGAGGGCCTCTGGAGGTGGTAGAGGTATTATATGTCCCAAAGCTGAAGACAAACTTGTTCTTAGTCTTAGATCTAGAGGATGAAGGGTATGATGTGTGTTTTAGAAAGGACAAGTATTCATACATTCAAAGGGAGCTACCCAGGATATAGTAGTAAGGCTTGGTGTCAAGAAGGGTAAGTTGTACAACTTGTAGCGCTGACCTATTGACCTATAGGTAGATCCAAGGGGATCTTGGATCTTGGATCGATTTTAGTGACAACGATTGAGTAGGAGTTGAAACTAGGGCCTCAGTTTTCTAATCTAGAAAAAGGGAAGGAGGCCTGTTCCAGATTTGTTAGAACTAGTTGGTATGAGCTAACAATGATGGATGCTCAGGCGTAGCTTCCTAGGACCATGTTGGGGACAAACATGTTTTCATAGCAGATTCCAAAGCATGTAGTAGGGAAATCTTCCAGTTTGGAGGAGTAGCTACAACAACGGTTGATGTGGTGGGATTGGAGATAGAGTTAGGTGGAGGAGGTTCTATAGAAGTACCTCCCTTGTTAAGAGGGAATATTGATTTTTGTAACTCGGGAAGGTGCTTCTTTACAGGTCTTGTGTTTAAGCATGTAGACGTTACCCACATTCTCCTTAGAACACTTGCTCTAGTGTGAGCAAGTTGCTAATGTAACTTATCCTAAGCCTAACTAAGGGAAAAACACATATTAATCTGTTGGCTTATTTCACTAAAAGAAACTTAGGAAAAATAAAGTAATTTACTTTAGTAAGTTTTAATGTTAGCCATTGATCTCAAGTGAGGCCAAGATGTAATCTCGACCATCAATCCCTTTGAGATTAGGGTTAGGGTTAGCATTTTAGTTCAATCTAAAGTTATAAAAGAAAGGTTAGGGAGAGTGTAATGTACCCCCTAGTATCCCAAGCCCCTATTGAGGGTAAAAGGGGGTAGTTACTATGCTGACCTGACCTCCAATGTCTCGTTTTGGAAATGGGGTCCAAAATTTTTGGCCTTTTTCAACTTTCTCAAAACTTTAAACAAACGTCATCGTTGTGTTCATCTTGTCGAAAGCTTTCCAACGATATAAAGTTTGTCCTAATCCATCTCCCGGATCAAAAGATATGTCCGTTCAAAGATTGGCCTATCAAATAATGCCATGTCATCTAACTTGCCACGTGGCACCCATGTGGCTACCTAAGTCATATCCATGGCACCACCCATGTGGCAGTCTACCTCAGTTGTTAACTAGTTCATATCTGTGACACTTTATGACTCTCTCGTGGTTCATGAGGCCTAACATAATATTTATATATAACATATACAATGTATGCAGACGCGGGCCTTTTTATGGCCATGTCACCCTGGAAATAATTTCCTTGGAATTCCTTACGCAGGCCCTCGTCGAAATTGTCGAGGACAACCCTCCAGGGATTATGTGGACCACTGGTGGTCCCTCCTCCACGCTTTTTCTCGCTATTTGTTGCAGACGTGCGATTGAGCCCCACCACGCCATGTTGTCTTGGCCCATTCTACTCTGCCTTCGTTCGCATATGTCGGGGTTACGTGGAGCAGCCACTTGGCCACCCGCCACCACAACTCCATCTAACCAATCACATTTCCTTACGTTTGTGCGAGTGGGCTCCGCCCTGCCACTTCACCTTGGAGTTTAAATCCTGACAACATTGCACACGACTCCATTGGAAATTGCCGGGGACAGGGCATCAAGGTGACATTAGTGACCCCTTCCGCCGGGGTGACGTCACCCTACACTTTGCTTTGCTCTTGGTATACCACATGTCACTTAGATCTAGGCCATTAGGCCTCGTAATAATCCTGAATTTTGTTGACATGTGTCTCGCCTCTTGGGACACCATGTGGCTTTGAGGCAACATCACCCGCCACGTTGGGCGTGGGTCCTGCCTAGTCCTTCGTTGCACGGTAATTTGAATTTTCACGTTATAAGTGATTTTGGGTTTTCCCTTTGCTGCTTTGTATTGGGCATTCAACTGGCCCCATTGTGCCAAGTTAACCCCGGAGTAAAATCCTGGGAGTTTCCCTTGCGCTCCCAACAAATTTTTCCAGGGTAAGGCCTATGAGACACGTGGACTGCTATACATGTAACACGCTTACCTTTCATCGATCTGAATTTTCTCTTGTTCCGCCTTTGATTGTCATGCTTGGTCACTTGGCTTATCAAACTCGAGCATCCTGGTTCATTCGGGACCTTAATGCATCAGGGCTCAACCCCCGCTTGTTACATATGCGTACAGTTGTAGTTTAAATTCGGTGGTTTTTAAGGGATCCTTCCCTTAGTTTGGTAACTATTAATGCATATAGAAGGGCCTTCGCCCAAGCCTTCAACGCATAATCTATAGTTGTACGAGGGTATATGCAGGTTTTTTCGGGCTATCCCTTCTGAGCTTATAGTTAAACTTCGACCTATCTGTTGAAAATTGACAACTATAGGATGAATTTCCTTGAATATAATTTCATTTCTGACATTTCTAAAGTGACTTTCTAAAAATAGAAAGTTATGTCTATCTTTGCAACAATGACTTTCCAAAAATAGTAAATCACCTTCCATCAATTCGTAATCATATATACATGATGGAAAATCACTTAACTTGTCCTTAATCAATCTCAATTGTTTAATTTTTTAACTTAATCATCAATATCATTACTATTATTCTCTTTATGATATTATTATATTATTATTAAAAAGAAATTCAAGTCTCTCAATCATGAGACTTAATCATGTCATATGTAACTCCCCTCAATTAATGCATATGTTGCTCTCTCTCTCTCTCTTAATGGATTCATTCCTCTCTCTCTTTAATGCTCTTACACACCTCTTACACTTTCTTACACACTTTAATGACTTGTCATAAAAGGATTCCTCTTACACCTCTTTAATGCATAAGTTACGCTTCTCTCCTAAATGCATAAGTTACACTCCTCTCTTTTACGGCATAAGTTATACTTATAGTTTGGCATATGTAACTCCTCAAGGCATAGGAGTTACTCCCTCATGAATTCGACCCCCTTGCTCTTCCTATATATTGTGCCTCTCATCTTCACTTGACACACTTACATGTGCTTGTGAAAGAAGAATTAAAACTTGAGAAAGAGAGAATTGGGGAGTCTAAAGGACGATTGAGAGAGAGAGAGAGAGAGAGAAAGAGAGTCTTGAAGAGCAAGAGCAGATCTTGGAAAGCCAAAGTGATTCAGTGTTTGCATCAACTACTACTATCAGAGATCTTCTTTAGATTTGGGTGAACTTCCTCTTTCTCTCATTGTACTTTATATCTATGCTGAACAATTTATTTCTAATAGAAGAAGAATTTGGTTGGATTTTCCCCTTGTGGGTTTTGCCCTAGTCATTGACCTAACTTCTCTTTGTCTCATTGAGTTCCTGGTTGTCTTCCATTGTGCATATGGTTTATGTTCTGTCTACAATTACTTAACTTATTTTGCAGCATAAAGAAGTTTTGGATTTAAGTGATTGTAAGAACATAGAACATCAAAATTTCAACACTATCTTGGCCACATGTGTGTGTGTGTGTAAATTAAATACAGGTTGGACCTGGCCGCGCATGCACATACGTACAAATTTTCCTCCTAGGCTTAGTAATATTTAAACATGGCTTAATAACCGATCCTTTTCAATTTCATAACTCATACACTTAGATTTGCCCATTCATGTTCATTTAGTCCTTTAGACAATTTTCAAGCTCATAACAATTTATAAAGCTACAGGTCTCTCAGGCCAATGATAAGCAGAAAACAAGCCCATGGATACATGCAAGAATCCTCTCGTTTACTCAGGAAATATATAGGAATTCAAAATTCCTCAAGCAGGCACAAAATCATATTTCATGACATATCACATGCATTGAACCAACACATTGAGTACATACCAATACAGGCCTTAGGCCAACATGAAAACTTAAACCATTCCATATCCATGCCTTTAAAACAACAATGTTCAATCATATAGGAATACTGAGAAGGTTATCAATCAATATTTATCTTCAATTAGTATTTTTAACTTCATAGAGCATTAATTATCATTAACATTAAATCAACATAATTCAACATCACATGAACAGTAAACAACACCATTCAACAATGCAAAAACATCAACACAGTAGACAACAATTTTTTAGGTCGAAACCCCTTCGGGACAAAAGCCACCGAACTCTTCTTAATATTTGTCTTTAATAAAATGTACATTATTATTTTCAGCTCCAACTGAGGGAGACTCCAACCCCCTAGTTTATAGGCTCCGACTTGTAGGACGCTCCAATGCCCTAGTTTACAGATCCCAACTTAAAGGATGCTCCAACACCCTGTTTACTAGCTGCAACCAGAAGGACACTCCAATGCACTAAGCAAGCTCCAACCTGCCCTAGCACCTCCTTGCTGCCCTAAAGTATTTTGAGGTTCCAACCTGAAGGAGACTCCACTCTCTTGCCTTCCACCACCTTGCCACTCTGATAAGTCAACAGACCACATTTCACAATTTTTAGACTAGATCCCCTTGCGCTAAAAAATAAACATCAAATAGTCTGTTGGCTTTTGTCGTTCTATGGTAATGGCACAAAGTCATGAGTAAGGCACATCAATTTTTGCACAAAACATCAACCTTGAAACTCATCCTTTGCTCACTTAGTCCACTGTCACAAACAAGTTTGTCTCTGCTCAACATCTGTACCAAACTCACGTAACTACCTATGCTTCCTCACTGTTGTACAAACCCTAACAACATATCTATCAAGTTATATCAGTTGCAATATTATCATCAAACCTCCATCCAAGCCCTAAAACTCATCAACTATCCACACTAGCCCATAACACTGCTATCAATACTGTTGGTCTACCTTTGCTCAAGAGATAAGGACTCTGTCAAGTTCCCCACCACAATAACTCTTAAGCAACATTCAATCTGGCCAACAACACTGCAAACCTTGGACAGCAAAATATAATGCAAACCTTTCTCACCTCCGAACTACAATTTTTCTGACATCTTCCTGATATTAATTTGGATAAACATTAATTCTAAAATCCAAAATAACCATATACCTTATAGAGCTTAAGTATTGTACATAATATCCCTTTTTGTGCACATTATACAAATTGGTCAAATACTAGTACTGGAACTACAAAAGGTAGATCGTTAGGTTACCAATCTATTTAACAAAATGGACTTCATAAAGTTAATTTCTTTCAAACCGTTGATTTACATATCAAACTTGTGACTTTGGGTAGAAAGAAAATAAATAAAATTGGTTTATTTTCGACACCGAGCAAATCATATGTGCACTACATGTGTTAAAAAAATTTGCCATCCATCCATAGCCATGCGACTATTGCCATCCGTCCATAGCCATGCGTTCATATTAGTTAAGATGGTATTGGTGAAGACTAAAACAAAACTCCATTATATTCCCCTACTGTGTAAACTTTCTCTTGCTCCAAATGCAAAGGGAAACACCGACCTCTCAAATTCCAGTCTCTCAACAAGTAAATAATTCGTGACAACTCGAAAGATAGGTACCACAAAATTGGGCCTACAGTTTGCTACAACGTCAAGCATCAAATATGTTGTTTGAGTGTACCATAGTTTGCACCCTGCCTTATTATTACACATGTAACATCCCATAAATTAAGCATAAAACAAAATACAACAACCAAGCTATTAACATATGCAATAAAAATTTAAACAGTGATGCGTACCTGAGGAGTGAAGATTTCTTACTGAGGTTTACGGTGTTGTGACGTGCTTGCGTTGATCCGGAACCACTACCTGCAACAAGGATTTGGGGACGACTCTCCACCCAACCGTAGGCTTAGCTGCTCAGTATATTTCAACAGCTAGCCACCCCCGAGCCCTCAACCAACTTACTACTGCCAATGATCTATTCCCTCTAGCATTTCCTTCCTCAAGAATGAGTGAATGAATGCTTGCCTCTTCTTCCCCTTCTCCGCGATTAAATAGAACAAATGGCTCTAAAAATCATAAGGGGTTGGAAAGGGATTTGCATGTACACCATCCATGTGTCCATGCCAACTTTTATTTTATTTATTTATTATTACATTTTCTTCGTTATTTGTTATTTTATCTTTTCTTCGTTATTTGTTGTTTTATTTATTTATTCATATATTTTCTCTTCGTTAATTATTAGTTTATCTATTCTTCGTTAATTATTATTCTATTTATATTAATATTATTTTATTTACTTTATTATTATTGTTATTATTATTTGTTGATTTATTATTATTATTATTATGGGATATTACATACTCCCCCTCTTTAAGGAACTTCGTCTCAAAGTTAAGTTTATTTATTATTATTTTTACCCCATGATTGCCAAACACCCTCTGCTGAACTAGTATACCAACAGGCATCGAAAGTTCCACAACAACGGGGAAATCCTGAGGAATCTCAAGCCTCTTTCCCAACTTTCGGAACCAGGCATATAGCCTCCTCGGTCTATACCATAGCCCCAAGTCTCGCTCCAACGCTTAGACCTCATTTGCCGCAAGGCAGGCGTCTGATCTTAGTACCCAATGACTCCAGACATCTCACAACGCTGGCACAACTCCCTCCACAACTCACTAAAGTGCACAACCCCAAGCATCGACGTCGTTATGCCCCCTCTAGACTTCGGAATCGAAGTCCTTATGACCCCTCTGGACTTCAGCATCCCAATCCAATATCAGGCACTTGACCTCCTCAAGATGGTCCTATAGCTCTTCAAGAGCTATCCATCAAGAGATATACAAGGCAATAGATACACTAGCATATGTAGTGTTGGTTGAGTCTGTCCCCAACCCATATGATGTTACATATTCTCCCTTGTAGGTATGGGCTCCTACGAGATCATCAAATAAACCAGCCTTCTCATCTTGATTGTGGATTTCCTATCAATCACCACATCTCAACATGCAACCCATGCATTAGTTATCATCATAACCTCATAGAAATAATCCTTATGCCATATCATATAAGATACTCGACATGCCAACTCATGCATGCCATCATGAGAACATAACATCATTGTTATCACAACATTTTGAATAGTAATGATTTGTATGCTCATGCATTCATGAAATCTGCATGTTATAGCTACATGCTCCATATGCCATCAACTTCTCTGTAACAAAGACATATTATGTCATCACATAATAAATGAAATCATATCCTCATATCGTAACATTCTAAGTATGAGAATCATACATATAGAGCAATAATACACTATAGCATTCTTATCATGATTCATCAATTTCAAAATTAAAATTTCATGATCACTATGCATATTTTCTTATCCCTTCTAGTACCATTCTACTCAATGGCACACAAACCATTTATCACCAATTTTTTTTTTGGAACACACTTATACTCGTAAACAAGGACTTATAATTTTCAACTACAATTTGGAAATTTCTAAAGGTATAACTACTGAATGTTGTGAGCAACAAAATAACACTCAAGAACTACACAAACTCAATAAGACAAAGACATCAAGCTACAACACCCCTCTTTCCCCATAACGACAAAAGACTTAAGAATGGAATTCTTATTAAACTATAAACCAAGAACTAAAACATACTTATCTAGAATTAATATCCAAAACATCATTCCATTCTACTCGTTCCAATATCCATCTTGGCATTATCCATCATGATTTCGGAGATATTAGAAGTCAACATGTAACATGCAATGAAGAAAAATCCATCCATTTATTGAACTCAATGTTTTTCTAAACGACTCTCTTGAAGGATTTGTGGTGTAATTTCCTCCAAATAAGTGACCATTGGTCTAGAATTGATGCTAATTCCTTTGCTACCATTTGACTAGATATTGAAGGTTGAAAGTGACACTTTTTTAATCAAGATACCAACATCATGCTAAGTTATTTCATCATGACTATTTCCTAAATCCTAAATTTCCCATCATATTCTAGGATAGGTTACTACTATTATCCCAATTATCATTTATCCACATCTTTCCTGAATAGCTAGTGTCAACCAATTTCATATATCTAATGGCCCATTGAGTTCATGGTATGAAACACTTAATGATACTTAAGATACATCTTGACTACATAATAATTCCATTATCTCCTTACTTGATTGCGAACATCAACATCCTATAAGAAGTGTATGAAATGTTTCTATGATCTCTTTTAAACTAATTATAAGTTGCTTCCTTTTTCTTGATATATGAAATTCCTATCCATATATTCAATAAATACTAAAATATTAATATGCCTATTAATAATAATATTACTTAACAATATTATTAATTCCTTACTACCCAAAACTTATAAAATCTCATTTTATACTTTAGCTTATAAAAGTCTCAACACAATAAATATATTTAATTCTATTTAAACATGCTTTCTATACAATTATTTTTATAATATCAATTCCAAATTACATTTTATTTTAGTTTTTCAACTCTTTAAAACTGTAATATAAATAATTTGAATATTTAAAGTTTTTGAAATAATGATATCACAAATATATGGATTCAAATTTATATAATATCATTCTCAAAAATATATTTTACCCCCTTTTTTTTACACATCAAAATTCACTAATTTCAGTAAACTTAGATACCAAGAAATTTATAGATTTAATGGTATTGTAGTAAGGCTTATTTACATGGTAAGGATTTTCTTGGTAAAGTGGCAGTGAATCTCCATAATTAAAATCCTATATATATATATATATATATCACTTTTCTTTGCTCACTTAATTATTTTTGCTCTCTCTATGTCTGCTTTTATTTAGTTCATTATTCTTATCTTATTATTTTGCTATTTTGCCTTATTAATCTTATTGTATCTTTTCATAATTCTCTGTATATACTTTATATTTACTTTTTCACTTATTTTTACCTTTTACTTGCTACATTGTCTCACTCTTCTTCATTCCCTAATTACTTTATCTATTGTTTATTTTTTTTTCCATTGTTTTTCTTTATCGATCTCTTTTTCATTATTTTATTTTCCTTATTCCTTTGCCCTTATTTTTGTTTGTTTGGTTTTCACATCCTTTATTTATTTATATTTTTCTATTCCTTTTTTTTTGTCTTCTTTGACTTTCCTTATTTTTACCATTTTCTTTTTAAATATTCAATACTTATTACTTTTTTGTATGATGACTGTTACGATACTTCTTTTTACTTTTTCTCTTATTTTTTTTGGGAAGTTATAGATTATTATTTTTTTTCTTATCATTCTAAAGTCAACTTTAAAATAAAATATTCCACATCCAACATATTTATTAAGCTTCATACTTTACCATAATATAATTTATTGGTGCTTCTCAAATTCTACAATTGTTAATTTTAGGCAACAATGGTATGTTCTATGCTTTAGAGCAATTTTACTTCAATTTCTTTATTAGCCCAATATCAATATCCAGATTAGCAATCACATCAGCATGATAGTAAAATGTAAATAGAACATAAACATAAACAGTAGAAGACAAGCCAAGACAAGAGGACACAAGATGTGGCACCAGCCAGGGACAAACCCCAATGTAGGGAAACCCTTGATTAATTCTTCTTATATTTTTCAATAGTTCAGCAGAGAGAGAGATAGTAAAATTTACAAATCTGATAATTTATGACAGCAGCAAAAGAGCCCTAATCAGAAAAGTCAACGCTGGTCAATGGGGCAGATTTGATCCTCAATAAATTGGTCAACTTCAGTCAACCTCAGCCTCCAAACAGCAAGATGAATCAGCCCTCAAAACAGCCCAAAATTAGCTCAGTCAAATCTGCTCAAACAGCCAACCTGCGGTCAGCCCTAGCTGCAGTCAACGCTTGTCAAAGTCAAAGCTTGACCTCGATTTCTCTGCCCAGAAATGTGGCCTGCCCAAACAGAGATAGCCCTCACAAAAACACAGTCAAAGGAGGTCAATGCATGTTGGTCAACGCTTGGTCAAACTGTGCAGAAATTCGGCCTCTTGAAATATTGGCCTCTTGAAATTTCGCTCTCCTGAAATTTCGGGCTTGTCGAGAGAGAGAGGCCTAGAAATCCGCACCCAATCAATGAAGAGAGAGAGAGAGAGAGAGAGAGAGAGAGAAGTGTGAAGATGAGTGTGTCATCATGTATTTATAGCAAACGTTGATGATGAATAGACGCCACTGTTGGGCTTTTGAGCCTACATAAGTTTGCTGGCCAACCTTGAAGATTTGTCCATAATCAAAATAAATTCATAACTTCATTTGTACATGTCGGAATCGGATGATCTCTAGATCAATCCTACACCTCTCGGAGAGAGGAATCCAAGAAAAATATCAGCGGTCATAAATAAGATGACCCATGTGGAGTTTGGCCCTAGCTGCCAATTTTAACAACAATGAAATTATGAATACAACCAACAGATAGTTTCACAAAACTACCAATAGTTTCTACACATTATCCACCAACCAACGACCTCCACATCATTCTCCTATAAATAGATAAAAATTAAAAACACTGCAAAATAATATATGACCAGCCACCAATAAATCTTAAAAATAAAAAACCATGTATTTTCAATAATTTCCATGGTTTCAAGAACCCATGGCTCTACACTTCAAGGTTTACCGTTCACCATTCCAGCCCATGGTATTCAAAACATAGCCATATGTTAGTTGAATAAGATATAATCACGAGCATGAAAATAATGTTGGCTCCATTTCATTCTCATCCAGGATTCTACAAATGCTTGCTCATGGTTTTGACAAAAACAAATTGCTAGTTTTCACAATTAATACCACTCACATCAACTATTAAACTTAAACGCAGTCAATTTAATTCATTCCAAATGCTGAATTTAATGAATGAGGCTGCATTATCTTTTTACCAAATTTTATCCAACGACCACTAGTTAATCTAGGTTTCAGTTTTTTTTTTTTTTAAACTGTAAATAATCTCAAAGGATCGTAATTCAGTTATCCATATTGGGCAAAGTTAATTGACACAGATCTGATTCAATTAGTTATTTCTCAAAAATCGGCAGTCCAACTCCCAGGAGTCCCTTCAAAAACCATCACCAATAGAGTTGGGAAACTCAACAGAATTTTAAAAGGGAACTGTCACCGTTACCCAAAAATGTCAAAGAACTTGTTGCGGAAAATAGTAATTGCAACCAAAATCTCCATAACCTTTTGCCATGGCTGTTCATTTAACAATTCTATTTTATCTTTTAACACGTACTAGGGTTTTAACTAGATGTGGCAGGAAACACATCATCAACAAGCACATGTTAAACAGAAGCACCCGATTAATATTTGGAGAGGAGGGATAGAATTGGCCTTGGCTGAGAAAAGCTTGAAATACCACTGCCCACATCTGGCTGAGGTTCAGCATAATTGTAATATACAGATATGTCACCATTAATGCCGCAGAGTTTCAACGCCAATGATAAAAAACACAAAATGCTTTGAGAATTATATATTGTACAGTACCAAACTTTGAACCTCTGCAAAATTCTTAACGCAAGTCCCATGGCCGAATGATCAAATTTAAAGGAAATGGGTTCCTAACAACTTTCTTTTTATTTTGATTCAACAATGGGGCATTGAGCTTCTTACTTGAGTGGCTCTTGTGATAAGCCTTACTTGAGCTCCTCACATTGTTGCTCTCGCTTACAAATTTTAATTCAAAATCAATGAACGAAATATGGAAAACATGTGAGTAGTTGACATGCCCGGTTAGATGAGAGCGGGATTAATTCATGGTTGTAGGTTTTTTTTAAGAGGAATGCCGTATGTATTATTTCCTAGAACAAATAAGGAATTGGAAAAAAAAAACATCACGGAATAGAGATAGCTACAACGCAGAATGATAGAGGTATGGGGAAAATCCCACCCTAAAATGGACAGAAAAAGCAAGCATATGAACCTGCCCTAGATTTAACAACTGTATTGCAATGGAAATCGAGCATAAAGTAGATGACAATCTTGTTTTTTTCTCCATTCTTTTACCAACAATCCCCATGCAAACGCTATCTCTTGTAATCAGGGGATATCTGCAGGTCGAGCCGAGGCCTATGATTGGAGAGGGGAAGTAATAACAATGCAATTTGTTGCCATTTGAGCGAGCATGCTTGGAAGGTGGTATTGGGTCATACTCAGAAATCTTGATGAGTAATACTCGTGCTCTGATATATATATGGGTTATGCGATGTAATACTAAGATCCTAATAACTTGAAAAAAAATACTCGCCCTTAATTTATGTTTAAGATCTTAGCCATAAAACCCATAATGCAGAGATTTCTTATAAGAATACAAAAAAAATCGTTTTGGAGATTTGATTTGATCATAGAAGAATAATACTTGTGTCAGATCTCAGGACCCATCCTAGAATGGTCACCAGAATTAATTAAAATGACAATTGATCTGATTCGCGGTATATGAAGTCTAGAGAGATTTGGTTCCTGGATCC
Organism: Pinus tabuliformis; assembly: GCA_031772625.1. Taxonomy (NCBI): domain Eukaryota; kingdom Viridiplantae; phylum Streptophyta; class Pinopsida; order Pinales; family Pinaceae; genus Pinus; species Pinus tabuliformis. The sequence goes on from CM062815.1 coordinate 958,760,974, forward strand.
GATATAGATTTTGGAGGGTAGCCCTTAACAATAGTTTTCAGAACAAATTTAGAAAGGCAACATTAAAGCCAAAAATTTAACAACAATTTTCAAGCAGATCTAGAACAATAACAATAGATCTTATTAGTTCTTGCATTAATGTTTAATTCCCAAAGGTACCAAGAGTTTGAACCTTGCTTTGATACCATGTGTAACATCCCATAAATTAAGCCTAAAAAAAATTCAACAACCAAGCTATTAACATATGCAATTAAAATTTAAACAGTGATGCGTACCTTAGGAGTGAAGATTTCTTACTGAGGTTTATGGTGTTGTGACGTGCTTGCGCTGATCCGGAATCACTACCTGCAACAAGGATTTGGGGATGAATCTCCACCCAACCGTAGGCTTAGCTGCTCAGTATATTTCAACAGCTAGCCACCCCTGAGCCCTCAACCAACTTACTACTGCCAATGATCTATTCCCTCCAGCATTTCCTTCCTCAAGAATGAGTGAATGAATGCTTGCCTCTTTTTTCCCTTCTCCACGATTATATAGAACAAATGGCTATACAAATCAAAAGGGGTTGGAAAGGGATCTGCGTGTACACCATCCATGTGTCCATGCCAACTTTTATTTTATTTATTTATTATTACATTTTCTTCGTTATTTGTTATTTTATATTTTCTTCGTTATTTGTTGTTTAATTTATTTATTCATATATTTTCTCTTCGTTAATTGTTAATTTATCTATTCTTTGTTAGTTATTATTCTATTTATATTAATATTATTTTATTTACTTCATGATTATTATTTGTTGATTTATTATTATTATTATGGGATATTACAACACATCATCGCATTTGTGCCGTCATGGCTTCTATAAGACAAATTCCATATTTTGCACAATTTCTTGCTCACTCCATTATTTTTATGATATGCAGGTAGCCATACATTATTTGCTTTGCAAAAATGCTCCATACGGGAGTTCAAGGCATCATAAGTAGTGTGTCCTGTAATGAGTTCTTTAGATAGGGATAGGGTCTTTCCAAACCTCAGCTAATCCTTGCCAAACAAGCTTAAGAACTAAAGTGTAATAGATTAAAGAGGGCCACAATAATTTTGTTGTCACAATCAAGTCCGAACAACTCACAAATTTGCTTGAGAGGTGCATAACCATTACTCAGAACTCCTTAGGACATCCTTTGACCTGTGCCTTGGAACTGCTTTAGGAAGAGGGCCAAAAGCACAAATCCCTTGCAAAGATCCAATGAATATCATACACAAGGCTGCAGTCAAATTAATGATAGAACCCTCAAATATTTGCTCACTTATCTCTTGATCAATTTTGCCTAGAAAATACTTTCGCTTCCTCCTCAGATATATTTCAAATTAGTCCAGCGAAACTCAAGAGCCAAAAGAAGAACAAGATTATCAACCACTGAAACTCCAACAATCCAAACTCCACAGAAACGAGCTTCTGTTTTGAGACTGAAACAGTCTCAATCAAGGCTGAACTCGTATCTTAAATAAGCCCTAATGAGGGTTGGAATCACAATCCAAATCACAACTTAGAAATCCTCCATATGCTGTTAATCAAGATTATGTTTATTTAGCGAATAGTCCCACAAAATGCCGGAAAACTGGCCGGTTTGGGCCGGTTTTTGTGGTTTTTTTTCCGGTTTGAACCGGTCGCCCAGTGAACTGGCCGGTTTGACCGGTTTCCAGTTCAAGCCGGCCGGGTTTTAAAACTATGGGCTATACATCCAAGGTTCCAAAACTAGCCTTCATCTATGGGAGTTTACACACACACACTGAAGTTTCCATTTTTAGGGGGTCCTTTTCTATGTGTTCCAATTTTGGAATCTTCAGGAGTCCCAATTCCAGGTGTTCTGATTTTGCAAACTTCTGGACAGTTCCATGTTTTGTGCAACTTAGCTAAGATCACATAGGATTTGAACTGTATTATGATTGTAATGAGTGGATCTTCTACCCTGCTCCTGTTATGTTTGTTAGAAGCCACATTAAGAGGGTAAGATTTTGCGAAACACTACTAGAAAAGGGTTCTATTATGTTGACAAAATATCCACTGCAATGTTATTTATCTAATGTCAACCTATGTTGTCAGTCAGAATGTTGTTTGCCTTTGTTGCTGGAAGTGCACATGGCGTTTTACCTAGCCAATAGTGTTATCTACCAGAAATGAAATCTACCTTTTGTGGCTGGATATCTTTTCTTTCAAATTATTTTGATTCTGTAATTAACTGCATTTCTTGCTAATAATTTGATTGGGATTCTTACGTTTGTGTGCTTGTCATGAACAAATAATTATGTTCTAAACTTTCAAAAGTTTTTGATTACCATACAAAGTACTGGTAGTTGTATAAGCATTTTTGTTGTTGTCCTCTCTTAGAAGTGAATATTTTTTCTGTACAGGATATAATCTCAACTGGAAAACGAGGCAATAAGTCCCAATGCTTGAAATGCACATCAGAAGCATTGAATAAAGGTGAAAGTGTTATCATTGATCGCTGTAATCTTAATAAAGAGCAGCGGGCTGAGTTCATAGAGCTTGCAGGATCCCAAACAGAGGTGCATGCAGTTGTGCTTGACTTGCCTACTAAATTATGCATAAGCAGGGCAGTAAAACGTAGTGAACATGAGGGAGGCTTGCAAGGAGGTAGAGCTGCAATTGCTATCAATCAGATGGTACAAACCAAAAAACCACCTACTTTGAGTGAGGGATTCTCCCGCATCATGTTTTGTCAAACAGAATCTGATGTGGAGAAGGCCATATCTATGTACAAAGAGCTGGGTCCAGATGATGTTCTTCCATCTGGTATGTATGGGGACAAACCTGAAGGTGGTATGTTGCGTTACTTTAAGAAAGAAAGGGATTCACAAAACTGTAACTCTAGCAGTAAAAGTATTGAGTTGTTAAATAGTCACCATACAAGTCAGAGGAATTCTGAGAAATTTGACACACAAGATATGAAGCAAGTTAATCCATGCAATAAAACTTCAGATAGGAAGGCAACCGAAAGCAATGCTGTGCACAGCTATGGTTGCAGTGTCAGTGGGACATCTTCAAATGACTGTGTCCAAACCCTTGCCTTTCCATCTATTTCAACATCTGATTTTCATTTTGACCATGAAAAAGCAGCTAATATAATTATAGAGAAAGTTTCAGAGTTTTTGGAGATGCACAAAACTTCAGATTTCAGACTTATTATGGTAGACTTGGTTCATGACTCTGATATGCTTTCAAGGGTTCGTGTCAAGGCAGCTGAAAAGAGATTGGATTCTAAAAGGTTTCTTACATTTGTGGGTGACATCACTAAGCTATATTCAAAAGGGGGCCTAAAGTGTAACATAATTGTGAATGCTGCTAACTGGTGAGGTACTCGTGCTTGTATGTCTATTTCAAAGTTCTTTAGATATGGTCTTGGTTGCTAACTTTGTATGTGGGTTTGGAAGCTGTGTTATCAAATGAAAAGACTCTGGGAATTCTCATCCTAAATCTTTTTCATGTCAGAACCTTCTTTTTGGTTCTCTGGAGGCAAGATGTTATTGCTAGCAAAATATAATGGATGAATGTCTGGCTCAGTAAATTAGTCAAAGCTTAGGCATGTTGCAGGAACTGTTCTCAGAGGAACAAGTCTCACTACATAACAGTTTTAAACCAATCTCAGGACAGAGCCTCTCAATTTTCATGCTTTATCATTCACAGAATCATCCTTTCTCTGGCCCCCATTATCTGGGTGGACAATTGTTTGTGGGATTCCTTTGAGCTGACCTCTCCTCTTAGCCTCTTGAGTGGAGTCTCCTTGTCTTAATCCTTTCCCACATATTGTGCTAAGGAATCTGCTGCTACATTCTTTGAATTCTTTATGCATACATTTCAAATTTTCAGATGATTACCATCCTACCTATTTTTCTAAATTTTAGCCTTGATCAAGTATAGTGTTTTGGTGGATGATATTCGAATATCCATTCTCATATATGAATAGTATTGCTTCTGTGGTCTTGTCATATTTTCTTAATCTTATCTTGTTTTTATTATCGCAGCGATTGGTGTACATTGGTAGGTGATTGACTAACATTGAAACTATAAAAAAGAAAGTTGATTGCTAAAATTTACTTGCCAGGGTTGATGATGGATTATCCATTCATTAATCTTACTTGTGATGTGCAATTAATCATGTCCCCATAATGTATAGCACGGCAGCTTAGTAGTGAAAGGAACATCTGTAAAATTCTGTAAGCAGAAGTAATCCTCCCCCAGAAATTTTGTATTTTGTTAAATGGGTTGAATTTTAATTTGCACAATGCAACTGGACATGAGCATGTGAGGTGTTGGCATTTTGGCTGAACTTTAAAGTTGCTGGATACATGCTGCAAGTTCTATTTTTGTATGTTCCAGACTAGTTTGAGGGTGGTAGTCAAAACCATGCCAATTGTTACAATTGTGTGCTTGGTTCTTACTTTACTATCCATGTAACTCTTGTGACCTGCAGCAGTTGGTGCTGCACTGAACCTGTTGTACTTGCACCAAATGGTGCCAAGAGAGTAATCAATATTCCCTTTACAAAACTTTGCAGTCTGCCATCTGCTATTCCAAATTTGTATTTTATTAGTTTTGTAACCCTAATTTTTTGTTTCTTGCTTTTTCAAATTTCCATTCATGAACCCTTTCTGTCATTCAAGGGTTTGAGAAGTTGACAAATTGGGCAAGCGATTTCCTTTCAATTTTGAAGCATATAAGCATCTTGGCTTGATTAATAATGTCATATATTAACAAGATAATATTACAAGAAAGCTGAAATAAGAGCAGAAGGGTATATACAATGTAGGATTATATCCTTCTCCTAAGAGCTACTAAAGCTGCTATATATTTGGAGTGAGCTAATACATCTAATCCTTTGACATTCATAATCAGATGATAGCCTTCGGCAGAGAATTGGATACATCACTTGTCTCGCTAAGAGTGACAAAATGACATGATTGAACTGACCTCATTAGAAAACAAAGATTTGCACTATAAATTTCAGATGATAAATAAAGCAGTAATATGATGAAAGTCCCAAATGTCCATGACAGGATAAAGTGCGAATGGCTGAGAGTCACTAAACAGCACTGTGCACAAATGAAGCTGACCCTAAAATAGAACTCTGAATGTCATCCCTGAAAATATTTCTAACGAGTTCTAGCAAACTTGTACTCCCATAGACTGTGTTTCAAGGTCCGTGTTTGATGGGAGCCCCTAGGAAACAACTAGCCAAGGAAAACCTTGGAGCTTATAGCTAATTCGGAGCAACCAAACACTATGGAACAAGGGAACCTACCTAGCCTCTAGGTCACAAGAGGCTCATCTAGCTTTCAAAACAGGGGATAAAGGGTGCTTCTGATGAAGAAGAGTAAAGATTTTTGGAATCACACCACTGAATTGGATTTCAAATTTCCAACCTCAATCCCGCCAAAAAGGGCCTTGTACTCATCCCGCATCTTCAATTTTAGGACACTGAGGAATACACTGACCTTGATGCAACCAACTCCAAACACTGTGCCAAGCCAAGTTCCATCTTGCATGACTCCTTGAGAACTTGTTATGAATAAAATATAGATATAAATAATGTAAATATAAATAATAATAACACATCATAAATAATGATTAATTAGTAATTGGTTAATGAAGAGGTATGTCCCTAAAGGACATGACCGTTCATAAAGGGACACCTGCCTAGGGTATATAAGCAGACCCTCACTCTCATTTGTAACATCATTCTCATTCATACATTTTAATATATATTCTTGTATCTTCAATGGAGATCTACATATTCCAAGTCTTTTGGAGTGTTTAACCTGCTATAACAAATCTTGTTCGTTACATTGGTATCAGAGCAATTCTCCGAGTATACGAACGTTGTTTGTTACATTTGTATTAGAGCATTCCTTTGAGTGTAAAAACTTTGTTCGTTCAGAATGTAGGACTGTAGTCCTATGGCTACTCCAATGATCACCAACTGGAAGAAGATTGATGCATCCCAAGATAAAGAAGTTGATCCCACCTTGTACAAGCAGCTCATAGGGTCCCTGATGTATCTAGTCAATACCAGACCAGACATTTGTTATGCTGTTAACACCCTCAGTCAGTTCATGGTAGAACCAAAGAGGGCACACTGAGCAACAACCGAACATGTTCTCATATATATATGAGGAATAGTCGAGCATGGATTGATGTACACCCAAGGCAATGACATCGGGTTGAGTGGGTTCACTGACGCTGATTGGGTTGGAAGTTCAGTAGATCAGAAAAGTACCACTGGGTACTGTTTCAGCATTGGATCAGGAATGACCTCTTGGTGTAGTAAGAAATATAAATCTGTGGCTCTGAGCTCAGCTGAAGCTGAATATATGGCAGCTAACACAACTTTGTGCGAAGCCATATGGCTTAGGAAATTGCTTGTGAATCTATTCAGGAGAAAGATGGAAGTAAACAATATTCTGTGTGATAATCAGAGTTGCAACAAACCCTCTGAGAATCCAGTGTTTCATGATCGGTCGAAGCACATTGATATTAGGTGTCACTTTATCAGAGACTATGTCCAACGAGGGGCAGTACAGTTGAGGTACACCCCAACAAGAGAACAGGTGGCAAACATTCTCACCAAGGCCCTAGGAAGAACAAAGTTTGTTTACTTTAGGGAGAAGATGGGGATGGTGAACAATCTGTTTCAGTAGTAGAAGTGGATAGCATGAGGAGTTGTAGTGCAGCAATTAGAAGTGGCAATGCTATGGGTAGCATGATGCAACATATTCAGAGGGAGCTGCAGTACAAATGTAGTAGTGACAATTACAGTGTCATGGACAACAGTACAAGTTGTAGCAGCGCACTGGATGATGGGCAGTAGCCCGAGCATCAACAATGCAGAGGACTGATGCCGTGGATTAGTGTGATACTTTTGTTGGGAAGTATTGTGAGAGCACATTCCTCGCTAAGAGGGAGTGTTGATTTTGGGTAGCATTGGATGTGATCTAGCTCCGAAATTCATGGAGGGGCTAGAACACATGCGATTTCCAAGACCCAGAAATCGTTTGGAGAAATTCCACCCGGATGAGGAGTTATTAAAATAATTAATATTTTTAATGGGTTCCTAAGTCTAAACTTAGGAAAATAAAAATATTAATGGGTATTAATAAAGATATGGGTGAGAAGCTTTTAAGGGATGAGGATCAATTTTGTTTTAATCTTATTAGCAGTTGGTTAGAGACTTAATCTCAACCGTTGATTCATCAATAGGAAAAGTATAAGAGAAGACTTGACAGTAATTTAGAGATACACCAAGCAAATACTCGGTACCCCGAGGGAAATCGATTCTCACGGAGGAGTTCGATTTCAGAGGGAGAGTTGCAGGGTGGAGGAAGAGGAGGGCATCAGCAGCAGTCAGTAACTGAGGAGGAGGTGACACATGGCATTCGAGAGACAACACAGAGGGAAGAGCAGGCAAGCAATGTCATTGGAGATGCAGTACTCTCGCAGGCTGACGCAGAGTGATGCAAAAGTGACGCAGAGGTGGGTGAAGGGTCTCAAGGGTGTCAAAACTTCTCCAGGAGGAGGAGAAACTTTGTCTCAGGTGTTTTCTCTCAGAAGTGTCTCAATTTCTCTTTGAAATCATTCTTTGTAAAGCGATTGTTGTTGAAGATTAATAAAACCCGAATCTGCTGCATCGGTTTTCCCACGTTGGGTTTTTCCAGGGACAATTGTCCAAAAACAACTGTGTTGGTGTGATTGATTCTTTTGCTTGTATATCACTGTTATTTTCTCTATGTAATTATGTGATAACTACAGTAGAATTTATTTTAATGTTTACTGAAGGGTTTTTGTAAATAACTTATTGTGAGAGATAAGTAGGTGAAATAAATCAGTTGCTGCAGTAGAATTTCGTATTAGAAATTTTCACATGGTACCAGAGGAGAGATTGGGCAACAGGATAGAAGAATCTGCTATGAGGCAGGGGCATGATGCCGAGGCATCAAATTAGAGGGACTCACGCAGATCTCCAGATAAAGAAGAGAGTACGAAGAACGTGGATCACAATTATTCTATGTTAGCTTCTAGACTGGAAGAAGAAGTTGATTGCCTAGCAAGTTCTGCGTTCTCTGAGGTTTGGTATATAGATAGCGAAGCTTCCTGGCATACAGGAATACGAGAATGTTTTTTGAATTATCTAGAAGAAAGGATGATTTTTTAGTTCACCATGGATATAAGGCAAAGTGTACCCCCATGGGAAGAGGTATTGTAGTCTTTCAAACAGAAGCAGGGGATCGGCTTTGAGCAACCAATGTGCTGCATGTGCCAGGATTGGGGATGAATTTGCTCTCTGTATCTCAGCTTCAAAACAAGGGCTATGACGTTTTCTTCATTAAGGAGAAAGTATATGTCAAACACCCGAGTTGGAAAAATAAGGCCCAGATTGGAATCAGAAGTAATAGGCTGTATAGATTACAACTAGAATCTCCAATGGCAATGATAGGCAACAGTGGGGATAAAGATTTGAATGAACTATGGGTAAGGAGGATGGGACACTTACACCATGGGGCTCTGAGAATTCTCGGGAAAACAATATCAGGAGTTCTAGAATTAAGTACCGAAAGAGATGATGTATGTAGAGGATGCGCACTAGGCAAATACGCTAAGGCAACATTTTCTAAAAGCAACAATAGGGCTAGGAGTGTTCTGGGATTGATACACTCAGATATCTGCGGACCCATGTCCACAAAAGCTCTTAGTGGTGCCGAATATTTCGTCACCTTCATTGATGACCATTCCAGAAAGACTTGGATCTACTTTCTGAAAACCAAGGATGAGGTTTTTGGTCGATTCAAAGAGTTCAAGGCTCTAGTTGAGAATTTGACAGGAAAGAAGATAAAGATATTGCGCTCAGACAATGGTGGAGAATACATTGACAAGGACTTCACTGATTTTTGCGCAAGGGAAGGCATCAAAAGAGAGTGGACAACCCCCTATAATCCGGAGCAGAATGGAGTAGCAGAAAGGAAGAACCAGACTATTGTTGAAGCAGCCAGGGCAATGTTGTATGATCAGGATATGCCCAAGTTTCTATGGGCAGAAGCATGCAACACGGTAGTGTATATCCAGAACAAGACTCCTCACAGGGCATTAGGTAAGATTACTCCGAAGAGTGCCTTCACCGATAAGAACCCCGAGGTGAGTCATTTCAGGATATTTGGGAGTTTGGCATACTGCCATGTACCCGAAAGGAAGAGGAAGAAATTGGATTAGACTACGGAGAAAGGATATCTTGTAGGATATAGCGAGAATGCTAAGGCATATAGAATCTATCTTCCGGGAAATAGGAAGATCGTAATTCGACGAGATGTAAAGTTCATGGAGGACAGAGCCTTCAGATAATTTCGACAAATGCCTTCCGACGAGCAGTCAAAGGATGATCCGTTGGTTCAGCCACTTCGATCAACAGGGACTAGTGCTAGTATTTCTCCTAAAGACAAAACTCCAGAGGTGGAGCCTCAGGAAGAGGAGCAGATAGATATACCCACTACCAATGGTAGAGCGAGCCAGGAACTTTGACAGATACTACGAGATGCAAAGGATTTTGTCGGGGCACCCAGGAACGAGAAAAGGGAGCGTAGACAGCCAGACAGATACCAAGCCTTGGTGGCTTAGGTTGGAGAACCCTCCAGTTTTTAGGAGGCTATTCAACATCAAGTATGGGTAGATGCTATGGTGGAGGAATACAGTTCCATAATGGTCAATGATGTCTAGGAAGTGGTACCTAGGCCTCAGCACAGGTCAGTTGTAGGGTCAAGATGTCTCTACAAAGTCAAATACGCTACAAATGGCAGTGTAGAAAAATACAAAGCCAAGTTTGTGGCTAAGGGGTTTGCTTAGAAGGAAGGGATAGACTACGAAGAAACCTTCGCCCCAGTAGCCAGGTATACTTCTATTAGATCTGTGATATCCCTTGCAGCTCAGATGGGGTGGGAGATTCAACAGATGGATGTCAGGACGACTTTTTTAAACAGGGTGATAGAAGAAGAAGTATACATTGAACAACTAGAGGGTTTTGAGACACATGAGAAGGAATCTTATGTATGCAGATTGAAAAAATCTCTGTATGGGCTTAAACAGGCACTTAGAGCATGGTACGGTCGAATTGATGGCTACTTGTAGAAGATGGGATTCGTCAAGAGTGACGCAGATCCTAAACTCTACTATATGGGTGTCGAGAATGAGCCTCTAATCTTGGTTTTATATGTGGATGATCTCTTTCTAACAAAATCATGCAAGCTCATCAAAGATTGCAAGGAGAACCTTGCCACAGAATTCGACATGAAGGATTTGGGACAGATGCATTATTTCCTGGGGTTGGAAGTTTGGCAGCAGAGGGGTGAAATTTTCCTTGGGCAAGGGAGATACGCTACAAAGATTTTGAAAAGGTTCAGAATGCAAGACTGTAGACCTATGGCTACTCCAATGATCACCAACTGGAAGAAGATTGATGCATCCGAAGATAAAGAAGTCGATTCCACCTTGTATAGGCAACTCATAGGGTCCCTGATGTATCTAGTCAATACCAGACCAAACATTTGTGATGCTGTCAACACCCTTAGTCAGTTCATGGTAGAACAAAAGAGGGCGCAGTGGGCAACAACTAAACATGTTCTCAGATATATACGAGGAACAGTCGAGCATGGACTGATGTACTCCCAAGGCAATGACATCAGGTTGAGTGGGTTCATTGGCGCAGATTGGGCTGGAAGTTCAATAGATCGGAAAAGTACCACTGGGTACTATTTCAGCATTGGATCAGGAATGACTTCCTGTTGTAGTAGGAAACAAAAATCTGTGGCTCTAAGCTCAGCTGAAGTTGAATATATGGCGGCTAGCACAACTTCATACGAAGCCATATGGCTTACGAAATTGCTTGTGAATCTATTTAGGAGAAAGATGGAAGCGACCAATATTCTGTGTGATAATTAGAGTTGCATCAAGCTCTCTGAGAATCCAGTCTTTCATGATCGGTCGAAGCACATTGATATCAGGTGCCACTTTATTAGAGACTGTGTCCAACGAGGGGCAATACAGTTGAGGTACACCCCAATAGGAGAACAGGGGCAGACATTCTCACCAAGTCCCTAGGAAGAAAAAAGTTTGATTACTTCAGGGAGAAGATGGGGATGGTGAAGAATCCGTTTTAGTAGCAGAAGCGGATAACATAAGGAGTTGCAGTGCTATGGGCAACATGATGCAGCATATTCAGAGGGAGCTACAGGGCAGATGTAGCAGTGACAGTTACAGTTTCATGGGCAACAATACAGGTTGCAGCGACGCAATGGATGAGGGGCAGTAGGTCGAGCATAAACAGTGCATAGGACCGATGCCGTGGATCAATATGATACTTCTGTAGGGAAGTATTGCTACAACACATTCCTCACTAAGAGGAAGTGTTGATTTTGGGTAGCATCGAATGTGCTTTATCTCTGAAATTTTGTGGAGGGGCTAGAACACATGAGATCTCCAAGATCGAGAAATCGTTTGGAGAAATTCCACCCAGATGAGGGGTTATTAAAATAATTAATATTTTTAATGGGTTCCTAAGTCTAAACTTAGGAAAATAAAAATATTAATGGGTATTATTAAAGATATGGGTGAGAAGCTTCTAAGAGACGAGGATCAAGTTTGTTTTAATCTTATTCGTTGATTAGAGACTTAATGTTGGCCGTTGATTCATTAACAGGAAAAGTATAAGAGAAGACTTGAGAGTCATTTGGAGATACACCGGGCAAATACTCAGTACCTCGAGGGAAATCTATTCTCAAGGAGAAGGAGTTCGATTTCAGAGGGAGAGTTGCGAGGTGGAGGAAGAGGAGGGCATCAACAGCAGTCAATGACCGAGGAGGAGGTGATGCAGGGCATTTGAGAGACAGCGCAGAGGGATGAACAGGCAAGCAGCATCATTGGAGACGCAGTCCTCACGTAGGTTGACGCAGAGTGACGCCGAAGTGATGCATAGGTGGGTGAAGGTTCTCCAGGGTGTCAAAACTTCTCTAAGAGGACAAATTGTCTCAGGTGCTTTCTCTCAGAAATGTCTCAGTTTCTCTGTGAAATCATTCCTTGTAAAGCGATTGTTGCTGAAGATTAATAAAACCCTCATCTGCTGCACCGGTTTTCCTACATTGGGTTTTTTTGGGGACAATTGTCCAAAAACAACTGTGTTGATGTGATTGATTCTTGTGCTTGTATATCACTGTTATTTTCTCTATGTAATTATGTGATAACTGCACTAGAATTTATTTTAATGTTTACTGAAGGGTTTTCGTAAATAACTTATCGTGAGAGATAAGTAGGTGAAATAAATTAGTCACTGCAGTAGAATTTCGTATTAGAAAATTCCACATGGTATCAGAGCAGAGATCAGGCAACAGGATAGAAGAATCTGCTATGAGTGAGGGGCATGATGCCGAGGCATCAAATCAGAGGGACTCACGTAGATCACCAGAGAAAGAAGAGAGCACGAAGAACGTGGATCACGATTATTCTATGTTAGCTTCTAGACTAGAAGAAGAAGTCGCTTGCCTAGCAAGTTCTGCCTCCTCTGAGGTTTGGTATATAGATAGCGAAGCTTCCTGGCATATGACAGGAATACGAGAATGTTTTTCGAATTATTAGGAAGAAAGGTTGAATTTTAGATCACTATGGGAAATAAGGCAAAGTGTACCCCCGTGGGAAGAGGTACTGTAGTCTTTCAAACAGAAGCATGGGATCGCCTTCGAGCAACCAATGTGCTGCATGTGCCAGGATTGGGGATGAACTAACTCTCTGTATCTCAGCTTTAAAACAAGGGCTATGACGTTTTCTTGATTAAGGAGAAAGTATATGTCAAACACCCGAGTTGGAAAAAGAAGGCCCAGACTGGAATCAGAAGTAACAGGTTGTATAGATTACAGCTAGAATCTCCAATGGCACTGATAGGCAGTAGTGGGGATAAAGATTTGAGTGAACTATGGCTAAGGAGAATGGGACACTCACACCATGGGGCTCTGAGAATTCTCGGGAAAACAATATTAGGAGTTCCAGAATTAAGTACCGAGTGAGATGATGTATGCAGAGGATGCACACTAGGCAAATACGCCAAGGCAGAATTTGCCAGAAGCAACAATAGGGCTAAGAGTGTTCTGGGCTGATACACTCAGATATCTGCGGACGCATGTCCACAAAAGCTCTTAGTGGTGCCGAATATTTTGTCACCTTCATTGATGACAATTCTAGAAAGACTTGGATCTACTTTCTGAAAACCAAGGATGAGTTTTTTGGTCGATTCAAAGAGTTCAAGGCTCTAGTTGAGAATCTGACAGGAAAGAAGATAAAGATATTGCGCTTAGACAATGGTGGAGAATACATCGACAAGGATTTCACTGATTTTTGCGCAAGGGAAGGCATCAAAAGAGAGTGGACAACCCCCTATAATCCTGAGCAGAATGGAGTAGCAGAAAGGAAGAACCGGACTATTGTTGAAGCAGCCAAGGCAATGTTGTATGATCAGGATATGCTCAAGTTTCTATGGGCAGAAGCATGCAACATGGTAATGTATATCGAGAACAAGACCCATCTCTGGGCATTAGGTAAGATTACTCCGGAGAGTGTCCTCGGTAAGAACCCCGAGGTGACTCATTTCAAGATATTTGGGAGTTTGGCACACTGCCATGTACCTGAAGAGAAGAGGAAGAAATTGGATTAGACTGTGGAGGAGGATATCTTGTAGGATATAACGAGAATGCTAAGGCATATAGAATCTATCTTTTGGGAAATAGCGAGATTGTAATTCGACGGGATGTAAAACTCATGGAGGATAGAGCCTTCAGAAAATTTCGATAAATGCCTTCCGACGAGCAGTTAAAGGATGATCCGTTGGTTCAGCCACTTCGACCAGCAGGAACTAGCGCTAGTATTTCTCTTAAAGACAAAACTCCATAGGTGGAGCCTTAGGAAGAGGAGGAGCAGATAGATATACCCACTATTAGTGGTAGAGCGAGATGGAAACTTCGACAGATACTACGAGATGCAGAGGATTTTTTCGGGGCACCCAGGAACGAGAAAAGGGAGCGTAGACAGCCAGGCAGATACCAAGCCTTGGTGGCTCAGGTTGGAGAACCCTCCAGTTTTCAGGAGGCCGTTTAGCATCAAGTATGGGTAGATGCTATGGTGGACGAATAGAGTTCCATAATGGTCAATGATGTTCGGGAAGTGGTACCTAGGCCTCAGGACAGGTTAGTTATAGGGTCGAAATGGCTCTACAAAGTCAAATACGCTACAAAAGGCAATGTAGAAAAATACAAAGCTAGGTTTGTGGCTAAGGGGTTTGCTCAGAAGGAAGGGATAGACTACGAAGAAACCTTCGCCCCAGTAGCCAGGTATACTTCTATTAGATCCGTGATATCCCTTGCAGCTTAGATGGGGTGGGAGATTCACCAGATGGATGTCAAGACGATGTTCTTGAACGAGGTGATAGAAGAAGTATACATTGAACAACCAGAGGGTTTTGAGACACATGAGAAGGAATCTCATATATGCAGATTGAAGAAAGCTCTGTATGGGCTTAAACAGGGACCTAGAGCATGGTACGGTTGAATTGATGGCTACTTGCAGAAGATGGGATTCGTCAAGAGTGATGCAGATTGTAACCTCTTCTATTTGGTTGTAGAGAATGAGCCTCTAATCCTGGTTTTATATGTGGATGATCTCTTTCTGACAGGATCATCGAGGCTCATCAAAGATTGCAAGGAGAACCTAGCCACAAAATTCGACATTAAGGATTTGGGACAGATGCATTATTTCCTGGGGTTGGAATTTTGGTTGCAGAAGGGTGAAATTTTCCTTGGGCAAAGGAGATACGCTACAGAGATTTTGAAAAGGTTCAGAATGCAGGACTGTAGACGTATGGCTACTCCAATGATCACTAATTGGAAGAAGATTGATGTATCCAAAGATAAAGAAGTCGATCCCACCTTGTATAGGCAGCTCATTGGGTCCCTGATGTATTTGGTCAATACCAGACTAGACATTTGTTACGCTGTCAACACTCTCAGTCAGGTCATGGTAGAACCAAAGAGGGCGCACTGGGCAGCAGCCAAACATGTTCTCAGATATATACGAGGAACAGTCGAGCATGGACTGATGTACACCCAAGGCAATGACATCAGGTTGAGTGGGTTCACTGACGCAGATTGTGGGCTAGAAGTTCAGTATATCGGAAAAGCACCACTGGGTACTGTTTCAACATTGGATCAGAAATGACCTCCTGGTGTGGTAGGAAACAGAAATCCGTGGCTCTGAGTTCAGCTGAAGCTAAATATGTGGCAGCTAGCACAGCGTCGTGCGAAGCCATATGGCTTAGGAAATTTCTTGTGAATCTATTCAGCAGAAAGATGGAAGCGACCAATATTCTGTGTGATAATCAGAGTTGCATCAAGCTCTCTGAGAATCCAATTTTTCATGATCGGTCGAAGCACATTGATATCAGGTGTCACTTTATCAGAGACTGTGTCCAACGAGAGGTAACACAGTTGATGTACACCCCAACAGGAGAACAAGTGGCAGGCATTCTCACCAAGGCTCTAGGAAGAACAAAGTTTGTTTACTTCAGGGAGAAGATGGGGATGGTGAAGAATCCGTTTCAGTAGCAGAAGCGGATAGTATAAGGAGTTGCAGTGCAACAATTAGCAGTGGCAGTGCTATGGGCAACATGATGCAACATATTCAGAGGGAGCTACAATACAGATGTAGCAGTGACAGTTACAGTGTCATGGGCAGTAGTACAGGTTGTAACAGCGCAGTGGATGAGGGGCAGTAGGCCAAGCATCAACAGTGCAAAGGACCATGCCGTGGATTAGTGTGATACTGCTGTTGGGAAGTATTGCTAGAGCACATTCCTCGTTAAGAGGGAGTGTTGATTTTGGGTAGCCTCGGATGTGCTTTATCTCCGAAATTTTGTGGAGGGGCTAAAACACATGAGATTTCCAAGACCGAGAAATCGTTTGGAGAAATTTCACCTGGATGAGGAGTTATTAAAATAATTAATATTTTTAATGGGTTCCTAAGTCCAAACTTAGGAAAATAAAAATATTAATGGGTACTAATAAAGGTATGGGTGAGAAGCTTCTAAGAGACGAGGATCAAGTCTGTTTTAATCTTATTAGCAGTCTATTAGAGACTTAATTTCCGCTGTTGATTCATCAACAAGAAAAGTATAAGAGAAGACTCGAGAGTCACTTGGAGATACACTTGGCAAATACTCTGTACCCCGAGGGAAATCGATTCTCACGGAGAAGGAGTTCGATTTCAGAGGGAGAGTTGCAAGGTGGAGGAAGAGGAGGGCACGTGACTGAGGAGGAGGTGACGCAGGGCATTCGAGAGACAACGCAGAGGGAAGAGTAGGCAAGCATCATCATTGGGGACGCAGTGCTCACGCAGGCTTATGCAGAGTGACGCAAAAGTGACGCAGAGTTGGGTGAAGGGTCTCCAGGGTATCAGAACTCCTCCAGGAGGAAGAGAAACTTTGTCTTAGGTGTTTTCTCTCAGAAGTGTCTCAGTTTCTCTGTGAAATCATTCCTTGTAAAGCGATTGTTGCTGAAGATTAATAAAACCCTCATCTGCTGCACCGGTTTTCCCACATTGGGGTTTTTCGGGGACAATTGTCCAAAAACAATTGTGTTGATGTGATTGATTCTTGTGCTTGTATATCACTGTTATTTTCTCTATGTAATTATGTGATATCTGCAGTAGAATTTATTTTAATGTTTCTTAAAGGGTTTTCGCAAATAACTTATTGTGAGAGATAAGTAGGTGAAATAAATCAGTGACTGCAGTAGAATTTCGTATTAGGAATTTTCACTCTACTGTAATCTTTTTCTGGATAATAAAGAAAGACTTTGGGGTTAAATTTTGCTAGTGTTACTCTTCATGGGAATGTTGTAAGATGTTTTATTTCATGCATAATTTTTTCATAGCCATTGATGATAGCTTCTAAAGAGTGATATCTTGTTTAGTTTGCTGGGGTTTGAATAATAATTTTAATTTTGAACGTAATAGTAGGTATCTCTATTTGTCTAAATTTAATTATTTTTTTCTCACTCTATTTTTAATGGCTGGATCAAGTTTTGCACGGAAGTTTTGAGATAGATTATCGGGCGTCAGGGGATAGTCTTCAGTTGGACCAGCCAACTCTCGATCTGTATTTCCCAAAGAGCCTAGCTAAATAAGCTCCAGGCTTATCATAAGATTTTCGTTTCGTAATGCATGAGGGTTTCGAGCTAGCACCTCCTTTTTTTTTTTTTTAAATTTCTGTGCAGCATAATGATAGATCTGGCTAATTAGAGCCTTCAATTTGTAATTATTGTAATTATCTAATTGGGTTTTTGAGGTTTTTTCCGATTTTATCATTGTATATATCGTTTGGGTGTTTTCTTGTTGCCGTGCAACTACGGATCTGAGGACAAAGATAGTATAGAGTCCGGATCTAGGCCCTAGAGGGTAAGATCCGGATCTCTGGGGTTCATTTGCTTATTTATCCAAGGGTTTTACGGCGCATTTTCATAAAAAAAACTCGAAAAAAAAAATATTTCTGAAAAAGGGTTTACAAACTCTTGTCACTTTTGGTGGCTCCACATTTCAAATCACCGGGCAGCTCTACCCACATCAAACCCCACAGCACAGCTTCACTGTTTCCTCCACTTGGCAGCCTTGCACAACGTTCAAACCTCTGCAAATGCTGCCTTAACTAGCCTTATCCTTCACCATAAGGCTCTCCTGGCCTGCCCATAAGGGTTACAAACTTACAAACTACAATTTAAGCTGTTTCGGGCGTGCAAATAGAGAGGGTTATTTTTCTTTCTTTCAAAGAAAGTCGCTAATTTTTAGTTAGTTCTTGGGGCCAGACGTGTTATAAATTTTAAGAAGCCTCTTGTTATGAATAAGAAAAACGATTCATTTAACCATTTTCTTTTATTTTATGGTCTCTTCCTTGTAGCTTCCTGTATGATTATTTAGTATGAGGATATTTATCATATAGGTACTTTCCAAACAATTGTCATTTACAATGAAATTTTACGATGGGAATGTAGACGAGTGTCTTCTATAGTTGAATGGATTTTAATTCGTGGTTGGGTGTCAACATCAGTTCTTTTTTAAGTAGTAATTTTTGGCTGCATGCAGGCGCTTGAAAGCAGGGGGTGGTGGTGTCAATGCAGCCATATTCAAGGCTGCAGGCCCTGAATTTGAGGTTGTTACAAAAGAACATGCTAAAACTCTCAGCACTGGGACTGCTCTTGTTGTTCCACTTCCTCGAAGCTCTCCGTTATACGAAAAAGAAGGGGTCACCCACGTGATACATGTTGTTGGTCCAAACATGAATCCACAAAGACCTAATTGTCTTGCAGGAGACTATGTAAAAGGATGCAAAGTTCTACGTGACACTTATTCATCTCTTTTTGGAAGTTTTGCCTCCATATTCAAAACACGAGAAGAATTGGTTCCAAATCGAGAAATTCGAGAGTCTCTGTATTCTGAAAATAAAGTTGAAGTTGGGAATAGTAATCAAATAAAGGAAACTAAAGATTCTGCCACCAAGAATGCTTTTGCAGTGCTTATGCAAGCATCCAGAAAAAATAATGTATGTGAATCTGATAAAAAGACAAAACGACAAGACTTGGCAGGTCCTGAGATAAGCAAGAAATGCAAGACAGACACCGTGGAACATCTTCCTACAAATATTGAACTCGAGCTGCGAGATGAAACTGCAGGACCTAATTTGGATCCTACTGGTGATTGCTTATTGGGATACAAAAACAATGCTCAAAGCACAACGACAATCAAAAGGCAGACTGTAAATCGTATTGTTGGGAAAAATGGCAAGGGCACAACTTGGGAGGCCTGGGCACAAGCTTTACATGAGATTGCTTTAAATCCTGAACGACATGAGAAGACAGTTCTTGAGTGCTCGGATTCCGTTGTTGTACTTCCTGATCTTTATCCTAAGGTAAGCTTGCTTAATCCTTTAAAGTGTTAAGAATAGTTTCACATTCTAATTTCTCTTGCTTTTCTGTATTGGCTAAAATATACCCTTATACAGGCAAAGAAACATGTACTCGTAGTAGCAAGGTTAGATGGACTTGACAGTCTAGCAGATGTACGGAAAGAGCACATTCCCCTCTTAAGACACATTCATTCTGTTGGAGAAAAATGGGCAACTTCTTTCTTGCAGGAGGATCCATCAATGATCTTCCGCCTTGGCTATCATTCGGTAAGTATTGCCACTTGTACCAGTTAAGTTTTGGAGTTTGCTTAAATATATGTTTCTTTCTTTTAACCTTTGGATAGCGTGTGTTTTCTGTTGATGTATTTTTGTTGATCTGGGTCAGGTTCCTTCAATGCGACAATTACATCTACATGTCATTAGCCTGGACTTCGACTCTCAGCACATGAAAAACAAGAAGCATTGGAATTCTTTCACAACTAAATTCTTCCGGGATTCTGTCGAGGTGCTTGAAGAGGTTGAGAAGGTTGGAAAGTTCGAAATAAAAGATGATAAAGATATTCTCTCAATGGAGCTGCGTTGTCATCGCTGTAGGAGTGCTCATCCTAATATTCCACGTCTTAAAAACCATATTGCTAACTGTAAAGCTCCTTTTCCATCGTCGCTTTCTTGGGGTCGCCACCTGATGTCATCTCCGTCTAGGGAAAGATTGTTGGAGACAATTTAAAGACGGACTGACATCATTGCTTAAGCTTCATGTTTTTCCCCGGGTTGTGGCTTCAAGACTAATTGTACAAAAACCCTATCTACATATTCTATTCGGAGAAGAGAATTTGAATGACACTTCTGTATGGCAATGGGAGATTAGATTGCCAGGGTCATCTTTGAAGCAATCTCTTGCTTTTTCTCTATGATTAATCATAAGCTTTGAGCCATAATATGTGGAAAACTTTTTACCTCAGCTTTTTGATCGTCTGCAGCAGAGCATCTGTAGCTAAAGCTAATTTGCACGAGCATCTTTATATTACTATGATTGCATAGGGATGAGGTGACCCTGTCTTGTTTTTGGATTCTTAACATGGATGGCATAGTAGAGGCATGTTTCATACTTCAGGTTTTTTTAATTTTCAAGTTCTTATATCAAAGCTTATTTAATTTGCTCAAGCATCTGATTATATGTGTGTGGAACTATTACAGGAAAATAAGCTAAATAAAACTATGTATGTTGCAAATTGTCTATCTTTATTAGGCACTCGCCTCGCCAAAATTTCAAGGCTTTAATTTACAAGTTCTTATATTAAAGCTTATTTAATATGTGTGGAACTATTACATGAAAATATGCTAAATAAACTACTTATGTTGCAAATTGTTTATCTTTATTAGGCACTCGCCTCGCCAAAATTTCAAGGCTTTAAGAAATGAAATGATATTTTAAGGTCCACGAGACTAAAAATAGTCAACGAGACCATTAGTTCTCTGTTTTTCGCTTTTTGCAATTCAATCTTTTTCCAATTCAAACTAATGATGAGCTGGCCCAACCTTCCAACGATGCCCTTGCTAAAAAGACAATGCCAAGAAACTGATGCTAACATGTTCTCATAACTTTCTGATGTCTTTGAATGCATCACATTCCAACATGAAATGCTTTTCCGATTCTACAGCCCCAGAGGTGAAAAAAAGATATAATTATATTATAATATAGCACCAGAGAGGGATGAGAGGGATGACTGAGGGATGACTCCGTTGATGTAGCGTTCCCATCTAACTTCAGTATGATAATTTCCAATTTTTCTGATAAGGGTAAAAGAATAATTTACATTTATTACAATAATATTTTTACTTATTATTTTTAAATTTTTGTAGGTTAAAAAAAGCTCCCCATGGTTTATGAAACTAGGTAATAATGTCAAGGGGAAATAGGTAATAATGTCAAGGGGAAAAAATGGTATTAGAGAGGTTGCATCAATGGTTGAAGCTTGTTAAAAGCTATTACGAATAAGTTTGAAACTAGGTAATAATGTTAAGTGAAAAAAATTGGTATTATAGAGGTTGCATCGATGGTTGAAGATTGTTAAAAGTTATTACGAATATTTTTGAGAAACGCTGAACAAATAAAATAGAGATAAAAAGCAATAGAGAAATAATTCTAGTTATATTAATACAAATTATTTTAAATAAGGAATATAATAAATAACAAAGATCATGTAAATAATGATTTCCAATTTAAATAGGAATATAATAAATAACAAAGATCATGTAAATAATGATTTCCAATTTAAATTGGTTGTGAGATGTATAATTACGTTCTCATTCATTCATTTTGCATCCCATTAATAATGGGAGGAAAAATCCGTGAAAAATCATTTGTCATAAGAATTTTGTTTAAGCAGAAGAAATCAATTTTGTTTGAGAATAAGAAATCAATTGTTAATCATATTATATATATATAGATAAATTAAGATTTAAATAAGTAATTATATATAAATTAAGATTTAAACAAGTAATTATATATCATCATTTGATATAAGGTAAATTTTATGTGTCTATTCTTATTAATTGAAAAAAAATTATATTATTATATTTAGACAATATTTTTGTTAATGCATTGTTTTGAATGCATATAGTATAATGATGTACTAAAATCTATGGAATCAACAAAAGTTATATTTATGCAAGTTTCACATCAAATCAACGACTATTACATTTGTTACTACTGTTACAACTTATGCTAGAATTATTATTTTGATGTATCAATTGAATTAGGGGAATTGATAACTAGGCAAAATCTTGCCCTCTCAACATAGAGTTGAATTTTTGGGTCGACAATATGAACAATCACATGTTGGGATTAGACAAGATGCAAATTGAGGTGGGTAGAACTAACATTTTCAGTGCCATCCATTTGGTCTACCCTTGACAAGTACTCATTCTACAATTGTTACAACCATCATAACCATGTGAAAGTTATGCAGAAGTGTGATTTTCCCAATCTCTTGCAAATATACGTAAACATTTAGTTTGAAGTTTACAAGCTCATCCAAAAAGGTTATGTAGAAGACATGTCGGTGATATTTCAATTGATCATTGATGAAGGTTTTATCAATGTATCAACAGACGATTTCTCAATCTTGCACAATTCCAATTGTGAAGTCCCTCTATCAACTTGTGCATAGACATAATGGTATTATTCTCAATATGTTTTGGCGTTGAATAAAATTGGTTCTTTTTAATCATCACGATGCAATCTTTATCATAAGATTTCAATTGATCTATGTCAATATCCTTTAGTATTTTTCTTACATGTATCAATTCCTTTTTAGTAAAACATGACACTTGATGAAAAATGATAGGCTATTTTTTCTTGTGCATGAGATGATTTTACTAGCCAATTTGAAAGAATACTTTTATTTAAATTTGAGCTTATTAACATCAATGACATGATCTTTTCACAATAACCATCTAGTAGCATCGTAATTTGTAAATTCCCATTGAACATGATGTTAAAATTTGTTAGTGCTCTACTATACTCGAAGATCCTTTTCACAATTGCCCCTTATCATGTAGTGCAATCCACGATCACTGAAAACTTGAATAACATTATTGGGAATCAAAGTATTGGTGAATCAATATTATAATTTTTTTGACAATTATTTAATCAATCAAATACAATCAACAATTCAACGTGGGAACACATACACGACATAACTACAACCTCTTTTTGATTATGATGCAAATTTAATCTCCCACTTCAGATTATATCAAATTATGTAGGCACTGGCTTACAAGAGGCTTCAACCCCCTTTTTTTTTACAAGCACCAACTTGATGGAGGCACCAACTCCCCACTAGTTGGAGGCATCAATTAGTTGGAGACACCAACTCCCTAATCTTTATAGGTACCAACATGGTGCAACCTCTCAGATTTATTTTTCATTCATTTTCAAACTCAGATATGCAACCATTAAAATATTTTTGAAATAATTGATTAATTCTTAGATCTGCTCTCACTTTTCTACAACCTTTCTTCCTTTAATTCGCTGATTCGATTTATTCTGCTTCAGGTCTGTAATCTTTAGCTTATATATGTGGTTCCCTTTTCTTATCTACATCCAGATTGAGTTGCTTGTTTGTCTCTGTGTTGACAACAACTTCTCTCAGACATGCACGGGAACATTAACTCCTCATGCCATCATACTGTTTTATTTACAAGCGTTTCCCCTTTAATCTTCATCCCTACAAACTTTATTTCTTTAATGAAATTTGGCACCCAAATGCCAAGTTTCTATCTCATAGCCCTTGTTGGCTATCTCCTGGTGCACATAACCGTAGGCTTGAACCACAATCTTAAAACCATAAGGTACTTGACCAAAGCCATTCACCCAAACATTAAACAATCGAAACTTTGCAAAGGCGTGCCAGGTGCTTCGGTTGAGATTGATTGCCGAAACTTCATCTTGAGTGCCCTTGCCTAACTGACAATTAACGAACGGGGGTTGGGGTCGGGGTGGGGGAGGGGTCTGAGATTTGTCGCATATGTGACTTAGCTCACCCCTACTTCTTGCAAGGGCGCTAAGCAAATTGTATAGGTTGATATGATCTGACGACAAGGACGGTACTTACTAGGCAAAATCTTGCCCTCTCAACATAGAGTTGAATCTTTTGGGTCGACAATATAAACAATCACATGTTGGGATTAGACAAGATGCAAATTGAGGTGGGTAGAATTAACATTGTCAGTGCCATCCATTTGGTCTACCCTTGACAAGTACTCATTCTACAATTGTTACAACCATTATAACCATGTGAAAGTTATGCAGAAGTGTGATTTTCCCAATCTCTTGCAAATATACGTAAACATTTAGTTTGAAGTTTACAAGCTCATCCAAAAAGGTTACGTAGAAGACATGTTGGTGATATTTCAATTGATCATTGGTGAACGTTTTATCAATGTATCAACAAACGATTTCTCAATCTTGCACAATTCCAATTGTGAAGTCCCTCTATCAACTTTTTCATAGACATCATGGTATTATTCTCAATATGTTTTGGCGTTGAATAAAATGGTTCTTTTTAATCATCACAATGCAATCTTTATCCTAAGATTTCAATTGATCTATTTCAATATCCTTTAGTAATTTTCTTACATGTATCAATTCCTTTTTAGTAAAACATGGCACTTGATGAAAAATGGTAGGCTATTTTTTCTTGTGCATGAGATGATCTTACTAGCCAATTCTGAAAGAATACTTCTATTTAAATTTGAGCTTATTAACATCAATGACTTGATCTTTTCACAATAACCATCTAGTAGCATCGTAATTTGTAAATTCCCATTGAACATGATCTTAAAATTTGTTAGTGCTCTACTATACTCGAAGATCCTTTTCACAATTGCCCCTTATCATGTAGTGCAATCCACGATGACTCAAAACTTGAATAACATTATTGGGAATCAAAGTATCGGTGAATCGGTATTATAATTTTTTTGACAATTATTTAATCAATCAAATACAATCAACAATTCAACGTGGGAACACATACACGACATAACTACAACGTCTTTTTGATTATGATGTAAATTTAATCTCCCACTTCAGATTATATCAAATTATGTAGGCACCGGCTTACAAGAGGCTCCAACCCCCTTTTATTTACAAGCACCAACTTGATGGAGGCACCAACTCCCACTATTTGGAGGCATCAACTAGTTGGAGACACCAACTCCCTAATATTTATAGGTACCAACCTGGTGCAACGACTTAGATTAATTTTTCATTCATTTTCAAACTCAGATATGAAACCATTAAAATATTTTTGATATAATTGATTAATTCTTAGATCTGCTCCCACTTTTCTACAACCTTTCTTCCTTTAATTCGCTGATTCGATTTATTCTACTTCAGGTCTGTAATCTTTAGCTTATCTGTGTGGTTCCCTTTTCTACTCTACATCCACATTGAGTTCCCTGTTTGTCTCTGTGTTGACAACAACTTCTCTCAGATATGCATGGGAACATTAACTTCTCACGTCATCATACTGTTTTATTTACAAGCATTTCCCCTTTAATCTTCAACCCTACAAACTTTATTTCCTTAATGAAATTTGGCACCCAAATGCCAAATTTCTATCTCATAGCCCTTGTTGGCTATCTCTTGGTGCACATAACCGTAGGTTTGAACCACAGTTTTAAAACCATAAGGTACTTGACCAAAGCAATTCACCCAAACATTAAACAATCAAAACTTTGTAAAGGCATGCTAGGTGCTTTGGTGGAGATTGATTGCCGAAACTTCTTCTTGAGTGCCCCTGCCTAACTGACAATTAACGAATAGGGGTGGGGGTGGGGCTGGGGGAGCGGTCTGATATTTGTCGCATATGTGACTTAGCTCACCCCTACTTCTTGTAAGGGCGCTAAGCAAATTGTATAGGTTGATATGATTTGACGACAAGGATGGTACTTAACCCAACCCACCCCCGGACCCTGCCAACCCCCCGCCCCCAACAATTTTTTATGTGGGGGACATGATTTTTTTGTATGTGCCCTCGATTTAGCATGGTGCCACATCGATTATTTGGGCCCTATGGATTATCACGTGAACTGCAATGATCACTCACATCCATTTGCCAACTTGTTTAACACTGTGGAACCTTACAAAACTGATCCTTGTTGCGAATCTCGACGTATTTCTACCTCACCAACCACGTCAGCTCTCTGCCACATGTCATGGCAAGTCATTGCCAGGTGTCACTCGAAAAATAGCCACTTTTCCACCCAAAAAGGACAAATATGCTTGCCACATATCATGATTATAAAGTGCCACATTGCGACCCCCTATTGCCACTTGGATGCCAACTCATTTTGCCACTTGTCTGAAGTCCATTGTCAGTTTATCTTCAAGAAAAATCTAGATCTGGGTCTTTTGAGAACTGGCATATCTTTCCCATGCCTGGAGGCTCGGATACCCGAATGCCTCCTCTCACGACCTATTGCTCTACCACGCCATCAAACCAACTTAGTTTCCGAGTCATCTAATCTAACCAATCACGATATGCCACATGTTATCTATGCAAATTTTTTGCCACATCATTGCCTCCTTCGACAAATCTAGTATCTGATAGTTTTGTTAAGTGATTTCCTATTATACCTCCAGAAGGCTAAGATCCCTAGATGCTTTTTATACCATGGAACTTATCTGTTAGAACCTTGATGTGCCTACCTCTTCATTTCAACTAAATCCAGATGCAAGGATTTTCTTGAGTGGTTGCATTGTGTAACTCCTGGATACTCAGATGCCCATGTACCTTTTCCTCGATGCTGAACCATGCTACGGAAACTTTGACATGTCCACGTTTGAATTATATTTGGATCTGAAACTTTTCTTTAGTGGTTGCATTGTGCAGCCTTGGATACCCATATGTTCAGATACCTTATGCATCCCAAATAAGTTCAGATATTCGTATATCGGGATATTACGCCTCTACTTATAAGTTGCGCTAGTCCGGAATGCTCATGATGCTTGGATGGGTACAAATGAATCCAACATTTGCCTGTTTCTGCCAAGTGCCAACTTGGTTGCATCCCATATGACTTGGATGCACAGATTCCTTGAATACATATGTGCTTGCTAAACCCGCCTTCACTTCAAACCAACTTTTCTCCTCATTCCTTGG
Source organism: Pinus tabuliformis (assembly GCA_031772625.1). Taxonomy (NCBI): domain Eukaryota; kingdom Viridiplantae; phylum Streptophyta; class Pinopsida; order Pinales; family Pinaceae; genus Pinus; species Pinus tabuliformis. The sequence continues at coordinate 958,787,696 of CM062815.1, forward strand.
GAGTTTGACCAAGTGCCATAAACCATTGGAAAGGTCTTTAAGAGGGCTATCCAACCAAGCATTTCGTGTGTGCTTTTGAACAAGTTATCTACATAAAAATTCTTTCAAAGGTAGGCTACTAGGATACATATCCAACATTCACCATACACAATACACATCAATAATGAGATCAACAAGCTCCCCCTGTACTTGTCTTCACTTGACATCAATGACTAGACTTGACATCAATGGCAACAACTATCGACTTGCTCAAAAAACATTACTAATAACATAACTCTAATTAGTTTTTTGTATATACCATTGCATATATGAAGCTTCCAAATGTATTAAAAAGGAAACATCATTTAAAAATTAGAATAAAAAAATAGATCAAGGCTAAGGTTTAGGGGTTAGAGTCAACAATTGAAGGGTTAAGGATTAAGGTTTATGGTGTTGAGGTTTAGAGATATGCCTTGGTATTAGGGGTTAAATATTAGGGTTAGTGGTTTAAAAATAAGGGGTTAGAGTTAACATGATATTATAGGTTGACAATTAAGGGTCTAGGGCGTAAAAGTTTTAGGTGTAGGTTGGGTTGAAGTTTATACCCTATGATTAATGCTTAGGGTAAACCACTCTTAGTTAAATTATATTTAGGGGTTCATGGTTTATAGATAAGGTATAAGAAATATGATTTAAAGGTTATGGAACAAATGCCATTTATTAAGGGTTGGGTTAAGGGTTTATGGTTAAGGTTTAAGTAATGGGAGATCATGTTGTAGATATTGGAATGAGCGTTAAGGGTTGAGAATTGAGGCTTAAGATTTATGCTAGGTTTAGGTCAAGGGTCTAAGATTTCATTAAGGTTGTGTGAAGGATTAAGGTTTAGGGGTAGTGGTCAAAGGTTAAGATATAAATTTATGGATTTAATGTCAGTATTAAATTGTGGCTATGAGATTTTATGGTTTGGAATTAAGAGCTAAGGGTTGGAAACAAGGGCTGAGAGTTACATGTTAATATATTAATGTGTTAATATAATTATTATTATCATCATTATTATTATTAATATAGATTAGTATTAAGGAATGCACATATTATTATTTATTATTATATACAATGTGATTGCAACATGTGTAATATTAACCCCTTTTTTACCAAGGAAACATCATAAGGAAAACCAGGTGATGCTTCACCCATGTATCTAAGCATTGCTAATAAGTTAGTTGGCATACATTGGTACACCTCATCCAAGGGGAAATGAAAAACATCACAAACAATTAGTTTATCTAACTGCTTGAGCTATATTGTATTACTAACACACACACATATTTGTGTGTGTGTGTGTTGTTGAAAAAAAGGAAGATGAAAAGGGATGAGTTTGTCTAGTATCTTGACTGTGCAATTTTAACTAGACAATGTAAAGCCCTAATTGTGTAATTTTAACCAGATAGTAATTAGAATTTACAAATTTAAATTACAGAAGAATACCTGGAATCGGTTGAAGGTGTTTTGGACTATCGTTGTTCCCGCTGTTGCAGTTACCAAACTGCCCTTTACCTCCCAACTTATCTGGGGTTTACCTGTATGGTCCCCAGATCTAGAAGATAAATCTTCTGGCCTTCGTACCCAAAACTCCAAAAACAATCAAGCTCAATATCTGTGACTTTGTTAGAAATTCCCATCTCTGTAAAACTCCCTAAAATCTCATGTTTCCCCAAACAAACTCCACCACCGCTTCCCCCTTTCGTTCTCCCTTCTGTCTCTGCATATCTACTCCTTGGCGGTCACTACTTGCTCTACCAACAGATCCACCGCTCTTTTACAGGGTGACACCTTCAATCCTTTTGTAGTGTGTAATCATATTTACTTGGTATATTGACATGTGTGCTAGGTTTATCTTTAAAATTTAGAATTCATTTTTATATCAATACCTTTGGTCCATAGTATGTACTATAATTTGATTTAATTTATCATTTGACAATTTATTAATATAGTTTATTATTTCTTTTATATATTATGGGATATATAAATATATAACCATATTTATAATTGACTTTAAATTTTACATTTATTCTTATAAGCATATTTACTTTATGCTTTAAATTTATATCATTGAAATTACTTAGGGTATTGCTTATTAACATACTAAGCAATATGTGTGGTGATGAGTAAGGGTATAACTTCTATTTGAAGGAGTGTCGTGATATTGAACATTTATAGTTAATTTAGAATATATATTAGTGTAGCGCATGCAATACATGCATATGTAGCTATCATATGCATGCTAATATTCTTGTGCTCCTTATATTAGAGGTGGGTCATTATAGTTTGCGCCTTGTGTGTGTTGAATTTAAAAAAATAAAGAAAGAAAAAAAAGGTTGAGTTTGTGCCTCTTTCTATCCTATTTCCCATTGTTTACTATTGTGACAACTATTTTTCTATTATTTTAGCTTGCTACTATTTGTCCCATCAATGATCTACATCCATCCTTGCACTATTGTTGTAGTTCATTATTATTGTAATTTTTCCCAAAATTGTAGAGTGTTGTTAAGATGATAGGTACCTTCAACATCATTTTTTGAAATTTTTATCTCCATAGATGTGATGTGTATTCCAACAATCTTCATGTGTCTTTGATTCTTTACATGAATTAATTAAGAACAAAATCCAATAATTGTGTATCGGGTCACATTTTGGTGCTATTATCGTTAACTAAATTTAAAAGATTCTACCCAGAAGATATAAAATCACTTCCTATATCTAAGTAACAACTAACCACATTTGCCTAGGTAAGATTTTAAACTGCAACTGGGGGTAGTATTTTCTCTCATGTATGAGACTAAAGCTAAATGCAACTAGAACACACATGACCCCGCTAGAGGTGGCCTTAGTGATAATGACAAGGGACATTGAGTTTCTTGGGGATACTTTATAGGCTGAAATTGCCTTCTGGTCTTCGAGTATGACCTAAAACTACTGCTTATTAGCTACATGTTTATCTTCCATGTACACAATGAAATATGTTAAACACCCAAAACTCGGAGGCATATGGAAAGAGTGGAAGTTTGCCCCCTTATGAGCCACTAGTGAGCTATTTTAGGTGGCTAGGTTATGATTGCTCATGATGGTGTTGCTACATTTTAGGGTCTTGAGATTGTATCAACAAAGGCTAGCTCATAGGCCCTAAGTATTCCAGGATTTCTTGCTTTGGAAAAAAATAACTAACCATATGTAAGCCATTGCTCATAGGAGGAAAACTTCTTGATGCAAGAGAAACACTTACTTATAATTGCAAAGTATCTTCCCAAAAACAAAAAAAATCAAAATTGATTACAAAAATGTTTTGCGTAGTTTTAAGATTCAATTGAAAATTATGTCCCATTGGTGTCCACCATGAGAACTCTTTGCATACAATGCTATGAAGGGAAACTTGAAAATAGTAATACTTATAGCCTTAAAATATTACTAGAGGGTTAGGTTACAGTCTAGAAGCATTTCTAGTTCTCTCTCAAGTTGATGAACAACTTGTTATCCACTCAATGATACACCTAGCTTGAATGAAGATGTTCCCAAAATAGGGTGGATTTTGGGGGGCACTATTGAACATGTTAAATGTCCTTTTAGGTTTTGAAGGGAAGGTTTCGTCCCCATTTGAGGGTACCAAATATATAAGTGTTCGATAAAAATATATTGAGGCTTTCATAATGCTATTGGAAGAGGATCTTTTAGCATTTAACTTCAAATAAAGGGTAATAAGTTGAACAATTCATCATATGAGAAGACAAATATAGGGAGATAATGAAAAGTATTAGAGGAAGGCTACACTATGTTCGGACAACGGTGAGCCATTTAAGATTAATATTTTGATTATTTGAAAATGAAAAAATCTATAATAAGATTACGAGCTTTTAGACGACAATTGGTATGCAAGAAGGAGATTTATAGGAAATAAGGAACATGTTGACTTGCCATTTCAAACCATTGAAAAACAAACAAAACACAACTTCTTCAAAATTTGCGTAATAATGGCACATAATAACTGACTTTGTTTGTGTTTTTTTTGGAAGTTTGATAACAATAAAGTTTGAAGACAATAATAATGAAAAAATAAAAATAAAAATAAAAATACAATTCAACATTAAAGTAATTGTTATAACTTAAACTTTTCATGCACACAAATCACTAGATATTGATTAAATGCATATTCATGTTTAACTGATAACTTATGAATGATTATGAGAGGCCTTCAATGATGTAAATTAGAAAATTTTGAATGAATTATACAAAAGTTCTGTAAACATAAGAAATCATAAATGTAGATATCTAATAAACAAGGAATTCCATTTAAATGCTTTCTTTTCTCATAAGTTTTCTATATATTTATTATTATTATTATTATTTATTTATTTATGTATTTTTTATTTTTTTAAGAAATAAATCAACTCCCCTCTCATCCCGAGGGTTAGAGTGAGGTTGGTATCAAACCAACCCATAAGAATACGTACTTAAGAGTTCACAAAGCATGAAGCCAATACAACAATATTCATAAACACGAACCATTACAACAATATTTATCAAGGCATTATAGCACATCATGTCACTAATAGAGATTTAAACCTAAATAGAAAAGATAACAACCATTTCACCCAACCAAACGAAATAACCCCAATTAACATTTATCATTAAATATTATCACTGATGCTATCCCTATCTCTTAATTTTTTTTTCAACTTTTTATATTTAATTTTTATTATACCTTCAAACAATATAAAATTGGAATAAGTTCGCCTCTTCCTAACCATTTATCCCTTCATGATAATACTTCTTCAACTCTTTATATTTGATTTTTATCAAACCTTCAAATAATATAAAGTTGAAATAAGTTGACGTCTTCCTAATGTGTCATACTAACATATTTCCCACCTTAAAATACCTCGATTAACTCGTGGCAATAAAAATATATCACATTGAAAGACAATATTTAAATACTTAACAAATATGAAGTTATGTTTGATACTTTCTATAGTTCAAAAACAATATAAAAGTTTAAACGCTGAAGTTATGTTTGATACTTTCTATAGTTCAAAAACAATATAAAGTTTAAACGCTGAGGAGATGTGGTATAGGGCTTTCGATGGAAATAACAATCTCTATGTAAATTGATTTATTTAATGTTATTGTGAAAATACCAATTTTACATCCAAAGATAGATTTTGTCTTTGTTAACACAAAATGATTAGAAACATTATTTGATGTCAAAAAATAATTTTATTAACCACATAAGCTATATATTAAAATCTAGTGTGGGATTAATGTTATATTGTTAGGTAGATTTTTACACCACTTTATCACTATTAATTTTTAGTGTAAATAATTTTAAGGGTTACACTAAAGTGTTTTTACATTATGTTTAAGGTTATATCATGAGATTTGAGATACATGGTGTATGTTTGTTTTTTTGATGGTAATGGTTTTACACATTGGAGACGGTCTATGATGTATTTGCACATTGGAGATGACTTATTGAATGATTGCTTAACCTTAGTTAGGTGCTTGCATGACATTCTTCCCTAGGGCATTTGAAATCTTCGTACAACTTGTGATGTTATACATGCTAGCCACATGGACATGGTTACTTGCTTGGAGAAGAGTGAATGCACATAAGAGGGTGACCAGATTGCCTGAGGGACTGAGAAGGACAGGTTGAAATACAAAATTAGGTTCCTTAGTCATGATCATAGCTAATTGGATTCAGAGCACATTGGGAGGCGGGGGTGGGGGCAGCGGGGGGTGGTGTGTGCCTAGAAGCAAGGTGCCAAGAATTGTTCGTTGAAGGAACAAAGGGCTTAATGATAAAAACATTATATGTTGGGGCATACGACACTCCAAGGCAAATAACTGTCCAAGTTTGTCTAGAGACGCCTAAAGCATCCAAGGATTGCAAAGGAACCATTGAAAAATGACTGAATTATGATCATACTTTGAATTAGTGATTGAGTAAAATGTGAATATGTTTACGTAAATGTTGTAAAGAACTGTAAATATAAAGCTCCAAGTATAGTATGTTGTTATTTTTGTTATTTAGCATGCTTATCTATGTATAAGGACAAAGAACACTGAGGACAATGTTCCCTGAAGGAGGAGCGGTCTATCCAACCCGAGATTGGATTGATTTTGGCCATGTTATCACATCATGTAATTGAATTTTAAAAAAGTTAAATGGGACGAGTCAAGGGACATGGATTCCAGAGTTGAGGGGATTGCTTGCTTGGGATGTTCAAGTTTTCCTTGTTGTAGTAATTTTAAACTATTCATTAAAAGTTGGTTTCTAAGCCTTAAATGACTTGGTCATGAATTCAATTGGGCTACGAGAGAAGTACGTAGGCCCATGCTTCCTTGGAAAACATTACAAGGAAGGAAATACAAAGAAATTTATGAATCTTGGAGGTTATGCAGACAATTGGGGTGAAAATAAAGAAAACAAGTTAACTTCTGATTTTTTTCTTGTTTAACAATAAAGGAGTAGATTTTCTGGTTGAAGGAGTATAGAAGAAAAAAACTTCATGTCAGAGGAGGATTTTCCTCGAGTCCCCATGATACAAAGGGTGGAGATGGTTTTGTCATAAAATTCCTGAGGATTAGGGTGGAGGAAATACTCGTGGAAAATTCCTGGAAGTTTTTTGAACAACCACTGCTATTTATTTGATGGAATTCTCATTCAACAATAAAGGAGGAGATTTTCAGGTTGGCAGGAGTCTGTAAGAAAAGAACACTTCAGGTGAGGAGGCTTTTTGTCTCGAGTCCCCATGATCCAAAGGGTGGAGATGGGTTTTTCAGAAAATTCCTAAGGAATGGGGTGGAGGAAATACTCTTGGAAAATTCCTAGAAGTTTTCTGAAGGACCATTAACGTTTATTTGATTGGTTCTAGGTTCTAGAGTCCTTGTAATTGGGTGGAACTTCAATGTCTATGTGCACTGGTTATGCTATAGCTCATGTGTGGAGAGAGATGGAAAAATATTTGGTTCCTGTTTCCCCTGTTGGCTATATTTAATTCCCAAGCAGAACCCCTCAGTCTCTAGAATCTGGCTCTAGGGTGACAACTACAAGTGAGGACTGCTGATAACTATCTATGGTTGGTTGGAGCGTCCTTGTCCCAGACTCAGTTGCCCATACTTTTTTTTTCAATTCAAGATAAGTCCTTGTACATGTGTCCTGTACCAATGGATGTATTTGTATATGTTTTGGCTATTAAATTTAAGCTACATTGATTTCTTGAAATGTGCATAATTTACAATAATAATCTTAAAACAAAGAAAGGCTATTCAATGGTTCTTGTGACTGTGATTTTGCTCTAAATGCTCTGAAAGTAGGGAGGCATATATATTTATATATATCAGTGATGTAGGCACCAAGTGTGTATAACTATGTAAACAATGTGAGTAAGCACCGAGGAGGGCATTTTAACATTGGGAGTTGATTAAATACTTAACTTAAATGTTAAGCTGAAATAATGAAATTTTATGCATAGTGGGTCCGTGGAGGAAACTCGCATAAGACCCCTAGTACTAGTTAAATTTATTAGCATGACCGAGGTTTTGAAGTGGTTGGATATCATCAAAATGAATGTAAGTTACAGGAACTTCGAGTACTCTGGCTGTGTACAATATAGGTCCATGCTTCTTTGTTGATAGTCATAGCCATTGCAATGTGCGCCTAGGGAGTGTGCGTAAGGTGTAATGTCCCTTAATAATAAATAACAAATAATAATAATAATAAAAATAATAAATAATAAATAATATAATATAATATTAAAATACAAGAAAATAAATAATAAACAATAAATAAAAAATAGTAATAGTAAATAAATAATAAATAATAATAAAATAATAAATAACAATACTAAAGCTCTAAATAAATATAAATAAAAATAAACAGAAAAATAGTAAAAATCAGTAAAGCTATCAAAAAATAAAAACAAAAGAAATAAAACAAGAAAGCAGTAAAAATCAGTGAAGCTATCAAAAAGTAAAAACAAAAGAAATAAAACAAGAAAGCAGTAAAGTTGCATGTGGACACATGGAGTGTGTGCATGTGGTTCCCCTTCCAATGTTTGCTCTATTTAATAGATGGTGAGGAAGATGAGAGGCGTTCCATCATCCATTCTCTTGGGAGAAAAGTGTTGTGAGACAAAGATTTCCCTGGCAGTAGTACGTTGATTGAGGGCTCGGGGGTGGCCAGTTGTAGCAAGATTTTGTGCAATTGAGCCTACGGTTGGGTGGAGAGTCATCCCCAAGACTTTGTTGCAGTTAGCAGAATTCAACTAGCGTTCAACCCCGAAATCACAAGTGAGAAACATCATCACCACAGGTAAGTTGTCTCTACTCATATTTTTGAAATTTGATGTTAATTAGTTGATAAATTGCGTGTTGATTATAAATCGCATGATTAATCTAATTAATTACATGTTTTTATTTCGGGGTTGTTACATATGGTATCAGAGCCTAGGTTCAACTCTTAGGGCCTATAGACATTTTAATGTAGAAAACTTCGATCTAAATGATTTAACGAAAAAAATAAAAATTACAGTCACATCCTAATGATTCTATCCACTTAAAAGGGAATATTACAGTCACATCCTTCCTTCCACAAAAAAAAAAATTCAATTGTTTTATCGTTGGGTTGCGACAAAGAAAACTTTCGAGTGTGGCTATGACTTGAAGCTTTTGACTCTAGTTGTGACTTATCACTCACATAATGTGGCTCTGCAAGTTGCGGCTACAAATTTTCTCATTGTCCCTCTTTGGCTTTGGCTCTATCCTCAATTTTGCCAAAAGTGCAAGATCTGCACATGCGGGAATTCCATTGACTTTATTGAAAGAGCACAGTACACTGCTCACACCTCCATCCTTAACGCATGTCTCAAATGGCGGTTGGAAAGTATCCATTATGTCTTGTTGAGTAACCACAACATCAAAGTCAAACCGACTGAAGCTTTGCCCAGAGTCAAGATCATAGGCAGTGTAATGTTTGCAACACACAACAATTTTAAGTTTGCCAGATGTCGCATCTAGGTGATCTCCATAGGCATGTTTTCTCTTTAATTACATTATATGTAACAACCTTGAAATAAAAACATGTAATTAATTAGATTAATCATGCAATTTATAATCAACACGCAATTTATCAACCAATTAACATCAAATTTCAAAAATATGAGTAGAGACAACTTATCTGTGGTGATGATGTTTCTCACTTGTGATTTCGGGGTTGAACTCTAGTTGAATTCTGCTAACTGCAACAAAGTCTTGGGGACGACTCTCCACCCAAACGTAGGCTCAATTGCACAAAATCTTGCTACAACTGGCCACCCCGAGCCCTCAATCAACGTACTACTGCCAGGGAAATCTTTGTCTCACAACACTATTCTCCCAAGAGAATGGGTGATGGAATCATGGAATGATGGAATGCCTCTCATCTTCCTCACCATCTATTAAATAAAGCAAACATTGGAAGGGGAACCACATGCACACACTCCATGTGTCCACATGCAAATTTGCTGCTTTCTTGTTTTATTTCTTTTGTTTTTACTTTTTGATAGCTTTACTAATTTTTACTGCTTTCTTGTTTTATTTATTTTGTTTTTACTTTTTGATAGCTTCACTGATTTTTACTATTTTTCTGTTTATTTATATTTATATTTGTTTAGAGCTTTAGTATTGTTATTTATTATTTTATTATTATTTATTATTTATTTACTATTACTATTTTTTAATTTATTGTTTATTATTTATTTTCTTGTATTTTAATATTATATTATATTATTTATTATTATTATTATTATTTATCTCGTTGGAAAGATATCTTCGAATACTACAAGATTTTCCATATGCCCTTTCATATGGTTGTGGGAATGCTACATACCTCGAAACAACGTCGTTTAGGGGGTCAAAACTGCTCCGGAAGTTCAGGACCTGAAACACTGCTAAAAATAGTAAATGCTGCAATAAACAAGGAAATTGATGAAACTAACTTGAGGTATAGGTGGAATAAGTGGGTGGCCACCAATATAAACCTAGATAAGTCCTCCCTCCTTAGAAAACAATGGTCCCTATTGCATGCAGAGCCTCCATGAGGTAAGGAAATTTCTGTTGAACCTAGTCCCTAGTGAACCACTTGCCTTGGTGAAGGAGTTGGCCTGCTTTGGCAACTCGATATAGTTGGATCCTATGTTGGCGAGTGTTATTGATATGTGTGTCCATGATTTGATTAGTTGTGGCATGTTCCATGCAGTCTTGGTTTAACTATGTTGGTGTGAGTTGTTCTTCAATGTCAGTTTTGTCTAGTAATGGTGGAAAGTATGGTCGATGGCAGTCCACATTGAACACGTGGTGATGGCCAAGGAATGATGGAATTTTGAGCTCAAATTCATTTTCACCTATAGCCTTGGTGATGGTGTACGACCCATATCAGAGTGGGTGAAGCTTGCGGTGGGGCCCAGCGAGGCACTCCTTCTGCAAATATAGTCAAACTTTGTCGCCTACCTGGAACTGGTGTGCCACATGATGCTGACGATGTCATTGATTTTACTTAGCATTGGCTCTATCCAATATTTTGTGGACCTGCTAGCGAATGTGCTAAACGCGCTCAATGAAGTTGTTAGCCATGTCCTCTTAGAACTGAACATGAGCCGAATCTACCTGAGTAGCTACAAATGGTATGTCCACATAAATGGGACATAGTGACTGGAATCCCAACCCCACCTGAAAGGGGATGTGTCCAGTTGAGCTATGGAGAGCTTCATTGTAGTTATGTTGGACATAGTGCAATATTTCATCCCATGTTCCTGGATGCTTCAATTTGTACATTTGCAGAATGTGTACGATCATTTTGTTGACAAACCTTGTTTTGCCATCAGTTTGGGGGTGGAAAGTCGTGGACTCAGTGAGCTTGGTATTCAGCAATGACCAAAGACTTGACCAAAATGTACTTAGGAACCTACTATTTCGATCTGAGATAATGGACTATGGGATGCCAAAGTGTACCCACACTCATTCAAAGAAGAGCTTAGTAGTGGATTTTGCTATGATACTCTTCTTGCAGACCACCAGAATATCCATCTCTGAGAATCTGTCGATGACCATGAAAACACAATTAGTGCCATGCTTAGTAGAAGGAAGGCCCGACATGTAATCCATGGAGATGGATTCCCAAGGTTGACTAGGAGTAGGCAGAGGAGTATATAGGCCTTGCTTCTTGATTTTCAGTTTGGAAATGGTGCCGGCAGTGCAGGATCTAATGCACTTCCCAACATCCTGTCAAAGGTTTGGTCAATAAAAAGAATTTTATAGAACTGCCACTATTTTCTCTACCCTGAAATTTCCATCGATCCCACTGTAGTGTGCCTCCCAAATCATCTTGCACACTTTCTTGAAGGAACACAAAGGTGTCTTAGGTTTCATAAAACTGCATCCTAGAAGTGAAAATTTGGAACCTTCTTGCCTTCTAGGAGTATCTGGTATGTGTTTTCGAATTGTGGATCACTCTTGTAAAGATGTGGCCACCTCGAAGTCTTGTTCCCCTAAGAGTTAAGCAGAATGGTCAATGCCATGACCAGTGACCAGCTAAGGCAGTCTGCAACATTGTTGGTGCTTCCCTTCTTATCCTTAATGTTCAAATGGAATTGTTGTAAGTATGTGGACCATTTCTGATGGTGATTATTCTGCAACTTCCCTTTTGTCTGTATGAACTGTAGGGGTTGGTGGTTTATGTAGATGATTGTTTCCTTCCCATAACGTAATACTTCCATTGACGACAAGCCTACACAATGGAATACATATCTTTGTCAAAGGTGGGATACTTTCAGACTGTGTTTGAAAGTGTCCCACTGTGATATGCCACTAGATGCCCTTGTTGAGTAAGAACTGCACCAATAACATAGTCAGAGACCTTTTTCTTAAGCTCACATGATTGTTTCAAGTCTAGTAATGTAAGAACTGGTGCAGAGCAGAGACAATGCTTCAACTCGGAAAATGCCTTATGTTAGGATTCAGACCAAAAGAAATTTTATTTCGCTCCTCCCTTGGTGACTTGACTCAAATGCCAAGTGATATGATAGAACCCCAACACAAACTCGTGGTAGAAGTTAGAAAGACCTAGAAAGTTCCAGAGTTATATTAGAGTGGTTGGGAATGGCCAATCCCGAATGAATTGTATCTTTTGGGTCCACATGTACACCCTTCTCATCAATGATGTACCCTAGATATTGAACCTAGGTCATACCAAAAATGCATTTCTCCAAATTGGCACATAAATTTTGTTGTCGCAAGGTTTGGAGGACCTATTGAATATGGTGGGGGTGCTCTTCCTAACTCTGGCTGAAGATTAGGATGTCATCCAAATACACCATCATGAATGAGTTGGTGAAGGGTCACAAGATGTCATCCATCAACCTCATGAAGGTTGCGGGGGCATCCATCAACCCCAAAGGCATGACCAGCCATTCGAAAAGGCCCTCCTTGGATTTGAAGTCATTCTTCCACACATCAGAGGGTTCGATTGGTACCTGGTGATAATAAGACTTCAAGTCAATCTTGCTAAAATATTTGGCCCCCTTGAGCTGGTCCAGAAGGTCATCAATCTAGGGGATTGGATACCTATTATGGGTAGTTATTATTGTTCAGTGCCTGATAGTTAATATAGAGTCTCTAGGTCCTGTCCTTCTTCTATCCCAACACGATCAAGTTCCCACAGGGTGATGAACTTGGCCTGATTTTCCCTTTCTACAACATCTCATGAGTCTACCTCTTGATTTCATTGTTCTCCAGAATAGAGCGTCGATACATCGATCCATTAGGTAGTGACGTGCTTGGGGTCAGATCAATGGAGTGCTTGAACTGATAATGTAGAGGTACCCCTCTAGGTGAGGTGAAGATGTCCATGTACTCCTCCACAACCTTATCCATCTAATGCTACCATGCGGACAAGCCCTATCTGGAGGCCATGGCCATAATTTTCTTCTTTCCCTGAGGGAAAATCATAACGAAAACAAATTTCCTAGTATGGGAAATGATTTTACTTCATTGCTTCATAGTTATCAAAGAGATGGTGGTAGGTGGTGGTACCTCCGATATCTTGTCCAACTTATCGAACAAAGTAATAATAACAGTGGAAGGCCTAGGCTCATACACATTATGTCACTTCCACATATATGGTTGGCCTATTAATACATCACAAAATTCAAGAGGAGAAACATCACAGAGTACCTCATTTGTGAAGGCTTGATGATGTAGGGAAGACGACATTGCTGGCTGACGCGGAGATCTTGTCTTTGGTGAAGCCACCCAATGGTGTATGGTTGCGTGTGTGTTGTGGTTGGTAGGCCTAACCACTTCACGACCTTTGCTGAAATGAGGTTATTTTGGCTTTTGCTGTTGACAATGAACTGCAGTTTAGAGGAATGTAGCCGCCACATCTCTTCTCAGAGATAAGCTACCATCGCCCTAGCTAGTTTATTTCCATTTCTATTTGTAAGCATATTTCAGTATTTTACAGTAATGAAATGAAGTATTATTTCTGCTGCATCTCTATGTGTGTGGTTATATTTGTAATTTGTTGTGTTCCTATTTAAATCCGGATCAGTGGTATCAAAGCGGTCTTCTCTTTCTCTATCTTTCTTTGAATGTCCCCAATAAGGTCAGGACATAAGGTATTAGGGCTTGAAATATTCGAAACTTTGCAAGACTAGCCTCGCAAATCCCGACGGCCTCCCATGGAAGATGAAAAGAAAGACGAGGGGGTAGGAGATCCTATCAATCTTGCTCGAAGATTCCCTCGAGCGACAAAGGAATGCGATGATGGACAACTTTTCCTAGATCCTTTAGTGGCTACCCAGGGGTGACACATCTACTTCCAACAGCTACTCTGGAAGCGCCACACCCTTTAAGGTACAAGTTAACTTTGACATTCCCATATTTGAGGGTCAAATAGATGCAGACGCCGTAGATAAACGGATAAATCTACTAGAAGGGTATTTTTCTGTTCATGATTTTTCCAGCAAGGAAAAGATTAATTTCGCTCTTCTCAAAGCCACCCCCTACATCAAGGACTAGTGGGAAACCTAATGCGAGCAGAAGGATGTAAGTATGACCTCACTATTTTTAGTCGCACCCACTTGGAATTCATTCCGGACTACCATCAAGGAGCAGTACTACCCTGTCAGAAGCTATGAGGATCAATACATAAAGTGGACCACTCTGTGGAAAGGAAGGGACCAAAATGTGTTGGAGTTTACCAATATTTTTCATACCCTTCGGACAAAGTTGGGTATCAAGGATTCAGAGCAACATTTGGTACTCAAATACCACAACTGCCTACATAGGTACATCCAAGAAGAAATAGAATTCCTGAAAATATCCTCACTCGACATGGCATATCAATATGCCATCAAGATCAAGCAAAAGTTTAAACAGAAGAAGTGAGACTTTGGATTTGCGAATCTGAAGCAAGGGAAAGGTGCCCCAAAACCGTAGAACAAAGGACAAAGCCAAGACAACCCAGCAAAGCTGCAAGCAAAGAATAGCATCGCGAAGCTGAAAAGGGACACGTGAAAGTGGTGTGAGTTCCATAGAGCTCCACTCACAACTTAAGTGAGTGTCGGGCCAAGCAGTCATTGGTGGCCGAGCTAAAGGTTTCAAAATCAGATGCATGTTTTGACTTTGAGTTAGAACCCAACAAGGGGAATGACAAAGGGAAGCAGATTATCAATGCGGAGCCCAACGCCACTGTTTCCACCACGAAGATCCAAAAGGAGGAACCCGAAGATCCAGAGGAGGAGGAGCATCTCTTCCACTCCTAGATGTGGGTAAAGGGCTCCCCACTACAGTTCATTGTCAACAACGGGAGCCAAAAGAACCTCATTTTGGCAGAGGTCATGAAGAAACTGGGCTTATCGAACACATCACATCCACAATCGTACACCATCAGGTGGCTTCACTGAGGACGGCACCTTCGCATGAGCCAGCAGTGTCACCTTCCATACAACATCAAGCCCCTCATGGATGAGGTATTGTGTGACGTTTCTCCCCTTGAGGTTTGTGATGTATTATTAGGACAACCATACTTGTGGAAGCAACATGCTGTGTATGAATCAAGGCCCTGTGTTGTTATTGTTACTTTGGGAAATAAGTTATACAGGATACCAGAGGTAGCACTGCCTATCGCCATCTCTTTGGTTACTGCAAAACAATACAGTAAGCTCATTTCCAAAATTGCGAAATTTGTTTTCCTGATAATACGCCCTCAAGGAAGGAAGAAGATGGTGGCCATGACCTTCAGATAGGTCCTCTTCGCACGACAACTACATATTACAAGGTCGTGGAGGAGTACGAGGACATATTCACCTCCCCCACAGGGGTTCCTCTGCACTATCAGGTCAAGCGCTCCATCGATCTGACCCCCCAGGTGCGCCGCTGCCCAATGGACCAATCTATCAGTGCTCCGTTATGGAGAATGATGAAATCAAGAGGTAGATTCAGGAGCTGCTGCAGAAAGGTCACATCCATCCGAGTTCATTTCCTTGTGGGAGCTCGATCATGTTGGTACAGAAGAAGGATGGGACTTGGAGGCTCTGTAGTGACTATCGGGTGCTGAACAAGATCACTATCCATAATAGGTGCTTGATCCCATGGATTGATGACCTCCTGGACCAATTAAAGGGGGAAAAATATTTCAGCAAGATCGATTTGAAGTCAGGATGTCACCAAGTACCAATTGAACCCTCCGATGTGTGGAAGATTGTCTTCAAATCCAAGGAGGGCCTTTTCGAATGGTTGGTTATGCCTTTTGAATTGACGAATGCTCCTGCAACCTTCATGAGGCTAATGGATGACATATTGCAGCCATTCACCAACTCATTTGTAGTGGTATACTTGGATGACATCCTAATCTTCAACCAGAGTTGGGAAGAGAACCTCCACCACATTCGACAGGTTCTCCAAACACTGCGGCAACACAAGTTATGTGCCAATTTGGAGAAAAGAACTTTTGGCATGACCCAGGTTTAGTATCTGGGATACATTATTAATGAATGGGGGGTGCATGTGGATCCAGCCAAGATCCAAGTCATTTGGGATTGGCCATATCCAACCACTCTTACAGAGCTCCGCAACTTTCTAGGTCTTGCCAACTTCTACCGCAGGTTCGTGTTGGGATTTTCTCATATCACTTGGCCCTTGAGTCAAGTCACCAAGGGAGGAGTGAAAGAAAAAATGTTTTGGTCTGAATCTCAATAGAAGGCATTCACAGAGTTGAAAGATCACCTTTGCTTGGCACTAGTGCTCGCATTACCAGACTTACAACAACCATTTTAGGTCGAAACAGATGCCTCTGACTATGCTATTAGGGTAGTCCTTACTCAACATGGGCATCCAGTGGCATATCACAGTGAGACACTTTAAGACACAATCCAAAAGTATCCCAATTATGACAAAGAGATGTATTCCATTGTGCAGGCCTATTGACAATGGAAGTATTACATTTTGGGGAAGGAAACAATCATCCACACACACCACCAACCTGTGCAGTTCATATAGACCCAAAGGAAATTGCAGAATGATCGCCATCAGAAGTGGTCCACAAACCTGAAACAATTCCATTTGAATATCAATTATAAGAAGGGAAACATGAATAATGTTGCAGATTGCCTCATTCGACCACTGATCATCGCGTTAACCACCGTGATCAACTTTTGTGGGCACGAGACTTTTGATTGGACACTTCTCTACAAAAGCGACCTAGAATTTTACCACACACACCAGACACTCTTGGAGGTTCGGCATATTCCAGATTTTCATCTCCAGGATGCCTTGTTATGCCACTTGGGTCACCTTTGTGTTCCTTCAAGTGAGCATGCCAAGATGATTTGGGAAGCACACTATAGTCAGGTCGCTGGGCATTTCGGGGTCGAGAAAATGGTGGCAGTACTGCAGAAGTATTTCTATTGGTCGAATCTTTGACAGGATGTTGGGAAGTACATCAGATCATGCACTTCCTACGCCATTGCCAAACTAACCATCAAGAAGCAAGGCCTTTATACCCTGCTGGAATCCATCTCCATGTATTACATGTCGAATTTTCCTTCTACTGAGCATGGAAATGACTGTGTTTTTGTGGTCTTCGATAGGTTCTCAAAGATGGCCATTATGGCGACATGCAAGAAGGATATCACAACGAAAGCCACTGTTAAAATATTCTTTGAACGAGTGTTGGTACACTTTTGGATCCCACAATCTATCATCTTAGAACAGGATAGTAGGTTCCTCAGTACATTTTGGTCCAGTCTCTCGTCGATGTTGGACACCAAACTCACTGAGTCCACAACCTTCCATCCTCAAACTAATGGCCAGACAGAGGTTGTCAACAGGATGGTCATACATTCTGTGGATGTACAACTCAAAGCATCCATGCACATGGGATGAGAGCCTCCCCTATGTTCAACACAACTACAACCAGGCTCTCCACAGTTCGACTGGCCACAAGACTTTTTAGGTGGGCTTGGGATTCCAGCCACTATGTCCCATTGATGTGGCTATGCCATTTTCAGCTACTCACGCAGATTTGGCTCATGTCCAGTTTGAAACAGATAAGGCAAACAACTTCATTGAGCACATCCAACATATTCACCAGTAGGTCCATGACATTCTGGAGAAATGAAATGCCAAGTACAAGCAGTGACATGATCAACATCGGGTGCCACACAAGTTTCAGGTGGGCAACAAAGTCTGGTTGCATTTTCAAAAGGAATGCCTTACCAGAGCCTATGGAAAACTCATACCACTCCGATATGGTCCTTACACCATTACCAAGGCTATGGGAGACAATGCATTTAAGCTCAGCATTCCCCCATTCCTTGGCCTGCACTCAGTGTTCACTGTGGACTGCCTTTGGCCATACTTTCCACCATTACTAGACACATCTGACATTGCAGAACAACTCACACCCACAGAGTTAAATCCAGATTGCATGGAACAAGATGCAACTGATCAGATCATGGACACACAGATCAAGCACACTCACCAGCAGAATATCCAACTGTATCAAGTTGTCAAAGCAGGCCAACTTCTTCACTAGGGCAAGTGCCTCACTAGGGACCAAGTTCAGCAAAAGTTTCCTCATCTCATGGAGGAACTCAACGCAATGGGGACCATTACTTCCTAAGGGGGGAGGAATGATCCAGGTGGATATTGTTGGCCACCCACCAAGTCCACTTGGACCCCCACCATTGTTTCTTTCAGCTTTTCATTTTCCTTAATTGTAGCATAGTTTACTATTTTTAACAGTTTTTCGGGTCCTAAACTTTCGGAGCCATTTTGAGGCCCTAAACGACGTTTTTTGGGAAAAATGGGAGCAACGTGGGTCCATGGATCAATTTTTCTCTTCCAAAAATTGTATTTCTCAGATAGATATTTCTAAAGAGATATTGTACGAATCAAACAGAGATCGTATACCAAAGTTACGACCCCGGGAAGTTGATGTACCAATTTACTCAAATGGGGCCCATGGTTTGGCGTTTCATCTTCTAGGGTTAGGTTTTTGGATGTTTAAGGTTTTCCATTGTTTCTCAACAATAAATAGGCCTTCGAGCCTCATTGTAACACAATTTAGAGGCATGTAGCCGCCACATCTCTTCTCAAAGATAAGCTACCATCGCCCTAGCTAGTTTATTTCCATTTCTGTTTGTAAGCATATTTCAGTATTTTATAGTAATGAAATGAAGTATTATTTCTGTTGCATCTCTATATGTATGGTTATATTTGTAATTTGTTGCGTTCCTGCTTAAATCCAGATCAGTCAGGTTCCGACTCAGAGTCAGAACATGCATCTGATTCAGAAGCCTTCATCTCAATCACTAGTGATTGCTTGGCCCGACACTCACTTGTGCTGTGAGTGGGGCTCTTATGGAACTCACACAATTTTCCCGTGTACTTCTTTATCTTCGTGGTGTTGTTCTATTCTTGTGGATTCAAAAGGTTTTCCTGGGTCGCCTTGCCTTGGCTTTGTACTTTTCCTGTGGTTTGGGGGCACCTTTCCCTTTCTTCAGATTCATAGATCCAAAGTCTCACTTCTTCTGTTTCAATTTTTGCTCAATCTTGACAACATATCGATAGCCAACATCGAGAGAGGAGATGTCCAAGAACTCCATATCGTCTTGGATTTACTTGTGTAGACAGTCGCGGTACTTGAGTACCAAATGTTACTCAAAATCCTTGATACCCAACTTTGTGCGAAGGGTATGAAAAATATTTGTGAACTTTGGCACATCTTGGTCTCTTCCCTACCACGGCGTGGTCCACTTTATGTATTTATCCTCATAGCTCTTGACAAGGTAATATTGTTCCTTGATGTTGTCTTGGAAAGAATTCCAAGTGGGTGCGACTTAAAATAGTGAGGTTCCACTCTCGTCCCTCTTCTCATAGTAGGTTTCCACCAATCCTTGACATAAGGGGCACCTTTGAGGAGTGAAAAAGTAATCTTTTCTCAGTTGGAAAAATCATGAACCGGAAAATATCCTTCTAGCAAATTTAACCATTTGTTTATGGCATCTGCATCTATTTGACCTTTTAGTATGAGGATGTAAAAGTTAACTTGTAGCTTAAAGGGAGTGGAGCTTCTAGAGTGGTTGTTGGAAGAAGATGCGTTGTCTGTGAGTAGTCGTTGAAGGATCTGGTCAAAGTTGTCCATCATCGCGTTCCTTTGTCACTCTAGGGATTCCTCAATAAATCTTTTGAAAACATATCCTGCTCCCTCATATTTATTTTCTTCTGCCATTGGAGGCCATCAGGGTTTGCGAGGTTAGTCTTGCAAAATTTCAACTAGTTCGAGCCCTAACTCCTTATACCTTGACGTCGTTGGGGACATGCAAAGAAAAGCAGACAAGGAACATACCGCTCTAATACCGTTGTTCCTGACTTAAACATGAACACAATAGAATAAATATATAACCATAAATACAAAGATGTATCTTAAGTAACACTTAATTTCATTAATATCAAAGAACTGAAATATGCTTACATAGAGAATGGAAATAAACTAGCTTGGGCAATGGTATCTTATCTCTGAAGAGAGATGTGGTGGCTACATGCCTCTGAACTATGTTATAATGAGGCTCAAGGGCATTTTTATCATTTAAAACCAAGGGAAAATCCTAAACAACCAAAACCCTAACCCCAGGAGATGGAGCGCTAAGAGTTTGTGGGCCTCGTTGAGGTTAGCTGGGAAGCTAACTTCCCAGGGTCATAACTTGGCTATATTATCTCTATTTGGTGCGTACGATACCTCATTGGAAATATCTATCTGAGTACCATAGTATTTGTTGTAGGCCCCTACCTACACTTATGGGCTTGCTGCAAACCTAAAAAAAACTCCGTTTAGGGGTTCACAACTGCTTCAGAAGTTCAGGACCTAAAAAAATGCTAAAAATTGTAAATGCTACTATAAACAAGGAAACTGATGAAACCGACTAGAGCTCTAGGTGGAATAGGAGGGTGGCCACCAATATCCACTTGGATCATTGACTTGGTTGTATTTTGCACATGTTAATAAGAGCAAATTTCCTATTGTGATTTATGAGCACTTGTACTTGTTATTATGTTGACTTGATGACTGATTTTTCATGGTTCATGTTCTGGTTATATGTTGGTTATAGTAAATTTTATATTGTATGCTCTATATATGGCTCTTGTTGATGATTTAATAAGTAATTTAGATGTTGATAAATGCATGGGCTAACAAGTGTTGTTGTAGCTACTTGAGAGGGCATTAGACCTTCTTGATGATTCTCAGATGAAGTTCAGAGATTTAAGATCAGATATGCATTTATGACCTATAACTCACATGTTTATCCTATGTTTGATGAAATTTCTAGTGTGTTATAGGCAGTCTAGGTGAAGTTTTGGTTTCAAGTTTAAATGTTTAGCATTGCCGTCATGTAAAATATGATTTTGGAAAGTTACAAGAAGTTTTGGGTAGTGGTCTGGAGGCTAGCCTAGAAAAGTGTTTAAGTTAAGATCATGGGACTTCTAGCACAGAACATGGGAAGTTAATGTTGGAAGTAATGCTTTCATGTAATGTGTGAATTGTCATTGTGAGTCCCTAGGTGTCAATCTAGAAGTAGTCAGTTTCCTATGTGTGAGTTGTAATAGCTATCTAGATGCGTCGTTGTTAGTGATCTAGATACTATAAATATGTAACTCTTGAGATCAATAAAATATATTATGTTTGGTGTTTTGTTTAATCGATATCTCTCTCTCTCTTTCATATTTCTATCATGGTATTAGAGCTTATTCTGGCCTGACTCCTTCATAGGAGGGATAGGAAAATGTGAGAGAGCCTCAATGTTATTGTTTCTATACATATTAGTATAGGAGTGTCCCAATTTATTATGTGGTAGAAAAAATAGTTGTCTTTTGTGTTCATGTGGTAGACAGGCAATGGAGGCCATCCAAAACATTGTACCTGCATATATATATATATATATATTTTATTTTTATTTTATTTATTTATTATTTTATTATTTATTATTTATTTATTTTCTGTGCCAAGTTTTTCAAATTAGTGTGGTGGATTTTGTGTGTTTGTGGTGTGAACTATATTGTGTTGTGATTAAAAAAAATAAAAAATTATGGGGCATTTCTATTATGTTGTGGTGTTTTATTGCTATTGTTCGATTGTAATGTGAAAATGATGCAGAACCACAAAGAACAGGCCAACTATTCCACAGACTAATGTGACCTGTCGTGCTTCGGGAGCATTATTCACAGGTAGTTCTTAATAAGGTCACGCTGGTGTGACCCGTCTTGCTATGGGAGCGTTAGTACATGTTATTTTATAAGGTCAAATTGTAGAATTGTCTGCTGAAGACATTCTGTATCCAGAATGCTATCCTAGATAACTGATGAAGGCTGCAGAGGGTCGTGGATTCACAAATGGTGGCAGTTCCATAGGATGGTTTAGTATCGAGACTGACCCGTTGCGCTCTGGGAGGTTGAGAAGCACCAATTCTACAAAATTCATCAACGATGGTTAGAGGCAGTTAAGTTTTAAAAGGAGGTCAAGTGACAACTCGAAGATGTGGTCATGAAAGAGTGGTGTTTGCAAGATTCCAAAGCAGATGTGGGTGTTGATGATGACCGTATTAGAAAAATCTGACAAAGAATTATTTATTATTGTGATGTGGTTTTTTTATATTTTCTACATGTAAGAATTAAGGGAGGGCATTGGAAGTAATGCTTCCATGTAATGTGTGAGTTGTCATTGTGAGTCCCTAGGTGTCAATCTAGAAGTAGTCAATTTCCTATGTGTGAGTTGTAATAGCTATCTAGATGTGTCGTTGTCAGTGATCTAGATACTATAAATATGTAACTCTTGATATCAATAATATACATTGTGTTTGGTGTTGTGTTTAATCGATCTATCTCACTCTCTTTCACATTTCTATCAGTTAGGTCATAACTATATGGAAGCAGGCCTATGCGTGCAGTTGGAGGGCTATTGATCCAGGAGATAAAAAAATATGCTCAAAATTAAAGTGCTCAAAATATCCTAAAGCCAACGTAAAATTGTAGATCTCATTGTTCTGATTCCAAAGATGCTTGAATCACCTCAATTCGACACTATATGAGGAAGTTATTGCATTTTGAAGTTTTTGGAAAACAACTAAAAAGTCAACTTGCAAGGTTGATTGGACAATGTACGGCTAGCATGTGGTAGTTTGTACGATGATGTTATGTTGAAATCATCAACTAACTACGTGTACAAACCATACAAGTGGCCTCTTGCTAAGATGACACATGGCATCCAATGGTTAGCCAGTGGTGAGCGAATATGGTTTAGACAATTGGCCCAATAGTTGGGTGACACGTGGCCCAATCACGTGGCACTACATGGCACCTTAGATTGGGCCAAAATTGTTTAGGTCCGAGTGACTAGCTCATGAAAACATCACCCAACCAATCGGACTACAAAGGTGCTTATTAATACAAATGGGTGAATTTATATTTAAGTTTTACAATGGTAGAGGTGGTGTATAAAGTGGCAGGCCAGTGAGTCATACCCCCGACCGAACCAACCATAAAGCTTTAATGGTCATGCATTATCCACATGGGGTGGGTGTGATGTTTGTTAAACCACCATCGTGCCCTCCCTTTTAACTTTCACTATCGATGGGTGGCTCTAAAAAGGCGGGTTCAGTCACACGAACCTTGGCATGTTTTTAAACAAACAACAAAAAAATCAACGGAGGGGGGAAGGTAAAACCCCCAACCCATGGAACCTTAAACTAAGCACCCACCAATTGAATTAACACAATTTGTTGCAAAAGTTTATAGAGAGGGGGATTTTGCAGAAGCGTTAGCAGGAAATTTTGGTAAAATAGGCATAAATTGGTCATTTTTTAACCTTGTTGATCCTAAGAAGAGCCTACAGAGGGGTTTTTGGGCATTCTAGACACAATGAAAGTGTTATTTTCTCAATTTGAGCATTATATGTTGATGTACTTTAAAATTTGCACATATAATATAAAGGGCCACCATTGGAAGCTAGACCTAGAGATGTAGCCCAAGAGGGGTGAACTCCATCATCAATTTGTTGTTTGCGATGCTGCTTATTGTCCATTTAAACCGTTAAAATTATGAAAAATTTAACTTAGTTTGTATAATTTTTCAATCCCAATCTATTTCCCAAAAGACATGAACTAGCTTGCAAAACATTACATGAAACCTTCATTTTTAATTTCAAATCAATTTCGTCTCAGGGCATGGTTTTTGTGAAGGTTTGACAGATTTTGCAAGTGTTTTTCTTGAATTATTACAAGGTCTAAATTGAAAAGATGAGAAGGATTACTTGAGGAACCAAACCCTAAAATTGGTTCAACAAGGAAAAAAACTCCACAAGTCATGGCACATGAAGAAGGAAAAGGACCAAATTTGATGCTTGAGGATGAGATAGCTTTTATATAGGCTTTCTATGATATGACTGAGATGGTAAATGTGTTGTACAATGAGAGGTTAGAAAGGTTGCAAGGAGAAAGTTCTAATCAACCAAAAGGTAATGGTGGTGATGGGAGCAAGCCTCCACCTCCATCTCCTCCTTCACCTTCATCTACACTTCCATCATCACCTCCTTCTTCACCTCCTTCATCCCATAGACCTACTCCTCTTCCATCTCCAAAAGGACATGCTAAGTCTCCTTTGATTTTTTTTATTTTTACAATGGAATCGACAACAGGGGCAGCCTCGCGACTCGCATTACACGGGGTCGATTCTGACCGCTACCTATATAACCACTGGGAGCATGCGCCCGCCCCTCTCCACAGCTCCGTTTTAGTCCGGGGGATTTGAACTCGTGACCTTCAGAGCGGAGTCGCCTTTCTAACGACTTCCCGCGATGTGATTACCAACTCGCCTACCCCCGTGGGGCTTAAGTCTCCTTTGATTAACCTTGATGTCAAATTTGAATTGCCTATGTATAATGGGGAAGTAAAAGCTGAAAATTTGGATAATTGGGTTCATAAAATTGAAGTCTATTGTAGGATTCAAAAGATTGATGATGATGTCACAAAGATCCAGCTTACTTGTCTTCTCTTGGAAGGTGCAACTCTCATCTAGTGGGAGTCCAAAACTCAAGAAGATTTGTAGGAAAGTGGTAAAATTATCTCTTCTTGGAATGATTTTATAGCTTCATTAAGAAGGAAATTTTATCCATTAGCTTACATGCAAAAATAATTTATGGATTGGAAAAATTCTAGACAAGCTAAAGGCTAGAGTTTCTAAAGTTACACACAAGGATTTAGAAGAAGAGATTTAATCTTTGGTGTTGATTTGAGTTCACAAGACACTCTCCTTAAGTATATATGTGGATTACATATTTATTTGAAACATAATGTGCTTATGTTTAATCCCACCAATCTAGATGAAGTATGTGTTTAGGAAACTCATTTAGAATCAAGAGGCAATAATGTTCCTCAAGGGACCAACAAGAAACCTTTTAAATATGGAGACAAAGGAAAGGGGAAGTTTAAAGGAAAAGGAAAAAAAATATTGTTATAAATAAATAGGGAGAGAAACTTACATGTAAACATTTTCCAAAAGATGTCCATGATGAATACCACTATTGGAAATTACATCTAGAATTGAGACCAAATAAGTTCAATAACAAGGGGAAACAAAAGACTGCTACTACAACTCACCAAGATCTATGATCTAATTTAGGTGATGAAACCAAAATCACAACTATGGCTATGAAAGGTATAGATTCTAATGTAAGTACTAGCTCTTCTAGTATGCCTATTGAATCTCAAAATAATAAGGAAAGAAGTGAGATTTTCCATATTAGGGTCATTACAAAAAATACAAAGGTTGATACATTATTTTATAGTGGATCCCAAGTCGACCTTATCTTTGAAGCAATTGTCAAGAAACTTAATTTAGAAACTACACCTCATGCAAAACCTTACCCTTTGGGTTGGGTATGTGATGATTCCAAATTACAAGTGACAAGAAAATGTAAACTCAAATTCTCCATCACTGCTAATTTTATAGATGAGGTAGAGCTTGATGTTGTACCACTTGATATTTGTAGGATTGCTTAGGGAGTCCATGCTTGTATGACCGAAAAGACATATTCTATCATCATGAGAAAAAATATCATATTTTTAAAGATGGAGTTGAGTATATTGTTAGATCACATCGCAAGAAGATGAACTTATCTCTTGTTAGTGTTGGTCAAATGAAAAGGCTTGTAAATGCTAGTAAGAATTTTGTATTGTTGATAATTAAAGCTAAAGATCCTGCTGAATCTGGAGCTTTCTCAAGATGTGATTTTAATCTCAAGCATGAATTGGTTGAAGTTGTTAACACTTATGACAATATGTTTCAAGAACATGAAGGGTTACCTCCAAAAAGAGGAATCCAACATCAGATTCACTTACAACAGGATGTGCCACTTCTGAATATTGGCATGTATAGAATGTCAGTTTTAGAGAATGCATAAATTAAGAAAAAAATTCAAGAGCTGCATGAAAAAGGGGTCATCAGGCCTAGTACATCTCCTTGTGGGTCTCCGATTTTTCTTGTTCCAAAGAAATAATGTACGTGGGGCATGTGTGTGGATTTCCGAGTTTGTACAAGATTATGGTAAAGAATCCCTATCCTCTTCCCTGCATTGATGATTTTCTAGATCTGTGAAATGGATTTGTTTATTTTACTAAGCTATATTTGAGAAGCGTTAGCATCATATAAGGATTGTTGAAGACGATATTTGGAAAATTAGTTTCAAGAAAAAACAAGGTTTGTTTGAATGGTTAGTTATGGCGTTTGAGCTTTGCAATGCATCTTCCACATTCATGAGAGTTATGAATGATGTATTGTGACCATTCCTTAATTATTTTTTCATATTCAACTTAGATGATATTCTAATTTTCAGTAAGACTCGTGAAGAGCATTTCAATCACGTGAAACAAGTTCTAGATGTATTGAAAAATGAAAAGTTGTATTTGAAGATGTCTAAATGTGAATTTGGGAAAACCTCTTTGCTTTATTTGGGTCATATTGTAGAGAGGGTGAATTGAATATTGATCCCTCCAAAGTTGATGTTATCGTAAATTGGCCTAAACCCAACAATGTAACATAAATTAGGAGATTTTTGAGAGCAACCCAATATTAGAGAAAATTTATTGCTAACTTCTCATTCATTGCAACACCATTACATGCTTTGACAAGTGTGAAACAAGTCTTTTAGTGGGGATGCAAGGAGCATAAGCCCTTTGATGCTTTGAAAGAGAAAATAAATACAACATCAACAGTTCTAGACCTTAAGCAACCATTTGAAATTAAAACCAATACAAGCGAATATGATATGGGAGAAATTTTGATGTAGCATGGTAAGCCAATATGTTATCATTTTGAAACCTTTACTAATGCAATAATTATGATAAAAAGTTGTATGCTTTGGTACAAAGATTAAGAAATGGAAGCATTATTTGATGGGTAAGGAAGCGATTATTCATATTGACCACCAGCCTTTGCAATATTTACAATCGCAAACGAAGCTACAAGAAGTTAAAATGTCAGGTGGATGGAATTCCTACAACAACTTCATTTAGTAATTAGGTATAACAAAGGTATATACAACAAAGTTGGAGATATGTTTACCAAGGCCTATTGTTAATGCATATGTTATTCTTAAGCATAAATCAATCATGCATGAAAGTTATATTGAACAATGTCTTCAAGATGAAGATTTTAAATATGTGTATGCAACTTTGAGTCAAGGAAATCATGTTGAAGAGTTGGATTATCATGTTCATAAAAAGTTGTTGTATCATCTTGGCAATTTATGTCTTCCACAAGGTGAAAGAAAAAATGTCATAAGGGATTCCCACACTTTTCTTATTGCTGGCCACTTTGGTGTAGGAAGAGAAATTGCTCAAATTCATAGGTATTGTTATTAGCCTCACATGAATGAAATTGTCTCAAGATATCTGCAAGGATTTTCTATGTGTGCTACTAGCAAGCCAAGCAATAGGAAATTGGATTTGTAAACTCAACTTATTATCCCTTCTTGTCCTTGGGAGAGTATTTCTATGGATTTTGTAGGGACTACCAATGTCTAGGAAAGGTCGTGATTATCTATATGTTGTAGTGGATCGTTTCAACAAAATGTGTGTGTTTATGTCATTTAAGAAACAAGTTACAACTAAAAATACCACAAAGATGTTCTTCCAAAATGTATGGGTTCATTTTGGGTTACCTACTTTGATTATTACTGATCGAGAATATTGATTTATCGGCAAGTTTTGGTCAAGTTTATGGGAACTCATGGACACAAAGTTGAAGAAGAGCACAACATTTCGTACAGAAACTGACGATTAGATAGAAGTAATGAACACAATAGTAGTACATCTCCTTCGAGGATATTGTGGTAAGAATCCTAAACATTGGGATGAGCATTTTCATTACATCTAACATGCATACAATCATGCCAAGCATTCATATACACTATTATCTCCATTTGAAGATTGTTTGAGCTATTTTCCAAAGTCTCCCTTGGATTTCATCTCTAGTAAAGATATTGCAATAGATGGACATAGTGATGTGGACAAAGCCAAGCATTTTATAGAACAAATTCAACTAGAGCATCAAAGGGTACAAGAACAGTTGGAGAAAAGAAAATCCAAGCACAAAGCAAGACATGATAAGCATCGGGATGATCATGATTTCCAAGTGGGAGATCAAGTTTGGTTGTACATAAACTAGGAAAGACTACAAGGTGAAGGTAAAAAGATCAAGCCAATCAGATATGGTCCTTTCAACACAGAGAATATTGGTAAAAATGTTTTATGATGATATTTACCAACTTACATGAAAATTTATTTTGTTGTGAATGTGGAAAACTTGAGATTGTATGAGCGTCCTATGATTGATGATCAAGAAGAGAATGTTCATATTCCATCTATAAAATATTTTTCTCCTGAATATTTAAATGAGTTGTAGGAAGACTCAATTATTGGCAAGAGGATAAGGACTTCATGAAGAGGCAATGTGGAGTATCTTCGAGTTGGGCTCAAAGGTATCAATCCAAGCAAAGTAAGGTCGATAGAGATCGAGAAAGTGAGGGAGTTGTATCCTCACTTTCTTGCTGAGTAAAAACAAACTTTTGGTGGTCCAAAAGCTTCTGGTGGGGAGGAATGATCTAGGGGATCAAAAATATGCTAAGAAATTAAAGTGCTCAAAATATCCCAAAACTGGTGCTAAATCGTAGATCTTGTCATTCTAATTCCAACAATTCTTGAATCGCCTAAATATGACATAATATGAGGAAGTTATCACGTTCTAAATTTTTTGGCAAAAACTATAAAGTCAACTTGCTGTGTTGACTGGACAACATATGGCTCCCATGTGGCAGTACATATGGTGACATCATGTTGATGTCATAAGCTAACCAGGTTTACAAACCAGACAAGTGGCCTCATGTTGAGCTAACATGTGGCATCTAACGGTTGGAAAGTGGTGAGCAAATATGGTTTGGACAATTGTACCAATAGTACAGTGACACATGGCCCAATCATGTGGCGCCATGTGGCACCCCAAACTGGGCCAAAATTAGTTAGGGGTGACTGACCAGTCATCGTGAAAATCGAAAACAAGACCTTCAACTCACATAATCATTGCCTGACCAATCAAGCTACAAAGGTGCTTATTAATACAAATGGGTGAATTTATATTTAAGTTTTAAAATGGTAGAGGTGGCATATAAAGTGGCAGGTCGGTGGGTCAAACCCCCAATCGACCCAAACATAAAGCCTTAATAGTCACACGCTAGCCATGGGGCCAGGAGCGTGGTTTGTTAAACCACTGTCACACCCTCCCTTTTAACTTTCATTGTTGGTGGATGGCTCTAAAAGGGAAGGGTCGGTCACACAACCCTCTCCATGTTTTTAAACAAACAATGAAAATGTCGGAGGGTAGGGAGGATCGAACCACCGACCCACAAAACCTCAAACTAAGCACCCATCAATTGGGCTAACACAATTTGTTGCAAAATTTTGCAGAGAGGGGGGTTTTGTAGAACAATTAGCAGGGAGATTTGGTAAAATAAGCCTAACTTTGTCATTTTTGAACCTTTTTTATCCCAAGAAGAGCCTACACATGGGTTTTTGGGAATTTTGGATGCAATGGTAGTGTTACTTTTTTAATTTGAGCATTTTACATTTATGTAATTTAATATTTGAGCATATAATATAAAGGGCCACCATTGGAATTTGGACTTGGAGACGTAGCCTAGGAGGGGTGAACTCCCTCATCAATATTTTGTGTTTTGATGCTTCTTATTGTCCATTTTAACTGTTAAAATTTTGAAAAATTTAACTTAGGTTGTGTACTTTCTAATTCCAATATGTTGCCCAAAATACATAATCTAGCTTGCAAAACATTACATGAAACCTTCATTTTTAATTTCAGTTCACTTATAACCACACTCTTTCCTTTTTTTTTGTGTTCGAGGTGTTAGGTACATGAAAATAGTTCCAACTCAGGGATTAACCACCCGGGGTGGGTTGCAGCCTTCTGAGTGGTTTGTGGTCTCTAAGGGATGTCAGTAAAGTTGTTAGTTTGTCGGCCCCACTTCCGTAACTAGAACTTGGAGGTTGGCTCATGTCATAGTAGCACTCACCTCACATTTAACTTGGGGATCTTGTGAAAGTAGGTAAATGTGGGAGGGGGGCTTACAGGCTAGTATAAGAGCTTCTAGGCTCAAACACTTGGACTGGATGGGCGGGATGTGATTGTTATGCATGCATGTTGGTCATATGCATTCATATTGGTGGTTATGGTTGTCATGTATATCTTTAGTGTTACAGTTTAAGTTATCATGCACGATTTGGATAGGTTGATATGCTAGTGTCATTATGAGTATATACAAGTATATTATTCTAATATATACTGATTTGTGTAGATGAGGTAGCCTCCATTGAACTTCACTAAGGTATGATTTTAATTATGTTTATATTTGGGTTATCTAACATGGAATGTTTGCATGAAGAAGAAGATCAAAGATGATGAGAAAAATGGTGAAATACAGTTCATGTGACTCACCTTAATGATCAAATGAGAAAAAAGGAGAAGAGTACTCTCCTAACATAGCAAATACATTGAGAAGTCTAAAGGCAGAAATCATAAGTTGCAAGGAAGATAACGATAGAATAATTGAGTCGTAGGAAAGGCTTGCCAAAGCTCAGGAAAAGAAAGTCGAGGTCAATGATGTAATCCTTCAGAGCTTATCAAATTTGCAAAGACAAAGACAACCACAAATTATTTATGGAAAATAAGAAAGGACTAATGGGGCATATGGTAGAAGGTCTCGATTAGGATATAGGTTGGACATGGATGACACAATCAAAGGCGGAAGTGGATGGATACACCTAATAGGAGAAGTAATGGTTATGGGTGCTATTCTAGTTTTGGTCAGATAGACATCATGACCATCATCGCCATCATCCTTACAAGAAGAGTGATAGGGGGTACCTTCCATATGAGTTTAAGAAATCTAAGCCTCCTACATTTCATGGAGAGTTGAAGAAACTAGAATATGCAAAAGGATGGATACTTGGGATGAAGAAGTTATTCAAATTGCATTATTATGTAGAGAATATGAAAGCCAAGATAGTTATTTTTAGTCTCTAGGGAAAGGTAGATATCTGGTGGGAAGATGTGAAGCGTGTCATAGGCATGAACATAGAGAAGTTGAGTTGGCATGAGTTTAAGAGACTCTTCAGAAAGAAGTACTTTTCTGAGAGATATTATGATGGAAAGGCTAAGGAATTCTATGAGTTGAATATGGGGTCTATGACATATGAAGAGTACATGACTAAATTTCTGGAGTTGTTGAGGTATATTCCTTACCTCAAGGATGAGAAGGCATAGTTTCAAAGGTTCATCAGTGGATTTCCATTAGCATTCAAGGATCGAATTGAGTATGATGAGCCTCGATCATTGGAGGAATTCATTGGGAAGTTGAAGAATTGATATGAGTAGTTGAAGCGTAAGTTTGAGCCTAAGCGTGATTGGAAAGGGAACAAGAAGGCTAAGGAAAATGGCCTCTGAAGTGGGAAAGAGCTCAGGATGCAAGTGAGAAATAAAATATGGCCCCTTACAAGAAGTTGTAATTGAGAATAGACATGGATCTCAGCCTGGAGAGCAGTAGAATAAAGGTAGTGGCAGGGAACTATTGTAGCATTGAATTTGTGGCAAGGATCATCACAAGAGGGATTTTCCATTGTACCAAGGTGGTTGACCCTAGATTTATAGTGCTCGGGAGGTGTAGATAGTTGGGGATATTGGTTAGAGCATTCCTCATATTTATGAAACACTTGATAATAGGCATCCATTATTGAGATGGAAGGTAAGCTCTATGATTTGAGTTGTTTCCATTTTGATTGGCCCTATATTTAAGTATAATTATGTTAGTCCTGAACTAGTGGATAAGTGTGGTTTGGATAAAGAAGTTCATGCATAGTCTTGGTTTGTGAAGTTGTCCATAAGGACCAATAAAAGAGTTCATAATCAGGTGAGAGATTATGCATTTGAGTTGAATGGTATGCCTACATCAACACATCAAAATGTGATTCCTTTTCATTCATACAGTATGCTTTTGGGTATGGATTATTTGTTTACTCACAAGACTAAGGTAGATTGTTATGAGAAGGTTATTGAGTGCTTGGATGATGATGGATAGAAGAGAATCTTGTAGGGAAAGAAGAAGCCTAACTTATTGAGAATGGTTGCAATTATGTAGGAAAAACATTGTTGCAGGAAAGGGTGTGTATTATTCGCAGTGCATGTTTCTGGTGACAAGAGAAGGATGTTGAGGATGATGAAGTCTTGAAGAGGTATCCTATTATGCAACATTTTCAGGATGCATCTCCAACAAGTATTTCAAAGTTATTGCCTCATAGGGAAGTGGATTTTCCTATTGAGTTGGTAATAGGAGCAACACTAGCATCAAAGGCACCTTACAAGATGAGCACTCAAGAGTTGGTAGAATTGAAGTTGTAGCTAAAGGAAATGATTGATAAAAGGATACATAAGGCCAAGTTTGTCGCCTTGGGGTGCACCACTTGTTGGGTTGTGTTATGTTCTTTCCACGTAGTTAACAGGGGGTTTGAGGGGCACCCGTAACCCCACTTTATGGGGTCTGGGGCAGTGCCCCGGAAAATTTTGGTTTTGGACCCTATGTTAGGTTGGGCGGACCCACCTATGGTTTTGTGCATGATTTTCGCACATGTTTTTTCGACGCGATGGTTTTCGGTCCATGGTATTGGATGCTTCGGCATGTATAAATATGTATTATAACATTGAAAGGAACATAATGAAAAATCAAGCTAGTAGTCCCGGTTTTGGGATCTAGGGGAAAATCTCTGTGTATATGTGTTTTATGTGTTCTGCTCTCGCATTATTTATTTTTTGTGTTTTAGGATTTGTATGTAGGTAATTTCTGTACGGGGTTAAAACCTACATTTGGTATTGGAGCAGATTTGGCTTCAAGGGGACGCCTTTGTTGCTGAGGGGTTTCACTCGGGCCTATGGTAGACCCTGTTCAGTGGGAGATCTGCGAGATCGATTCTGGTGGTGAAAGAAGATGGCAAGCAGTGGAAAGATAGAGATCGAGAAATTTAATGGTCAGAGTTTTGAGTTGTGGAAACTCAAGATGGAGGATCTGTTGGTGGATAAAGATCAGTGGATTGCGGTAGATCCGGGTACTAAACCAACGAGACTGTCCGATGAAGAATGGAAGAAGTTGGATCGGAAGGCAAAGATCACAATACGATTGTGTGTCTCAGATTCAATATTGCTGAATGTATCAGGGGAAGCTACAACAAAGGCTTTGTGGGACAAGTTAGGGACTTTATACCAATCTAAGTCTCCGGTGAATAAACTGTTCTTGTGGAAAAAATTGTATAACCTGAGGATGAAAGATGGAGACTCGGTGACAGAGCATCTGAACGCATTTAATACTGTGGTAAGTCAGTTAGCATATGTTGATATTAAAATTTCAGATGAAGATAAGTGCATCAGTTTGTTGTGTTCTCTACGAGATTTGTGGGATAGTCTGGTTATTGCAATAGGTAGCAATGCAACTGCCTTGCAGTTTGATGAAATAGTCTCAGCCTTGCTGACAGAGGAGATGAGATGGAAAAATATGGAGAGCCAAAATGGTGATGCCTTGTTTGTACGAGGACGGCCCCAGAACAGAAACAAAAATAAGTCATCGAGTGGGAGATCTAAATCTAGAGGGAGATTTAAATCTCCAGGAAAACCTATAAAGGTGGTGTGCTGGAAATGCGGAAAGGAAGGCCACTTCAAAAGGTACTGTAAATCTAAATCTCCTGAAAAAGGAAATTGATCTGATGAGGCTCCTTCTACAAAGGAGAAAACCACCTCAGATGAAGGTGGGGATGTGTACTCGGCTTCTTCAAGTACACATGTAGATCATGAGGCATGGTTGATTGACTCAAGTGCATCCTTTCACTTCACTCCCCATAGAGAGTGGTTCTGTGAGTATGAGAAATATGATGGTGGTGATGTCTTCTTGGGGGATGACAGGAAGGCTAGAATCATTGGTCGTGGAAAAGTAAAGTTGAAGCTGCAAGGTGGAAGGGTTAGAACACTTCCGGGTGTTCTCCATATTCCTGCATTAGCTAGAAATATGATTTCTGTTAGTAAGCTGGATGATGCAGGTGTAAAAACAGTGTTCAAGAAGGATACCTGCAAGATGGTTCGGGGAGCATTGGTATTGATGTGGGGAGTTCGGATTGGAACTCTGTACAAGTTGCAAGGTAACACTGTTTTTGATGGGTGCAACAGTTCCATGGTTCCTGAAAGTGGAGCAGAAAATCTAGTGGTATCTGGAGAAAAGACCATGATTTTGCATCAAAGGCTTGGAAATATTGGAGAGAAGGGCCTTCGAATACTTCATGGTAAAGGTATGGTAGAAGGTATGAGTAATACCTCTCTAGATTTTGATTTCTATGAAAATTGTGTATACGGGAAGCAGAATTGGGTGAGTTTCCCCTCTGGTGGTAAGAGGGCGAAACATATATTAGCGTTTGTGCATAGTGATGTGTTTGGACCTGTGAAGGGTCCATCACTGGGTAAGTCTATGTACTATGTATCATTTATAGATGACTTCTCAAGGAATACATGGATATATTTCCTTAAGAAGAAATCTAAAGTCTTTGATAGGTTTAAAGAATTTAAGGCTCTAGTGGAAAACCAGACAGAGAAGAAGATAAAGGTGCTGAGGACAGATAATGGTGGAGAGTTTTGCAATAAGGAATTTGAATAATTTTTCAAGAAGTGTGGTATTGCATGGCAGAAGACTACTCCATATACACCTCAACAAAATGGAGTTGCAGAAAGAATGAACAAGACATTGATGGAAAGGGAAAGAAGCATGCTCAGTGGTGCCGGGTTAAGACAGGAATTCTGGGCAGAGGTGGTGGATACTGCATGTTACCTGGTCAATAGGTCACCTTCATCAGCATTGGAGGATAAGACTCCACAAGAGGTATGGACTGGTGAGAAACCCTCTTTTTCACATCTGAGGGTATTTGGATGTGATGCATATGTACATGTTCCAAAGGAGAAAAGAACAAAGTTGGATAGTAAATCTGAAAAGTGCATCTTTCTTGGGTATAAGGATGGTTTAAAGGGTCATAAGCTTTGGAACCCAGTAATATGGAAGGTTATGTACAGCCAAGATGTGGTGTTCAGAGAGGTGAAAGATGTTATTAAACATGAAGTCCAACCAAAGGAACCTGAGAAGATAGAGTTTGAGCTAAAGGAGGAAGAATCAGACTCTACAACAAAGGAGGAATCAAAAGATGAAGAGCCACAAACTCCGGTTGTAAGAAGATCAGTTTGAGAAAGAAGGAAGCTAGAAAGGTATAGTCCATCTGCTTTCTATTCATATTTTTCTTTGTTTGTTACTGATGATGATCCCAGAACTATGAAGGAAGCAGTGGATTCAGAGGATGGAAAACTCTGGAAAGAGGCCATGGTTGATGAAATGACATCTTTGCAAAAAAATGAGGCTTGGGATCTGGTGGAATTGCCAGCTGGAAGGAAACCCATTGGCAGCAATTGGGTGTTCAAAAAGAAGAC
The DNA here is from genome assembly GCA_031772625.1 of Pinus tabuliformis. Classification (NCBI taxonomy): domain Eukaryota; kingdom Viridiplantae; phylum Streptophyta; class Pinopsida; order Pinales; family Pinaceae; genus Pinus; species Pinus tabuliformis. The sequence continues at coordinate 958,823,384 of CM062815.1, forward strand.
AAATGCAGAAGGAAAAGTGGAGAAATACAAAGCTCGGTTGGTAGCAGAAGGTTATTCCCAGGTGCCGGGAATTGATTTTGGTGATATTTTTTCTCCTGTTGCCAAGGTAACTTCTATTATATTACTTTTACTTGTTGTTGTTGCTTTTGATTTTGAGGTAGAACAGATGGATGTGAAGACAACATTTCTTCACGGGGATCTGGAAGAGGAGATCTACATGAAGCAATCTGAAGGCTTTGCGGTGAAGGGTAAGAAAGAACTGGTATGTAAGTTAAAGAAGTCTCTATATGGGTTAAAACAGTCACCAAGGATGTGGTATTAGAAATTTGTTACATTTATACGAGGACTTGGCTTCACCAGAAGCAAAGCATATCACTGTGTGTATTTTAAATCAATTGGTGACCGTGTTATTTATCTGGTCTTGTATGTGGATGATATGTTGTTGGTTGGAAATGACAAAGAAGTTATCCAGGATTTGAAGACCCAATTGTCCTCCAAATTCAACATGAAATATCTTGGTGCTGCAAACTATATTTTGGGCATGGAAATTAAAAGAGATCAAGCAAAGAGGAAGCTCTAGTTAAACTAGAGGAAGTATGTCGAGACAATATTGTAGAGGTTTAATATGTAGGATAGTAAACTGGTGAAGGTTCCTATTCCTGTAGGTGTGAGGTTATCTGCTGAACAGTGTCCCAAGACACAAGAAGAGGAAGAGGACATGTCCCATGTTCCATATGCAAGTGTAGTCGGTAGCCTAATGTATGCAATGGTTTGTACTAGACCAGACATTGCACATGCAATGGGAGTATTGAGCAGGTTTATGTCAAAACCAAGGAAGGAGCACTGGACAACAGTGAAGCGGGTTTTCAAGTATTTGCGTGGCACTAGTGATTATGGTTTGTGCTAGCAAGGAAGACCAAGATTGGACAGAGTGTTGGATATTCATGGCTTTGTTGATGCAGACTAGGCTGGAGATACGAATCAAAGAAGATCTACAAGTGGGTATGTGTTTAACTTATTTGGAGGTGCAGTCAATTGGATGAGTAAGAAACAATATGTAGTGGCACTATCAACTACAGAGGCAGAATACATGGCAGCCACTCATGCAAGCAAGGAATCAGTTTGGTTGCAGAGATTGTGTTCAAGTATGGGGTTAGTACAGGAAGCTATAAGGATAGACTGTGATAGCCAAAGTGCAATTTTCTTGGCAAAGAACCCTACATATCATTCATAGACAAAGAACATTGATGTTCAGTATCAATTTGTGAGGGATATTATAGAAGACAAAAAGGTGTTGCTAGTAAAGGTGGACACTTTGAAGAATACTGCAGATGCATTGACAAAATCTGTGAGCTCTGAGAAGTTCTCTTGGTGTAGAGGGACAATGGGCATTTCAGGGCTGTGTTAGTGTCGGTCTTGAGCCCTCCATCAGTGATCAATAACTCTTTGCATATGCATTTATAGGTGTCTCATCAGTGTCAGTTTTGCATCCCACTAGGCATGCCATAACACTGAATGGAGGAGCTGGTCTTTGTTCCCTTCTTGGCTTTGCTGGATCAGGTCATACAACAATGTAATTGAGTCATGCTTGTTCTTATTTTTTGTCTTGAGATCCCATGGTCTTAGGTCTAGGGTTTTGAGTCAAAATCATTTCAAGGTAATGAGTCATGGTCAGTAAGTGCCCAGCAAGCCGGAAGGAATTTTGTACATATGTTTCATTATCATTTTCTTCAGCTACAACTCACTTTATGCCTTGGATTTAAAAAAACCCTGTTTTTAAGTCCAAGGCCATGAGGAATTTGTAAAAATAAAGCAATTTCCAAAAAATTGTAAAAGTGCCGGAAACAACCCTGGTTCCTTCACTACAGTCCATCAGGCGGTCAACCTGCAAAAAGAACGGAGTCAAACGCATCAAGAGAGCTCATTTCAGGACAAAAAGACTCTAAACAGTGTTAAAAAGCAAAGCAAGTTGAAAACATTAGAAAGTGGGTTCTAAAGTTAATTTTTTTTTAAAATGAACCTATAAAAGCTAATTTCCCTCTCTAGTCACTCTTATTGTGCAAATGAAAGTCAAAAATTCGTGCTAGAGGCTAAGGAGGCAATTCGTGGCAATTTTCTGCAAGTTTCAGCACTTGGGAAGGTGCGCGACCAAACCACAGGTGTGCGCGACCACCTGGGTAGTGCGCGACCAAACGGAGCGTTTTTTGCTGTGTTAAAATACACGGGCGCGACCATTTGCTGGTGCGCGACCATTCTGGGGACGTGCGCGACCAAACAGCCTGCCCGCGTAAAAACTCACCCAAACGCCAAGTCTCCCTCAAATTCGCTCAATCAAGTTAAGGTATGCCTCCTCCACGGGTTGTATGATAAGGTTATGGTTTCAAAGGAAGGTAATAGTCACAATTTCATGAAAGAAATTAATAGAATAGGTTAAATGACTTGATGTTTTTGCATGCTAATGTTAGGTAGTATGTTCGTTTTTCAAGGCAATTTTTTCCTTAGTCCCTCCATTCATTTTCCCAAGATTAAATTACATATGTAAATGTGTCATATTTGTTAATCTCATTTGCAAATTAATCATACAAACCCTACCCCCAATCCTATGAAGCCCTAACCCCTTCTAAACCATTTCAAACCCTAATTTTTTACCATGTTATATGCTCAAAACCTAAACACTAGTATACACAGCAAAGTAAAAAGGAAAACATTGTAAAAAACAACTAAAAAAGTGATGACAAGGCATGCACACAAGAAATTGTAAAAACAGTGAAAATTACCATTTGCATAGCCTTAGAAAAAATACAGGAAAATGTCATCTTGCTGTATGATGTCAAAGGTTACAAGCTGTGTAAAATTCATGACAAAATTCATTAAAGGTATCAGCTGCTAGTTATCCAAAAAGAGCAGTCTTGCTGTGGTTAGAGTTTGCAGTAACATGGTATCATCTCCCTTTCCTAGAACTCTGTTTTTCCCTATCTATTCCCTATATTAAAACCCTAATTCAATTGCATTTCCCTTCATGTAAAACTCCTTATGCAAATTGAATGTCCCTCCCTATGATCAAAGCACACAGTGAAACCCTAATTCCCCATGGTAAAAGCATGATGAAGCTGCCACTGTCCTAAATGAATTGCTGTTACGAAAATTAGTTGGCAGTGATTATTAAAAGGGTTTCATTGCCCCCCTAAACCTAATTCCTAATATCCTCTCTTTTCCCTAATTCCCAAGTTACCAATTCCCTCTCCCTTCCATTGTAACATAATCACAGCAATCCCCTTCCCTTCTTCTTACAATCTAATACCCAAAATCCCTGTTTCATATTAGCATCAAATGGTCATTTCAAAATGTGGAAAAAACAGAGTATGCTCATGAAAGATATTTGAAGACAAAATATAAAAGCAGCAGCCTGTTAAATGTTTATGATTGATGCTACCCTATTCCCTTATACTTATGCCCTCATTCCCTCCATGATGAAAATCTATATTGTCCTTTCCCTTGGTGATCATAAAACATATTTCCCTAATACAGTATTCATTTGCAAATGATGAAAGATGGAATGACATGTTTAGCATTGTGTGATTGTTTCCTTCAAAATTCCCTGTTGTTTATATATATTTTTTCCCTTTCCTTATGTAAATTCCCCCCCTTAACATGTCCCTCATGATTTTTCCCCTTGAAAACAGCATACTTCACAGCATTTTGCAGGCAGGGCAGCGGTCAATTTGACTTGTTTATTCCACCTTGCTCAATAACACCATGTCAACCACTGAGACTAATGAGCAAGGTGATGACCGGTATTCTTCTACAGAGGTTGAGACACAGCAGAGGCCTCGTAAGGGTGGCAAAGGTGGTCATCATAGTGGTTACATGTTTGCAAGGCTAAAATGAAAATTCTCCAAAGGAAGCTGTCTGAGGCCCGGAAGAGGAAGAAAAAGACAAACCCACTCCGCATCTTGGCTGAGGCATCTCTCACTCATCATGGTACTGATCAGCCTTGATCTAGCATCAAAATGTGAAAATTTTGAGAATTTTGGAGCATTTTGGAAATTTTTGGTAAAATTACAGGTTTTGCCCACGGTTTGGTCTCACCCCGGGTGAGACCATTTTGGAGGACTGCTCGGAATTTTGAAAACTTGGCATTTTTGGAAAGGGCATGCAAAAAGAAAAATTACCAATGCTTGGGAGAAGCCTGATTTTGAGTTTTGAGCCTCCAAAAGCTCAAAATACATCAAAAAAATGACTTTCTGCCCACTTTTTGAGTTGCAGAAAGTGACCTTGGGAGAAATGGTTTTTGAGGGGTCAAATCAACACCAAATTCAGAAATTCCACTTGGGATGGAAATTAGACAGGCCAAGCTTTCCAATGAGCCATCTTGCACCTGATTTGGACCAGTGGAACCCACTCAAAAACAGCTGTGAAGGGGCGCGACCAGAACTTCCAGGGGCGCGACCATAAGTTCCAGTTTTGCCAGAACTGACTTTTTCGGTCAAAAAACACTGTTTTGACTATAGTTGACTATTTTTACTTGTAGATGATGGATAAATGTAATATTTTCATGGCACTTTGATGGATTTTATCTCTCTTTACCCTTCTAGAAGCTTCCATGATGTAAAAAGTGAAAAATTAATGCATGGATGAGTTAGCTAAGTAATAGAGGCAAGTTGTTTGGCTGCCTATTTTCTAGTTCTTAGTTTAGAATTAGTTCAAACTGCTCCTAGAAAGCTGAGCTCGACCCCTAGAGGTGGGGAAAGGAGTTAGATGGTCTAGATGGTCTATATTATGCTCTCTCCTTCTCATTTTCATGGTTGGACTCTTGTGTAAGGAAGCTTTATTGTATATTGTGCATCTATTTCTGCAATTCAAGGCAAGGAAAGCCAGGGTTTTACAGACATCTTTGAGGATTCTTGTGGATCTGATTGTTGATGGTGTGTTCTCTACATGTTCTTGTAAGTTTGTTTATGTGTTTCACATCTCTCTTATGCTTCTAAATTGGACAGATGAAGTGGTAAAGTTTGAACTCATGTTTTGACATGCTCAGCTTTTTAGTTTGTTCAATTTTAATGTTTTCTACCGTCTAGAGAGGATTCGAATTGTGTGTTTGCCCTCTTTAGCTTCTCCTCTATCATCTCTGATCATCCATCTCAGATTAAGACATCGACACTCATTCCTACCTTGCCCCTTAGATCCCCCTGTGAAAACTGTGCTCAATCCCCGCACTTTGAATTGCACTTCCACCAATTGCCACCAAAACCCCCACAAATCATCAAATCAAACCCCTTATCAATTTACTAGCCTAAAATATTTATTCTTAATTGGTCAGCCTAATCCTATTGAAAGATCTATCAAATCTGACCCGAGAGAGCCTTCTCATACCTCGTAGGGCTAGCTACGAGGTGAAATGGTTTGATGTAGCCTTGAAGGTTTACCTTCCTCAGCCTAGGGTGAAATCTCAAGCGCTAACATAGTGGCGACCATATTGGGGAGAACAAAATTGTTTGTTGATTGATGTGTTTGTTTCATAAGTCTTAGACGGAGCCTGAAGTTACGCCAGAAGCCTTCGAAAATGCTCTTGTTTTACATCAGCGTTAGTAGATAAACGCTGCTTCAGTCAATCTCCGTGAGCTTGTGAATACGACCACTTCATTTGCATTTCACCCCAGTACATATATCAAGTTCAGATCTGATTGTTGATAGTGGACAACGATCAGACACTTGAAAGGCTGAAATCATTCACTGGCGACTCCTTTCACTGAAGAATCCAGCAATCAGTGCTTCATGGTGACTTCACTGCAGAGAGATCAGTAGCTTTGAGATTTCTCAAGATGGATCGGATTGCAAGAAGATATGCTCCCTTGAGCCGAGATCACATTCCAGGTTTTCCGAATAAGATGCCCAAGGTAGATTGGTCAAGGAATCTGCCCACATTTAACACTGATGGTAAGAAGGATGCTGCTTTACATTTGATTAGATTTCATATGCATGTTCGCAAGTTAAAGATCAATTTTCCTGAGGACTGTTTGATGAAAATGTTTATGGCTACTCTGGAAGATGAAGCCCGATTCTGGTATGAAAGTTTGCCATCTGCTTCAATTTATTGTTTAAGGGATTTTCATACCGTGTTCTTTGAAAAGTATAAAGAATCATATCCATCTTTGATTTTAGTTCAGAACTGTTGTAGCCATGTACATAATTTTATTGAAAGCCTTGAGAAGTATTATGAAGATGATAATTTTATGGATGTTGAGATCATGGAGGCTTTGTATAGGAATCCATTTCAGCAACATGAAGAGAACCTAGAGGATTCCCATAGAGACGATCATGAAAATTTGCAGCAGGACCAAGATCTTAGTATGGTGGAAAATGAAAAAATTTCGCCTCTTGACAATCAACAGAAATTGCAGGAAATGGATCAGCAGTATGAGGAAAATCTGTATACTCCTTCACTTGAAATCAATGAAGACAATCACTGTTTGAGCAGAAGAAAACAAAAGGCATTATCTCCTTTGTCCGAAGAAGAGATAGATCAGCTCTTGAGAGGTCTTGTTCCGGCTCAAGTTAACGCAGATCAGCAGGTTGAAGATGGCCATATGGCTGAAATTGATGAAAGAGAAAATCTTATTTCAGATCTGCCCACAGAAGAAGACAGCATGCAGATTGAAGAAGAGGGGACAGCTACTTCAGTTCTACATTCAGATCATGATGACCAAGAATACCTTGTGCTGAATCCTGAAAAGGAGAATTTTGTTGTTGAGATCATAGACAGCGGTATGGATTCAAATGTTCTCAGTCGTGCTGCCAGTCTGTCATTAGAACCAAGTCTTCATGAGGAGGTAATTCAGTCAGTTCATGAAAAGCAAGATGACATCTTCATTCAAGTAAGTGAAACAGTCCCTTTGGATGAATTTATGGTAGATGATAGAAATGTCATTTTTGCACGTCAAGAATCAGCTGAAGTTTCTTTCCTTATGATTGAAGAATGTAATAAGGAACTTGATAATTTGGTTGTGATATCATATGAAGATGACCTACAGCACATTCACACCATAGAAGATCATAGCATTCAGGATTTCCATTCAGATTCTTCATATGTTTCATGTGCTGAAATGTTTTTCCAAGAAGAGATCTGCTCATCCATTTGTTCGGAGTTTTTTGAAGCCCATGAGCATACTTTCACCGTAGCACATGAGGAAGGCAGATCAGAATTTGAAACGAAAGACACCTTGTTCTTTCAGCAGGAGGTGGCAATGGCAACTCTTCATGTTTTTCACGATCCTCTAGCAAGTTTGTTGCAGCCAGCAGTGATAGTGTTTATTGCAGTATTCAGTGATGAAGGAGATCATGGTCAGCTATGTCTTTGGATGCCCAGTTACCACTATCTATTGTTGATCATGAGATCTAATAAGGAGAATCAGTCAAGAAGCCATCTTCTTGATTGGTTGCATTGGCATTTTGATATAGTTTGATGTATATTGTCTTGTAAGAGACACAGGTGGTTGTCATCATGATTTCACATCTTGATGGATTGCTGCCGTTTTTCCAAAAGCTTTGTAAAGTTCTGTTTCAAGTCGGTTTGAGTCATAGTCCTTTGAAAGTTTTTAGTTTATAATCCAAGTCAAATAAAGTCTGTTCGAGTATGGTTATATTTGTACTAGTTGACTCCATTGCCCAATGGATAAGGCACTGGTCTGCTCTCCCAAGAGGTCTGAGGTTCTTGGCACCTCCAAGGAGCTGCCATCCCCATTGGAGCCAATGTTAGTGTCAGTCTTGAGCCCTCCATCAGTGATCAATAACTCTTTGCATATGCATTTATAGGTGTCTCATCAGTGTCAGTTTTGCATCCCACTAGGCATGCCATAACACTGAATGGAGGAGCTGTTCTTTGTTCCCTTCTTGGCTTTGCTGGATCAGGTCATACAACAATGTAATTGAGTCATGCTTGTTCTTATTTTTTGTCTTGAGATCCCATGGTCTTAGGTCTAGGGTTTTGAGTCAAAATCATTTCAAGGTAATGAGTCATGGTCAGTAAGTGCCCAGCAAGCCGGAAGGAATTTTGTACATATGTTTCATTATCATTTTCTTCAGCTACAGCTCACTTTATGCCTTGGATTTAAAAAAACCCTGTTTTTAAGTCCAAGGCCATGAGGAATTTGTAAAAATAAAGCAATTTCCAAAAATTTGTAAAAGTGCCGGCAACAACCCTGGTTCCTTCACTACAGTCCATCAGGCGGTCAACCTGCAAAAAGAACGGAGTCAAACGCATCAAGAGAGCTCATTTCAGGACAAAAAGACTCTAAACAGTGTTAAAAAGCAAAGCAAGTTGAAAACATTAGAAAGTGGGTTCTAAAGTTATTTTTTTTTTAAAATGAACCTATAAAAGCTAATTTCCCTCTCTAGTCACTCTTATTGTGCAAATGAAAGTCAAAAATTCGTGCTAGAGGCTAAGGAGGCAATTCGTGGCAATTTTCTGCAAGTTTCAGCACTTGGGAAGGTGCGCGACCAAACCACAGGTGTGCGCGACCACCTGGGTAGTGCGCGACCAAACGGAGCGTTTTTTGCTGTGTTAAAATACACGGGCGCGACCATTTGCTGGTGCGCGACCATTCTGGGGACGTGCGCGACCAAACAGCCTGCCCACGTAAAAACTCACCCAAACGCCAAGTCTCCCTCAAATTCGCTCAATCAAGTTAAGGTATGCCTCCTCCACGGGTTGTATGATAAGGTTATGGTTTCAAAGGAAGGTAATAGTCACAATTTCATGAAAGAAATTAATAGAATAGGTTAAATGACTTGATGTTTTTGCATGCTAATGTTAGGTAGTATGTTCGTTTTTCAAGGCAATTTTTTCCTTAGTCCCTCCATTCATTTTCCCAAGATTAAATTACATATGTAAATGTGTCATATTTGTTAATCTCATTTGCAAATTAATCATACAAACCCTACCCCCAATCCTATGAAACCCTAACCCCTTCTAAACCATTTCAAACCCTAATTTTTTACCATGTTATATGCTCAAAACCTAAACACTAGTATACACAGCAAAGTAAAAAGGAAAACATTGTAAAAAACAACTAAAAAAGTGATGACAAGGCATGCACACAAGAAATTGTAAAAACAGTGAAAATTACCATTTGCATAGCCTTAGAAAAAATAAAGGAAAATGTCATCTTGCTGTATGATGTCAAAGGTTACAAGCTGTGTAAAATTCATGACAAAATTCATTAAAGGTATCAGCTGCTAGTTATCCAAAAAGAGCAGTCTTGCTGTGGTTAGAGTTTGCAGTAACATGGTATCATCTCCCTTTCCTAGAACTCTGTTTTTCCCTATCTATTCCCTATATTAAAACCCTAATTCAATTGCATTTCCCTTCATGTAAAACTCCTTATGCAAATTGAATGTCCCTCCCTATGATCAAAGCACACAGTGAAACCCTAATTCCCCATGGTAAAAGCATGATGAAGCTGCCACTGTCCTAAATGAATTGCTGTTACGAAAATTAGTTGGCAGTGATTATTAAAAGGGTTTCATTGTCCCCCTAAACCTAATTCCTAATATCCTCTCTTTTCCCTAATTCCCAAGTTACCAATTCCCTCTCCCTTCCATTGTAACATAATCACAGCAATCCCCTTCCCTTCTTCTTACAATCTAATACCCAAAATCCCTGTTTCATATTAGCATCAAATGGTCATTTCAAAATGTGGAAAAAACAGAGTATGCTCATGAAAGATATTTGAAGACAAAATATAAAAGCAGCAGCCTGTTAAATGTTTATGATTGATGCTACCCTATTCCCTTATACTTATGCCCTCATTCCCTCCATGATGAAAATCTATATTGTCCTTTCCTTGGTGATCATAAAACATATTTCCCTAATACAGTATTCATTTGCAAATGATGAAAGATGGAATGACATGTTTAGCATTGTGTGATTGTTTCCTTCAAAATTCCCTGTTGTTTATATATATTTTTTCCCTTTCCTTATGTAAATTCCCCCCCTTAACATGTCCCTCATGATTTTTCCCCTTGAAAACAACATACTTCACAGCATTTTGCAGGCAGGGCAGCGGTCAATTTGACTTGTTTATTCCACCTTGCTCAATAACACCATGTCAACCACTGAGACTAATGAGCAAGGTGATGACTGGTCTTCTTCTACAGAGGTTGAGACACAGCAGAGGCCTCGTAAGGGTGGCAAAGGTGGTCATCATAGTGGTTACATGTTTGCAAGGCTAAAATGAAAATTCTCCAAAGGAAGCTGTCTGAGGCCCGGAAGAGGAAGAAAAAGACAAACCCACTCCGCATCTTGGCTGAGGCATCTCTCACTCATCATGGTACTGATCAGCCTTGATCTAGCATCAAAATGTGAAAATTTTGAGAATTTTGGAGCATTTTGGAAATTTTTGGTAAAATTACAGGTTTTGCCCACGGTTTGGTCTCACCCCGGGTGAGACCATTTTGGAGGACTGCTCGGAATTTTGAAAACTTGGCATTTTTGGAAAGGGCATGCAAAAAGAAAAATTACCAATGCTTGGGAGAAGCCTGATTTTGAGTTTTGAGCCTCCAAAAGCTCAAAATACATCAAAAAAATGACTTTCTGCCCACTTTTTGAGTTGCAGAAAGTGACCTTGGGAGAAATGGTTTTTGAGGGGTCAAATCAACACCAAATTCAGAAATTCCACTTGGGATGGAAAGTAGACAGGCCAAGCTTTCCAATGAGCCATCTTGCACCTGATTTGGACCAGTGGAACCCACTCAAAAACAGCTGTGAAGGGGAGCGACCAGAACTTCCAGGGACGCGACCATAAGTTCCAGTTTTGCCAGAACTGACTTTTTCGGTCAAAAAACACTGTTTTGACTATAGTTGACTATTTTTACTTGTAGATGATGGATAAATGTAATATTTTCATGGCACTTTGATGGATTTTATCTCTCTTTACCCTTCTATAAGCTTCCATGATGTAAAAAGTGAAAAATTAATGCATGGATGAGTTAGCTAAGTAATAGAGGCAAGTTGTTTGGCTGCCTATTTTCTAGTTCTTAGTTTAGAATTAGTTCAAACTGCTCCTAGAAAGCTGAGCTCGACCCCTAGAGGTGGGGAAAGGAGTTAGATGGTCTAGATGGTCTATATTATGCTCTCTCCTTCTCATTTTCATGGTTGGACTCTTGTGTAAGGAAGCTTTATTGTATATTGTGCATCTATTTCTGCAATTCAAGGCAAGGAAAGCCAGGGTTTTACAGACATCTTTGAGGATTCTTGTGGATCTGATTGTTGATGGTGTGTTCTCTACATGTTCTTGTAAGTTTGTTTATGTGTTTCACATCTCTCTTATGCTTCTAAATTGGACAGATGAAGTGGTAAAGTTTGAACTCATGTTTTGACATGCTCAGCTTTTTAGTTTGTTCAATTTTAATGTTTTCTACCGTCTAGAGAGGATTCGAATTGTGTGTTTGCCCTCTTTAGCTTCTCCTCTATCATCTCTGATCATCCATCTCAGATTAAGACATCGGCACTCATTCCTACCTTGCCCCTTAGATCCCCCTGTGAAAACTGTGCTCAATCCCCGCACTTTGAATTGCACTTCCACCAATTGCCACCAAAACCCCCACAAATCATCAAATCAAACCCCTTATCAATTTACTAGCCTAAAATCTTTATTCTTAATTGGTCAGCCTAATCCTATTGAAAGATCTATCAAATCTGACCCGAGAGAGCCTTCTCATACCTCGTAGGGCTAGCTACGAGGTGAAATGGTTTGATGTAGCCTTGAAGGTTTACCTTCCTCAGCCTAGGGTGAAATCTCAAGCGCTAACAGGCTGGAAAAATGACTAAGCTCTCTTGTGGGCCCTTGTGGAAAGAAAACAAGAAGGGGGAGAATGTTGGGTTGTGTTATATTCTTTCCACAGAGTTAACATGGGGTTTAAGGGGCACCCGTAACCCCACTTTATGGGGCCCAGCGTAGCGCCCCGGAAAATTTTTGTTTTGGACCCTAGGTTAGGTTGGGTGGACCCACCTATGGTTTTTTGCATGATTTTCACACATGTTTTTTGGACGCGATGGTTTTCGGTCCATGGTATTGGACGCGATGGTTTTCGGTCCATGGTATTGGATGCTTCGGCATGTATAAATACGTATTATAACATTGAAAGGAACATAATGAAAAATCAAGCTGGTAGTCCCAATTTTGGGATCCAGGGGAAAATTTTTGTGTATATGTGTTTTATGTGTTCTGCTCTCGCATTATTTATTTTCTGTGTTTTAGAATTTGTACGCAGGTAATTTTTGTACAGGGTTAAAACCTACACCACTATTGTTTGTGAAGAAGAAGGATGGTACTCTCAGGTTGTGTATTGACTACATGTAGTTGAACAAGGTGTCTATCAAGAACATGTACCTTTTGCCATGGATTGATGACTTTTTTAATCAGTTGAAGGGAGAAGTAGTGTTCTCAAATATTGACTTGAGATCAAGATATTACCTGGTGTGCATCAAAGAAGAAGATATTTACAAGACTACATTTTTTACCAGATGAATAGTGTGTTTCATCCTTATCTAGACAAGTTTGTGATAGTATTTAATGATGATATATTGATATATTCGAAGAATGAGGAAGAGCATGCAGAAAACTTGACAATAATGTTGAGATTGTTGAGAGAACATCAATTATATGCCAAAATTAACAAGTTTATTTTCTTTCAGACTAAAGTTCATTACTTGGGGCATGCTGTTTCCAAGGAAGGTATAACCGTGGACCCGAAAAATATTATAGCTATCATGGAGTGGCAAGCTCTTAGGAATGTGGATGAGGTTAGATAATTCATGGGACAAACATGTTATTACATGTGGTTCATCAGGAACTTCTCATGGATTTCCTATCATAATACATCATTGCAGAGAAAAGGAAAGGACTTTGAATGGACTGAGTGTGCAACTAGTTTTGAGTAGTGGAAGAATTTTCTTACAAACACTTTGGTCTTGAAGATTTCAAATCGTGATAAGGATTATGTACATATGCTTAAAAGAGAGGACTTGGTGGAGTCTTGGTGCAGGAAGGACAAGTAGTATGTTATGAGTCAAGGAAGTTGAATGAGCATGAGAAGAACTATGTGACTCAGGATCTTGTGTTGGAAGCTATCATTCATGCCTTGAAGATGTCGAGGCATTACCTTCTTAGCAGGAAGATTATTCTAATGAGTGATCACAATGGGCTAAGGTACTTGTTTGACTAACCCAATATGAATTCCAAGAAAGCTAGATGGTTTTATACTCTTAGTGAGTTTAATTTCAAGATTGAGTACATCAATAGAAAGAAGAATAGGGTTGTAGATGCTCTCATTAGAAGAGTTTAGGTGAATCACATTACAACAATGAATTCTTGTGGGATACATTTGCAGGAGAAGATCTTGTAGGAAGAACAACATGATGATAGGTATTAGCAGTTGAAGCATAGGTTACAACAACATGGTGAAGGTTGTTGGGATGAAGAGTATCATCTCACGACATATGGATTGGTTAGATTTAAGAACACGATTAATATGTACGATAATAGTAAGCTCAGGAAGCTTATCTTGAGGGAGTTCCATGTCAAGGTATTCAAATCACCTAGGATATCAAGAGACTTTGACAATAGTTAAGAATTTATATTATTGGTTGAACTTGAAGAGCAAGGTAGTCGAGTTTGTAGCCAGCGACTGTCAACAAGTAAAAGAAGAGTGTAAGAATCCAATTGGTTTGTTACAACCGATTTCAATTCCATAATGGAAATGGGAGGTCATTTCATGGAATTCATCATCAGGTTTTTGAGGAAATCGAAGTAGCATGATTCCATCATGGTTTTGGTTGACAAGTTAAGTATGGTAGCTCACTTCATTACAATTAAGTCTACAAATTCGACTAGTGAGGTAGCTTAGAATTTTATCAAGGAGATAATGAAGTTGCATGGTGTTCCCAAGAAGATTATATCATATAGATATGCCAAGTTTACTTCTAGGTTTTGGAAGGAGTTGTTTGAAAGTTTGATGACAAAGTTGGTTTTTAGTACAACTTATCATCCATAGACAGATGGATAGATAGAGAGGGTGAATAAGATTCTTGAGGACATGTTGAGGATGTATGTCACTCATCAACAGATGAAGTGGGAGGAGTATCTTCCACTGGTAGAGTTTGCATATAATAATGGGTATTAGGAGTCCTTGAAGATGAGTCCATTTGAGGTTCTTTATGGGTGGAGTTGTAATACTCCTATCAATTGGAGTGATCCAGTGAATAGGATATGATTAGACCAGATATGTTGGAAGAAATGGAACATGAAATGCAAGTTATTAAGAGTTAATTGAAGGCAACATAGGATACATAGAAGAGTTATTTGGATCAACAGTGAGCATTCAAGGAGTTTCAAGTTGGGGAGCATGTGTACTTGTGCATCAAGCCTAAGAGGACCTCCTTGAGGATTGGCTCATGTTCCAATTTGGCACCTTAGTACTACATACCTTTTGAGATCCTTGAGAGGATTGGACTAGTAGCCTGCAAATTGGCAGTGCTGGCAATAATGAAAGTCCATGATGTTCCATGTTTCATTACTTAGATATGGGTAGGAAACTGATCATGTGATTGATTGGTCTGTATTGCAGGTGAAATTAGAGGGATAATTCTATCCATAACCACAATTCATATTTCAATGGAAATAACTCATACTTCGGAACTGAGCAATAGAGAAAGTTAAAGCGCAGTGGAAGCACGTTGGGCCCAATGAAGCTACATGGGAGATGAATGACCAAATGCACAATTTGTATCCTTCATTATTTTTTGGTTCAAGAAAATGAGTTTTTCATATTTGTATATATGAATATGGTTGTAAATACCACGATGAGTTGGGTTATAAAGCTCCAATAAGTGGTATGCTTATTTTGATTTCAACAGGATGTCATTGTAAACACTGTATTGAGCTATGTTATAAAGTTCCATAGGCAGTATGTTTTGTTTTCAATGGTTTGTTGGTCATAGGTTTCATTGAACACCGGGGATGGTGTTTCCCTAAGGGGGAGGGGTTTGTAACAACCCCGGGTTAAAGTTCATGTGATAAAGGATAATAAAGGAAAAATAAACCAAGGTCTTGGGACCCATATTCCAAGTTGACTTTTGGGCAAGCACTATAGTGGGCATAACTTTTGGTTTATTTATGGCTATGGAAATTGGAAAAGGATTTTGCAAAGGAAAAGAGGCAAAAATTGGCATTTAATTGTGATAATAAAGGAAAATAGGAGAAAAGGAAGGTGAAGAGACAAATATTTGCATGCTAAGGAAATTAGAAGAAAAATGAAGAAAATAGAGGCATGAATCATTAAAAGGCATCAAAGAATTAATTCACAAGTGTTTCTAGTTTATATCTTGTTAGTTTTGGCTTGAAAATAGTGTTAGAAAGAGAGAAAGAGATCCAAGAGGAGAAAGCAAGAAAAGACAAGTAAAGGAAAGAGAAGGAAAGAAAGGGACAAGCAAGTGAAAGCAAGGAGAAAGCTAGATCAACAAGTTTAGCATCAAGATTTTGCAGGTAACAAGTTACACATGTGATTTCCTAGCTGATGTATGAATGCATCATTCATGCATGTGTTTATTTGGTTCATATGATGTCATTGGCATTGGTTTTTCCTGGTTTGATAGTGGTTTCAACCTTTCCTTGCCATTTACTAGATAACCATGGTGTGATGGGATTTATTCTCGGTTGAGATTTAGACTGGTGGAAGGTTTTGGAACAGGGTGAGGTGTTCTCAGGAAAATTCCCAAGGTTTGGGGGTGGATATGGTTTTCTCTGGGAATCCCTCAACTTGTGGGTGGAGACAGAAAATTTCCTTAAGTTATGGTGAAGAAATTCTGAGGCATCCAAGTTTGGTTTGGTTTTGTGATCTTGAGACCAATTTAGGTGAGATAATGTTATTTTTAGGGTAGAGGTGGTTTAAACTTTGGAGTCCATGATTTATTATGTCTCGGTTTATCCCATGAGATCCCTCATTCATGCTTGGAATATGGAACAGGGGTGATTGGGTAAAAGAAATATTTGGTTCATCTTAATCTATGGTTGGGTGGTACGTGGAAACCTCTAATTTGGTTGGCTTTTACATATGTTCATAACAACTATTTTCCTATTGTGATTAATGAGAAATTGTACTTGTTATTATCTTGACTTGATGACTAATTTGTCATATTTAATGTTTTGGTTATATGTTTGTTATAAGCATGGTTCTATGGTGTGCTCTAGCTATGGCTATTGTTCATGATTTAATAAGTGATTGATTGATTGATGAATTCATGGGCTAACAAGTGTTGTTACAACTACTTGAGAGGGCATTAGACCTTCTTGGTGATTCTCATATGAAGTTCAAATATTTAAGATCATATATGCATTCATGACCTATAAATCCCATGTTTACCATATGTTTCATAAAATGCCTAGTGTGTTCTAGGAAGTCTAGGTGAAGTTCTGGTTTTAATTTTGAAGGTTTAGCATCGTCGTCGTGTTAACTATGGTTCTGGAAAGTTACAATATGTTTTTGGTAGTGGTATGGAGGCTAGCCTAGAAAAATGGGTCAGATCTCGGGACCACTGACACACAATAGGAGAAGTTAGGTCATAACTGCATGGAAGCATGCTTATGCATGCAGTTGGAGGCCTATAATTGTGCTCTTGCCTTCTTTTGCATGTGGTTGGGGTGTTAGGTCAGTGAAAAAGGGTTCTAGCTCGGGAATTGACAACATGGGGTTGTTTGCAGCCTTCTAAGTGGTATGTGGTCTCTAAGGGATCTCAGTGAAGTTATCAGTTTGTTGGCCCCACTTCCATAACTGGAATTTGAAGGTCAGATCATGTCATAGTATCCCTCACCTCACATTTACCATAGGGGAGACTGTAAAAGAAGGTAAATGTGGGAGGGTGGGTTATACTTTTGATCTTTCCACTAATACCTTTCCCATTATGGTTTTGAGTTCCCAATAGATTTCAATAATTTTCATGTACTTGGTATTCCTTGTTCTTTTGTTTCTTGTGTTCGGAACCCATTTTCCAATCTACTCTATGAGCTCTTAATTTTTTATAAGTTCACACTCAATTTTAGTTTCCCTCTCATCATCCTCAATTTACTTTTGAATCATTGGAGGATTGTTTTTGTAATAAACATTTACAGAATGTTCTAATACCATCTAGTTGTGAGAGATGGAATAAGCATTGTTGTTTTGATGACTCATTACACCATGAGAACCTCTACATTGAGGCATGCTTTTCCACCAACAAAGTGAGTAGGATTAAGTATCAACTAAATGAATAATTTTAATTGCCCAAAGAAGGAAAGGACTAGATACAAACCTCTCGGGGATTAAAACTAAGCTCGCTTACCCAAAAAAATGAATGATCTAAGGCCTAGAGATTGTGCACCACAAGGTTAATACCAAGACCAATTTCAAATACGGGATAAAAATATTGAAAATGGTTGAGAAAAAGGGAAGGATAACTCAAGAAAATAATGAATTAGAGGTCTAATGTGAAAGTAGGGACTAAAATCGAACCCTTCAAACTTCTCACCAGTAAAGCCCCCAATGTAAAACTAGCCACCCCAAGAGAGAACATCAATATGATTTAAGTAGAAATATATACATAAGTGATAGCTAACTTCCTGAGAATGTGCTATCAAGGATAGTAGTTGAACACCAAGAGTGAGTAAGAAGTGAATTTAAGGTTATCTTCTAGTTCTATAAAGCTTTAGAATCAGTGATATGGAACCAAAGATACCAAAACCAAAAAAAGGTTTGGCCCATTTAAAACAAATCTTATAGCCTAAAAAATTCAAGCCAATAAAATTTAGAAACTAGAGTGAATGAAGACAACCACTAAGCCACTTAGAGAAACGTTCAAGAACCTAGTTGGTAAATAAAGGTCTATATTAAATTAGATTAAATGGAATATGAGAAATATGATACATGTAACAAAACTAGAGGGAATATTTCCTTGAGATAAATCTTGTGAGCCCTTAATCTAGTCAGCAACTAAAACCTTGAACTCATTGCTAAATTTAATAAACAAATAAAAATGAGTGATCAACTTACAATATAAGCGGAACCTCAACCATAAAATCTGATGTATTTTAAGGTATTTAATGTTATGATTTACAGAAAAAGCCATTTTTCCCATTGTCCCATGTCCTTGCAAACAAGATGCCTGCATGATATCGCTTATTGTCACCATGAGTTCCATCTATCATTGTTCCCTCAAGTGAGTCAAATATCTCTAAAGTGGAGCATCACTGCAATATAGATCCACACACACGAATACCACCTTCATCACCATTTCACCTACGCCAAATGATACATGCATACTTACTACATGCCTCTGTAAGGTAGAGGGAACTACCACCCTCCATTTAATTTGATGGTGAAAAATCATTGCTATAATGTAGCCTTTTTTAATAGTTAACCACCTTGGGGGTATTCTTTTCATTATTTCAATATATTTGTAACAGTGAACTCTTGTATCCATTCTTCTTGTTCCCTTCAATTGAGTTATGGGATTTTAATATTGAAACCCAAAAGGGGGATATGGTGCATAAATGCCACTAATTGAAATCTATAGGCTTCCAATGGTGCTATTTGATGTAAAACATCAAATGGTAGTGTTACACCATATATTGTATGGGGTGACGAAGGACCATTTCATGACACATAATATGGTGACACTCATGGACTTCTTATGTACGAGTTGTAGATATGGGGATGTTTTCATATTTCACATGTTATTTTAGAGGTAGCCTCATAGTTTATCCAACTCTTTTCCAACCAAGGGGGGAAGTGGCATTCTTACAAGTTGAATTGGTAGTATCATTATCATGCATGTTTTACTCATTTCAACTTATCCAATTAATTGGTCATATTTGTATCATTGGTGGAAGTTGCTTCATAGGCATATTATCTATATTTACCTTTTTGTGGGTATTACTACATTGATTATTGGTGGAGAAATCTCTTATTTCATTTTTCTTATGCTCATGATGTTTCAGTCATTACTTTCATTAGTCGTTGCATGATAAGTTCAAGGTTTATTCCTAGTTGTTATGTCCTCTAGCTTGATGGGGTATTTACTAGTGGTTTGCTTAGATGTCATAGCCTTTTCATTATTTGTTCATAATTTTTCCTTGGTACAACCCATTATTTAATCACCCTTTCATTTAAATGTAGACAAAATACATATTGTGCCCATATTCCATCATTTACCTACTCTTTGACGGGGCGTGATTCTTTTCGTATACTTTTCCCTTCATAACTAACCTTTCATTTGGCATATTATATTTCATTATATCAACTTTTCCATGTGTGAACATGCAAAAATGGGTTGGGATATTAGACCCAAAGTTGAGGTTGAAGTGATACATTATCAACCTATTTTATCATTGGTTTTAAACCTTTATTGATGTCCCATTCCCTAAGTTGCAATTACCAAATAAGAAAATAAAGAAAAAGAAAAAAATAAAGAAAAACACCATGGAATGAAACTTCTCATTCATGTGGAACAAAACTAAAAGGCAATGCTCCCATTTTGCACACACATTGAGGCAACCCACATTAAAAAATAACATCTAGATAATGTTACACTCACACAAATTTGTTGGGTGTACTTTATCCCTTTTCACACTCACATATGCCATCTTATCTAACTAATCATGGACTTGGAAGTTGGAACATATGTTAAGGAAGCAATTGAGCTTACATAGTTTAACAATTAGTTATGCTTGCATCCTATCCACATGTCCACTTCCACATTAATTTAACCAAATTTTTACCCCATCTAGGTCCAACTCACTTTCAAATAAGACATGTTCACACCATATCTCCTTTATGATGATATTTAACTTGGAACTAGTATGCCCTTGCTATTTTCAAGTTATTATTCACATGTTTTCATATTTGCATGCAGTAGTGATCACATGGATATTATTATTTTATTCCATGGACTTGGTACCTAGCTATTTTTGGTGTATAATTCCTTGGTGGACTACTTTCTATTTGGAGACTATTCATGATTGATAGGGTTTTTTCTACTCTTGGAGGGCACACATGCTCAAAGTTATCATTTGTATTTTTTGGTTAATGGTTGCAACCATTATGCACCACTCCTTAAGGCATACCTCCCATGCACATTATTTTATCATTATTTGTTAGATAGCTCTCCTAGCCGTGCACCTAACCTTTTTTTATACTCCATAAAGGGATTAAAGTGTTATTTGATGACCAGGTCAAGAGCATTGTGATATTATTTTAGTATCTATTTGAATCATTAGATATGACCACTTGGATATGATTTTTATATTCAGGTATTTGATTTTAGAACTGTATAAATAAGAGGTTACCCTCACTTGCAATCATTGTTTTTGAGTGAGCTAAACTAGTGCTTTATTTCTATTTCTTGGAGAAAATATTGTGGGAATTTTGTATCTTATAAGTATGATCCTATGAGGCTATAATGTGGCGAATTTTGTTGGTAATTGGAGCTATTTTATGAAACCTAAATAATTGGATCAAGGTCATATAATAAGAGCTCTTCAAATATGTGTATCTAGCTGTGTATTTCTCTTACTCTTGTTATTTATATTCATGAACTCTGGGTATTTCTAATTTTGTTGCTTCAAAGTAGTAACTTAGGCTAGTAATACCTAGGGAGATTGTTTTCTTGATTCATTGTTGAAATTATCATCTTTTAGGGGTTGTTTCTTTGCATAGATTATATTCCAATTTTTAGCTATAAATTTAGATCCTCCATATAAATTTAAATGACCATCCCAAGGATTAGTTAGGAACTAACCATACTCTCTCATCCACACAAAAACTTTAAATTTCGAAGCCACTTTCTTGGTTTAGGTTGTTGAGAATTATTTTCATTTTGTTTTAAGCAATTAGTAGCTTTTACTATTTATGTTTTTTAATATTTCTTTTTTCCAATTTCTAACTATCATTTTAGCCTAGAATTTCAATTTGTTGATCTTAAAATAGGTGAATGTCATATTTTTTTGCTGGAATTAAATTTCATATTTGTGTTTTAATTAAGTGGATTTTAGCACTTAAATTAATTCATAAATTTGTATTTCTAACATGACCTATGACTTTATTTTTCCATTATAAAGTTGGTTATTTTTAATTGCATTTCCAACACTTGATATTGTTGAGAAATATATCTTTTCCATATTGTATTCTAGCCTTAGACCTTACTTTTAGAGAATCATTTATGGTCATTTTCTATGTATATCATTATGGAATTTCCTTGATAAGACTTTATTCTTATATTTTCCATTGTGTATTTAAATTTGAATGTACAAATTTATTTCCAAATTGCATTATTGAGCATTTCATCTTCATTTTTTCACTTTACTTGATCAATTCAGCATTATTGAGCATTTCATTTTCATTTTTTCACTTTACTTGATCAATTCACTTAATTTATTTGTAAAAGATTAAATATAAATTCAACATAAGGTCATTAAACTTTAAGATATGACACAAGTATAAGAATATAAAACAAACTATCCTACACTAGACTTGAAGCTTGGTTGGAACCTATATATAGATGCATGCATATGAAACACTTAAAATGAATTTGAACACCAACATATTGCTCCACAATCATTTCATTAACAGACCAAACAAATTATACTTAGAAATGACTTAGGGAAACTTATCTTGAATTGGAGATGAGACACCCTAAAGTGAGAGGAAGAGTTGCAAATGTGATTGAGTTCTTGTTTTTATGAACTCTGCCCCTAGAGAATAATGCCATCTCACGTTGTGAGTTTTCCTCTACATCACCTATTTTTATTCTCTTTTCTTCCGCTAAAAGAGCCGCTACCATTTCATCTAATGATTTGGAAGAAAATTGAATTAAGGTAAAAATATCATTATCATAATTTGAAGGTAATTTTTTTAGCAGAATAGCCTTAACATCTTCATCTTTTATTTTCGTTCTAGTTTCACCCAACTGTCCTATGAGTGATTTTAAATCATTTACATGTGTATAGAATGGTACTCCCTCATGCATCTTAAATTTAAGTAATTGGAATTTCGGGTGAATTTTGCATTCACAACCTTTCCCCAAATATTTGGCATAACTTTTCCCATATTTGCGCAAAAGATTTTTCTAGGTCTATAAGATGAAGTTGCGAGTCTCACAAAGAGAGGCCTATAATATATTTATCTTTATCTTCCCTTCTCAATCAATCAACGAATTGTTTTGGATCTTGGGGTGTTGGTTCTTATCCTTTTACTAAATTCCACAATTTTTTATGCATTAAATTCATTTGGACTTTAACCTTAACCTTCCTGGTATAGAAGTTTGACCCATTAAAATAGAATAGTACTCCCTCATACATCTTAAATTTAAATAATTATTTTGCATTCACAACCTTTTCCCCAAATATTTGGCATAACTTTTCCCATATTTGAGCAGAAGATTTTTCTACATCTATAAGATGAAGTTACGAGTCTCACAAAGAGAGACCTATAATATATTTTTTTTATCTTCCCTTCTCAATCAATCAACGAATTGTTTTGGATCTTGGGGTGTTGGTTCTTGTCCTTTTACTAAATTCCACAAATTTTTATGCATTAAATTCATTTGGACTTTAACCTTAACCTTACTGGTATAGAAGTTTGACCATTAAATTTCTCAACCACCATTTGCTCCATATTTAGAAAGAAAATAAACAATTACTCTATAAATGTTACGTTCTAATGCTAGCCCACAGGCAATACTTGAATCGCTAGCCTACATTATAAAAGAACTGCGCTAACAGACATTCATCAAGTGTCATGGCTCTTATGATGGGTCTGACGGCTACTACTATTATCGAACAGTAGTATAAACGACCTCGCTCACATTCCTCAACAAGAAGTAAAAGGTCACTATAAAAGAACCATTTTCTTAAATTTAAACTCTGGTTGCAAACAATTACGATAAAATTTCTAGCAGGGTATATCAGATTCCACCTCGCACAAAAAAGGCTTTCAATAAAATTTTGAACATCATTACAAATAGTGCATTGGTTCTACTAAGCAGATCTGCTTCTTGACTATGTTGTCGCCCTCTGTGGTAGACAAATCACTGTGGGAATAACATAACCCACAGCGAATCCCACACGATCCTGGATATATATCAGAAGACTGTATGCAAACAATATCCCAGGAAACACGTTGAATATCCATCGATCGAAAAAGGAGGCCTTTTGAAACTTCTCCTTGGAATCAAATTCATTGAATCGATCTGCATCGATTATAGAGTTGTTGGGCAGAGAATCATCCCAAATTCATTTCCTACCCGGCACTCTACAATACGCATCTGATGGAGTGAATCATCAGGACCAAGAGAATCGTCCCAATTTCATTTCCTACCAAGCACTCTGCAATACACATGTGACGGATCAGAGCATCAAGTGCGATCACAGCCATTTCCTACCAAGCACTCTGCAATACACATGTGACGGATCAGAGCATCAAGTGCGATCGATACTTTTACAGCCAGATTGTGCCCAGATGACCAGATCGAACGCAGTGATGGTGAAGGGCTCAACGGAGCGTCAATTAGCAGCGACTAGTAGAAATCGATTAAATTAAGTAATGTAATACATAATCACAGTTTACAACCCCGTGGTTCCCGTAGGTTGACTCCTTACCACACGTGAACACTCGACTCACTGGTCAATACTGAAAAAATAAATTTATCGTCCTTTACCAGTCATGCAGCTACATGCAACAGTCTAGACGTGCAAGCGGATCGAGAAGGGGGTGCTCAAAGGATCGAATTCACACCTTTTGACCTCAAAACAATTCACAACCTCTTGCAGGTGGTCGTTTGCCCTGGTGGTTGGCACGGTGATGCGTTGCTCTATAGTTTATTGTAACATTGTGTTTTGCGGCTCCGTGGATTTGCTGTGTTGCCTGAGCCCAATAGACGTTGGTTTGTTGGTTTCAATTCTGATATATAGATGATGTATATATTGTATATGTTGCTGCTTCAGCGGGGATGCCCTTCCCCTTGAAAAAACAATTCACAACCTCTCACATTTTCTTGGGCCCTAGTCTAAGGAGTAAACCCAGAGCTACCAACTCTCATACCAAGTAGAAAAATAAAGATGCATACACAAACAAAAAGTTTTATTATACATTGCAAATCACATAGATACATCACATATTTATGGTGCTTGGAAGATCCAATTGATTCCAAAACAAGAAGATTGGTTGTTGAGAAATTATCTCAACAACTCAACCAAATCTTCCTACTCTACTAAACGTTAGTTTCAAGTTTATTACATTTAGGTTATGATGATGATGATGATGATGATGGTTAACGTCCACTGAGACCAAATTGGTCTATCGGACCTATAATTTTCTTAATTTTTACTTGTCTGGCTCCTCGTCTTTCTTGGCGAGATTGGTGTTGTAGCTTTCTTTCTTTTCTCTACGGTCTTCCAACTTCCTTTGTCCTGCATCTCCTTCATCTCTTCTGGTTCTTGGGACATTGGTGTCTTAGCTTTGCGATCTATAGTCGGAGAAGTTTGGTTTAGGAGATCTGCTTTGCTGTTAAATGAAGATTTATTTTCTGCGGTATTCAAATCCTCATAACTGTTGATTTGTTGGGGCGGGCTTTCTCCTTGCTTGCTTTGAGAGATGTTTCCTTCTTCCTTGATTTCTTGTGACTCAGAGTTTTCGCTAGAATATTCTTCTTTGGTGACAATGTAGTGTTCTTTTTGTGCTCCTTCCCACCATGTAGATCTGTGGAGGTTTTTCCTAGCAAAATTTTTCTCAGAGGCTTTTGGGCAATTTTTGGCTAGATGCCCCGTCTCAAAGCACGATCGACATCTGAAAAGGACACTTTCATAATCAAGCTTCTGGTTCCACACATAGTCTTTACTTGTTAGGTTTATTTCAGCTGGGAATCCGGCGCTGAAATCCATTTCCACACAGATGCGTGCATAGGTGGTTCTGGCATATTCCTCTGTCTCTGGGCACCTGCAGTAAAATTTCCCAATTGCATTTCCGATGGCTTTTAGTGAGGAGAGATTCCAGAGATGCAAGGGTAGGCTTGGCAATCTCACCCAAACTGGTGCTGAGGTTATCACTGCTGTAGAGGGGTCGAATGATGGGTTCCATGGCTTCATGAATAGGCCTGATTTTTCCCAAAACCAAGGGCCGGAATCTAGAATACATTGTCTGCTTTCAGGATTTTCAAAATCTACTATAAAGAAACCTCTAGCACATGGGTAGATATTAATGTCATCAGAAATGATAGGCTTCCATACCTCCGAGATCCAATTGTGGAGTGCTATCAGCCGCGGCCAAAAACCATTGAACCGGCAAATTAGGGCACTTTCGGAGAACTTCGAAGCTTCATCGAGTGAGTCCTGGACCAATTGGATAGTGGGAGCTGGGGCTTCACTCACGATATGGGCAGGAGATTGCCCTTCAGAGGCGGATGAGCCACCAGTTATTTTTGCGAAGCTCGGAGCCATATTTTACGTAGATCTGCACCAGATCGAAAGAATGCTGGAACAGCAGCAAATATTTGAACCGCAGACCCTAAGAATGCTGGATATTCAGATCTGCGAAAAAACTGCGAGAGACTGCGAGAGATCTGCGAGATATACCATGCAATCCTACTACAAGATCGAAGATCAGAAGAGATCTGCCAAAAGAGATCTGCCGGATCCGCAGAAGACCGGAGCCACAGAAGGCCGGAGCCGCAGAAGACCACAAATCTTTAAACTTACGGCAATAATAATATTAAAATCTTTATTATTGTATTAATAATATACTAATACTATTACCGTGAGCCGCAGAAGAGATCTGCCGGAGCCGCAGAAGACTTTAAGAGGATGCCGTAACTGCAACAGATGCTCAGGTTTCAATGGCCGTAGAGATCTTGGCCGCAGAGATCAATGGCCACGGAGATATGAATGGCCGCAGAGATCAATGGCCCGCAGAGATCAATGGCCCGAAGAGAGGAGGAAATGTATTCACCGAAGCCCTTACCGTGAGCCGCAGAAGAGATCTGCCGGAGCGCAGAAGGCCGGATCGCAGAAGAGATCTGCGATAATGAACAACCAACAATAGATCTACCGCCAATAAATCTGCCGGAGCCGCAGAAGACTTTACGAGGATGCCGTAACTGCAACAGATGCTCAGGTTTCAATGGCCGTAGAGATCTTGGCCGCAGAGATCAATGGCCACGAAGATATGAATGGCCGCAGAGATCAATGGCCCGCAGAGATCAATGGCCCGAAGAGAGGAGGAAATGCATTCACCGAAGCCCTTATTTTTAGTGATAGAATATTTTCTAATTAAATTGTTATATTAATGTCAAATAGTAGTAACTATTAAAATGAACAATAGACACATTTAACAGAGAAAATCTCCTTAGGATTAATCACCGAGGATTTTTTGCAAATTCTCTATTGTGATTCATCATCAAGACAAGGATGGAAGACAAGCTTTAACTAGAGAAATATAAATAATGTTGAGATGCTCTAGAGAAGTCAAATAAAAGGCCAAAAAAACTAACTACCTAATTAATTAAACAAAAAAACACATTAGAAAATCAAACAAGAAATTGTCCATTGTACTAACTACCTAATTTGTGGCAATGATCATTGCAAGAGGGATTGTCCATTGTATAGGGTGGCTAACCACGGATCTACATTTTTCAGGAGGTGTAGATAGTTGGGGATGTTGGTCAGAGAATTCATCAGATTTATGAAACACTTGATAATAGGTAATGAGACTATTAGGCATCCATTATTGAGATGGAAGGTAAGCTC
Organism: Pinus tabuliformis; assembly: GCA_031772625.1. Lineage (NCBI taxonomy): Eukaryota > Viridiplantae > Streptophyta > Pinopsida > Pinales > Pinaceae > Pinus > Pinus tabuliformis. Next base: position 958,850,209 of record CM062815.1, read on the forward strand.
TGTGATTGAGTTGTTTCCATTTTGATTGGCGCTGTATTTAAGTATAGTTATGTTAGTCTTGAACTAGTGGATAAGTGTGGCTTAAATAAAGAAGTTCATGCAAAGTCTTGGTTTGTGAAGTTGGCTGTAAGGACCAATAAAAGAGTTCATCATTAGGTGAGAGCTTATGCATTTGAGTTGAACGGTATACCTACATCAACACATCTAAATGTGCTTCCGTTTGGTTCATATAGTATGCTTTTGGGTATGAATTATTTGTTTACTCACAAGACTAAGGTAGATTGTTATGAGAAGGTTATCGAGTGCTTGAATGATGATGGATAGAAGAGAATCTTGTAGGGAAAGAAGAAGCCTAACTCATTGAGAATGGTTACAGTTATGTAGGAAAAACGTAGTTGTAGGAAATGGTGTGTATTATTTGTAGTGCATGTTTCTAGTGACAAGGGAAGGATGTTGAGGATGATGAAGTCTTGAAGAGGTATCCTATTTTGCAACATTTTCAGGATGCATTTCCAACAAAGATTTCATAGTTACCGCCTCATAGGGAAGTGGATTTCTCTCTTGAGTTGGTACCGGGAGCAACACTAGTGTCAAAGGCACATTACAGGATGAGCACTCCATAGTTGGTAGAATTGAAGTTGTAGCTAAAGGAAATGATTGATAAAGGATACATAAGGCCAAGTTTGTTGCCTTGGGGTGCACCACCGTTGCTTGTGAAGAAGAAGGATGGTACTCTTAGGTTGTGTATTGACTGCATGCAGTTGAACAAGGTGTCTATCAAGAACATGTACCCTTTGCCATGGATTGATGACTTTTTTAATTAGGTGAAAGGAGAAGTAGCATTCTCAAAGATTGACTCAAGATCAAGATATCATCTGATGCGCATCAAATAAGAAGATATTTACAAGACTACATTGCGTACCAGGTATGTGCATTAGTTTGTGGTGGTTCCTTTTGTTCTTACTAATGCTCCAACTACTTTCATGTGCTTGATGAATAATGTGTTGCATTCTTATCTAAACAAGTTTGTGATAGTATTTATTGATGATATATTGATATATTCGAAGAATGAGGAAGAGCATGCAAAAAACCTAGCAGTATTGTTGAGATTATTGAGAGAGCATCAGTTATATGCAAAGCTTAACAAGTGTAGTTTCTTTTAGACTAAAGTTCATTACTTGGGGCATGTTGTTCCCAAGGAAGGTATAATCATGGACCCAAAAAAGATTATAGCTATCATGGAGTGGAAAGCTCTTAGGAATGTGGATGAGTTTAGCCCATTCATGGGACTAGCAGGTTATTACATGTGGTTCATCAAGAACTTCTCATGGATTTCCTATCATATTACATCATTGCAGAGAAAAGGAAAAGAGTTTGAATCCACAGAGGAGTGTGCAACTAGTTTTGAGTAGTTGAAGAATTTTCTTACAAATGCTTTGGTCTTGAAGATTGCAAATCTTGATAAGGATTTCATGGTATATATAGATGCTTACAAGAGAGCACTTGGTGGAGTCCTAGTGTAGGAAGGACAGGTAGTATGTTATGAGTCAAGGAAGTTGAATGAGCATAAACATAACTATCTGACTCGTGGTCTTGAGTTGGAAGCTATCATTCATGCCTTGAATATGTGGAGGCATTACCTTCTTAGTTAGAAGATTATTCTAATGAGTGATCACAATGGACTAAGGTACTTGTTTGACTAACCCAATATGAATTCCAAGCAAGCTAGATGGTTTTATACTCTAAGTGAGTTTGATTTCAAGATCACGTACATCAAGATAAAGAAGAACAAGATTGTAGATGCTCTCATTAGAAGAGTGTAGGTGAATCACATTACGACAATGAATTCTTATGGGATAGATTTGTAGGAGAAGATCTTGCAAGAAGGAAAACATGACAACAGGTATCAGTAGTTGAAGCATAGGTTACAACAACATGGTGAAGGTGATAGGGATGAAGAGTATCATCTCACGACGTATGGATTGGTTAGATTTAGGAACAAGATTTATGTGTCGGATAGTAGTGAGCTTAAGAAGCTTATATTGAAGGAGTTCCATGTCAAGGTATTCAAATCACCTAGGATATCAAGAGACTTTGACAATAGTTTAGAATTTATATTATTGGTTGAACTTAAAGAGCGAGGTAGATGAGTTTGTCACCAGCCATTTAGACTGTCAACAGGTAAAAGCAAAGTGTAAGCATCCAGTTGGTTTGTTACAACCGATTCCAATTCCATAATGGAAATGGGAGGTTATTTCCATGGACTTCATCGCCAATTTGTTGAGGACATCGAATTACCATGATTCCATCATGGTTGTGGTTGAAAAGTTAAGTAAGGTAGCTCACTTCCTTGCAGTTAAGTCTACGAATTCGACTAGTGAGATAGCTTAGAATTTTATCAAGGAGATGGTGAGGTTGCATGGTGTTCCCAAGAAGATTATATCAGATTGAGATGCCCAGTTTACTTCTAGGTTTTGGAAGGATTTGTTTGCAAGTTTGAGGACAAAGTTGGTTTTTAATAAAACTTATCATCCGTAGATAGATGGACAGACAGAGAGGGTGAATAGTATTCTTGAGGACATGTTGAGGATGTATGTCATGCGTCAATAGAGGAAGTGGGAGGAGTATCTTCCTCTGGTATAGTTTGCATATAATAACGGGTATTAGGAGTCCTTGAAGATGAATCCATTTGAGGTTCTTTATGGGTGGAGTTGTAATAATCCTATCAACTGGAGTGATCAAGTGAATAGGCTCTGATTGGACCAGATATGTTGGCAGAAATGGAACATGAAATATGAGTTATTAAGAGGAAATTAAAGGAAACATAGGATATACATAAGAACTATGTAGATCAACATTGAGCATTCAAGGAGTTTTAAGTTGGGGAGAATGTGTACTTGTTCATCAAACCCAAGAGTACCTCCTTAAGGATTGGGTCATGTGCCAAGTTGGCACCTTAGTACTGCAAACCTTTTGAGATCCTAGAGAAGATTGGACTAGTGGCCTACAAACTTTCACTGCCGCCAACAATGAAAGTCCATGATGTTTTCCATGCATCATTACTTAGATATTTGAAGGAAATTGATCATGTGATTGATTGGTCTGTATTGCAGGTGAAATCAGAGGGATAATTCTATCCATAGCCACAATGCGTATTGTAGTGGAAATAACTCATGCTTCGGAATTGAACAATAGAGCAAGTTAAACTGCAATGGAAACACTTTGGGCCCAATGAAGCTACATGGGAGATGGCTAACGAGACGTGGAACTTGTATCCTTCATTATTTGTTGGTTCAAGCAAATGAGTTTTTGGTATATGTATATATGAATATGGTTGTAAAAATCACGATGAGTTGGGTTATAAAGCTCCAATAAGCGGTATTTTTGTTTTGATTTCAACAGGATGTCTTTGTAAATACTGTATCGAGCTATGTTATAAAGTTCCATAAGCAGTATGTTTTGTTTTCAACGGTTTGTTGGTCATAGGTGTCATTGAACATTGAGGATGGTGTTCCCCTAAGGGGGAGGGGTTTGTAACAACCCTGGTTAAAAGTTCATGTAATAAAGGATAATAAAGGAAAAACAAGACCAAGATCTTGGGACACGTATTCCAAGCTGAATTTTGGGCAAGCACTATAGTGGGCATAAATTTTGGTTTATTTATGGCTATGGAAATTGGCAAAGGAATTTGCAAAGGCAAAGAGGCAATAATTGGCAGTTAATTATGAAAATAAAGGAAAATAGGAGAAAAGGAAGGTGAAGAGAAAAATATTTGAATGCTAAGGAAAATAAAGGAAAATGAAGAAAATAGAGGCATGAATGTTTAAAAGGCATCAAAGAATTAGTTCAAAAATTTTGCTAGTTTATATTTTGTCAGTTTTGGCTCGATAATAGTGTTAGAAAGAGAGAGAGATCCAAGAGGAGAAAACAAGCAAAGACAAGTGAAGGAAAGAGAAGGAAGGAAAGGGACAAGCAAGTGAAAGCAAGGAGAAGGTTGGATCAACAACTTCAGCAGGAAGATTTTGCAGGTAATAAGTTACATATGTGATTTCCTAGTTGAGGTGTGAATGCATCGTTTATGCACATGTTTATTTGGTTCATTTGATGTCATTGGAATTGGTTTTTCTTGGTTTGACAGTGGTTTCAACCTTGCCTTGCCATTTACTAGATTAACCATGGTGTGATGGGGTTTATTCCTAGTTGAGATTTGGACTGGTGGAAGGTTTTGGAACCGGGTGAGGTGTTCTTAGGAAAATTCTCAAGGTTTGGGGGTAGAGATGGTTTTCTTTGGGAAGCCCTCAACATGTGGGTGGAGACATGAAATTTCCTTAAGTTATGGTGAATAAATTCTGAGGCATCCAAGCTTGGTTTGGTTTTGTGATCTCAAGACTAGTTTTGGTGAGATAATGCCATTTTGAGGGTAGAGGTGGTTTAAACTTTGGAGTCCATGGTTTATTATGTCTCGGTTTACCCCATGAGATCCCACATTCATGCTTGTAATATGGCACGGGGGTGATTGGGTAAAGGAAATATTTGGTTCATCTCAATCTATGGTTGGGTGGTCAATGGAAGTCTCTGATTTGGTTGGCTTTTGCATATGTTCATAAGAGCTATTTTCCTATTGTGATTTATTGGAACTTGTACTTGTTATTATTTTGACTTGATGATTGATTTGTCATAGTTAATGTTTTTGTTATATGTTGGTTATATGAATGGCTCTATGGTTCCTCTAGCTATGGCTATTGTTCATGATTTAATAAGTAATTGAGTGATTGATGAATGCATGGGCTAACAAGTGTTGTTGCAACTACTTGAGATGGAATTAGACCTTCTTGGTGATTCTCATATGAAGTTCAAATATTTAAGATCATATATGCATTCACGACCTATAACTCCCATGTTTACCATATGTTTCACAAATTGTCTAGTGTGTTCTAGGAAGTCTAGGTGAAGTTCTATTTTCAAGTTTGAATGTTTAGCATTGTTGTCATGTTAACTATGATTCTAGAAATTTACAAGAAGTTTTTGGTAGTGGTATGAGACTAGCCTGGAAAAATGGCTCAGATCTCAGGACCACTGACACAAATAGGAGAAGTTAGGTCATAACCGCATGGAAGCATGCTTATGCATGCAGTTGGAGGCCTATGACTATGATCCTGCCTTCTTTTGCGTGCGGTTGGCATGATAGGTCAGTGAAAAAGGGTTCTAGCTCAGGGATTGACCACACGAGGTTGTTTGCAGCCTTCTGAGTGGTATGTGGTATCTGAAGGATGTCAGTAAAGTTATCAGTTTGTCGACCCCACTTCCATAACTGAAATTTGGAGCTCAGGTTATGTCATAGTAGCACTCACCTCACATTTACCATGGCGAGCTTGTAAAAGCAGGTAAATGTGGGAGGGTGGGTTACACTTTTGATCTTTCCACTAATACCTTGCCCATTATGGTTTTTAGTTCCCAAAAGATTTCAATAATTTTCATGTACTTGGTATTCATTGTTCTTGTGTTTCTTATGTTCAGAACTCATTTTCCAATCTACTCTATGATCTCTTCATTTTTTATAAGTTCGCACTCAATTTTCGCTGCCCTCTCATCGTCCTCAATTTCTTTTTGAATCATTGGAGGAGTGTTTTTGTAATAAACATTTATAGAATGTTCTACTACCATCTAGTTATGAGAGGTGGACTAAACATTGTTGTTTTGGTGACCCGTTACACCATGAGAACCTCTACATTGAGGCATGATTTTCCACCAACAAAGTGAGTAGGATTAAGTATCAACTAAGTGAATAATTTTAATTGCCCAAAGAAGGAAAGGACTAGATACAAACCTCTCTGGGATTAAAACTAAGACCACTTACCCAAAAAAATGAATGATCTAAGGCCTAGAGATTGTGCACCACAAGGTTAATACCAACACCAATTTCAAATACAAGATAAAAATATTGAAAACGTTTGAGAAAAAAGGGAAGGATAACTAAAGAAAATAATGAATTAGAGGTCTAATGTGAAAGTAGGGACTAAAATCGAACCTTTCAAACTTCTCACCAGTAAAGCCCCAAATGTAAAACTAGCCACCCCAAGAGAGAACATCAATATGATTTAAGTAGAAATATATACATAAGTGATAGCTAACTTCCTGAGAATGTGCGATCAAGGCTAGTAGCTGACCACCAAGAGTAAGTAAGAAGCGAATTTAAGGCTCTCTTCTAATTCTTTAAAGCTTTAGAATCAGTGATATGGAACCAAAGATACCAAAACCAAAAAAAGGTTTGCCCCATTTAAAACAAATCTTATAGCCTAAGAAATTCAAGCCAATACAATTTAGAAACTAGAGTGAATGAAGACAACCACTAAGCCACTTAAAGAAACATTCAAGAAACTAGTTGGTAAATAAAGGTCTAGAATAAATCAGATTAAATGGAATATGAGAAATATGATACATGTAAGAAAACTAGAGGGAATATTTCCTTGAGATAAATCTTGTGAGCCCTTAATCTAGTCAGCAACTAAAACCTTGAACTTATTGCTAAATTTAATAAACAACTAAAAATGAGTGATCAACTTACAATATAAGTGGAGGCTCATCCATAAAATCTGATATATTTTAAGGTATTTAATGATATGATTTACAGAAAAGTCCAATTTTCCCATTGTCCCATGTCATTGCAAACAAAACGCCTCCATGATATCGCTTATTGTCACCATGAGTTCCCTTCTATCAGTGTTCCCTCAAGTGAGTCAATTATCTTTAGAGTGGAGCATCACTGCAATATAGAGCCACACACACGAATACCACCTTCATCACCATTTCACCTGCACCAAATGATACATGCATACTTAATACATGGCTCTGTAAGGTAGAGGGAACTACCACCATCCATCTAATTTGATAGTGAAAAATCATTGCTATAATGTAGCCTTTTTTAATAGTTAACCACCTTGGGGGTATTCTTTTCATTATTTCAATATATTTGTAATAGTGAACTCTTGTATCCATTCCTCTTGTTCCCTTCAATTGAGTTATGGGACTCTAATATTGAAACCCAAAAGGGGGATAGGGTGCATAAATGCCAATAATTGAAATTTATAGGCTTCCAATGGTGCTATTTGATGTAAAACATCAAATGGTAGTGTTATACCATATATTGTATGGGGTGACGAAGGACCATTTCATGACACATAATATGGTGACACTCACGGAATTCTTATGTACGAGTTGTAGATATGGGGACATATTTATATTGCACGTGTTATTTTAGAGGTAACCTCATAGTTTATCCAACCCTTTTCCAACCAAGGGGGGAGGTGGCATTCTTACAAGCTGAGTTGGTAGTATCATTATCATGCATGTTTTACTCATTTCAACTTATCAGATTAATTGGTCATATTTGTATCATTGGTTGAAGTTGCTTCATAGGCATATTATCTCTATTTATATTTTTATGGATATTACTACATTGATTATTGATGGAGAAATATCTTATTTCATTTTTCTTGTGCTCATGATGTTTCAGTCATTACTTTCATTAGTCATTGCATGATAAGTTCAAAGTTTATTCCTAGTTGTTATGTTCTCTAGCTTGATGGGGTATTTATTAGTGGTTTGCCTAGATGCCATAGCTTTTTCATTATTTCTTCATCATTTTTCCTTGGTACCACCCATTATTTAATCACCCTTTCATTTTTATGTAGAAAAAATACATATTGTGCCCATATTCCATCATTTACCTACTCCTTGATGGGGCGTGATTTTTTTCATATACTTTTCCCTTCATAAATGACCTTTCATTTGACATATTATATTTCATTATATCACCTTTTCCATGTGTGAACATGCCAAAATGGGTTGGGATATTAGACCCAAATTTGAGGTTGAAGTGCTACATTATCGACCTATTTTATCATTGGTTTTAGACCTTTACTGATGTCCCGTTCCCTAAGTTGCAATTAAAAAATAAGAAAATAAAGAATAAGAAAAAAATAAAGAAAATCACCATGGAATGAAACTTCTCATTCATGTGGAACACAACTAAAAGGCAACGCTCCCATTTTTCACACACATTGAGGCAACCCACATTAAAAAATAATATCCAGATATTGTTACACTCACACAAATTTGTTGGGTGTCCTTTATCCCTTTTCACACTCACATATGCCACCTTAGCTAACTAATCATGGACTTGGAAGTTGGAACATATGTTAAGGAAGCGGTTGAGCTTACATAGTTTGACAATTAGTTATGCTTGCGTCCTATCCGCTTGTCCACTTCCACATTCATTTAACCAAAGTTTTGCCCCATCTAGGTCCATCGCACTTTGAAATAAGACATGCTCACACCATATCTCCTTTATGATGATATTTATCTTGGAACTAGTGTTCCCTTGCTATTTTAAAGTTATTCTTCACATGTTTTCAGATTTGCATGGAGTAGTGATCACATGGATATTATTATTTTATTCAATGGACTTGGTATCTAGCTATTTTTGGTGTACAATGCCTTGTTGGGCTACTTGCTATTTGGAGACTATTCATGATTGATATGGTTTTTTCTATTCTTAGAGGGCACACAAGCTCAAAGTTATCATTTTTATTTTTTGGTTAATGGTTGTAACCATTATGCACCGCTCCCTAAGGCATACCTCCCATGCACATTATTTTATCATTATTTGTTGGATAGCTCTCCTAGCCATGCACCTTACCTTTTTTTATACTCCATAAAGGGATTAAAGTGTTATTTGATGACTAGGTCAAGAGCATTGTGGTATTATTTTAGTATTTATTTGACTCATTAGATATAACCACTTGGGTATTATTTTTGTGTTGAGGTATTTGATTTTAGAATTTTATAAATAAGAGGTTCCCCTCACTTGCAATCGTTGTTGTTGAGTGAGCTAAACTAGTGCTTCATTTCTATTTCTTGGAGAAAATATTGTGTGGGAATTTTGTATCTTATAAGTATGATCCTATGAGGCTATAATGTGGCAAATTTTGTTGGTAATTGGAGCTATTTTATGCAACCTAAATAATTGGATCAAGGTCATCTAATAAGAGCTACTTCTTATCTAGGTGTGGATTTCTCTTGCTATTGTTATTTATATTCATGAACTCTGGGCATTTCTAATTTTGTTGCTTCAAAGTAATAACTTAGGCTAGTAATACCTGGGGAATTTTTTTCTTGATTCACTCTTGAAATTATCATCTTTTAGGGGTTGTTTCTTTGCATAGATTATATTCAAATTTTTAACTATATAGGAGCTTAATGGCATGCTTAAAGGCAACCCTTAGATCCTTGAACTTAAACGTGGTTAGATCCTCCATATAAATTTAAATGACCATTCCAAGGATTAGTTAGGAACTAACCATTCTCTCTCATCCATACAAAAACTTTAAATTTCCAAGCTACTTTCTTGGTTTAGGTTGTTGGGAATTATTTTCATTTTTTTTTAAGCAATTAATAGTTTTCACTATTTATGTTTTTTAATATTTCTTTTTTCCAACTTCCAACTATCTTTTTTTTGCTAAAGCAAGAGACGTTCCTTCTATATCATTAAGTCAAAAATATTTTACATAGTTTACAGTCGTCCACTAGGCACTGTGGACTCAGAACAAGAGTGCTAACCGCCTAAGGCATGTTCCCCCAACCCAATACATATAACCTTCAAAACCTTTGGAATACAAACCCTATTTGTGCTGAAAGAATGGTCGGACTTATGAAAATCCATGCGAATACCCGCGCCATCGCTCACCAAACCTACCTCTTTAATCGTGTCTGTCTAATCCACTTTCTTAATCCGACAGCGGAGGAGAATTTTGCTCTGAGAAGGCGAACTGTACTTAACCCCTCGGCCCCACAAACCTACACAGTCATTCATGATCATTGATCCATGCCTCGAAATCCGACGGATGATAGATATATCGCGCTGCTCCAGGGTACCAATCTTGAGTGTGCGATGAGGGCGGTTTACAATCCCGACCCCCTGCCATGTGTCAGATGTTGTGTGGGATCACTCCCAAATTGCGAAAACCGCTTCCTGCTTGAGAGGGGAGCGATCAATCAAAAACCACTTGGCGAGTGGTTTTGTCTCCCGAAGAGGGGAATAAGGTGTAATACAGCTGCCGGAAAAGACTGGATCCCCGTCCTTCGTCTTCTTGCCCGTATTCCTGAACCCGAAACCAAAATTAGTGTTGATTCTTCCCTCTGGGCTGCCACCCACTAAACTGAGAAACCCATCCACCAAACACCAGAGATTTTTGAAGTTGAAATTACCCATGCTACTAAGGCCGACCGAGGCCTGCCTCTCACCAAAGACCTGTCTGACCAAAATTAGTGACACATACAGTGACCAAATCATAGAGACCTTGCTTCTATAGCTTTGTTTCGATACACTTCTCTATCCTCTTCTGCTTGGTTGTGACAGAGTATTTTAAGATTTCCCTGAGGCACTACTTGCCACCTCATTGAAACTCTGCAGTCAATACAGTTCAGACCTTGGTCTGCCAGTATATCCGCCAGTTTGTTGGCCTTTCTGCGTATGTGGTTGAATCTTACTGTATGTAGTCCCTGAAGGTGACCCTGAATTATTTGGAATACCTGGATTAATCTCCAGTGATTTGAGACTTTCTCCGGCTCTGTTCCATAATTGATTCTCTTGACCGAGTTAATGACTAACTCAGAGTCAGCTTCTATAATCACATTTAGGCAGTTGTCCTGTTTTAGAAATTCTAAACATTGCTCCAGAGCCATTAATTCTGCCATGTTTTTGGTGGCTTTTCCTAAATGGCAATGGAAGAGGATGAGAATGCTCCCATCTTCATCTCACAGAACCCCTCCAAAACCCGCAGTTCCCGGGTTGCCCTTTGAAGCTCCATCTATGTTGTATTTCAAAAAACCTTTCAGGGGAGGATGCCAGAATTCCTTTTCAGTTTCCTTTAGGATAACTTTCCTGTCTAGGTCTTGTGGAATGAGCCCCTGCATACCCAACTACCTGAGAATTCTCTTTTCAGCCTCTGAGGGAGGATTGTTGGGGAGATTACTCACTATGGTGCCAACCGTTTCCTTAAGCTGTTTTAAGATCTGCTCAAACAAGCGAAGAGATGGATTCTTTTCATTTTTGAATATTCTCTTGTTTCTTTCTTTCCATACATTCCATATAATGAAGCTTGGCATGAGAGCCCAAGCATAGTTAAGAACTTCATTATCTGAAAAATTTCTTCTCCAACTGCTCAGGGTGTTAATGATACTCTCTTTGTCCTTAATGGTCTTTTGGAAAATGGTGGCAAAAGAATCCCATAACCTAGATGTGAAAGTGCAGCTATTGAGAAGATGTTCCATTGTCTCCTCTTGGGTTTCACAGAGCTAGCATCTAGAAGGCCCCAGAATACCCCTTTTCCAAATATTGTCCCAAGTCAAAATTTTCTTGTGATGCACCAGCCACATGAAGAGTTTGATCTTCATCCAACCCTGGTGTCTCAATAGGTTTTGCCAGATTCTGTCCGGAGCTTGGGACTTCAGCTCAAGGAGAATACCTTTAGCCTCCTTAATATTAAAGATGCCTTCTTTATTGTTGCCCTATCTTATTTGGTCCTACCCCCTAGTTACTAAAATCATCCTTTGTTCCAATATTCTCATGAGTGCCTCTGCTTTTGTTATCAGGGGCCTATCATCCCTGCAATCTATGTTTCTCCAAGTTCTCCATTTTCTTGAATTGTTAGTGTTATCCCATAAATATTTTACCTTTATTAATCCTTTGTTATCTGTCTCATGCTTAAGGCCTAAAAAGTCCTCTTTTAATAGCATTGGTTCTTGTTGCCATTTATCCTCCCAGAATAGTGCAAGATCACCCTCTCTGATTTCCCAAAAACTGTTTCTTTATACTAAGCCTCTGTTCTCCTAGGCCTTGTTCTAGATGGATGAGCCCCTTATATTTCCAGACATCCTTATGAGATCAGTATGTTGAGAAGAGATAGCATATTTTTCTTTCCAAATACTTGCCCATTAAGCCTTTTGATCTTTAACCAAACACCACCATAGTTTGGCTCCTAGAACGTTGCTGAGAATCTCCTGATCATCCAAACCTAGGCCCCCTAGGTTCTTGGGTTTACAGATATTTTCCGAAGAGACTAAGGCCCATTTCTTTCGTGTCTCCTCCTTGCCCCAAAGAAAGTCTATTTGGATGTTTATGAATTGTTGCAAAACTCCTTTTGGAGCTGGGAGAGCTGATAGCATGAAAACTGGGATAGATTGGAGCACCGTCTTTGTTAGCACCAATCTACCAACCAAATTTAAAGATCTGATGGTCCATTTCCTGACTTTATCCTGCATCTTATTGATCAACGGTTCCCAATGTAGAAATTTTGAATAATATAACACTTATTCACAGAGATTATCCCGATTATACACTATTTGCGGAATGGATGCATAATACATAACCTCCTCTACGTTGATCATCAATTTTGCAGAAATAAGAAACAATCGCATGTGCACATTGAAACATCAATCACACATATCAACTCAGTATGTACTGGGGAAAGCATACAGCTGAAAACCCCCAACTATCTGTATATTATAATGATAGAGAACATGTAACAATACATAGTACAATACTCCTCACAAGTACTCAGTACTATCTCCACCTGTTACACACAAACTAGCTCAGATCTGAATCAAGTCACAGGTTCAAATCTCCTCCGCTGTCTGCCTACCTCTACTGCACAATCCAATGTGAGAATAGGAATGATCCAAGCTCGTTTTCCTTGGCTTGTACTGCGCAATCCTCATTGGCAATCTCCATCATTGATTGTACAAATCTCATGCACAACTATAGTCACAACTGATAGTAGACTCCACCTCTAACACCTATCTCCACTGAACTGTCCATGCACTTAGTTAACTGATGTATTCTTTAGTTGATTTATGAGTTAATAATTAGTGAATTAAGTAATAATTAATTCACATCACTCATCACTAGTGTATTTGCAGTTAGATTAAATACATCTAGTTCAACTAAGTCAAACTAAACACAACTCCATCAACTCCTCAATCAACTCCACCAAACTCAATCACTTGAGTTCTAACTGAAGTCCATCATGCAATAGCTCAACTGACCCATAAGAAAAGCGTATTTCCTTCTGACAGCTGCATGTGCCACATCCGTAGCTCGAACTGAAGTGCTCCAAGAGGATAAGATAATGTTTACAGTCCAAATATTATTAAGAGCTAATAATATTTGACTGTTCTATTTTTAGATTGGCAGTGTAAAAATAGACTCCACTCATATGTCTAAAAATAGAAGTCCATCTATTTTTACCAACATGACCAATCATCCACAAATAGCATCCTGCAACTCATAGACCATGATCCATATGTCTAAAAATAGACATAGTCTAAAAATAGACTTTGCGCCAAAAATAGCCTGCGGCCCACTTAGTGAAGGCGACTTCTTTTCACTAAGCTCCATCATCTTGTTGCATTTTCAACACTCCCTCTCAACAAGATATGGATTATCTGCAACCCCTATCCTGCCTCGGTGGTATTCGAATTTGCTCCTGGTGAGCGCCTTCATCAAGATATCAGCATCTTGATCCTCCATTGGAATGTATGAAAGTAACACGATTCTCCGCTGCACAAAATCTCTGATATGATGGTACCTGATGTCGATGTGCTTGGATTTATCATGAAATACTAGATTAGCTGAGAGTTTAATGCAACTCTGGTTATCACAATAAATCACAGTAGGCTCCAAGTGTGACCTGAACAACCCGACTAGGATCTTCCTCATCCATATAGCCTCGCATGCAGCCAAACTTGCTGCCATATACTCGGCCTCTACTGAACTGAGTGCAAAAGATCTCTGCTTCCTGTTGTACCAAGAAACTGCTGTCGACCCGATATTGAAGATCCCTCCAGATGTGCTCTTTCTATCCGTTGGGCTCCCTGCCCAATCTGCATCCGTGAAGCCACAGAGCTTCACCTCATCCTCCTGTTTGTACCACAATCCATATCCCGATGTGCCTTTGAGATAACGCAATACATGCTTTCCTGCCTTCCAGAAGAGCTTGGTTGTCTTAACCATAGCTTGCGAAAGCTGGTTAACAGCATAACATATATCGGGTCGTGTATTGACTAGATACATAAGTGACCCCACCAACTGTCGATAAATAGTGGCATCCACTACCTCCGCTGAAGTAGCATCCTCCTTCCTCCAACCTCCAGGAAGAGGAGTATCAACAGGCTTGCAGCCATGCATGTTGAACTTCTCCAGTATCTCCCGAGCATACTTACCCTGAGAAACAAATAGTCCATCACTGCGCTGCCAAATTTCCAATCCCAGGAAATAATGAAGGAGGCCCAAGTCCTTCATCTCAAACTCTCTAGCAAGATCCTCCTTACATGAAAGTATCAACAGCTCATCTCCCGTCAAAATCAAACCATCTACATAAAGTACAATGATAAGCAACTTACCCTCCACCACAATCTGGTATAGGTTAGGATCCACCTCACTCTTGGAGAATCCAAGTCCGGTGAAATAACTGTCTATCCGTGTGTACCAAGCACGTGGTGCTTGTTTCAACCCATACACTTCTATCTTGAGCCTGCACACATGCGACTTGCTGCTGAAGATCTCGAAACCTTCTGGCTGCTCTATGTACACCTACTCCTCAATGACTTCATTGAGGAATGCAGTCTTCACATCCATCTGATGAATGTGCCACCCCATCTGCGCTGAGAGAGCAAGAATCGTCTGTATGGAAGAATACCTTGCGATAGGTGCAAAGGTCTCCTCATAATCGATCCCCTCTATCTGTGAGAAGCCTCGGGCAACAAATCTTTCCTTGTACTTCTCCACACTCTCGTCAGCTGCCTGCTTCAGTTTGTAGATCCATCTCGAACCCACCACTGATTTCCCCTCCAGTCTTGGGACAATCTCCCATGCACTGTTTCTGACAATCGAATCATACTTTTCCACCATGGCATCTACCCATCCGGGATCCTCCACAACTTCCTCGGAAGAGGATGGCTCAGTCACGACACATTTGCTCACAAGAGCCATGTATCTAGTGTATCGATCAGGTGACTGTCTCTGTCTGCGCTGCCCTATAGGTGGTCCTACAACCTTCTCTGCATCTTGAGCCAGTCGCTCAGCTTCTGTAGTGCGCTTTTGCCCTCTGATGGTTGGCGCTGCATGAGTGGTCTCTTCCACTCCATGAACTTCATCTTGTGGTTGATCCATGTGCTGAAGCTCATCCTTAGGAACTAATAGCTCCTCATCTGCATGCAAGTGTGGCTCCCTCTCAAGCGAACACTTCATGGCTTTTTCCTCCTGAAATTTGATATCCCGTCGCAGAACAGTCTTGCGACTGTCTGGCAAATACACACGATAGTTGTGGGGCGTATCAGTGTACCCCACAAATATCCCAACCTCTGCGGTCGGCTCTAGCTTCTTCCTGGAATCCTTCGTCATATGCATGTAAACAGGAGAACCAAAAATCCTCAAATGGAAAATATCAGGCCTCTTACCAGAATAAGCCTCCTCGGGTGTACTCATGCCAAGTATCTTGTGAGGACAACGGTTCTGCAAATATACTACAGTATTACATACCTCCACCCACAAGTGAAGGGGTAGGCCCAGAAACTGCGTTCTGCTGTGGGTTATGGGGAGCTATGAGCTCTCTTCGAATCCCTTCTGCGCTGCAGAAGTCCTTGAACTTGCGAGAGATGAATTCACCACCATTGTCGCTCCTAAGAGCCTTCACCTTCTTCCCTGATTCCTTCTCGACCAGTGCTTTGAACTCACAGAACTTTGAGTATGTCTCGTTCTTCTTCTGCATGAAGAAGATCCAACACTTCCGAGAGAAATCATCAACAAAGATCACATAGTACTTGTGCTTTGCTGTCGAAGCTACTGAGAAAGGTCCACACACATTTGTGTGAATTCTCTCAAGGATCGTCGTGGCGCGACTATCCTTCTCGTGAAAGGTGGCTTTCACAAATTTTTCCAAAGTACACCCCTTGCACTGATCTGACTGTGCAAGAGAGCCTTTAGGAAGCCCAGTAGAAATATGCTGTAGTATCTTCAAGGCTCCATGGTGAAGGTGGCCCAATCTCCTGTGCCACAGCTCGCCATCATCCCAGCTCACCAATCCTTCTGCCTTGCATGCCATTGCTGTGTAGCCATCTACATGCAATTGATAAAGGTTCCTGACTCGAACCCCTATCTTCCGGGTTTCTCCAGTTGTCTTACTGCGCAGGAAAGCCTTTCCCTCACTGAAAACAACATCATATCCCTTGTCTTCTAACGTCGCCATAGAGATAAGATTCTTCTTCAATCCTGGAACATGCATCACTTCCTTCAATACGAAGGGTTTACCAGACTCCCTCTCAAAGGAAATGGTACCGATACCGGTCGCACTGTATCTACCATCATCGCCCATCTCGATGTGCACTCCAAGATCTTTCTCATCCAGATCAGAAAACAAATCTCGATCTCCTGTCATGTGAAAAGACGCACCATTGTCCAAGAACCATACCGATCCCATCACACTTGATACCAAGCATGTGATTAGCGAAAAATCCAGCTCAAACTGCGAGGCTAAGGCCTCTCCCGCTGCAGATCCAGCAGCTTGCTTATTTTTCTTCTTCTGCAGACAATTTGTGCCATAATATCCGTGCTGGTGACAGTGAAAGCACTTCACCTTGGACATGTCCTGCTTCTTGGCTTTCGCACCGGAATGAGAAGCTTTCTTGTTCTTCCCCTTCTTTGCTTTGGCAGCCAAAGCGCAATTTTCTTCATCAGATGCCTTTGATGAAGATCCATCCCTGGTATTTCGCCTGATCTCCTCTTGCACAAGATCCGACCAAAGTCTCTCCCATCCTGGCAATTTCTCCCGACCATTGATAGAGTCCTGATAGGAATGCCAACTCTTCAGAAGACCAAGGAGATCCAAGCTCACCAAGTCCTCATCATCGACAGTCACCCCCACACTTCCCAGCTCATCTCGACATTGAGTGAACTTCGTGAGATACTTGGGCATACTGTCTCCTTTCTCACACTTAATGTTTCTGAGTTTATCCTTGAGTGCCAACTTCCTCTGGTCGCTCTTTCTTTGGAATAAATCTGTCAACGCTTTCCACATCAAATATGGAGAAGCCTTTCCATGCAGGCTGGATACAATGTGATCCTTCACGCTCTCCAACAGAATCCTTCGACACTTTGCTGTCTTCTTTTGCCAAACCTCAACATGAGCAACATCAATAGGCTTTGGGACCTCAGCCTCTATGAACTCCTTCAACCCATTGTCATCTAACACTGCCTCCATCCCGTCTTTCCATGCAATATAATTCAAGCTGCCTTCAAGGGCATACTCCAATCGCAATCCGTTGAAAGACATTTCAACTTCGACACCAAGAAAACATTTTTGCAAATTCGAATTCTACCAACTCAAAACTCAACCGCTCCTGATCTAAAATTCGTGAGAACAAAGTATTTCTCGTACATAGATTGACTGTATGGGCTTTTACTAGATATCTCACCTTCCAAAAGAAGGATGAATCCAGAGGCTACCTGGCCCGATTATAGACTCTGCCTGAAGAAATAAAATGTAATCACTTTCTGAATAATAGGTCTGATGATCAACTTCGCTCTGATACCATGTAGAAATTTTGAATAATATAACACTTATTCACAGAGATCATCTCGATTATACACTATTTGCGGAATGCATGCATAATACATAACCTCCTCTACGTTGATCATCAATTTTGCAGAATTAAGAAACAATCGCATGCGCACATTGAAACATCAATCACACATATCAACACAGTATGTACTAGGGAAAGCATACAGCTGAAAACCCCCAACTATCTGTATATTATAATGATAGAGAACATGTAACAATACATAGTACAATACTCCTCACAAGTACTCAGTACTATCTCCACCTGTTACACACAAACTAGCTCAGATCTGAATCAAGTCACTGGTTCAAATCTCCTCCGCTGTCTGCTTGCCTCTACTGCGCAATCCAATGCGAGAATAGGAATGATCCAAGCTCGTTTTCCTTGGCTTGTACTACGCAATCCTCATTGGCAATCTCCATCATTGATTGTGCAAATCTCATGCACAACTATAGTCCCAACTGATAGTAGACTCCACCTCTAACACCTGTCTCCATTGAACTGTCCATGCACTGAGTTAACTGATGTATTCTTTAGTTTCTTTATGAGTTAATAATTAGTGAATTAATTAATAATTAATTCACATCACTCATCACTAGTGTATTTGCAGTTAGACTAAATACAACTAGTTCAACTAAGTCAAACTGAACACAACTCCATCAACTCCTCAATCAACTCCACCAAACTCAATCACTTGAGTTCTAACTGAAGTCCATCATGCAATAGCTCAACTAACCTATAAGAAAATCGTATTTCCTTCTAGCAGTTGCATGTGCCACACCTGTAGCTCGAACTGAAGTGCTCCAAGAGGATAAGATAATGTTTATAGTCCAAATATTATTAAGAGCTAATAATATTCGACTGTTCTATTTTTAGACTGGCAGTCTAAAAATAGACTCTGCCCATATGTCTAAAAATAGAAGTCCATATATTTTTACCAACATTACCAATCATCCACAAATAGCATCCTCCAACTCATAGACCATGATCCATATGTCTAAAAATATACATAGTCAAAAAATAGACTTTGCGCCAAAAATAGCCTGCGGCCCACTTAGTGAAGGCGACTTATTTTCACTAAGCTCCATCATATTGTTGCATTTTCAACACCCAGATTCTCTTATGCCAAGGTTTTGCAATTAGAGGCATTCCCAAATACTTAGAAGGGATGGAATCTCTTTGAAAGCCTAGAATTCTGGAGATGTTTCTCTGAATAGCAATATTGGTATTAAAGAAAAATATTTTTGATTTGGAAATATTAACTTCCATACCTGTTGCCATGGCAAAGTCATCCAATAATTGTTTATACGCTAAAGCCTCCTTGACTGTGGGGATACCTTGTAACAAGGTGTCATCTACAAATTGTTGATGAGTCAAAACCTGTCCATTCTCTGTTAGTTGAAGGCCCTGGATTTTACCCATTACTCTAGCCTACTTGATAGAATGACCAAGTCCTTCCATCATGAGGATGAAGAGAAAGGGTGAGAGTGGATCTCCCTGTCTGAGGCCTCTTGAAGGAAGAAAAATCTCAGAGGGAGAGCCATTAACCATAATTGAAAAGCTAGAAGAAGTCACGAGGGCCATGACCCATCTGACCCAGTTATGATCAAAACCAAACACAATAAGCACTTTCCTGATGTAGGTCCAGTTCACTTTGTCATATGATTTGGCTATGTCCAGTTGCATGATCATTCTAGCTTTCCTTTTTCTTGTTAACGAGTGAACCACCTCATGTTGTCTAGAATCTGTCTGCCTTCTACATAACCAGATTGTTCCCCCGATACCAGAGAAGGAAGCAGAGGTTTGAATCTGTTGGCCACTACCTTGGATATTATCTTGTAGACCACATTGCATAAAGCAATGGGTCTATACCTTTTTGGTTTTTGAGCATTGTCCTGTTTAGGTATCAAGGAGATGAAGGAGGTATTGAGCACCTTCAAAATAGTTTTGTTCTACCTGGAATCCTCCACAACACTCAATATATTCTGTTTAACAATATTCTAGCAGGATTTAGAGAAATCCACATTGAAACCATCAGGGCCTGGTTCTTTGCCATTCTGCATATCTTTTAGGACCTCACTGACCTCCTTTTCAGTCACTGGTTTGTTAAGGTTGAAATTGTCCTCTCTGGACACCAACTTAGGAATATGTCTGGTCAAGTCCCTAATGTAATGTTCTCTTTCTAGGTTGTTTTCCTGAGCTATGCCTCGGAAGTGCTGAACCAACACAGCTTCTATGCCCTCATGGGATTGATGAATCTACCCATCCTCATTCTTGATCGAAGAGATCCTGTTGTGAGCTCTGTTGGCCATGGTGGATCTGTGGAAAAATTTGGTATTGTGTTCTCCCTCTTTTAGCCATTGAACTCTGGACTTTTGTCTCCAAAATATTTCCTCTTGTTTACACAAGTTATCCCAGTCTTGATGATGTTTCTCGACTTGCTCATTTTTATCTTTATCAAAGCCTTCCTTGATCATGACTTGGTTGAGTTCCTGCATTTTATTTTCAACATATTTCTTTCCAACAAAAATGTTGCCAAAATCATTCTTGTTCCAATATTTAAGTCTCATCTTGATGTGCTTTAATCTTTTGTGTAGAAGGAACATTCTTGTTCCCTAAATCTGCAAATCTTCTGCCCACCATTTTTCAATATTGCTCATAAATTCTGGGTGTGAAAGCCATATATTTTCAAATCTGAAAGGTCTATTCTGAGGTGTCCCTATGCCCTGAATCTCCATTTGCACTGGCCAGTGATCTGAGCCTCCAAATGGAAGAACCTTCGTTGTTATTTCCTTATCTATTAGCATAAGGTCCTTAGAGATTATGAATCTTTCTAACTTGGAGGCTACGTGAGCCTCTCCTCCTCTTTTATTATTCCATGTGAAGCAACCATTGTTTGTCTCCATGTCAACTAGCTTCATATTATCTGTAAAGGTTTGAAAGGCCAAAGAGTCTTTATTTAGAGTTCTGGTTCCCCCTTTTTTCTCCGAAAGTGATTTGATCATATTAAAGTCCCCTCCCATAATCCAAGGTATCCCTGCATGTCTATCCTTGAGATCCACAAGGGATTCTATAAACCTAAGTTTTTCATCTATCCTTTGAGGGCCATAAACATTTGTGACTAGATAGGTTTCCCTATCTCCAACAGGCTGAATGACCACTGATAAATAATTCCTAGATGCCTTAGCATCTATTATGCTTATTCTTTGGGGATTCCAGAGAGTGAGAATACCTCCTGCTGAATTCTCTGCTTTAACTTCTAGAAACTCAAATCTGCTGAGCCATTTACTATGTATTTTTCTTAACTTTTGAATATAACATTTCATTTCCTCGATAAAAATTATATCCAGAGCTTCATGTTTCAGTCTATTACTGAGCATTCTCTGTTTTCTTTTACTGCCTAGACCTCTAATATTCCAAGATGTAAACTTCATATTTAAAGATTAGTAAAGGAATAGCTGGCTAGATCTTTCATCTTACCTGAGTCTATCATGAGCTTTCCACATTCCATCAATAGCTCGTTCTGCTTTTTCCTACCTCTTTTCTTTCCTGGGTTTCTGGGTGCTAATCCCAGAGTCATTTTTATCGTTTTCACTCCTTCATTGCTTTGCTTGCCAGTGTTTTTTCCCCTCCAAACCCTTAGCCTGAGTTCTCCATAAATACAACTACTGTATTCTATTGAACTCTTCTTGAGGTAACGATTCTACCCCCCCGGTTGTTCCCTGAATTAAGAACCCCTCCAGATCTAGGTGTTCTCTATCAAGAATCTCCTGAAGCTCATGGTCCTCCAGTTCCATCTCACTTTGGGTCATTTCCTGATCCATCTCCGGTTCTATATCACTCATCATGATCTCTTTCTATTTATCGTTTTCCTGTGTTAGTTCCCTATTTTCTTCTTTCTCCTTCTCCCCATGACTTCCTTCCCTTGCTTGATCTTCTGTTGTTAATTCTTCATCCGCTTCAAGAACTTGGAACTGGTTCTGACTAACCTGTTGTTCTTCCTTTTGTTGTTGCTTTGGCCCTTTTTTCCCGCCTTTTCCTTTGTGTACCACTTTGTGAAAACTATCAGTGTCTTTCATTGTGTTAGTTTTTCTCTTGTTGTCTGCTTTACTGAGAGGGCAATCTCTGAGTAGGTGCCCATGTTCATGGCATCTACGACACCTGAACGGAATGTGCTCGTAGTCTACTGTTTGCACCCATTCTTCATCAAAAACTTCCAGGATTACCTCATCTGGAAGAGCTCTGGATAAATCCATCTCCACACATATCCTTGCAAAGGAGGTGTATTTTCCCCTTCTTGTGGCTTCAGAAGCTTTAACAAACCGACCTAATTTATTGCCTATGGCCGCTAACGATTCAGTTTGCTAGTAATCAAGAGGTAGAGAATAAAGTCTTACCCAGACCGGGACTGAAGTAAAAGTTTCATGCTTTGGCACAAAGTTCATCATCCATGGCCTCATATAAAGACCTGTTGCTGCGTAGAAGTAGGGCCCTCCTTTAAACACTGTGTCTTTGTCTTCCATGTTAGTGAACACCACCGTAAAGAAACCCTTTGACCCAAGATGTAGATCAATACTCCCTTTAGGTTTCCAATGGTATTTGATCCATGTTTGTAAAGCTTTTTCAGTGGGCCATAAACCCATAAATTTACATATGATTGAATCTTGGTTGGGAAAATAATGTGGAAGTGTCACGTAGATGAAGTATCGGCACCGGTTGTTTCATTAGCGGCCCAATGTGCGGAGGACATACAATTCAACTGGGTGTGCTACCTCTACAACGATTTCCTCGTGAACTGTAGAGAAGCACAAGACCAGAGTAAGACATTCCACTATGCATGGATTCTGCTTCCAATTGTACTGGTCGCGTGGGAATTACTGGAGGACATTAAGTTTCCTCCGATCGCATCAGATATGCTAGAAGCAACAAAGTTCACTTTGCTCTAAGCCACAAAGGACCCTGAAAGGGTCAAGGATAGTAAGATATTTTGGGTACT
The DNA here is from genome assembly GCA_031772625.1 of Pinus tabuliformis. Lineage (NCBI taxonomy): Eukaryota > Viridiplantae > Streptophyta > Pinopsida > Pinales > Pinaceae > Pinus > Pinus tabuliformis. Next base: position 958,872,878 of record CM062815.1, read on the forward strand.
AATGGAATCGAGAATTCGTGTCGCGTTATCACCAACTCTCTTTGAGAAGTTGGCAGAATATGTGGATTTCAAGGCGGACTTCCACTGTGTCTCCATGCAGGCGTGAAAGGACCCTGAATAAAAATGGTATGATCTTCCATACCTGGCAACAGAGGATGCAATCGCGGCGATCCTCAATCACTGGCCACCAGAGTGGCGCACAACCTTATATTTATCCACAAGATCTAGCAAGTCCAAAGGAAAGAATTAGAAGGAAGAGGCCTGGTTGAAGATGTAGGAGCTTGCCGACGGGAGGAAAAAGGAGGCCGAGGAAAAATCCAGAGCAGAGCGCGCTGCTAAGGAGCAGGTAGAAGAGAAGAAAGATGAGGAAAAGCGCAACTCTGACAGGAGTCAGAAGTCTCATTCGCTGCAGACGGAGGATGAAGAGCAGCAATTAAGATAGGCTGGTGCATACTTGGAGACTACTGCATTTCGGGTTAAGCATACTAGGGAGCAGGAAAAAGAAGGGCTACGGAAGAAGTCCAAGGCTAATAAATCATCGATCGACCCGATCACTTTGATGGAAGGTGATCTGAATGAGATCGAGGAAACAAAGAGGGATGTGATCGCGGAAGTGATGCAACAATTTGAGAAGTAGAAAAAATAAGCCTTGGTCTCCATTCAGACGGGTCTGCATGAGCTTCAAATCTAGGCTACTCAGGACTGGTGTAGGGCAGGGCATCACAACTTCAATTAGTTTGGCGTCGGGGACCCCAGAAGCAGTGGCAATGGTTTGCTCTATCGACCCCCGGGTTGTCGCGTTTCTGGATGGAGCATTGAAGGCAAAAGCAGAAGCTGACAAGGCCACCATCAATGCTCTCAAGAATGTTGGGTTGAACTTGGTTGTGCTTCCTAGTGAAGCCCTTCAAACCCTACAAGACAGTGTGATCGTGGAACTTCGAGTCTGAGAACAATGCACGCTAAATGTTATCAATGAAAAGAAAGTGAAAAATGCCCAGATGTTTGTGGAGAAGACTTCCAAGATTGATTTCCTTAAGAATATTACGGAGAAGAATGAGCGCACCACAATCATGGTAGCTGAAGCATGCAGAACCGTTCGGGAGATGCATATCCCAAAAGATGTGCTAGACGCCAGGTTTTAGAAGCTTGTTGTAGGTGTGCGCAATGCTAGGACAGAGCTGGCTAAGGTTCAATTTGATTTGACCCTTAAGATCACAGAGCTTGAGTTGAGGGCCCAGCCTTCTACTCCACCAAAAGTTAAAGAGCAGTGTAAGGCTACTATTAAAGATGTAGTTGCAACAATGGATGATGCAGTGAAGGATTGCACTACGCTCTTCGAGCAGTCGCTCGAAGTAGTTAGTAGTCTGCAGGAAGATCCCAACTGCAGAGATTAGAGACCAAGGTGAGGGAATTACAGCAGAGGTATGATGAGGTCAAAGTGACGGTGCACATTATCGCCCTTACACAAAGGTTGGCAAAGCTGTAGGAAGCAAAGGCACTGAAGGAACTGGTGGACACAACACAGCGCAGGGAGGCCATACTAAAGGCCAGATTAGGGCCTTGGCTAGATGAAGCCTATGTGCTCACAACCACCATTGAAGTAAAGCTGGCGAACCTGTAGAAAACATAACAACAAATCAAGGCAGATAGCACAAGACCAACAACGAAGTAGCTGGTGGAACAACTTAAGCAAGCGGCGACGTAGTGTGCTGCCGAAGTTGCAGTGGTACAAGTAGAGTTGGGAGGTCTTCGTGACAAGATCTTTGCGCCAACAAAGTGACTTAGGGGCGACTCACCATATTTGTGTGGGGGGCCTGTTGGGAATGGGTCCCCTAGGGTCATTTTTGGGGTTAAAAACCCAAGTTTTGCATAATAAATGTAAATTCTATGCATTTTGTGGCCGTAGAGTGCGAAGATGTAAAATTCAATAAGGTTTTCTGCCATTATTTTACGTAACTTGTGTTGGCCTCAAGAGATCCACCCATGGTCTGTGGACCATGGGATTGTACAAAAAGGGAAGTCTTAGAAGATTCTAAGGCACATTTTTTGGGAGTCTTGTTATGTTTTAGTTAATGGGTTTGTAAGAGCTAAGAGAGAAGAGTCTTAGTGTAGGAAAGAGGCTTTGCAACTATGTGCGTAGAGGCCTAGGGTAGAAGTCTGCAGCTGAGTGCGCAAACCCCTGCAACTGTGTGCGCAGGGTAGTTGGAGTCTGTAAAGAAGATCTGAACATCAATAAAGAGAATTATTCTGGAATTATCTGTGTATGAGCTATTTTACTTATGTTATAAATGCATGCGATTATGTTATGATGAATACTAGGTTTATGTTTTAATGCTATATTGATGCACAAACCTATATGTTTTACTTTTTTGTATGAACGCAAGTAAGAATATCTGTTTACGCGAAGATAATCGTAATACATGTTAAAATTATCCATTACTTAAGCTAATCTGGGTAAATACAACAATGGAAGTAAGTACAGAGGCGCGTAAGTGTCTGATCCACCTATCTAGGGTATGCGAAGGATGATCGTAGACCTTCATGAGGTCTGAAGGATGAATAAGAGAAGTATATTGATAAGCCATAGAAGGCTTATCAACCTATGCGAAGGAAGCTTTAGGGTATAAAACGACATCACTACTGTCTCTGGGTGCGGAAACGTGGTTCCTGCATCCCCCCATACTGCTTCGGGTGAGACTTCAGTCTGCGCTCCGCGGGTTGATGCCGAAAGGGCCAGTAGTGTAGGGATTTTCTTGGCTAATTAATGTTGAACCTGGGTCAGGGCCCATCAAGCCAACACACTGGTAGAATCCAACTTCTCTGTTTTGGTTAACTCCTTTCATGCAAGGCCTTGGTTCTTCAGGGAGTATTGATTCATCATGCAGATCACCTTGGCCTTCCCACTTACCCCATGAACATCCATGGTCCCCTTTATACCTTCTCAGTCAAACATAACATAATATTTAGCATAATCATAATGTTTCGAGATGGGAAGGGTAGTGTAGCTTGCGAGCTTAAGATTTTCAGAGTATAAGTTTTCATCTTTGGTGTTGCTCCACTGCCAGCAGGCCTGGAAAGTACCCTAACGGAGTCACGCATGAACAAAAACATTTCTCTGTTTCCACCAAGCCTAGATAGTAGCCCAACAGAGTTTCTTGCTTCACCTTTGTGTGTAAGAAGCCTTTCTCTTCTCTTTCCTTCATTTATTTTTTAAAGAGAACTATGCATTGGCACTTATTTATTTTGGGGCATAAGAGTTTGTTCCTTCAGAGAAGAATATAGAGACCTCTGATTTAGGTTTTCTCATTTAGGTTTTCCCCTTCTCTGTTTCTACTAGTTGGATAAGCTTGAGAATGCCAAAGAAGAAAAATCGAGTATAGTGTTATAGACATTTTTGTGCCTTACAGCATGAAGCATGAAATGTCGATAATCTGAGGGATCCAAAGTCCCTAAACATGTTGTTCCTACCCCTAGAGGAACAAGGTCAGCAAACCACAGCACTGAAAATCAGTTCTCCACCTGAAAACACTCAAAAACAAGCTGTTTCTGGATCATGTCAGCTGCTCCACTGAGCATCTGCGCTGAATGTCAACTGCTCCACTCTGTACCTGCGCCGAATGTGAAATCTAATGAAGGCTACCTGCGTTGGGCGAGATTGGCCAAGTGGCACAGTCATTCTGCAAGGTGTCAAATGCCCAGGAAGCTTCCAAACTGACACTTGGATCAGGGAATTCGCCTTGTGATGAGTAAGAGGATCTAGATCTCCAAGTGGAAGCACGAAACTCCAAGTGGACTCAAGAACTGAAGTATAACTAAAGTGGGAGAGGACACTAGTCAGCTTCATGCCAGCCTCAAGCTGACTCATCCTTTCTCCAAATCTCCTATATATAGAGCTCTCTCATGAGGTCTAAGGAGGCTGGAATTTTGTGCAAGTAAGGAAGTGCTGTTGGTTTGTGTATAGAACTATTGGGTGATTGCTTTGAAGGAGGTGAAGAGGAGATTTCTTTCTGCTGGGAGGTGTTGCTGGATTGGGCCTATTATGGTTGTAACACTCTCAGAACTTTACTTCTTCCATTAATAAAGTATTTGAGGTTCTTCTATATGCATGTGTCTCTATGGTGAATTGATGCTTGTATATTTGATTTATTCTAATCCTTGAATCAGTTATGGATGTATGCTTCTTGTAGTTTCCTTTCTTTGTGCTTTTACAGGATCTCTGTGTAGCTGGGCCGGTGAAAGAGCAAGGAGCTAGGAGCAAGCAGCAAGAGGGAAGATTGGATCAACCATTAGCGGAAGATAACGGTTAGTGGATCCCTTTTCTCTTCTCTCTCTCATCTCATAAAGAAGTAATCTTGAATAGCTTTGTATTCAGTTGTTGCTGAGGTACTATCACCCTTAGAGTGGGATAGGGTCATTCCGTATTGGATACTTTTCCCGACAACAAATTGGCGACTCCGCTGGGGAACGTATCTTGTTGGTTGTTTGTGTTTTTTGCTATTCATTTCATCAACAAAGGGAGTACCAAATCGAACTGTGTTTGAATCTTTCAAATGCAAAGTAGAGGGCAACTACTCTAGCTCAGTTTCTGGGCAAGTTTATGATTTGAAGAGCTGATCCACAAGGACTCTAATAAGCTCTTAGTGATAGCTTTTCATCCTCCTTGTCATCCCTTAGTGTGTCCTTGACTGATAGCTTCTGATTTGAGCAAAAACTGTGAATTTTTGAGCAATCTGTGACCCGGAAACCACCAGAAACGAAAGTTTCGTTCTTCAGTGCAGGCTGTACAAAGGCTGTTTGCATTTCAACGCAGTTCCCGAAGGGGCTACCTGCGCTGAAGGTCAAACAGGCAGTGTTCCACCTGCGCTGGACCAGTCCTGCCTTGTGCTGCTGGGGTTTCCTGCTGTTTCTTGTCCTGTTTTCACTCTTGTTTTTGCTGTTTGTTACCAGTCAGTGGGCCTATCTGAAACCAACTTTCCTTGTCACTATTCCGCCTCAGTTGTATAAAGAAACTGTGTTTGTTCTTTGTGTATTTCTTGTACATTTACAGTTTCCCATAACGAAAGTGAACTAGTCTTGCTGTGACCTCTTAGATCTAGACCTATGATAAAGTGTCGTTTTGATCTTAAGAGTTAGTTTGTTTGTTGTTCATAGCTGATTGAGCTTTTGCTTTCATCGTATGGTTTGAATTTATATATTTCTAGTGTCGAAACAAGTAAATCTTAAGGTGTCTTTTGATTTTGGACAAGCTTGTTTGCTTTCACTTGAAATTGAATTCAAAATTATACAACAGCTTTCTTTCTGCATTACGCCAACATTAAGAAAGAGAAAAGAAATACTTGCATTGTGCATGTGCATTATGACAGTTTGCATGTTGATTTAGGGAAAAATGCATTAGTGTGTGCTCTATGATCTGTGTGAAAAGGTGTTATCTTTCTTTTCCCTCAGTAGTTAAGGTTTTCAAAGTTGAAAGATTGAAAAGCTTGCTTATCATCTTAGACTGCATTTAGGAGTGTTATCATACATCTCGTGGTGATCCATAAAGGCAAACTGCTAAACAAGATCAACCTTAAAATAAATTGAATTTACATAACAACGCATTGAAACATAACGCAAACATCTAGAGGTCTAAGCTAGAGACGTGTTCCGGCGTCGTTAAACGTGATATCTTAGCGTTGAGTGGTTGGGTGATTCCTCCACGGTGAAGCGATAAGTATCAATACGGACTTGTGCTCCCATGTACCGTCGCGTATATATTGGGAGACCCCTATAGGAATAAAGCCTTTATCCAATAGGAAACCGTGTCGGCCGCCCTACTGATCGCAATGCAGTGAACACAACATTCACGAAGATCGACCACTCGTACTGTAAAACGTATTCTGTGGTTTTGCGAAAAGTTTGGCACACCCTCTGCCTAGAACTCCAGAGCAGTTTCTTTTGGCCTTTTTCAAACTCTATAACTGAAAAAGTCCATCCGAGCATTTGTCACTTCGGGCTCGTTAAAACATCGAAGGGGACTAGAGTCATCTTTAGCTTTTTCTCGACTCTTAAAAAGTGAAAAAGCAAGTTGTGTCTAAGCGTCGTTATAAAATTTATTTTAAACGGAACATAATCACCTCCTATTCCCGCATTGATCTTAAGTTGAGAACATGGAACGCCCCAACCAAGGAACTCCACATGATGGAAATCCTAGTCCATTCTCCTCTTGGGGAGAAGTTGGTGCGCCCCACATGGCCACATTGTCGCTTCCAGGACTGACAATTGGCCTGCCTATTTGGCTTTTCTCAACTAATGTAGTTCAGACCACCATGGTTCCTGAACAGTCGAGTCAACAGTTAGATCAGTCTAGAGCTGCCCACCAGCCTTCAACTTCCTATAACTCTTCCTCCAATCCTTCATCTTCGAAAGGTAGAGCCGGCAAAAGCCAAGCTCCCATGGAGAAGAAGGAGAAGAAGAAGAAGGAGAAGAAGAAGAAGGAGCCTAAGGCGACTGGGGGCAAGCAAAAGACATCTGACAAAAACCCACACATAGCACAGACCGGGCCTAAATCGCCATGTGTCATATGTAGAGGAGACCACTTCCATAGAGATTGTCCCTGTATTCCCAGGATACTAAGGGACTGGTCCCCTCGGTTGCACAATTCGGGAGCATCAACCTCTGATAGCCATGTTGATTGCTTACCGTCAACCAGCGAAAGTGAAGGTTCAAGACGAAGAGGGGGAGCAAGATCCCCCTGCAGACTGTGTGAAGGCGGTCACGCCATCCACCGTTGTCCCTTCTTAGACGAAGCGAAGAGAGTTTTGGAAGATCGTCCGGTTTCACCTGTAATACTTCCTCCTGGATACAAAAAACTCGTGCCAAGTCCTTCGTTGGTTGAAAATATAGCTGGCCTGCTCAAGTGGTCAGCTGAAGCATCAGTCATTGAAAATGAACTTACTGAATCCAGACCAGACGAAAGTCTAAAGGTCGATACGGCAGTTGACCCGGTTCTTCCTTCAGAGGTTTCATCCTCAAAGGACACCGTCACTGAAGATTCATCTTCAAATGACACCCTCACTGAAGAGAATAAGGATGACACCATCCAGATTCTTTTCATCAACACAGATTCTGATGAGCATCAGGGCAATGCGCCCATTCCTTTATCGCAGGAAGGAACATCGTCAGGATCGTATCCGGCCGTGTATTCGGTCCCACCACCAAGAAACCTGGTTGTGTCCTTTGATTGGAACCAATTAGGCAGACCCCGGTTACCAGCCAGTATACCATTCAGAAACATAGTCCAAATCTACAGAATGGTAATGGCTGGAACTATCATTGATGAAGGGGCATCTGTGAGTATCCTTTCCTCTATTGCTTGGAAAGCACTGGGTTCCCCAGAGCTTTTGCCTGAGATAAGAAATCTCTCGGGTTTTGATAAAGGAACCAGTCGACCGTTAGGGATCCTCCCCAATGTACCTGTTACATTGAAAGGGAAGACCGTTCAGATGAACGTGATGGTCGTTCAAGGACCCTTGGATTATAACCTACTCCTTGGACGAGACTATATATATTGCATGGGAGCTGTAGTCTCCTCACTCTTTAGAGTAATGTGTTTTCCACACGAAGGAAGAATGGTCAAGCTCGTAGACCAACTTTCATTTCCAGGATCACGCATCACAAATAGTCAAATACCAACCCTCAATGGTCTATTCACCCAAGAAATGTCTCCACCCCCAGTCCTCCTTCCCGATGAGTGCGAGTGATTCGGAAAGATGGGACTGGAACCCAGGGGGCATGCATCCTGGTCTGCTTCGGGCAGAGGAAACCTTGGGTATAAAGTAGAATTTCCGCGAAGGAATATGACTAGTCCGTACCCCGTCCGTGAAAGGAAGAGGGGTTGTTCTGGAACAGGATTCTTTTGATAAGGTTACTTGTCTGACAAAGGTCATTCACCATTGTCCACTTCGGTAGACAGTGCCGAGGAAGTGTTTTCGTTTGATGGTGTTAACAAAACAATCTTTGGGTAACCAAGAAGAGGCAAGCCTCACCCTTTAAAACAAATGTTTTATCGGATAAGTAGGGGCAGCCTTGAAATTGTACTTTATACCTGGGGGCATGCAAACCTTTTGGAGTGCAAGCTAGGGGCGGTTATTTATCTGTTTTTGGGATTAACCGTTTCCGAACTTACATAAAGAAAGGATGAGATGGAGCATAGCTTATGTGAGGTGCAAGCTCTATAAAAATTGGAATCTTGCAGGAAGACATTTCTTATCTTATGACTGGTATATCGAGCAGTTTTACCGCGGAATTTATGCTCGTTAAAAAATAGAAAAGCGAGATCCGAGCAGTTTTAGCGTCATAGTTCATGCTCGTTAAAAAATAAACATAAGCTTTGAGCAAGAGTTTCCCCCAGAGTTCAAGCTCATTAAAAAATGAACCTATTCCGGTAAATAACCATTGTGATCGTAAATTTATTAGCCATAAAAGCCTTGGTCGTGTTTGCACCTGCCACCTCCATTTCATTTGGCCAATCTTTCACCTCCATATGATTGTTTACCCATTTTGTGGAACAGCTGCGAAGAGTGATTTCACTTAGCCATCCTTGTGACACTGCCGTGATTGGAAAATTCCAACCTGTACCTAGAATCCGCTGCTATCCCTGTTTATCACTCGTTCCTCAAAAGATGAGTCTTCTTTGAGCTCTTTTCTCCTGACTCGTAAAATATGAAAAGTTTGCCGAGTTTTGGCCTTCCAGCTCGTTAAAGTGACCGGAAGAGCTATCCCTCCTCTAGATTTTTATCTTTTTGGACTTGAGGGATTATTACACAAAAAGGTCGAGCGCTTGTTTTATTCGGCTCGTTAAAAGTATCGAAAACTCATCCCTTCTGTATTGTTTTATACTTTTTTGGACTTAAGGGATTAGATGACGAAAAAGGAATTTTGGAGTTAACTTTCTGTACCTTTTCAGACTCTCTAAAAATGAAAAGGACCGAGTTTTCCTTGTCGTTAGACTCGTTAAAATGATTAAATAGCGACAAACTTGTCTTTAGACGAGAACGAGTTTCCCTATCGCTAGGCTCGTTAAAACATAGCGATGGGCTTGCCCGAAGGGCAGGTTATAGAACAAGCATATGTTATCCTCCTCAAGCTTGACAAAAATAAAGAGGTACTGGTCAGAAATGACTGGGGAAAAATTGGGAGAACCTCAAAGCTTTAATGGTAGCAAGTCGCTCTTGAACATGACACTTTGTCCTCCGTATCACATCGGGTTGGGTTGTTTCATTCACCGGTCTCATCACCATGGTCCTCGCCAAACCATCCACATTTGGGGTAATGCTACCGATCCATCACATCAGTGTCGTTATATGTTCAAGAGATGTGTTCAGAAAGAGTCAACCGTGTCCCATCCACTGCCATACATTATCCTTCATCCACCCATGATCGCCACCCTGAATCATATCTCACAGATTGTTTTCACCTCCACTAAAATCATTAGCTCCGTTCCGTGTCACTGATGTGGGATTCATTAAGGCCCTCCTTTGACGGATCGCTTCTTGTCGACTTCAGCTCATTATCCAAGAAGTTGATCTAGGAACAAACCCCCCAGTACTTTGAAGCTTGCATGCCTCAATGGCAAGTTTCTCACTTCCGGCGACAGGTATACATCAATGACCTTCGACCAGAAGATTTTGCGTGGTGTTCGACGCCAAGTCCTTTATTCACACCACGTGAATTGTACTGCAGTACCTTGAGGGTCATTGTCATTATTGGTGATTCCTCTCGCGCTTGTTAACGGTTTACATTATTGACCGGTAATCAAGCGATGTCTTTCCATGTTCGACTTCAGCGCAATTCTCACATGGATCGACTTGTACTTAGAGTGAAGATCGAACGAGTTTGAAGACCCCGGATCTAGTTTCATCCATCCGGGCTGCGATATATATTCAGGATATAAAGACATTTGTTATGTACATCATTGCAGCAGATGATCATCCTACTCAAAGGATGATAATTTCAGCAGAGAATTATCAGTCTACCATCAGACGATCGTCTGTTCTATGTACCAAAATGAATTTATAAAGCTGAGCATGGGAATGCCCGCCTCAGCTAGATCATGAAAGCAGAATGAAAAAATAATGTATTGTATTGTATTTTATTACAGGTCACCTCTCAGCGATTGAATGAACTTCGGATCCTCCTGATAAAGCATTTCACCCGATAAACGACCTCATACTTTAGGGGGCAACTGTTATAGACATTTTTGTGCCTTACAGCATGAAGCATGAAATGTCGATAATCTGAGGGATCCAAAGTCCCTAAACATGTTGTTCCTACCCCTAGAGGAACAAGGTCATCAAACCACAGCACTGAAAATCAGTTCTCCACCTGAAAACACTCAAAAACAAGCTATTTCTGGATCATGTCAGCTGCTCCACTGAGCATCTGCGCTGAATGTCAACTGCTCCACTCTGTACCTGTGCTGAATGTCAAATCTAATGAAGGCTACCTGCGCTGGGCGAGATTGGCCAAGTGGCACAGTCATTCTGCAAGGTGTCAAATGCCCAGGAAGCTTCCAAACTGACACTTGGATCAGGGAATTCGCCTTGTGATGAGTAAGAGGATCTAGATCTCCAAGTGGAAGCAAGAAACTCCAAGTGGACTCAAGAACTGAAGTATAACTAAAGTGGGAGAGGACACTAGTCAGCTTCATGCCAGCCTCAAGCTGACTCATCATTTCTCCAAATCTCCTATATATAGAGCTCTCTCATGAGGTCTAAGGAGGCTGGAATTTTGTGCAAGTAAGGAAGTGTTGTTGGTTTGTGTATAGAACTATTGGGTGATTGCTTTGAAGGAGGTGAAGAGGAGATTGCTTTCTGCTGGGAGGTGTTGCTGGATTGGGCCTATTATGGTTGTAACACTCTCAGAACTTTACTTCTTCCATTAATAAAGTATTTGAGGTTCTTCTATATGCATGTGTCTCTATGGTGAATTGATGCTTGTATATTTGATTTATTCTAATCCTTGAATCAGTTATGGATGTATGCTTCTTGTAGTTTCCTTTCTTTGTGCTTTTATAGGATCTCTGTGTAGCTGGGCCGGTGAAAGAGCAAGGAGCTAGGAGCAAGCAGCAAGAGGGAAGATTGGATCAACCATTAGCGGAAGATAACGGTTAGTGGATCCCTTTTCTCTTCTCTCTCTCATCTCATAAAGAAGTAATCTTGAATAGCTTTGTATTCAGTTGTTTCTGAGGTACTATCACCCTTAGAGTGGGATAGGGTCATTCCGTATTGGATACTTTTCCCGACAACATATAGGCATGAGGTTTCTAGACTAGACATGGGTTCACGGTTGGACCAAAACTCTTCTTATCGACAGATCGTATTTTCCGTGGAACTTCATCGGCCAAAAGGTGTAACCAACACAAGGAATACTGACAGATGACTAGCCAAATGTTGAAGTGTCACAAGACTCTTTATAGTTCGGCCACACACATACTAAGAAGTCAAACAGGTCCAGGCACAACACTTATTCGCATAATGGAAATGAAAGGAAAAACTCAACAAGAAAGAAATCAAGACAAAAGAAAGAAAATATAGAACCAGGAAACAAAACCAGAAGACAAGAAAACAAATGGCTAAAGAAAACATGGTGTAGAACCAGAATAAGAAAACAAGGACAAACTACAAGGAATGAGTGCAGAATGGGTGCAAGAGAGGGAAATCTAGTATGCAACTAATCCTACTCCTAACCTAATAGCTAGAAGGTTGGGTCATGTATAATCAAATTTCCATTGAAGCTCACGTAATTGTTCTTGACCTGCATCCATAGAGATACGAACAATTAAAATAGATATAAAGCATTGTGCAACGAAAAAGATAAAAACTTGAATAACTTACACAAGGAAGGTCTTGTCTGTGGGTAGAAAGGTGTGTCACAACCAATACTTTCATCCAATCCACATGCTTACCTTTTTGAAGAATATTGTTTTTTAACAAAACTCGGAAGCTTCTTGTGGATATGTACTCATCTACATAGAGCTCCTTAGCAAGCGTGAGGAAATATCAAAACTTGTTGTTTGCTACAGAGCTTTCCAAGTAATATTGTTCCAACCATTCAACAATTGGATCATAAAATTCATGATGGCCTTCTTGAAAACTTTGAAAAGATGAGCTTTCAATTAAAATCATGGGATCATGATGAGAATATTGTGAGGAAAAATAGATCTGATCATACTCGACAGTCATGTCAAGACAGTGAGGACCTACCATAACCATCAGCGAAGGTTGAAGTGCCTCACCTGCTTGACAAAAATCTGAATAGAGAGATGTTGAACAATGAATATCAAGGGGTGTGAAACAACTGTCATTAGATGCACTGATGGGAAAATGATAAGTTGAATGATAGTCACCAAAGACAAAGAGATGATCAGATGAGATAATTGAAGCATCGGATTCCCAGTTTGAAATAAATGAAAAAAATTCAATTTGAACAATCTTGCAAATACTCTAAACAATCGAACCAAGTTCCTTACAGGCTAGATATGACAAACCACCTTCCTATAACTGGTGACAAATTGTACAAGCATCGTAGTCATCAAAAGAGTTTAAAAAGGATGCTAGTACCATGAATGCATGAGACCAGTTGGGACATGGTGAATGGATAAGAACATGATTCGTGTGACAACTTGTGCATTCATTATCACTTAAGGAGATTTCTAGTGTGATGAGAGGACATATCAAATTCACAAGAAGACCCACGAACTGACCATTTAGGTATAAATTCAATCAGCATGATTCCTTTAGGAAGAGAGGGTCTTTGAGATAATCAACTTCATAATTCCATGACTCTATGAGGGATGCACATTCCCAACCTGAGTTTGATGCGAGATATTTGCATGAAGATGAATGAACCGAAAAATATTCTTGAGTCTGGTCAGAAGTAAAATCTCGAGAGTTTGAAAAATTACATATGAGATACCAAACATCTTTGGGCTAGATATTTACGCTGAATGAAACCATGCAAAAATAAGGGTTGTGCGAGAGAAACCAAATCTGACTTAGTTCGAGGGGCTTACCAAAGTTGTGAGATCTTGACATAACCATCAATGGAAGTTGAAGTGCCTTGATTCCCTAGCAGGTTTCGGAACTTCCCAGGATTGTAGAATCACATTCTGAAGCTTGAACTAAATCATGCTTGGCTTCAGGATAGATGTTATTTTTGGTTTCAGTAAGACCACTTCTCATTGAATGGAAGCCATCTTTGTCACATAGTTTACCATATTTTTCAATTTCAACAACTAGATTGCTCAATTGGAGAGGCTCTTCTGATCGCAAATTCAAATATAAATGAATCAGTGGGATCTCATGAGTAATTTGATTTGAAGATTTGTCTTCATGTAGGATAAGAGATGACAAGGGATGGGAAGGGTACTCTATGATTTGACTGTTTTCAATGTCATCATGGATAGCCTCACCGCCTTGTGTAAATCGAGAGGATAACTCATCGGATGAATAAATTGAAGAGCATGGAGTATCTCCTGTAGGTTTTAACCCTGTACAAAAATTACCTGCATACGAATTCTAAAACATAGAAAATAAACAATGCGAGAGCATAACACATAAAACACATATACATAGAGATTTTCCCCTGGATCCCAAAACCAGGACTACCAGCTTGATTTTTCATTATATTCCTTTCAATGTTACAATACATATTTATAAATGCCGAAGCATCAAATACCATGGACCGAAAACCATAGGTAGGTTCACCCAACCTAATATAGGGTCCAAAATTTTTTTTCCCGAGGCGCTGCCCCGGACCCTGTAGAGGGGGGCTACCCGCCCCCCTCAAACCCCCCAGATAGGGGGGGCTACCACCCCCCCTGTGATCCCCCCGCTATGCAATTGGTGCAACAAAGGGGGGGCTCCGCCCTGAAATGCCCATTGTTTCTTTACACCAAGAGAACTTCTCAGAGCTCACAGATTTTGTCAATGCATCTGCAATATTCTTCAAAGTGTCCACCTTTACCAGCAACACCTTTTTGTCTTCTATCATATCCCTCACAAAGTGATACTTAACATCAATGTGCTTTGTCTTTGAATGATAAGCAGGGTTCTTTGCCAAGAAAATTGCACTTTGCCTGTCAAAGTCTATTCTTATAGCTCCCTGTACTAACCCCATACTTGAACACAATCTCTGCAACCAAACTGCTTCCTTGCTTGCATGAGTGGCTGCCATGTATTCTGCCTCTGTAGTTGATAGTGCCACTATAGATTGTTTCTTACTCATCCAACTGACTGCACCTCCAAATAGGTTAAACACATACCCACTTGTAGATCTTCTCTGATCCAGATCTCCAACCCAGTCTGCATCAACAAAGCCACGAATATCCAACACTCTGTCCAATCCTGGTCTTCCTTGGTAGCACAAACCATAATCACTAGTGCCACGCAAATACCTGAAAACCCGCTTCACTGCTGTCCAGTGCTCCTTCCCTGGTTTTGACATAAACCTGCTCAATACTCCCACTGCATGTGCAATGTCTGGTCTAGTACAGACCATTGCATACATCAGGCTACCGACTGCACTCGCATATGGAACATGGGACATGTCCTCTTCCTCTTCTTGTGTCTTGGGACACTGTTCAGCAGATAACCTCACACCTACAGGAATAGGAACCTTCACCGGTTTACTATCCTGCATATTAAACCTCTGCAGTATTGTCTCGACATACTTCCTCTGGTTTAACCAGAGCTTCCTCTTTGCCCGATCTCTTTTAATTTCCATGCCCAAAATATAGTTTGCAGCACCAAGATCTTTCATGTTGAATTTGGAGGACAATTGGGTCTTCAAATCCTGGATAATTTCTTTGTCATTTCCAACCAGCAACATATCATCCACATACAAGACCAGATAAATAACACGGTCACCAATTAATTTAAAATACACACAGTGATCTGCTTTGTTTCTGGTGAAGCCAGGTCCCCATATAAATGTATCAAATTTATGATACCACATCCTTGGTGACTGTTTTAACCCATACAGAGACTTCTTTAACTTGCATACCAGTTCTTTCTTACCCTTCACCGCAAAGCCTTCAGGTTGCTTCATGTATATTTCCTCTTCCAAATCCCCGTGAAGAAATGTTGTCTTCACATCCATCTGTTCTACCTCAAAATCAAAAGCAGCAGCAATAGATAAAAGTAACGTAATAGAAGTTACCTTGGCAACAGGAGAAAAAATATCACCAAAATCAATTCCCGGCACCTAGGAATAACCTTTTGCTACCAACCGAGCTTTGTATTTCTCCACCTTCCCTTCTGCATTTGTCTTCTTTTTGAACACCCATTTTCTGCCAATGGGTTTCCTTCCAGCCGACAACTCCACCAGATCCCAAGCCTCATTTTTGTGCAAAGATGCCATTTCATCAACCATGGCCTCTTTCCAGAGTTTTCCATCCTCTGAATCTACTGCTTCCTTCACAGTTCTGGGATCATCATCAGTAATAGACAAAGCAAAATTTGAACAGAAAGCAGAAGGACTATACCTTTCTAGTTGCCTTCTTTCTGGAACTGATCTTCTCACAACCGGAGTTTGTGGCTCTTCATCTTCTGATTCATCCTCTGCTGCAGAGTCTGATTCTTCCTCCTTTAGCTCAAACTCTATCTTCTCAGGTTCCTTTGGTTGGACTTCATGTTCAATAACATCTTTTACCTCTCTGAACACCACATCTCGGCTGTACACAACCTTCCATGTGACTGGGTTCCAAAGCTTATAACCCTTTAAACCATCCTTCTACCCAATAAAGATGCAATTTTCAGATTTACTATCCAACTTGGTTCGTTTCTCCTTTGGAACATGTACATATGCATCACATCCAAATACCCTCAGATGTGAAAGAGAGGGTTTCTTACCAGTCCATACTTCTTGTGGAGTCTTATCCTCCAACGCTGATGAAGGTGACCTGTTGACCAAGTAACATGCAGTATCCACCGCCTCTGCCCAGAATTCCTGTCCTAACCTGGCACCACTGAGCATGCTTCTTGCCCTTTCCGTCAACGTCTTGTTCATTCTTTCTGCGACTCCATTTTTCTGAGGTGTATATGGAGTAGTCTTCTGCCGTGCTATACCACACTTCTTACAGAATTCTTCAAATTCCTTGCTGCAAAACTCTCCACCATTCTCTGTCCTCAACACCTTTATCTTCTTCTCTGTCTGATTTTCCACCAGAGCCTTAAATTCTTTAAACCTGTCAAAGACTTCATATTTCTTCTTAAGGAAATATATCCATGTATTCCTTGAGAAGTCATCTATAAATGATACATAGTACACAGATTTACCCAGTGATGGAACCTTCACAGGTCCAAACACATCACTATGCACAAGCTCTGATACCAAATGTAGGTTTTAACCCTGTACAGAAATTACTTGCATACGAATTCTAAAACATAGAAAATAAACAATGGGAGAGCATAACACATAAAACACATGTACACAGAGATTTCCCCTGGATCCCAAAACCAGGACTACCAGCTTGATTTTTCATTATATTCCTTTCAATGTTACAATACATATTTATACATGCCGAAGCATCCAATACCATGGACCGAAAACCATAGGTATGTTCGCCCAACCTAATATAGGGTCCAAAAAAAAATTTCGGGGGCGCTGCCCGGGACCCCGTAGAGGGGGGCTACCCGCCCCCCTCAAACCCCTCAGACAGGGGGGGCTGCCGCCCCCCCTGTGACCCCCCCGTTGCACAATCGACGCAACAAAGGGGGGGCTCCGCCCCCCCTCTAACCCCCGGTTCACTACGTAGGTTAGTCATGGAAAGAATATAACACAACCCAACATCTCCATCGCAAGAAGATGTGTTGCAAATGGTAGGACACAAGGGATAGTGAGGTGAAGAGGAAGTTTCGATATGAACATCTTCTTTGACTGAACCAAATTCTATATCTAAATCAAAATCTTCATGAGAAACCAAAAGATCATATGATGTGCTTGGGAATTCATCACGACATATGAAAATAGAGTTATCATCATTGGAATGATCACTGCCCAAGGTTGGGGGTTGATTGAAAGAATTGATTGTATTGGATTTTCCACCGAGATTAGCAGATTGAGAATCATTCAAGAATGGAGACTCATTGTTTTGACATGGAATATTCTGAAATAGAGAGGAAATATTGGAAGCGTCTTCACCTTGCTGCTCCTCTACCTGAGTATTGTGACTACTTTGTACCTAATTGCAATTTTAGGCAACAACTCGAGAATCAAGAGAATGTGAAGAAATAGTTGGTGAAGCAGATTGATCAAGCGGGTCATGGTACAAAGAGTCAGGATATGTAGATGATAGAGGACAACAGAAATCTAGATTAGCTTTGAGACTAGAGTTGTGAATGGTGACATCATCTTGCGGAATGGAGGAGTGAGTCTTCATCGTAGGCTTCATGAGCCATTCTAGAATTTCCTCCATTGAAGCGGAAGAAGAGTGAGAAGATGGACTGGACATTTGATTCACATATTTCCCAGTTTTACAATCACTGCAAGGGGGCACCCTCATCGGGACCGGAAAAGGAGGAGGACAAAGCACAAAAGGGGTAGTAAGCTCCTCCTCTGAAATTTGAGGTGCCTCATGATTCACAAGAGTTAGGGAAGAAGAAAAATCAGGAGGTTCAGGCTCACCGTATGAAGAGACATGAACCAAGCGCTCAAACTCTTGTTTCAAGAAATCCTAGTTCAAATGTTTTTCAGGAATTTCACAACAGAGGTGAAGGAACCAATTAGAAAAATCCTCAACTGATTCATCAGGCTTCATTCTTAAACGATTGATTTTTCCACAAACATCTTGGTAGTTATACTTATCAAAGGCTTGATGGATCTCCCTGAGGAAATGATGAAGGGAATGGACGGAAGCAGGTGGAAAGGTATGGAACCACCGATTAGCACGACCTTCAAGGGTGAGGAAGAAAACCGCACAAGCAAACCATTCATCATTGATTTCGTAAGATTCACAAAATTTAAGAAAATCGAAAATGTGCTTGGTTATGGATGTTCCATCATCACCATCAAACTTTAACAAGGACAAATGAGCAACCCCATGGGTGTACAATTTGTGTATGAGCCATTTTAGATTAGATATTCAAACCATATGCAATGGGATCATCTTGTCATATAGCCCTCCTTCTAGCTCCATTTTGTTGATGGTGCTGGAAATCCGTCAACCAAGGGGATCTCCCCGATATAAAGTTCCAATTAGACCTCTCATTGTTTGGTGTAGGATTCTCATCCGGTATAAAGGTCCAATTTCCAAATCCTCAAAGATCTGACTTGGCTCTAACTGTCAGCACAGGAGAGTGATGCAATGGTGTCTCCAAACAACAAGGTGAGTGTGTAGTGCAACTGTGTCTAGGTTATCTTATTGCAAAAGGGGGAGAAAAGTGAACCTCTAAGTGAGAGGAAATAGTACCACCTAGGAAGAAACACACATGAACCAGAAAGGCTTATCCAACAACTAGCGTAATAGCCCATAGAGGACATAATAGTCATTACAACCAATGAACTAGGGAAGATCCATCTAACATCCAACGGAATAGTCCACAATGACTGTGATGGTCGTTATAACCGATAAGCAAGGAAAGGTTTGTCTAGTATCCCGCGGAATAGTCCACAAGGATGAGACAGCAATGAAAACCATTACTGTGCATTCCCAACAAGATAAGCACTAAAATAACCGAAATACTTCAATTATCTTAGTACATGTGAAAGCAAACATGAAATACAAACATTCACAAAATATTCTTACAAATATTCACAAGCCATGCATGAATACGTGTTGGCCTAAAAAGGCTTTTGTAATTAACAAAAATTTCCAAGACACATATTTACATTGTACATCACTAGCCCCAGTAGTGGGACGCTGGAGCCACTACTTTTTCCTCAAAGAACTAACTAATTTATCTAATACTTTGCGGGAGGAGCCAAGGTGAAAAGTCCTTTGCTCATACAATGAGGGGGTATATATAGCCAAGGGTATTTCTTCCCCCTTATGACTCTTTGACTAACCTCATGATTGTTCAACTTCTTATGACTTTTCAACTTACATGACTCTTCATATTCTTGTGTGTCCATTGGACTTTCACTTTAAAATACATTTGATTCGCAATATACATGGCCCATAGTAGTGATGTGGCATATGACAACTCATGACACAACTTGACATGACACTATTTTGATGGACTGGCTTGATGATGTGGAAATTTCAAGTTGTTTTTGTTGTAGAGTGATAGATGTGTTCTTGGATATGTTTTCTTTTCTCCTCCGCATAGCTTGATAATGCGGGGTCTTCAATGATCTTTGGTCTTGGCAAGTGGTTACACACTTGTGTCCCTTCGCTTGCTCTTGGTATGTTCACTTCTCCATTCAGCTACAAGTGAGTCTCTAAGCATGCCTCCCTCCTTATTCTTCATCATCTCGCCATGGCTTGATAGTGTACATGCTCCTGTAATTCACTCATGACGGTATTACATCAATCTGAAAACTCCCTAGTCTAAAATGATGCATTACTATCCATGAACTGAGTCCAGGACAAGTGACAGGCTGGGAGAGAGGTCCCAGTAACTTCACATTATGCAGTTGTAGGTGACAGGGAGAGGGCTTGATCATTAAGACTGCACAAAGCGCATCTTAGGCTTGACTGAGGAAATTTTTAGCACAGTCCCCACTAGGGAGAAAAATTGTGCAGTGACGTCTTGGAGTCAGAATTGCGTAGCTCAAGCCAATAGTGGTTAATGCGGGATGATGCCATGAAGGGTTAGTTATGCACAATTTTCAAATACAAGGATGATTGGGCAGTAGAGAGGCCTAGAGGATAAATCTATGTAGTTCTTGAGGGCAATGAGCTCCGGCTGAGGGAGGACACTGGAAGACACCTCTGTGTAGTTCTAGAGGCCAAGGGATGTTGGGTTCTCTGCACATTGTGGGGTTCCATCAGGCAGGGGGAAAAGCTTGAGGACTGATAGTGAGAAGTGCGCAGTTCAAGTCAACAAGGTCACAACACTAGGGCTTGAGACTGTGCAGTTTAGTCAGGGTCCAGTGCAGCTAAGTTGCCCAGTTGGGAAGATTTTCAGAAAAATGGCTAAGTGCAGGAGGAAGATAGAATTGTGATGATCTTGAACTTGTGACCACACACTTAGCATACTTCTATGACATGACAACATAGACCCCCAAAGCAACAAGAAATCATTTCCCTCTATGTGATTGTCTCATAACAAAAAGCGACAAGTGTGACACTTTAGATAGAATTTAGGACGACTGTGACGATACTTGTGCGACAGTGTTCAAGACTTTTTGCATGAGTGCGACAAATGTTTACATGGTTAGGACAACTCATATACACAAAGGTCGACCTTCGAAACCACTAGAAAAGACTCGCAAACATGACATAAAAGTAAAACATGCCAAAAGACGACAATTGATCCAATAAGAAAAAGGGAACAAAACACTTAGAGGAAACACATCGAATGATTTTGAGTGTCTTCAACCGTACATGTCATTGAAGACATAATGAGAAGACGATGGTAAGTTGTCGTTCATCCTATGCTAAGAGGTGTATTTCAACTTCATGAAAGATATGCTTTATTTTTCATACCTACGCTCCAAAGGGTTGTGAATCAGATGGAGTCGTCATGTGGTCTCGATCTTCTATCATACCATGGGTTCCTTGGTCTTCTTCTCTGATAGTTATCTTTTCTCCTTAGCTCCTTAGTGTCATCTAGCATGTCTTCCTTCTTCATCTCCTTCTTCATCATCTTGCCTTAGCCTGGTAGAATTATTGTCTCTGTAATTTACTCATGACAAGATGACTTCGGTCTGGTAAACCTCTAGTCTAAGATGTTGCATGATAATCCACTGAATGAACTAGAACTGGTGTAAGGTGAGGGGGGAGAAGGCTTAGTGACTAGGTTGGACTAAGGGAAAAGACTTCAGAGTGCTCATTGAGGGAAAGATTTGCACTGTGCCTAGTAAGGGACAAAATTGTGCAGTTCAAGCAAGCAGTGGCTGTTATGGGATGAGGCCCTAGAAGACAAATCTATGCAGTTTTTAGAGGCAAGGGGGACTGGACAATAGAGGGTCCTGGATGAAAAATATACACAACTTTCAGAGGCAAAAGGGACTGGGTAGTAGAGGGGCCAGGAGGACAAATCTACACAGTTCTTGAGGGCAGTGAGCTCCAACTGAGGGAGGGTCACTGGAGGTAGACTCTGTGCATTTTTGCATGCCAAGGGATGTTGGGATTTCTGCGCATTGCGTAGTTCCAACAGGCAAGGAAAAATCTTGAGGGTTGTAGATGTGAAATGCACAATTTAGGAAGGTTTGATGAGGCTAGGTTGCAAAGAGGCCTCCAGAATTTGGCTAAGTGTGGGATTAGTGGAACCGATGTGAACAATTATAGAAATTGATTGTGACCACACACTTGGACACTTAGAAATATAAAATAGATCATACATAACATATGAAAACATACTTCGCTTAATGCAACAACTTTTGTGGCAACTTACAACAAGTTCATCTCCGACAAAAGACTTTGGAGGATAATGACGACACTTGTGTAATAGTGCGTGAAACTTTTGAAATGAGTGATAAACATGTCTATATGATGAGAACAACTCATTTTCACAAAGATTTACCCTTGAAGCATAAAAAAAACTTCCCTTTGCATGACAAGCAATAACTCCCATACCTTATAAAGATAAAAGAGTGAACGACTCTTGAGACCGAAGAAGGGAGCTTTAAATCATCATCTTACCAATAAGTGACTAAGAAACAATCGATCATAGTGTTGGGCCCTGAATATTTCATATCATTCAGTATATAAAGAATATATTCATGAGTCATATTCCTGCATTTAAGATACTTTTCATAGTATTATACCATCAACTTCCACTAAATGAACCTCTTCTACCCTATGGTTAATTATGATGGATTTCTTATCTTTTTAATGATTAAATGTGTTTTTAACATGGTTTTATCAATGAAGGTTTACTAATGTGGTTATGTGGCCAAGAAGCATGTTCGAATATGGAAATCTCAGTGACAATTTGGCAGTTCAACAATTCGGTACTTAGTTCTGCACTTATGGAGGGAAAAAATTCAAAATTATAAAATATGTTTTTATTTTCTCTAGCATGGTAAATTAGGTTCCACATGGACCTAATATTTTCGTACAAGCCTTGGAATATACTCATCTCACACATGGGATCCTAGCACATGATTTAAGTTACAACCAAAAATATGTAACAGTTTTGAAACTGCCATGTTCCACCTTGATTTCCGAGTAGTTGGTGGAGAATATAAAGAATCCAATAAATGAGTTTGTGAAAAATATATTGATTTACTTGGATATAAAACCGTTTCTGAAAATTCAATACATTCACAAAGTTATAGTAGGTTCTTCGAAGCAGTTTTGTATAAAATTTCCGCAAAACTTAGATTGGCAAAACAATCTAAACAGTCATTTTTGGGCACGATTTCTGAGGCCATGGAATCGAATAAGGAAAATAAATAAATTTTTTGTTTATAATATAACCAATTAGGCTCCATATAAATATCTCCCTAAAATAAATCATGGTCGAGAAGATATGGTTAGTTCTTTAACACCAATTTGTATAAAATTGCAAAAAAACCAGAATTACGAGATTTTCTTCTAAAATTGTAAATTCGTTTTTTGAGTTTAGGGGATTGGAAATTATCCTTCCTCAATGGATTTTATGTATAAATAAATCCTCAAAGGGTAGAGGAAGAAGGTTGTTCATTATTGTAAGAGGAGTTTGTTCATTATTGTAATAGAGGAGATCAATGATTAGTTTTTGGAGAGATTTAGAGAGTTGATTTGTAACAGAGATTTTTGAAGTGAATAAAGAATTGATGGTTGCTGAATTGTGGTACATATTCTTAGCTTGATCTGAGATTTTCTTAGCAACACTAACTCCCTGGGAAGGGCCCCTCAGTGTGGGTAAGTGTTGTTATGTTTCATGTGTTTTGTAGATTAGTCTTATGTCTAGCAATTTAGTTTTGTTTTGCAATGATTTTATGTTAGATAAAAATTAGATCTATTTACTTTCATGCTTTCAATTTAGTGTTTAGTACTTCTCTTTAGGTTTAAGAAGTGAATTCCATTTGATTGCATATTTTATTTGATGTTCTTTTCAAATTTTCATTAGATTTGTATTTCACATAGTATTAGATTCATTGCTTTATTTTCATATATGTTAAGTAGAATGCATTAGGATCAAATTCAAATTGAGTTTTCTCAGGCTTAAAGAGTCAAACAAATTTAAATTGGTTTCTTAACATGTTTTAATATCTCGAATTTCAATTTACAGAATTTCCGTACTTAATTCAGTACTTATTCATAATTTCAAATTCTAGCCTTTCTGTACTTAATTCAGTACTAGGTTCTATACTAGAACAGAGTATTAAAAATATATGTAATTTGCAGTTTAGGATTATTTAATTGATTGAAGCTTTGCAGCTACTTGGTAAAATATTCCTACAACAAATAAGAACCTGCAATATATCTCTAAGCATGCTTAGCATTTATTTTTTGATAGTTTGTTAACAAATTTCTTTTAGTTTATTGCTTTGGTTTCTTTACTTGCCTCGTACACTTTTTCTTACAGTTGTCTGCGTTTACTTTTATGCAATTTACGTTTTTGCAATGTATTTAATGGGTTTCATCACTATAGGATTAAAATCGCTGAAGTCTCAAGACCTAATAAGCTACATATATAAAACCACATGAACATTGTTAATAAAAGATTGTGGTTCAAAACCTGATAAGCATTAGAGTCCCATAGTCCAATGATAAGTGATAATCCTTAATGATTAGTTCTTTCTAGTGTTAGTTGTTAGAATAGGTTAGAATAGGCTCTAATACTGCATTTCATGTGCTTGCATCTCTAAGTCTTACGACCCCGGATTGATAATTAAATGTTGGAATTAGAATACATATAATTCCACCAACATTTTTGGTGTTGTTGCCGGGGAGGTGCTAAAGGGATTAGAGCATAGTTTCTTTCACAAGTTTTTTGTGTGATATTAGTTGCAGGGAAACTAGAGGGCGAAGAGTGTACGGTAAGATGTGAGTGAAGAGCAACACATCCACTATGGTGGGGTTGCTCCAAAGTCTAGTTGTCTCTAATTGATTTTCTAGTTTATTTTTCATATGCATGGAATTAAAGGTAGGATCTAAAGCTTCATTTTTTTTTCTTTGCAAGTGTGGTTTCCTTTAGATTGATTCATGGAAAGAATAGAAGCCTAACTTGTGTGAAGAGATAAATTGGTGACAACAGGATCTTAGTAGCATGGTTTCGCTTCAAGTACATAATTGGTTTGCATGCATTTGTTTTATGTGTGTTTCCTTTTCAATTCTTTAAGATTTTTAAAATTTTTGATACTTTAAAGAAATCCAAACACTAATCCATGTGCAGGATAGGGATTAGCGACTGGCAAAGGAGTACTCAAGGAAAATCAATATTTTTGGAGAACTCTCTCAAATCCTAGCAGTAGCTAGGATATTTTCTTCTCAGGAAGAACAAATCTTGACAGTAGTCAAGAACTTATCTGCCTCTCCAGAAGTGATGGAAGAAAACAAATCCATGAACCACATCCACAGGAAGATCTTCACCCTTGCAATCTTGTTGAAGAAACTAAAGAATCATGGACCACATCCAATGGAGAAGCCATTAGAACCTAAGATTGAAGATTTTTTGACATGCCTATCTGCAGATCCTCTAAGAACACAAGAGGATAATCACCTAATGCTAGAAGATCTACATGGCACGGTAAAGGAGGATATGATAAATGAGCCAAATAAAGAGGTAAACCATGAGCATTTTGATTTTATTGAAAATTGGTTTCAAGAAACTATAAGGCCATATCACTCCTTCATTCTTCCTTACTTCTTGACATCATCATTAAAATTGTTGGTACTTCATAATCAGGTATGCATTGAGGATTATATTATGAACTTGAGTATGAGTGCATTTTTACACCTATTGTGCACATGGTTACATTGGAAATACTCCTATACTTGAGGAGAGGAATTTATTTTTCTTAGGTAGAGTAGGATAGTACTAAATAAATAAATAAGTGTTTCATATAATAGTTAGTTTAGTTATAAAATATAGTGCAACATTTTCTCATTTGTTTTGTATAAGTGGGAATGTTAACAATTAAAGACAACTAGTTGAAAGTTGAGGTCTCTATGTTTCTATTGCATAATTTTGTTGAGGTCTCTATGTTTCTATTGCATAATTTTGTGGAGGTCTCTTTCAGTTGAATAGTATTTTAATGAAGATTTCCATTCAATCTTATTTCCAACAACAACGTGGTTCAACTATTATTTTGTTTTCCCACTTATTATTTCTTTTTGATAGTTAGATTTGTTTATAGTTTTTCTTTTTAATAAAGTAATCTATGACCATTATGTTTGGAATCTTATGTGAAGTTGGAAATTATTGCATTACAACATTATCTGGTATTGCATACCAAATGTTTGACACCTTGTTTCAGCTAATGGGTACCCAAAATTTTGGTACCAATTTGTTATTTTGCAAGAAAAAGCAAGATTCAAGGATATTGTTCATTTGGGATGCTTAAATATTAGAAGAATATTTTCAAAATCGGAAAAGACATCTTCATCAATGGAATGGAACACTTAGGGGAGTATTTGATGTTATCTTTCTTTTTTCCTTAAGTTGTTAAAAATTATGCATTCATGATTTATCATTAAGACCAGTATTTCACAAAGATGATCGAATAAACAATCTTTTTCATAGAAGTTGAATCAAATGATAATTCCAAACTATTCATGGCTAATATATATTTTATGTTTTAGAATTTCATTTTTCTTATTCATATAGATTTCTGATTATCAATACAAAACAGTTGCTCAAAATATAGTTACCAAAGCATACTAAGGGGATTAAAACAAAGTTAAAAGGTCCATATAATGATACTAATGAAAAAAATGAACTTGAATACTATAACTATAACACCAAAGCATGATCTCCAAGCATCTTTATTATGACTTGCAAGAGAGTTGATGAAGTCTCTACTCATATTGGAACACTACTTTAAAGGTGAAGGAATACATGAAAACTCTTATTAGTGGGACTTTAGGTGTATTTTGGTTATTCTTTGGCAACTTCATCCATCTCACCTTAAAAATGACTCATTCATGCTATGTCCTTTGAGTACCTATAAGTACCTTATGCGTCTAAGATATTATGTAGGTAATCTAAGTCACTCTGAAAGGTATCATCCTATGCCTTTAAGGGGCTTTCTGAATTCGCTCTCCCATCTACCAATTGTGAAAGCAATGACCACAATCTAAAACTAAAATGGTAGGAAACATGAGACTAGAACCTTAAGTGTAAAATAAGTTTAAGAGGTTAATATGTCGAGGCTATGGATGTCTGTCGACAATGGGTACTGACCTGTGATACCATTGGGAAAACCCATCGGGGCTATGGACACTCGCGGGAAATGGGACATTCTACCTAAAGAAGTTTCAACCAAGCCAAGACTTTTTGTCTACACATATGATGGTTCCTATATAGTGTTAGAATAAAAGAAGCATGCGTGGATGAAGTCAAGGGTAAAAATGAACTCCATAAATTTGCTGCTAAAGAATGGTCTTAAGGTAATCTTGAGTCCTTTATCATTAGTTTTTCATACTATATCTAAGATCTAATTGTCTTAGAAGTGGGACCTATGATCACAAAGAATTAATGAACCTCAATTGCACAACTTATCTGTAATACTTGGATAACTATAAGACTTTGGGACTTGGTAAGTAATAACTAATTTTTTATTGGTTCATCATTTGTTGTGATCATAAAAAGTCTCCTACTTACAAAGAAGGAGAGCCCCTTAAATTTATAAAAGTTTTCTTTTACTTGAACATAAAATCGTTAAAGATTGATGAAATCATATGTAATGAGTGATTTGAAATTTCTTTTATGCTTGGTGTTAGATTAACATCATTTTAATAAATCCAAGATGAATTATTTTTGTTTAGTATTCATCTCATTAGTTCCATTGTTTTTTTCCAGGTTTCTTTGTACTAGAGACATCTCAGTAACCCTCCTCACTTCTTCAATGTCTCACCTTGTTTTCATGAGGACATGCAAAACCTCAGGCATGGGGGAGTGGTTGTCGAGATATTTTCAGCATCATCATTTCATCCTCTTTAGCTTCCTTCAGCATATCATATTGGCACTCATCAACTCCAGATCTTCCAGGTCATTCCAGACTTTCAGCCTAACTTTGCCTCATCTTCAGCTACATACAACTTCGATTGTATCCTGCAGTACAAATCAAAGTTCAAAAGGTATACTTGAGGTCAAACATGTTTAAAAGCTCTTTAGCTCGTTAAAATTTAAGGAATATTGATGATTAAGCACTTCTTCACCTTTCTTAAACCACCATTAAACCCCATTTCCAATTCCACTAATGAATATTTTAGTTTCCAAGTCCATATTTATTTAGTCATTATCTTCATTGTCACCCTATATCATCCATCATTCCTCCATAGTCCATATATTGTTTGCATGAGGGCATGCAAAGTCTTAGGCATGGGGGAGATGTTGGGCCCTGAATATGTCATATCATTCAGTATATAAAGACTCTATTCATGAGCCATATTCCCGCATTTAAGATACTTTTCATAGCATTATACCATCAACTTCCACTAAATGAACCTCTTCTACCCTATGGTTAATTGTGGGTTAATTACGATGGATTCCTTATCTTTTTAATGATTAAACATGTTTTAACATGGTTTTATAAACGACAATTTACTAATGTGGTTATGTGGCCAAAAACATGTTCGAATATGGAAATCTCAATGGAAATTTGGTAGTTCAGCAATTCGATACTTAGTTTTGCACTTATGGAGGGAAAAATTTCAAAATTATAAAATATGTTTTATTTTCTCTAGCATGGTAAATTAGGTGCCACATGGACCTAATATGCTAGTACAAGCCTTGGAATATACTCATCTCACACATGGGATCCTAGCACATGATTTAAGT
Organism: Pinus tabuliformis; assembly: GCA_031772625.1. NCBI lineage: Eukaryota > Viridiplantae > Streptophyta > Pinopsida > Pinales > Pinaceae > Pinus > Pinus tabuliformis. The sequence goes on from CM062815.1 coordinate 958,900,957, forward strand.
TACAACAAAAAATATGTAACAGTTTTGAAACTTCCATGTTCCACCTCGATTTCCAAGCAGATGGTGGCGAATCTCAAGAATCTAAAAAATAGGTTTGTGAAAAATATAGTGATTTACTTGGATCTCAAACTGTTTCCAAAAATTCAATATGGTCGCAAAGTTACACCAAGTTCTTCGAAGCAATTTTGTATAAAATTTATGCAAAACTCAGATTGGCAAAACAATCTAAACAATCATTTTTGGGTGCGATTTCCGAGGCCATGGAATTGAATCAGGAAAATAAAAGAGAGGTTATTATTGATAATATAACCGATTAGGCTCCATAGAAACATATCCCTAAAATAAATCATGGTCAAGAAGATATGGTTAGTTCTTTAACACCAATTTGTATAAAATTGCAAAAAAACCAGAATTATGAGATTTTCCTCTAAAATTGTAAATTTGTTTTCTGAGTTTAGGGGATTGGATCTTATCCTTCCTCAATGGATTTTATGTATAAATAAATCCTCAAATGGCATAGGAAGAAGGTTGTTCATTATTGTTGGAGGAGTTTGTTCATTATTGTAATAGAGGAGATCAATGATTAGTTTTTGGAGAGATTTAGAGAGCTTATTTGTAACAGAGATTTTTGAAGTGAATAAAGAATTGATGGTTGCTGAATTGTGGTACATCTTCTTAGCTTGATATGAGATTTTCTTAGCAGCACTAACCTCCTGGGAAGGGCTCCTCAGTGTGGGTAAGTGTTGCTATGTTTCATGTGTTTTTTAGATTAGTCTTACGTCTAGCAATTTATTTTTATTTTGCAATGAATTTATGCCAGATAAAACTTAAATCTATTTACTTTCCTGCTTTAAATTTAGTGTTTAGTACTTCTCTTTAGGTTTAAGAAGTGAATTTCATTTCATTGCATATTTTGTTTGATGTTGTTTTCAAATTTTCATTAGATTTGTATTTCACATAGTATTAGATTCATTGTTTTATTTTCAGTTCTGTTAAGTAGAATGCATTAGGATCAAATTCAAATTGTGTTTTCTCGAGCTTAAAAAGTAAAAAAAATGGTTTCTTAACACGTTTTAATATCTCGAATTTCAATTTACAGAATTTTCGTACTTAATTCAGTACTTATTCAAAATTTCAAATTCCAGTCTTTCTGTACTTAATTCAGTACTAGGTTTTGTACTAGAACAAAGTATTAAAAATATATGTAATATGCAATTTAGGATTATTTAATTGATTGAAGCTTTGTAGTTACTTGGTAAAAGATTCCTACAACAAATAAGAACCTGCAATATATCTCTAAGCCTGCTTAGCATTTATTTTTTGATAGTTTGTTAACACATTTCTTGTAGTTTATTGCCTTGTTTTCTTTACTTGCCTCGTGCGCTTTTACTTACAGTTGTCGGCATTTACTTTTTGCAATATACTGTTTTGCAATGTGTTTAATGGGTTTCATCACTATAGGATTTTAATCGTTGAAGTCTAAAGACCTAATAAGCTACATATATAAAACCACATGAACATTGTCAATAAAAGATTGTGGTTCAAAACCTGATAAGTAATAGAGTCCCATAGTCTAGTGACAAGTGATTATCTTTAGTGATTAGTTCTTTCTAGTGTTAGTTGTTAGCATAGGCTAGAATAGGCTCTAATCTTGCATTTTCTGTGCTTGCATCTCTAAGTCTTACGACCCTGAATTGATAATTAAATGTTGGAATTAGAATACATATAATTCCACTAACACACACGATCCATAGTAGTCTCCAAAATTTAAGTGTAGGCCAAAATTTTGGAGGCTGTTGTAGCCGCTAAAAATGTGTCAAAATTTTTATTTATGGAAGGCTCCAGAAAGGTGAAATTGGGGGTTTCATCACTCCCTTAATGTTCTAGCCTAGCAACACTAGGCCCAAAAATGCCCTGTGTCAGTGTAACTTCAGAAAAAGAGGGCTAAAAATTCCCCTATACCACTGGATTGGAGCAACAAAGTGAAAAAATTGCATGGAAAATATTGATTAGGTCATGTGTTGATCACTCAAAGTGGATAAGAATCAAAACCCCAAACACAATCAAGAAAGTGTCTAGATTTAGTGTGATCACTCCTAAGAAAAACTTGTTTAAACAAACTCTCCATAAGTCACAAGGGACAAAAAAGTGTCATATGTTGAAATGTTATCAGAATACATCCATGATAAGCTTGCATAAACAGATCTAGATATTAGTGAGTGTAGGGGAGTTGGTGACTTGTGTAGAGGTTGCAAAACGACTCAACTATGTATTTCTACTTGGTATAATAAAAAGTAATAAAGCTTTCCCCCATTTCATTTCATGTATTCTCTTGTTGTTTACATTTTTTGACTTGAGTTTATATGCATGCATGTACTAATATTGTTGCAGTGAAAATAGTGGTTTGGTTTCTCTTTTGTGTGTAGAGATTCAGATGTAGGAGCAGGAGATGAGATCTCTGGGAGATATCCTACAAGTTGGCATCACCAAATAGATTTGAGTTTCGCACTATAGGAAGGTAACCTTCTACTCTCTCTTTGTAACTCTTGTGTTTGTGTGCTTGGGATTTCTTTCCTTTTGTTCTATCACACTTTATTCACACAACCTCCATTCGGGCAAACCCTGGGCAGCTCTGTTGGACCTAGTAACTCATTATTGTAAATGAAATTTGTTTGTAACAAGTTCAACCATATAAATTAAATGACTACTAAAATTTGATAGGAATCAATCCATAATAAGCATCAAAACACTTGTTTCATCATACCTCTCAAGTTATTAAAATTGAAAAAATCATAAGAATTAACTAAATTATAACTTTATTTAAAATTATTATTATTATTATCCCACTAATGGTGGCTTAATTGGTGATTTCCATGCTATGAATTATTATGTAAACAATGATATTCAAAGGTAAAATCTCCTGTGGGTCAAACATATATATGTGTGTGTGTGTGTGTCTGTCTGTGTGTGTGTCACTGGATTCTTAACCATGGATATTCACTCACTTTATAATGAAGATTCTTAATGTGTAAATAGGTTTTGTTAAGATATCATGGGCTAGTACCATGGCTTATCAATACCATATACCCAAACAATCATAACTCATTTCATATGACACTTATATAGATGGTTTTTTTTAATTAATTAATTTAATTAAAATGGAAAAAAAGACATAATTACTTTGGGAATAAATCCCAACCTTTGGTTTTTGTATACTACTAATAATATTATAGAATATTCTATGGAGGTTAAATCCCCACAATTCACTTAATAACTATTGAAAATTAAATTAAAATTATGGAAGCCCAATTCCAAAATAGACATACCTATCAATATAGATATAAATTTTGATGACTGATATTTTGAATATGAATGATTTTAGTTTAGAGATGGAGTCTGAGGCCGCTAGCGAACGGTCGCAGGAGCGAAGCCTGTGGCCGATAGGGTCAAGGGCGTAGGAGTAGGGGTCTCGAGCAGCTCGGAGAGCAGCAGGAGGAGGCGACAAGAGGGCTCCTTGGTTAGCACAAATCAACAGGTGGTCGCAGCACGGTCTGGGGACGGTGTGGAGGGTAAACCGGAGGAAGAGGGAGCATCTACAGTGTAATACCTTTTTGACTGGAGGATTTAGTTGGGTTCACCACCTAGACTAAGGCAACCACCCGCAGGAGAAGCGAAGTAACCTGTGCTGTAATTTAAGAAGGTAATTAAGGAGGTTAATCATGGTAATCCCAGGAGAATATGTCGAGCTGGACCCTGAACCTGAGGACATTTTGTCGGTTTGGGGTAAGGAAATATCAACCCAGAACCTGGATCTCTTCTTCGGAGGGGATAGCCTGCTCAAGGACACGAAGGGAAGCGCAGATCTGAAGATTCTGAAGCCTAATGCGTCGGAGGGCGTCGATCTGAAAAGGAATCAGGGGTTGGACGAGCGCAGATGCAAGGAGGACCAAGCACGCGTGGCAGAGGAGGGCCAGAAGTCTGAAGATCTCTCAGTAACCCATGTAAGTACCCAAATCGATCCCCCTGGTGCTCAGTTTAGCTATGGAGGTCTTGAAGATGTTGTCTACGGACAACGAGCCAAACCCTGGTCTTGGCAAACCTCAAATTCAGGGTTAAAAGAGGATCTCGGCCAGGTGAAGGGAGGAAGCCCTCAGGCCATTTCACGTACATCCTTATCAAAGAATGGGGGTACCTTATCAAAACTGCAGGGGATAGAAGGGAGTAAGGAGCAGAAGGATGGAAGGAAGGGTGTCCCGAGTGAAATTGCAGTATGGCAGCCGGGGAAGGAAGGGACAGAGGAAGGGGCTGGTGAAGGGTTAAGCTCCCGGAAATTGGGGGAAGACAGACTTCACGCGGAAGCCCTAGATCTAAAACCAGATGGGGAAAAGACCTCATTTCGAACCTTAGATGAAGTAGGGGGGGTGAAAGACGCGATAATCAGAGAAGGGATTCAAGGAGAAAATCCCAGGGTAAAAAGGAAAATACAGAAAGTGGTAAAACAAGCCCTAGAAGCAAATTTGATTCTCGAAGTGGACGTTCAGATCGAGGAGGCAATGGAGGTAGTAGAAAGTACAGTGGTGGGTTGAGCAAGAGGGAAGGTTTTCTCGGTACAGTTCATTCAGAATTGGGTCGAACAGCAGTGGCAAAAGAATTTGGGAGAGGCGTTCAAAGTGTCAGGTTTAGCGAAGGGATGGTTTATGATCCAATTCGACAAGAAAGAAATGGTGGATTGGGTCCTGGAGCGAAACTGGGCTTTTGGTAAGCGTCCCGTGCTCTTTAGACGCTGGACTCCACTGTTTGATGCTCAGAGAGAGAAGGTAGACACCTTTCCAGTCTGGGTGCGGGCACCGGGGCTGCCACCCTTCCTCTGGGTAGACTCTGTTTTCAGTTCGATTGGTAATACGCTGGGTACTTTCCTGGAGGCAGACATGTCATTTGTGGAAACCAGGAATAAAGCCATGGCAAGGATCCTGGTAATGCTCAACTTAGAGAAGGGTCTCCCGGGGAAGATGAAGATTCATTACAAAGACTTTGTATATGACCAGCTCCTGGACTACGAGCATTTGCCATATAGGTGCCATATCTGCCACGAGCATGGCCACCTGGCAAAGGATTGCCCATCTGGCTACCGCCGCAGAAGGAGACAAAAGAAATCTGATAAAAGGAAAATCTTGAAAGCTGATGAGATAGTCACCAGTGTAAAGGGAAATCAAACAGGAATTGGGAACGAATAGGAACAGTGTGAGAAGGTTTCAGAACAATCGCAGAGTCCCTGCCAAAATTCAGTTGAAGCCCCCATCGCGGATTTGATAGAGGAGGACCTGGAAGCCCCAGATGATATCCAGGAAGGCTCGAGGGGTACGCATTTGGTCCCTAATCCTTCTCCTTCGCTCTCTCAAAATAATGGAAATGAAATATGCAATGTGCAAAATCTTCCATTAAAAGAATTTAAAATGGTCGATTCCAAAAATGCATTTTGTCCACAATATGTTCTAAACTGTGATGGGGAAGCATACAAAACCATCAAATCTGAGAAAAAAAATGAGACGAGAATCCCGACCAAAATTCCCGAAAGCCACTATAACCTCCGCTCCCTAGATAAAAAACCTGAGGCTGTAGATACAATTGGGGGCATAGGAATGGAGATAACCCAGGCCTCGAAAAAAAAGACTAGGGGGCGAAAGTCTTTATTATCAAAAGCATAGGTTAAGGCAAAATATGATATGGAGGATGGGAAGTAGATGTCGATTTCTGGGGTGCTTAGAGCGGCGAAACCCTGTGAAAAGGTTTCAAAATGATATGTCTCTCATGGAACTGTAGGGGTTTAGCCAATAAACCCAAAAAACTGGCTGTAAAGGAGTTGATGCAGCGGTACAATCCAGATTTCATTATGCTGCAGGAAACTCTAGGAACAAGCCCAGAAGTAGAGAAGTCTTTAGGCACTCTTTTCCCGGGGTGGAGTTTCCAAGCTTTGGACTCCCATGGTCATTCGGGAGGAGTGGCTGTCGGGTATAGAGAAGGAAAAATTAAGCAGCTGAACTCGTGGGGTTTTGCCAATGGATTGGGGATGGAGGTCTTAACCCCTGATCTAGATTGGCCATTGACCATCTTAAACATTTATGGGCCCTGTAAAGAGAGGGTTTCGTTCTGGAACAACCTTCTGGAGAAACCCATGTTGAAAATCCAAAATCTGGTAATTGGAGGCGACCTGAATTTCTCTATGGGGAGAGCGGAAGCCTGGGGTCCCTCAGCCAGGGAAGATCCTCTTTCAGAGTTTTTTCAAAACTCCCTATCCCTGCATAAGCTGGTTGATGCAAACTTGCAAAAACTTAAGCCTTCCTGGAGAAATCGAAGGACGGGGGAGGGACGGATTGCAAAGAGGTTGGATAGATTTCTCTTAAGTGAGGACCTTGCTTCCAGGGTCCCGATGTTTAGACAGTGGATTGGAGAAGGAGGAAATTCGGATCACTTCCCTATCTTGTTTGAACTTGCCACTCCCCCAAAAAAGCCAGCAGCCCCTTTCAAGTTCAACGCTGCTTGGATGCAGGAGGAATCTTTCAAGAAGCTCTTCAATGAAACATGGCTTCATCCAAATAGGGAGGCATTAGAAGACAAGGCCTTCCTGTTTATGGAAAATCTGAAAAGACTGAAGAAGGCCACAATAGAATGGGCAAAAAAAAAGGAAGAAGGATCAAAATGAAGCCTTAAACAATATTGATAGGGAACTTGGGGGCCTTGAAAACCTTGCCGGTCCCGGATACGAATCACAGGAATCAAAAGATAGGATTATGATTCTAGAAAGGCAGAGAAGAAAAATATTATTGGACAAAGAAGAGGAATGGAGGAAGAAGAGCAGGGCGGTATGGTTGTTGGCTGGAGATGAAAATACAAAATTTTTTCACAACTACGCAAAAGGCAGAAAGACTATGAACACTATATGGAAACTAAAAGATGAAGAAGGAAGAGAGGCAAATACGTTTGAATCACTTTCTTCTTTGGGGAGGAACCATTTTCAAAATCTTTTTTCTGAACAGAGGGGGACTTCGCTAGCAGAAATTATCAGGACAGCGCTAAGCTTCCCCAGATATGTAGAAGAAGAAGAAGCAGAAGGGTTACAGGGGGAGGTTACTCTGGAGGAAGTGGAGAAGGTAGTAAAATCCATGGCAAAGAATAAAAGCCCTGGCCCGGATGGTTGGCCAATAGATTTTTACCAACAATTTTTTGAGCAGATAGGCTCAGAAATTACGGAGGTGGTGGAAGAATCCAGAAGAAAGGGGTAGATATATGCTCCTTTCAACGCCGCTTTTATTGCCCTCATCCCAAAAAAGGATGAGCAGGAATCCTTTGAAGATTTCAGACTTATCTCATTATGCAATTGTGTCTACAAGATCATAGCAAAAACTATAGCAGCTCGTTTAAAACCAATTCTGTCCAGATGTATCTCAAATGAACAGTTCGGGTTTCTGGATGGTAGACAATTCCATGAATCTATAGGTGTGGCCTAGGAGACAATACACAGCGTTAAGTTGTTGAAAAAGAAGGGAGCTGTGGTAAAAATTGATCTATCAAAAGCTTATGACAGAATCAACTGGACCTACATCCAGTTGCTGTTGACACATCTGGGTTTCAAAATAGATTTTATAAACTGGGTAATGGGATGCATCAGTAGTGTCAGTTTCGCAGTGCTCATTAATGGGGCGGCCTCTCCCTTTTTCAAAGGGAAAAGGGGATTAAAGCAAGGATGCCCCTTGCCCCCTCTGTTGTTTCTCCTAGTGGCTGAAGGCTTAAGCCAGCTACTGTTAAAAGCAAAAAGAGAAGGATCAATAAAAGGATTGGAGGTGGCAGGAAATCTTTTCATCACACATCTCCCGTTCGTTGATGATATACTCCTTTTTTGCAATGGAAGTCGGGATGAATTCAAAAATATAAAGGAGGCTCTAGAGTTGTTCATGAAGGCTACTGGTATGCTTGTAAACTATAGAAAATCTCAGTTCATAACAGAAGGCCTAACTAGGCAGGAGATTAGCCAGCTTGTGGCCATTCTCCCTTTAGAGAATTCAAAAATGGGGGACCCCTTTAAATACTTGGGGTTTTGGTTGAAGCCTGACAATTACAAAAAGCAAGACTGGTCATGGCTAATAACAAAGATAGAAGCCATAATTACTCACTGGAGCTTCAGATGGATTTCTAGAGCGGGGAGATTAACTCTGATAAAATCAGTCCTTCTGGCTACTCCTGTCTTCTGGGCTTCTTTGTCATGGGTCCCCAAGGGGATCCTGGGGAAAATAAGAAGAATTTGCAGTCGATTCCTATGGGTAGGAGCAAAGGAGGAATCTGTTTTACCATGGATCGCCTAGGACAAAGTGGTAAGACCCAAGGAATTGGGGGGATGGGGCATAAAAGATTTGAATGCCTTTACAGCATCCCTGGCAGCAAAAGCAGGGTGGAAGATTGTAAAGCTCAAAAATCTATGGTCAAAAATTGTAAAAAGGAAATACATTGATCCATCCCCTTTGGAAGATTGGATAAGAAACCCGGAGAAAAAGGGTGGAAAGGTGTCCACCATTTGGAAAGCAACGATTGAGGCCTTCAAAGTTATTGAACAAGGTTTGTCTTGGAAGGTTGGGAATGGGGAAAATATTCGTATTGGAAGGGACCCATGGGTGGGGTGCAGTGAAAACTTTGCACTATCCCCTGGCCTGATAAGACACCTTGCTTCAAAAGGCATTGTTTATTTAAAACAGGTGGAAAAGATAGGTGCTTCATCTATCTGGGGTCAAGCATGGAAGTCGGGTGAAGAACTGAACATACACCCTCGCTGGTGGGATGAATGGGAGGCTTTCAAGATAGAACTATCCAGAACAAATGTAAGAATAAAGGATGAACCTAACCAGTTGATTTGGGCCCATGCGGACACCGGAAGTTATTCTCCAAAATTTGGATACAAATTTCTCATGTCCAAAAAAGGATGGGGTGATCCGGAATGGTGGGCAAAATCGCTATGGAAGTTAAAATGCCCAGCAAAGGCAAAAATATTTTTTTGGTGCATCCTTAAAAAGAAAGCCCCAACCTGGGACATTCTCCAATCCAGATACAAACAAGGTCCAGGAAGGTGTGCTTTATGCAAAAATGATTTGGAAACCGCGAATCATCTTTTTATGGAATGCCCAACAGCAAAAAAAGTATGGTCTGAAGTATTAAAGCAGATGAATTTAACTATCAAATGGGAAGGGCAGTCTCTATCAGAAGCATGGCAAAATTGGTGGAACAAAATTTCTGAACAGAAGCTAAGGAATCTGCCTCCCATCATCTGTTGGGGAATTTGGATAGCCAGAAACAGAAACATTTTTCAGGAGAAGGAAACAGAGGCAGTCCAAATTATGATTCGTTGTTTGTCCATATATTCAATTATCTCGGATGCTGAGGATGAGAGGGAACCTCGGAAAGTGGCGGAGGAGCAAATAAAGGAAGGGGTTCCCTGGGCATATTTTGATGGCGCCTCCCAAGAAAACAAAGTTGGTGCAGGCATTGTTATTAATTTAAACAATACCCATACTCTTAAAGCATCCATTGGACTGGGAAGTGGATCAAATAATTTCGCTGAATTATCTGCCCTAAAATATCTCTTATGCTGGTTGATTCATAAAAACACCCTCACAGTACAAATTTTTGGAGACTCACTAAATGTTATCAATTGGTTAAATGGACGTAGCAGATGCCAAAATTATGTATTACAGCCTTTATTTGAAGAAATTCAGAATCTGAAATTGTCTTTTAATTCTTTGTCCATTAATCATATTTACAGGGAACGAAATGATATGGCAGACAAACTATCTAAAGACGGTATTGAACAAGCTGTGGGCAGTTGGAGAATAAGGGAGGAAGCAAATGGAGAAAGCTTCGTCTCGGACCAGCCTCCATATGCAGAAAATCTCTAATAGAACCAGTGGATCAGCATACACTTTTTTGGTTTTTTGTTACTATAAAATACTGCTGAAACAGTATTTTTGGCTTTACAGTGGATTAAGGTAGCGAGGTATATGTTTTCTTTTTGGATGCCTTATGATACAGCCAGCTCAAAACAGGAAACAGGATGGACACATGAAAAAAAAAAACCAAAAGAAGCAAAGGACAGATCGGTGGTGAAATGATCTCTTCTCGGGAAGAGAAGTTACACTCTTTTCTGAGAAATTTTGTACAAACAAAACTGTTATAACAGCAATGGAGCTGTGTATGTACATGCAACTTTTTATAATATAAAAAGTTCGTTTTTTTCTTTGGAAAAATAGATATAAAATTTGACAAATCATCAATCAAAGATCACAAACATAAAGTTTATATAAAAAATAATAAAAATAAAAAATAAATAAAAAATAAAAATAAAAAAAATAAATAAAAAATAAAAAAAATAAAAATAAAGATAAAAATAAATAAATAAATATCTTTAGATTTTATAAATATATTTTTATATTTTTTTTATTTAAAATAACGTTATTTCTTATTTTTTATTTTTCCTTTTTTAAAAATTATTTTTATTTTCTATTTAATATAATTTATGGAAATTTATAATATAATATCATTTGATAAATATTTAAAATAGAAATACTTGAAATTCAACAGTACACCACCACGCTCTTATGTTTCATGCAGGAACTGGTTTGAAACAAATCCTAAGAGTCAAGGCAATAGCGAACCCAAGAACGACTAGAAAAATAGGAAGACAAAAATCAAATGAGAGAAATTGGCAGTCCTGAGGTGAGGAGACATTGAAGGTACCCACAACGCTAGCTCAATTTATTGAATTAACAAATCAATCAATATAAGTCTTATACAATGGTGTTTAGTTAGGGAGATGAAACAACCTGCTAGAAAATAGGAACTAATTCCTAATTACAAACACAATCCTAACTATTACGGTTTCTCCATTATTTTCTAAGTCCCCCTTTAATGGAGAAAGGATTGATTTCCACACCTAACATATCCCTAAATAATTCAAATTTTATCTTCCCAAGGGGCTTTGTGAAAATGTCAGCAACATTTTCACAAGTATTACAATATTCAATAAAAAATTCCTTAGACTGTATCTTCTCTCTAATAAAATGAAACTAGGCATCAACATGCTTTGTCCTTGCATGAAATATTGGATTATTTTCCAACTTGATTGAGCTTTGGTTGTCACACTTGATCATTGTAGCCTTCTTTTGTTCTTCTCCAACATCTTGAAGAACTCATCTCAACCAAACATCTTCACAAGTTGTTGCACACAAAGCTTTGTACTCTTCCTCTATATATGACAAAGATACAGTAGGTTTCTTCTTACTAATCCATGAAATAAGCTTAGATCCAATATTGAATGCATAACTTGTTGTAGATCTTCTATCATTCAGATTACTGACCCAATCTGAATCTAAGTAACCTGTTAGCTCAACATCAAATGAATCAATATATTTAAGATGAAAATCAGTTGTTCCTTTAAGATGCCCGAGTACTCCTTTTGTTGCTCTCCAATGGATTTCTAGAAGTCTTGCCCTAAATTGGCTTAACACATTAACAAAGTATGTTAAATCAGGTCTAGTTGTAGTAAGATCATTCAAGCTTCCCACTAGTTGTCTATACAATGTACCATCTACCTCCTTTGAGCCACCATCAAAATGCAGATTCACATTCTGCTACATTGGAACAAACACAACTTTGCATTAATCCATATTAAACCTTTTGAGTACTTACCTGACATACTTAACCTAAGTAACAAAAGTTTGGCATGCATCTCTCCACACTTCAAGACCTAGACAATAATGTAACTCACCAAGATCTTTCATTTCAAATACTTGTGACATCTGTACCTTAATTTCATCAATCAGTTTGACTAAATTTCCTATTATTATTAAGTCATCAACATATAGAGAAATCAGTACTACATGCCCCTTTGCATCAAACTTGGTATACATATTTGGATCGCTTTGACTCCTCATAAAACACTGCTGAAGAAAGAAAGAATCTATCTTTTCATACCATGACCTAGGTGCCTTCTTTAGCCCATACAAAGCTTTGTTTAATCTGAAAACTAATGTTCCTACCCTTTTTTCACAAACCCTTCAGGTTGTGTCATATACACCTCCTCCTTTAAATCACCATTCAGAAACACAGATTTTACATCTAACTGGTGCAGATTCCAATGGTACTTTGTAGCTAATGCAATTAACAACCTAATGCTATTTAGTTTAGCTACACGTGCAAATGTTTCTGCATAATCGATACCCTCCTTTTGTGAATACCCTTTTGCCACCAATCTAGCTTTATATTTATCAATGTTGTCATCTTCTTAAAACTTGGGTTTGTATAACCATTTGCATCCTGTGGGATCTTTTCCTTCAGGCAATTCAGTAAATTCCCAAATTTTATTTTTAATTATAGATTCATATTCTTCCTTTATAACTTTTCTCCACTCTTCATATTCATTAGCTTCATTAAAGCTCATGGGTTATATAACATTCAAAACACTAGTCATGAGAGCATATCCGTATACCTTTCAGGTAGTCGAATCTGCTAAGTGGATTTCCTTCGTGCTTCACTTCTTTCACCTTTGTTCTCTTAAAGTACTTCTCCACTTCTGATTGGGCTCTGACTGCTAGTGATGTCCACATCATTGGATTCTTCCCCAAGCTTTTGCTGCTCATTGTCTTCTGCTTTTGATTCTACTTTATTGTCTTCAACTTCAGGAAGAATGTGTCATCTTTCATAGTTGTTATCCTTGTTTCCTTCATCTGTCTATTCATGGAAAATTACATCTCTACTTGCAAATACTCTGTGAGTAGATGGATCAAACATTTTATATGCTTTAAATTCTGAACAATATCCTATAAAAATGCATTTAACGGCTTTAGCATCAAGCTTCTTTTTATTCTCCTTTAGAATATGTGCAAAGGCCTTACACCCAAATATCCTCAAATGATGAACTATTGATTTAAAACCATACAAGGTTTCAAATTATTAAAATCAAAGTACCTTGTTGGACTTCTATTCTTTAAATAAACAACAATGCTAATGGTTTTTGCCCAAAAAAAATTTGAGAGGTTCTTACCTTTGATCATACTTTGTGCACTCTCCACCAATGTCCCGTTTTTCCTTTCTACAACACCATTCTGTTGTGGAAAGTAGGGTACTGTGAATTTATGCACTATTCCATGATCCTTGCAGTACTTGATGAAGTTCCCCAATCTGTATTCTCCCCCTTGATCTGAACGAAGGATCTTTATAAACTTCCATGTCTTCTTCTCTGCCATGTTTTTGAATTCTTTGAAATACTCAAAAACATCACTTTTTTTTCTTGAGGAAGTACACCCAAGTGTACCTTATGAAATCATCAATAAACAATAGAAAATAATAGGCTCCTCCTAGGGATTTGGTCTGCATGGGTCCACAAACATCAAAATGCACAAGTTCTAATACATCTCTTCTTCTCCTATCAAAATTAGAGGGGAATTCATCTCTGTGAATTTTACCTAATGCACAACCTTCACAAGTAGTATATCCATTCTTTAACGTATGGAGTCCTTCAACCATACTTTGTTTCTGCAACAACAATAAATCATGATATTTGATGTGACCATACCTCTGATGCCAAAGACTTTCTATTGACATAGTTGTAGAAGTCAGTGCTTGATAACTTTTGTTGGTAACATCAAGCTTGTATAGGCCTCCAACTCTGACTCCTGAAACAACGGGTTTGTAGTGATCCAACAAATCTTTCACTATGCAATGTGTTTTGAAGAATTCAACCTTCATGTTCTGATATGTAATTATAGACACAAAGGTCAAATTTTTCTTGATCTCAAGCACATACATAACATTATGAATGTGCTTGAAATTGACATTGACAATGTTACAGGAATATTCCCACATCCCTTAGTCTAATATGGGCAATCGTCTCCAAGATAAATATTATCACTATTGCATACCTCCTTAAAATTCACATCCCAGCTCCTGTTACATGGCATATGAATCGAAGCTCCAGAATCCAAAAACCATGTATTAGCATCATTCATTTCAGTAGATAGTGCAACATTAGACTCAAATAAATTGAGATTTTTTAGATCAAAATTCAAAGCTTCTCTTGCAAAATATCTTGTCTGCCTTCTATGTTTATGCCTAGATTCAACATTTTTATTCTTATAACAATCTCTCGCAAGATGTTCACTTCTACCACAGTAAAAGCATTTTATTCCAGATGACATACCTTGATTTGATTTCAAAAATGGCATTTTCTGAGATAAGCCTCCTCCTTTGTTTGCTCCTACTTGTTTCCCTTTGAAGAATTTCTTCTTCGCCACAAGTGCCAAATCTGGATTTGGAGGCTTCAAGTTCTTACACCTCTCTTCTTCCTACAACAAGATACCCGTTAATTCCTTAAAATTTGGCACTTTCTCCCTTATTGCAAGACCCATAATAAAAATTTGGTAGTCCTCTGACATTCCATTTAAAGTGATTGACACAAGATCAGTAGCAGGCACTAATTCTCCTATATCTCCCAGCGTATCTTTCAAATATTTAATTATGGAAATAAAGGCACTGACAAATTCATTCTCTTTCATCTTAATGTAAAAGAGCTTACTCTTCAAAAACAAGACTCGATTTGTGTTCTTAGTTTCATACAGCTCCTTTAATGCATTCCAGGTTGCATTAGAGGTCTGATAGACATGAATATAAGGAATAACATCGTCTTTCACAAACATTCTTAATAATACCTTTGCTTTATTCTCCCACTTCTTCCAGTGTTGAATTGATGCAGTTATCGAGCCTACAACAAGCTTGAAGTAGGGTTTTCTTTTTCTCCCTTCATGATGGCCCAAGCGCCATATCCTTCCAACAATGTTTACAACTTGAATTTCTAATCAACGTAATTCATGCCACCCAATTTATTTGCTTCGTTCACGTATATCTGCTAGTAGATTTTCCATAAAGCCTTCCATTTAAAAGATATAAGAGCCATTCTTTTTTTTTAATATGAAAACCCCTATTTACCAAAGAATAATACAATCTTTGGTCCTCTCCCTTTTTCTAAAGTGTGAAATCGCCTTTTTTTTGGAATAAAAAATGGGCTTTGAAATAGAGCGACGCTATCCAATGAAGGTCTCCACGGTGGGTGTAACTCCACCACGTGCTCTGTAGACAGGTTACAACCCTCTTTGACCGGATATATGGCCCCACGAGAGGATGCAGTGGTCAAAGAGAAAATTTGCTTCACCGTTCTTCATCGCTGCACCTAGACGCACTCTAGCATGCAATGGCATGGATCCCTTCCTCAGAGCTCCGATGTAATGGTACGAATCAGTTCCACAAGTTCACAGCACAGGATAAACCTCGACATAGCCCGATCTATGGTTCCAAACCACACGGATCCTTTCCTCAGAGCTTCTATGCAACGCAACAGAGTACACAGGCTGCAGGAGTGCGTAGGGGAATCTCACTGTGCTTCCATGATCAACCTACCAATAGACTGCACTATGATCTTCTACACGCTGACAAAAAAACTCAAAGTAAAACTTCACGCCTCATTACTGGAGCTATCTAGAAAAGTCTGCAGGAGCACGTGAAGGATGGTGCATCTATTGATCTGATCCAACGACCTCACCACACAGGTACAACATTGTCTGGTTCACAGCTCAATCAAATTCATAGTGCTTCACTGTTCAAATTCACCAGACAGTTATGGAAGAGACACCACAGTCCCAACTACCTCATTGTTGATCTGCCATAAATTTCCTTCACCAAGGCCTTCAACCCACGTGATATGCATTCTCACCTCCTGGAAAGCGCACCATTGTTCCGCTGAAGAGGCACAATTGAAGAGACACACCTGCCAATAACTCGACGCTCCACACACCTTTCAGACTCAAGTGATTCCACTCGACTCTTCAACCCCGAATACCCTCACCAAGACTTGACTCTTATTACAAGTTGTTACCTCACTAACAGTAGCAGGACAACACCACTTCACCACAAGAGGACTGTGTTCCACGAGTGCTCTAATACCACCTAGAAAAATAGGAAGACAAAAAATCAAATGAGAGAAACTGAGAGGAGACCCTTAGGAGAGGAGACTCTTAGGTTGCCCACAACATGGGCTCAATTCATTGAATTAACAAATCAATTAATACAAGTTTTATACAATGGCATTTAGTTAGGGAGATGAAACAACTTGTTAAAAAATAGGAACTAATTCCTAATTACAAACACAATCCTAACTATTACGGTTTCTCCATTATTTTCTAAGTGAAAGAAGCAAGGGCTTATAGACCACCTCGAAGTACTGTCTAGAGGAGCAATCATAACATATTTGGAAGGCCACCAACCAAAAAAGCATAAATAGAAAAGAAATAAAGAAAATTATTTTAATGTCCACGAGGCTAAAAATAGCCTATGGGACAAATTGCTTCTTCATTTAGTTGATGTATTTAGCCCTTTTCCTGTGAAGCTTCATAATAAATTCTCCTAGCTTCTCGACCAACCCATCGCTAAATAGATTATCCCAAGAGCTAACTGCCAGAATATCTGCATAACTTTCCCTATTGCCTTTGAAGTCCTAGCATTCTAAAATGAAATGATTTTTTATTTCCACTTTTCCAAAAGAACAAAAAATACATACTCTTTCCTCCCACACTTCTTCGGTCTTTTCTAGCACCTAATTTCACAACGGAGTTGATGAGAATTAATCCTTAACTGAGCAATAAGAATTTTGGCTCTGCAAGAAATATTGGCCTCTATGTACGCTTTTTGTTGATGATTGTGAGTGGGATTAAACACTTCAATATAGTACTTTTTCTTTCTCCCTAGCTCCTTATCCCAAGTACGCTTGTGGAACTTATCCATAACAAAATCTTTTATCTCTTTATTGTTTATGAGACTTATAAATAAATAAATAAAGTTTAAATTCTTATAGATTGATATTTTATATCTAAAACTACACATAACATAGTTTTGTAAGAATTAAAGCCAAATATCCACATCATTGTAATTGAAAAAAAAATGGCATATGAACTATATGTATATTTTTTATTGTTGTGTTGATTTTTGTCCAGAACAACATTTTGTGTTTGATAGATTCCATTTTATTGTTGTGTTTGTTTTTATCCAAAAACAACATTTTGTGTTTGATAAATTACATTTTATTATATGCTACATCAAAAACACATAAATTTGATGGCATTTACAAACTTCTTATTTTTTCCATTTTAAATATTCAAACCTAACCCATTAAGTTTAAAAGCTCATTTCCCTCCTAAAACCATGGTCATTCAAAAAAAGATTCTTAATAAAATTCACACTACAAAGTGCATGAAGGTATTATGATCAAAATGAATCTTGCTTTTAAGATCTTTATTGTTCAAAAATTTGACATTACTAAACTTATTAAACGATTCTCGTGAGAGATTTAAATCTACTTATTGAAATTTTTATCATCATTTATTAAAATTGATTAACTTCACTAAAATGCACATCCAATATTCATTAGACAGAAAAACTAAACAATTCCATTTAGATAATGTGTGATTAATTATTACAAAACTTGTTACAATATCATATTGTTAATTTGACACAAAACTTTATGATGTACAAAAATACTTCAACTTTGTCATTCTTCCATAAGGTCAAAATCGAGTTTGTTTTATTAGAAATAAAAATAATCTAACCTAGAGTTTTTAAAGTGACATCAGTTCTACGAAAACAACAATTGATACTATTTGTCAATTTTCACAGTTCATGAAAAATGCACTCCAGGGTCAGACCAAGCACACCAAGGTATGGAATTTGAACAAAATCATATCTACACAATATTAAACCTATGTATCAATGCGTCAAACTTATCAAATTGTGCTTACCTATTTTCCCACATTTATGTAATTTCAAAAAAACACATGCCTAAACAAAATTCTACACTCAAAAGGAAATTTGAAGCATGTATATGATTCTTAAGGATTTCCTAGGCCTTCTATCACATTTTAGTCTCATAACCCTATAACCAATCATCTCCCAAATTCAATCTCTCTCTCCCTCCTTTTTTTTCTCATTAACAACATTGAGATGTATATACCTAGGATGGAACGGGAATAATAATTATCCTCATTTTTTCTCTTCTTCTTCATTGTCACCCTCTTCTTCTTTAGGGCCCTCTTTTTCCTTTCATTCTTAAAGTTTATTTTGAGATGCTTTTGAGTATTCCTCTTTGGAGAGGTCTCTAGAGCAATTTGGAGCGCTCATTTGATGATATTGCTACTATATGTAAAAAATATTTATATTGGCAATCATAAAGCCTTAAATATCCTAATAAAATAAAAAGTAAAATGTGGGAAATGGAAAATAGATAGAACTAAACAAAATTTGACCTTGCAACAATTAGCAATGGAACTTATAAACAAGAGCTAACTCAATAATTGTGAGCACTAAACTAAAAATGACATGTTTCTAATCTGATATTTTCTAGAAATTTCATATTTGGGAAACAAAATTGGACACTATATATCTATATACATACATACATTACACTATTTTTATAGAAATTTCATTGTTGGTAAAGAAAACTAAGTGTGTGTTCTCTCTCTACACATTTCATTTTCATAAGAAAAAAAACACATTATTTTCATTATGAAAAAGAGAGTACAAAAAACAAAGGTCATTCTGCTCAAAATCTCTTACACGTCGTTAATTTGATCCAATATTTCCACCCAAAAAGAACCAAGAAATCACCTCCTAAATTTTCAATACTATTCTAGTTTGGCTCATCTTTCCCCTTCTTTTCACATCATAAAGCTCCTCACAGATATAGAGAAATTCCACCTATCTTAAGAAATTTTATTTCTTATAGTGATACTTGGATTCTTACTTAGTACAAAAAATACCTTTTGATTTAATCTAATAGACTACCAGGAATGTATCAACTAACATAAAAAAAACTATATAACATATTAAGAGAAGTTAATGCTCCCAACATTTATCAGGGAGTTCTGCACAAATGCTGTAAAATAAAATTTCCCAAGATCCTTGGCAATGCCTCTCTTAGAGACAAGATCTGCAACTTATTTTTGTTCCCTATATATGTGCCCAAAATAAATAGACTAGAAAGAACTCACCAAATTGCATATATGGCGCATCCAATTTGATATAATGGGAGGATTGAAATGTGATTGATCCTTTACCCAATCAATAATGTGTTTTGCATCTCTGTGAATGCAAAGTGATTCGAGCCCCAACCATCTAGAGGAGATCAGAACCCCCCATAATGTTATAATTGTTTCCTTGTTATTTGTACCTCTGCCTCCCTCCCACCATAAGTGGTAATATCTGCCTACCTTTAGCACAGTAAAAGATTTGCATCCATAGTTCCTCTGTTGACATGCACCATTAAAAAAAATTATTGGCAAATCGTTCCAAATTTCCTTTAATATGATCTCTCTCTTTTTATTACACTTCTTTTTCAGCCCTATTTCTAAGTAATATGCCACCGAATTAATGATAACAACTCTAACATAACATATTTTTGTTTAAACAATAGAGAGTTCATGTATTGCCATATGGACCATAAGATGTAAAAAGGAAGAGATTTGTGTTTCTTTGGGACATAAACCAAGAAGATAAGCAAATATCCAAAGATTGTAACTCTCAGTCCAATGCAATGTTTAATGTTTCCATAACTCCTTACCACATTGCCACAGCAAACGAGCATCTCAATAAAAGGTGATAGACATCCTCTAGCTCCTGTTTGCACATGGGGCATATACTTGGACCAATGAAACCCCTACGAAGGAGGTTGCTCCACATAAGGATTCTATCATGTAGCGTTAGTCAACAAAAACCTAAGAGTTTTCATGGGACCTCCCATTTCCATACACATTGAAACCGCCTAAATTTATCTGGAGGCACCTCCGCCTTGGGCAACCTACTTTATATTTCCTGAGCTACCACTTGACCCTTCTTTAGTTTTTCGTCCCAAACCATCATGTCCACATTAGTGTTGAAGTGAATACCAGAAGCACACAACTGAGACAAGTATTCCTCCCATTCTATAGCAAGTTCCCCATTTAATCCCATATCATCTACCTTGAGCCAATGTTGAAATAAAGAGCATTGATTGTGTGCATGACATATATGATTAATATAGAAAATATCATCTTCATGTAGATAGATTATAAGGGGAACTGATAAGGAGTGATTCCCATAAAATCCCTTAAAAGTGTCTAGTCCATTCTCTATATGTGTGTCATCTCCAACGTCCCACCCAAGAAAATGAAGCATCCATTGGAAGTTTTTCATCATGTTGCACCAAATGTGGGAAGAGCCTTTTTTAACCCCTGCACCCCCCCAATCCATTTAGTAAAATGTGCCCCCTTCATATATTTTTATCTATTGTTCTGTGGCCAAATGTCACTACCCTCCAGCACCCTCCAAATATTTTTAATAAGCAACGATATATTAAAAGAAAATAAATCCAATATGCCCCAACCTCCATCAGAGACCAGATAAGCAATCATATTTCATTTCACCGGATGCATCTTACCCTTCTGCAAGTGACCCGCCCACATGAACCTAGCCATAATAGACTCGATCTTGTGGACAATCTCCTTCAAAAGTTGAAATAGATGCATTAAAAAAACTGAAATGTGGAGTCATGTGCCCCCCAACAGATAACCATCTATGTGACCAACCAGCCAGCTTCTTATCAAATCTTTCTAACAGCCACTTCCAATCCTTAATTCCATACCTTTTTGGTTTTAATCTAAACCCCAAGTATGTGAAACCATCGTCAAGGTGATAGGATGTAATCTAAAAAATATTACAACTTTCCTTGATTATAAAATCCTTGGGATCCCTAGAAATCATAATAGACTTCTATTTTATCATGAACATACCAGATGCATCACCAAAGGACTTAATAATTTTATGAATGTGAGTCCATTCAATCAAGTTAGTTTCTCCCCAAAACAACAAATCATCTACGAACATAAAATGTGTGATAGCTATGTGTCAAGATATCCTTACCCCCGATATCATACCTTTGTCTCTCGCATCCTCGATCTTGTGACTCAAACAGTCTATGACAAAAAGAAAGAGCAAGGGGGACAGTGTATAACATTTTCGTAGCCCCTTGTATTCCCTGAAAAACTATGTAGGGAGGTCATTGATGATAACAATGAAATTTTTGGATACTATGCATTACATAATCCACTTGACGTTTCGTGGATCTATTCCCACCTTGTGTAAAATCATTCTTAGGAATTCCCAGTCCGCAACGTCATATGCTTTTACCAAATCAACTTTAAAAGTGAATGCCTTCATCTTTTGTACCTTAATAGAGTGAATTCATTTATGTGCTATAGAAATGGCATCTTGTATCTGTTGACTGTTATAGACATATTTGGGCACTGCAACCCCAATCACATATGTCCATAAACCAAGGGCTTCTAAACCCCTAAAAGTGTTGTTTCATACCCTAAAGGAACAAGGTCAGCTGATTACATCAACTCCAAAAAGTTCTCCATGAATAAATACTCAGAACTGGTCAAAAATGGACCATACAGACTGCTCCATGCATGGGGTACGATGCATCTCACCTATTACACACGGGGGGTGCGATGCATACTAGAAAGCCCTTCTGTAGGGTGCGATGAGCGAGAGAAAACAAATGGCAAAAGCAGTTTGCTAGGTGGAAACCCAGAGAATCTTCTAGAAACTGCTCATATGACACTTGCCTCTCTGAATTCGCCTAGGGATGAGTAAGAGATCTGAAATATCCAAGTGGAACCAAGAACTATCAGTGAAATGACACTAATCGAAATCCCAAAAGATTACTCACTCTCCTGTAAACATCTATATATGGATCCCTCATCCAAGAGATCCAAGGGTTGGAATTTTGTAATTTGCAAGGAAGTGTTGTTGATTTCTCTTTGAAGACATTGTTGGGTAATCTTGCTTTGTATGAGGTGAAGAGGGCTTGCATGCTGGGAGGATGATGCTGGATCAGACAGCTTGGTTGTAATCCTCTCTTCTACTACTTCTATCAATAAAGCTATTTGAGTTTTCCTCCATATGCTTGTATATCTTTGAATCTTGTATTTGTATATGAATTTATATGGTTAATGTATATCTGATCCTACATTGTTTATGGTTATAGATCTCTATGCTTTGATGGTATTTTGCTACCTTGACTCTACAGGTGTTCTTTGAAGCGGGACAAGTGAGAAAGGAGTGGCGAAATCTCTATCAAGGGAGAGAGGAAACGAGCAAGGAGACTAGCAAAAGACTGAGGTCGGTACACTTTGCTTCTCTCTCATCTATCTCTCATAAAGGAAAACAAAAGTGACATTAGTTTGTTTGTTTCTAAGATAGCTACCCGTCTTAGTGGGACTAGCATCTCTGAATGGACACTAGTTTTCCCGATAACAAAATGGCGACTCCACTGGGGAGCGAATAGTTTGTTTGTTTTGTTACTGTTGTTTGTTTTATAAAGCATAGACGAAGCCTGAAGTTAAGCCAGCTAGCCTTCGAATTGCTTTTGCTATGCAATTGCAAAGTAGATCAACACTGCTTCAGTCAATCTCCAGGTTGGTTTATGAACTGTTCATCTAGCTTGTAAACATCCTAATTGCCCTGGTGGTAGCTCAAATAACCTCATTAGATCAGCCCCTATACTTTGTGTTTACTGACAATCATTAGCTTAGCCTAAATCCCTGAACTTAGCTGCAAACTGTGAGTGAAAACCAAGCACAGTTTCGTCCCTGGACCATCGCACTATCTCTTCTTGGCAACCTGAATGCATCGCACCTCCCGTGTGTTGCAGGTGAGATGCATCCCTGTTTCCCTGTGTTACAGGTGCGATGATTGACTAAGACAGTTTCCGCCTCCAGATTTTGGTTTTTCTTCATTGTCTTCATTGTCTTCAGCTTTATTCAGTGATTTTGTTGTCTATGATCAGTATATCTCTGTTGAAACCATCTTCCTTTGCATTATTCAACCTCCATCAGAAGGAATTGTGAATGTTTTT
Organism: Pinus tabuliformis; assembly: GCA_031772625.1. Taxonomy (NCBI): domain Eukaryota; kingdom Viridiplantae; phylum Streptophyta; class Pinopsida; order Pinales; family Pinaceae; genus Pinus; species Pinus tabuliformis. The sequence goes on from CM062815.1 coordinate 958,923,992, forward strand.
TTATGTATTTTTCATCATTTACAGTTCTCCTTTGCAAATAGTAGCTTAATCGAACTGTCGTCTTTTGATTTGAAAGTGTCGCAAGTGTCGTTTTCAGTCAAGAAAAGGAATGTCACAAAGCATTCCTCTTTTAGATAGTCGATTACACTTTTGCCATTGTATTTGATTTGAATCATTAGTATTTCAAGCGTTGAAAGCAATTTTAAATTCGAAATCTCAAAGTGTCGTCTTGGATTTACTTTCGTTTTTTTTAAAGAAAATTGTTAGTACTGTCGCTTTGAAAGAAGATTGTTCAGATCTATACTTTGTTTTCTTTTTGTCAGTCTCACATTAAGGAAACTGAAAAAAAATACATGCATGTGCATTTGCATTAAGATTGCATTTTGAAGTATATTTAGGAAAAGTGCATCTAGTGTGTGCTCTCTGCTCTATGCTGAAAGAATTTCATTTCTCTTTCCTTAGTAGCTAGGATTTTCATTGCAAAAAGAAAATAAACGACTGTTTATCATCTTAGATTGCATATTTAGGAGTTGTATATCTACATCACATGGTGAACCTTAAAGCAAACTTCTTAAGAAAGATCAACTGTAAAATAAACTTCAATGAACATAAAAACGCTTTGGAACCTAACGCACAACATTTAGAAGTCTAGGATAGCGACGTATTCTGGTGTCGTAAAGTCTGCCAACTATCACTTTCATCGTAGGTTGGGTGATTCATTCTATTTGAGACGACATGTGCCAGTACGGACTTGTGCTCCCACGTACCGTCAAGGATATATTGGGAGACCACAATAGGCTACATCCTCTATCCTTAGGAAGTCGTGTCTGTCGCCCTATCAATCGCAATGCACTGAACACAACATTCGGGAAGATTGACTGCCATACCGTAAAAAGTGTTCTGCAGTTTTGCAATTGGTTTGGTAATCCCCTCTGTCTAGATTTCCAGAGTAGTCACTTTCGTTCCTTTTCAGACTCCTTAAAAGAAAAGGTCCATCTGAGCACTTGTCACTTCAGGCTCATTAAAAATCGAAGGCGACTAGAGTCATCTTTAGCTTTTTCTCAACTCTTAAAAATTGAAAAAGCAAGTTGTGTCAAAGCGTCATAAAATTTATTTTAATCGGAATAACGTCATTGTTCCCTTGTTGGTCTTAGGTTGAGAAAATGGAGTCTACCAATCAAGGATTTCCCCTTGGGGGAAATCCTAGTCCTTTCTCCTCTTGGGGGGATGTTGGTGCTCCACATATGGCTACATTGTCCCTTCCAGGACTCACAATTGGCCTACCAGTATGGCTTTTCTTGACCTCTGTCGTTCAAAACACCGCAATTCCTCAGCAATCCAATTAGCAACCAGATGAAGTTGCTCCCCAACCTTCTACTTCGTTTGTTTCTCCCTCTCCTTCTTCCTCTTCGCTTGGTGAAGCTAGTAACGCTAAAAACCAAGTAACTAAGAAGAAGAAGAAAGGGAAGGAGAAGAAGAAGAAGAATCCAACAACAAAAGGGGGCAACCGTGCATCATCTAGTGAAAATCCACACACTGCACCTTCCAAACCTAAATCTCCATGTGTCATTTGCAAGGGAGACCACTATCATCGAGATTGTCCCTGCATCCCACAGATCTTGAGGGACTGGTCTCCCCGCTTGCACAATCCGGTGTCTTCAACCACTGACGATCATGTTGAGAGCACACCATCAACTAGTGAAAACAAAGTCAATGGACAAAAAGGAAGATCCAAATTTCCTTATAGACTGTGTGAAGGCGATCATGCCCTCCACCATTGTCCCTTCCTAGACGAAGCTAAAAGAGTCTTGGATAACCGTCCTGCATCACCACAATGACTTCCTCCTGGATACAAGAAACTCTTGCCAAGTCCATCGCTAGTTGAAAATCTGACTGACACACCGTTGTTGTCGGTCGAAGCACCTATCATTGAATATAAACCCTCTGAGTCCACACCGGACCAAAGTCAACAGGTTGAGACGGTAGTCGACCCAATCTTGTCTTCAGAAGGTCCACCTTCAGATGATACTGTCACCAAAGAGAATGAGAACGACACCGTTCAAATTCTTTTCGTAAACACAGACTCCGATGAACATGGGGGCAATCTACCCATTCCTTTACCGCAGGAAGGAAGTTTGTCAAAGATTTATCTGGCCGTTTATTCGGTCCCACCTCCAAGCAATCTAGTCGTTTCCTTCAATTGAAATCTATTAGGCAGACCCTTCCTACCATCTAATGTACCATTCTGAATCATAGTACAAGCTTACAGAATTATCATGGTTGGTACTATTATATATGAAGGGGCTTCTGTGAGTATCCTTTCCTCAACTGACTAGAAGGTGCTTGGTTCGCTATCGCTTCTTGATAGGCTTCAACAAAGGAACCAGTCGACCGTTAAGGATCCTTCCAAATTTTCCTATAACTTTGAGAAGGAAAACTATTCATCTAAACGTGATGGTAGTCCAAGGACCTCTAGATTACAATCTACTCCTTGGGCGTGACTACATTTATAGCATGGGAGCCATCGTTTCCTCACTCTTCCTGGTGATTTGTTTTCCACATGAAGGCAGAGTGGTCCACCTAGTTAACCAGCTTTCATTCCCTGGTTCAAACACAACTATTAGTCAAATGCCATCCCTAACTGGTCTTTTTGCACAAGGAATGTCTAATCAATCCCCAGTCCATCCACCTGATGATCACGAGTGATTCGGTGATTGTGACTGAAACCCAAGAGGCATGCGCCCTGGTCTGCTTCGGCAGGAAAACCCCAGATATAAGGTAGGTTTCCGCGTAGGAATATGACTAGTTTGGAAATCTTGTCCGTTTAGGAAAATGGATCAGATTGGAAAAGGATTCCCCCGTCAAAGGTTATGTCATTGGTACTGACAACAATCACCTTTTTCCATTTCGATGGACATCGCCAAGGAAGGTTTTGTCTGCGACACGGATGGAACAATCTTGCTAATGCAAGAACTTCCATATGGTGACCTGGAAACTCTACTTTATACCTGGGGGCATGCAAACCTTTTTGCATGCAAGTGAAAAGAGACCATTTATTTTCTTAGTTCGTAGATTCTTAACCCTTTAAACTCGTAGGTTGGTCGTTCCTATCTTGCATAAAGAAAGGCTCCAGGAGCAAAGTTGCGCATGGGGCAAGCCCCCCAAAAAATGAACCTACTGATGAGACATCCTTATTATACGACTGGCGCGAGTAGTTTTCCGCAAAGTTCAAGCTCGTTAAAAAATAAACCTAGCCATGAGCAGTTTTACGCGAAGTTCAAGCTCATTAAAAAATAAACCTAGCGATGAGCAAGTGTTCCCATAGAGTTTAAGCTCATTAAAAAATGAACCCCACCTTCAGTAAATAATCTTTGCGATCGCATAATTATCAGCTTTTGAACCTTGGTCGTGTTCTTACCATCACCTCCACTCTTTTTAGCCGATCATACGCCTCCATTTGATTGTTTACCCTTTTGAGGAACAACTGCAACAAGTGATTCTATTAGCCACCTTTACACTGCCATGATTGAAAAGTTCCGAACCTTACCTGGAAAGAGTTGCTATCCAAAAGCATCACTCATTCCTCAAAAAACGAGTCTCCTTTAAGCTCTTTTCATCTGACTCATAAAATATGAAAAGATTTGCCGAGCAATTGGCCTCTCCAGCTCGTTAAAGCGATCGGAAGTGCCATCCCTCCTCTAGATTTTAATCTTTTTGGACCTAAGGGATTATTACACAAAAAGATCGAGTGCTTGTCTTGTTCGGCTCGTTAAAACTATCGAAAAGTCATCCCTTTCATATTATTTTACACTTTTTCCGACTTAATGGATTGCATTACGAAAAAAGGACCACTGGAGTTTCCTTTCCGTCCCTTTTAGACTCTCTAAAATTGAAAAGGACCGAGTTATCGTTGTCGTTAAACTTGTTAAAACAATAGCGACAAACTTGTCCATGCAGACAAGAGCAAGTTTCACTATCGCCAGGCTCGTTAAAACATAGCGACGGGTTTGCCCGAAGGGAAAATTATAGAACAAGCATATGTTATCCTCCTAAAGCTTGACAAAAATAAGGAAGTAGTGGTCAGCAATGACTGGGGAAAAAGGGGAATAAAACTTGAATAGCTTCATTAGTAGTAGGTTGCTCTTGAACACGACACTTTCACTCCGTCACCATGATTAAGTTGAGTTGGGTTATTCCGTTCACCGGTCATATCACCATTGGTCCATCGTACCATCCATCTTGGGGTTAACGCTACCAATCCATTTCAGTGTCACCGGTATGTTCAAGAGAAGTCGCTCAGAGAATTCACCAACCTAGCTAACGTCTCATCCGCTGCAATACCTTCACTCTCCATTTTTCATGACCACCACCCTGAACCTTGTATCATCAGATCGTTTTCACCTCCACAAAATCATTTGCTCCATTCCGTGTCGTAGATATGGGATTCATCAAGGCCCTCCTACGACGGGTCACTTCTTGTCGACATCAGCTCATTACCCAAGAAGTTGACTTAGGAACAACCCTTTCAGTACTTTGAAGCTTGCATGCCTCAATGGCAAGTTTCTCACTTTCGGCGACCGGTTTACATCAATGGCCTTCGACCGGAAGATTTTACGTGGTGTTCGACATCAACTCATATATTCACACCACGTGAATTGTACTACAGTACCTTGAGGGTCATCATCATTATCAGTGATTCCTCTCGCGCCTGTTAATAGCTTACACCATTGGCTGGTAATCAGGCGATGTCTTTCCATGTTCGACATCAGAACATCTTCTCACATGGATCGACTTATACTTCAGGTGAAGATTGAACAAGTTTGAAGACCCCGGATCTAGTTTCATCCATCCAGGTTGTGATATATTCAGGAAAATAAAGACATCAAATGTACATCATTGCTGCACAGATAAGCATCCAAGCTAAAGGATGATGGCTCTACCAGAATCATCAGTCTGCCACACAGACGATTGTCTGTCTTATGTACATAAATATGAATTTATAAAGTTGAGCATGGGAATGCCCACCTCAACTAGATCATGAAAATATTGTGAAGATAATGTATTGTATTGTATCTTATTACAGGTCACCTTTTAGTTCGAAAAACCTCGAATCCTCATTATAAAGCATTTCACCCGACATCAAAAGATTTACGACCTCATGCTTTAGGGGGCAACTGTTATAGACATATTTGGGCACTGCAACCCTGATCACATATGTCCATAAACCAAGGGCTTCTAAACCCCTAAAAGTGTTGTTTCATACCCTAAAGAACAAGGTCAGCTGATTACATCATCTCCCATAAGTTCTCCATGAAAAACTACTCAGAACTAGTTAAAACTGGACCATACAAACTGCTCCATGCATAGGGTGCGATGCATCTCACCTATTACACATGGGGGTGCGATGCATAGTGGAAAGCCCTTCTGTAGGGTGCGATGAGCAAGAGCAGACAAATGGCAAAAGCAGTTTGCTAGGTGGAAACCCAGAGAATCTTCTAGAAACTGCTCATATGACACTTGCCTCTCTAAATTCTCCCAGGGATGAGTAAGAGATCTGAAATCTCCAAGTGGAACCAAGAACTATCAGAGAAATGACACTAATCAAAATCCCAGAAGCTGACTCACTCTCCTGTAAACGTCTATATATGGATCCCTCATCCAAGAGATCCAAGGGCTGGAATTTTGTAATTTTCAAGGAAGTGTTGTTGGTTTCTATTTGAAGACATTGTTGGGTGATCTTGCTTTATATGAGGTGAAGAGGGCTTTCATGCTGGGAGGATGATGCTGGATCAAACAACTTGGTTGTAATCCTCTCTTCTACTACTTCTATCAATAAAGCTATTTGAGTTTTCCTCCATATGCTTGTATATCTCTGAATCTTGTATTTGTATACGCATTTATATGGTTAATGTATATCTGACGCTACATTTTTTATGGTTATAGATCTCTATGCTTTGATGATATTTTTCTGCCTTGACTCTACATGTGTTCTTTGAAGCGTGACAAGTGAGAAAGGAGTGGCGAAAGCTCTATCAAGGGAGAGAGGAAACGAGCAAGGAGACTAGAGAAAGACTGAGGTTGGTACTCTTTGCTTCTCTCTCATCTATCTCTCATAAAGGAAAACACAAGTGACTTTAGTTTGTTTGTTTCTAAGATAGCTACCCTTCTTAGTGGGACTAGCAGCTCTGAATGGACACTAGTTTTCCTGATAACATTGACCTTCAAGAAACCCAAACTTTTTAGGAGATATATGAAGAGACAAGACCTTCTTCATCCAAGATGTTATTAATTTTTAGATCATCTTGTATGTTAGGTCCCTATAATACTAGTGCAACCCCTTATTGTTATTAGTGCAACCCCCTTATTATATTGTTGTGCCCATGTAGTCCCCATATTGTTATCATTGTGCCCCATAGAAGCCCACTATTGTTATTTTTGTGCCCTTACATTATTATTGTTATGTCGGCTCTGATTATATTATGACCCCTTAGACTCCTATATATAGAAAGGAGGTCTTGTCATTTATATCATCCAAGAATTGTCCATTTGTGTAATGTAAAGGAGGTTTCCCCCTCAAAGAGGCTAATTTCTAAGGCGTTGATCTTTATTTTCTATCTTTTTGAGCGCTGGTTTCATAACATTTGGTATCAGAGCTTTGGATTCTAGGGTTTCGCTACTCCAAACAGGCCATGGAATTTTCGATATAACTTTTTTTCTACGAAGTTTAAAAAGCTAACAAAAAAGACCCATTTGAGCCAAAATCGTTCTGAACCTCGGGTCAAAATTTCAAATCTTGTAACGTTATATTTTCAGAGATATGATCTAAGGAATTTAGGGTTTTTACAAGCTCCAGAATTCCATCACAAACAGGTCATCATGGAATTTTCGCTATAATTGTTTTTCTACGAAAGTTTGGACTCTGAAATTAAAACCCATTTGGGCTGAAATTGTGGTGAAGTTCGGACCCGAATTCTAGATCTAATTTCTTTACATTTTTGGAGATACAGTCCAAGACATTTAGGGTTTCTGCAGGCTCCCGAATTACATCCCAAACAGGTGACCTGGGGATAATCATCATAACTTTCTCTCTGAGCATCAGATTGAAATTTCGTAAGAAGCTATAGAAATGGGACAGACTTTACTTTTCTTTATATTGTTTTCAGGTCCGAAGGTCGAAACAGTAACACGTGGCACTTCGTACAAGTTCTCTCTACTGAAGAAGTATATAAGTAGGTCATATTAGGAGATTGGGCATAAATCTTTCTTGGAGAATCCAATTTTGATTATACTGGTGGCATTGGAAAGAGGACGCAAAGGGCTACTATAGATTGCAATTTCAGACCTTGGAGATCCGAAATTTCAGAGATACAACAGATTCAAGATCATAATGCTAAAAGAAAGAAAAAGAATGACTTAAATCAAGAAAATAGAAACACCTAGTAAGCAAAATTGGATGGAGGATTTGAAGAATGTGATCAAAGCTAAGATAAATAGTTTTATATGTTCCATGAAAGCTAATATCGATGGTAGGGAAGCAAATTTGAAGAAAGACATGGAAGGTTTGAAGGAAGGTGGGACAAAGCTACTACAAGAAAGGCCTCCTAATGAAGAAAAGGTAGTAGACGAAACTCATGATGAGAAAAAAAAAATGTTAATCATGATTTCATAGAATCCAACATTGGATTGAAGACCCACCATATTCCAAAGATTGATATAAGGAATTTTGATGCCAAGTATCCCATAACATGGATACTACAGATGGAGAAATATGTTGATCTACGTGATGTGCAACTGTTACAAAAGGTGCGTATTGCATTTTTATATTTAGAACTAAACCAATTTTTATGGTATAAAGGGATTTTTTCTCGTAAACCACTTGTCACCTAGTCAATTTTCACAGAGGCAATGATAGCACATTATGAGGATACACAGAGGACTTCCTAAAATTGAATATAATATTAAATGATATTCCAGAGAAGCAGAGCGATGTCTTCATAGGGACTTTAAAGGATAACATTCAACATGAGGTTCACCTTTGGGAACCTAATTCATTGAAGAAGGCATACAGGTTGGCAAGAAAAATTGAAAGAAAAATTATGACAACAAGCAACCATACCACTCATAACTATAAAGATGGAGGTGTTGTTTCTCCTAGCCTTTCACCACCTAGAAGGTTGAGACCACAACAATTGGAAGAAAAAAGAGAAAAAGGGATTTGTTACAATTGTGATAAAAAATATATTAAATGCCATAAGTGTGCTAAGAAGAAATTAATTTACATAGATGGGGAAGAGGAGCAATAAAAGGAACAAGACATGTCAAAAGAAGAGGATATACACTAGGAACCAATCCCAGATAAGGAAGAAATGAATCTAGCCATATCTTGTAATGCATTGACAGGAATTACCACTCCTCAAACTCTCAAGATAGAAGGGCATATCAAGAAGAAAAAGGTAACAGTGTTGATTGATTTGGGTGGTACCCATAATTTTATTCATTGTAAGATAGCTAAGGAATTAAATTGTTTCCTATATCCAGCACCAAAGTGTCAAGTAATGGTTGCAAATGGAGGAAACATAAATTGCTCTGGAAAGTGCCATAATATCAAGCTATCCACGGGAGAATATGTATTGAATAGTCTAATTCTTTCCATTCCAATAGGTGGTGTGGATGTTGTACCAGGAGTTCAATGGCTACAATCTTTGGGTACGATAGCTTTAAATTTTCAAGAACTTTTCCTAATTTTTTTTGGGAAGCAAAGGAGGTTGAATTAAGGTATATCATAGGGAAACCGGGAAAGATAATCAGCTCTAACAAGATGACAAAGCTTCTAAATAAAGAACAACAAGGTTAAATTGTACAATTATGTTCACTAGAGGTACCCACATCGAAATCATTTATTTCTTCAAATCTCCAAAAAGTTCTAGACAATCATTCCAAGGTATTTGAGACTCCCAAAGGCCTCCCATCCATTCATGATCATGATCATGCTATTCATTTGGTTCCGGGAAGTGTTCCCCCAACCATTAGGCCTTACATATATCCATATGCCCAAAAGAGTGAAATTGAACGTATGGTTGTAGAAATGTTAGAGGTTGATATAATTCAACCTAGTCAAAGTTCTTTCTCTACTCCAGTGGTATTGTTACACAAGAAGGATGGATCATGGTGCATGTGTCCGGATTATAGGGAGCTCAACAAGCTTACTATTAAAGATAAATTTCCCATTCCTCTTATTGATGAATTATTGGATTAATTACATGGAGAAATTTACTTCACCAAGTTGGATCTTCGTTCAAGATATCATCAAATCATAATGAAGATTGAATACATTCCAAAAAAACATTTAAAACTCATGAGGGTCATTATGAATTTTTGGTCATGCCTTTTGGGCTTACCAATGCACCTTCTACATTTCAAGGTCTGATGAATTCCATTTTCAAACCCTTACTTAGAAAATTTGTGTTAGTATTTTTCGATAATATATTAATCTTCATCAAGTATTGGAAGGATCATGTTCAACATGTTGACAGGGTGCTCAAACTATTGGAGGAGAAAAAATTATATGCAAAAAGCTCCAATTATTTCTTTGGAGTACAAGAGGTGGATATTTGGGTACTCAGTTAGCTCATAGCTCATCTTATCATCCTAAATCTAATGGGAAAACTGTGATAGTGAAAAAATGTTTGGAAGGATATCTTCGTTGCTTTGTATCTAATAAACAGACATAATGGGTCAAGTGGTTTCCTCTGGCTGAATGGTGGTATAACACTTCCTTCCATACTGCAGAAAAAATGACCCCATTTATGGCACTTTATGGATATCATCCACCGTCCATCACATCATCTTTAAAAGAAAATTCTAAGGTTCAAACAATGGAGGATCACATCAAGCATCAACAACAAGTTCTAAAACTCTTAAAGGATAATCTCACTTTGGTAAAGAATAGAATGAAACAACATGTAGATCAACATCGCAGTGAAAGAAGTTTTGATATAAGGGGTCATTGGATTCGTTTTAATACCTAAGGGAGTCTTCGATCATAAAAAGTGACATATAGTCTGCATATTTTTTGTTCTTAGCCCAAATGTGTGCCTCCTTTTTCAGAGACTTCAATTTGGCACAAATAGATCCCATATGGTTCATAGGGATGGGGATAACGGGCCTTATCCAAACATCCTGCACCAAGGACTTAGAGTCCTTTAATTTCATTCAGCCTTAATTGAATTTGAAGGGATATGGTTGTCTCCTTTCCACCTCCTCCCAAGACAACAATATGAGTTGATGATCTAAGATGAATGAGGTAATTATCGAAGATGAAATCTCAGATATTCCAGTATTCAATGACTCACTTATGATGAATCTATCCAAGCGTTTTGATATCCCTTTTGATCTTGTATGCATGTTCTGCCAAGTAGGAGCAAGAGGGGATGGAACAACATCTTGAAGGGCATGTGAAGCCAACATATCCTTAAAAAAAGACGCCATATAATCCTCCTTAGCCCTCTCCCCTAAAATTTCTCCCATTCCCATGGTCATATTGAGGTCCCCAACTATAATCAATGAAGACAAACCAAGCAAACCAGAGTCAATAATATTATACCAGAAGGACTTTCAACTCGAATAGGGCACATATGAATTGATGATGTGCAGCCTAAAGTTAGATCTCGACATGAAACCAGTCAGAATAATACCTACACATGAATGATATTCTTTTATAGAGGCATCTTTTGGGTTCCATAATGCACCCAAACCCTCAGAGTGACCCATTGCATTAGACACATATACGAATAATTCTAGACAGATCAAGAGTAAAACCTCCCATGTTTTTTCTCTCGGCAACATAGTATCATGGATGAGAATAACATAGGGCTTATGCATTTGGATAAGACCCCTAAGAGAGTTTCATTTTGTGGGTACTCCTAACCCCTAATGTTTAGAGACAACACCTTCATGGTGGCACCTGGAAAACAAGCATTTCCCCTCTAAGGACCCAAGAACCATTGAAGTTTGTAATCGACATATGACCTGATATAAAATCAGATCCTGTAAAGGAATAAGGCCCAAATGTCTCCCCCTCCTCAAGAGAAATTGATAAATCTTCCTGATTGCATACTGATAGCCTTTATTTTTACTCTTTACCAATCACCATTGGAATTTAGTAAGTGCAATGTTGATTTAAATATCTACAGATTTGAATTTGATAATTCAAATACATATTACATTGGCCTATAATTATACTAGTAAATACACTTGTACATGAGGGAGGAATGATTTACAATGGTTAATGTGAGGGACCAATCAAGTAATATGACATACAAATTCCAATGTGAAACTTTATCCAATGTATGGAGATATATATATATATATATTTCCTCTAAGTCTTTGTCGAAATCATTTTTTTTCAAATTTACTTAGAATGCATTTGATGATTAAAAAAAAAATTAAATTTGAATTGAAATGTTGGGTAATGCAAGGTTGGAATTAATAAGAAATGTTTAGATTCCCCTCCACATATTATTTCGTAAATATGATATTAATTTCCTTTCCACATTTCAAGCATTGGAGAATGTTCCGATTTAGCTTTGCATAAAAGAAAATTCACATTGTTGTTTTATATTATACATTTAAGCCACTATCAACAAGTTTGGTTTACAAATTTCCATCAGCTACCTATATTTACTTTGCTTGGGTTAAAAAAATTTACTTATTAACTCATATCTAACCTAATTAGGTTAATATTTTTAATAAGTTAACTCGTATGTCTACCCTAAAATTGTCTTAAATTTTCCAACTAAATTATTTCCAATTAGTTAACTTAGCCACTACCTCTACAATATAAAAGTAATATTTTCAAATCCAAGTAATAAATTCTAGCCAATTGGACAATTTATCTTTCAACAAAGAAAAGTGTCTTTCGACATCCTTGAATTGATTGTCTTAATGAAATTTGGTACATAGTGAAATTTGGTGAAATTTTATATCATTGAACCGAGAGGCTCATTCTACAACCCAGTGTGAAGGTGATGTGTAAGTATGTTCGTGCTCAACTTGGAGTTGATACGTGCCCCTCTTAAAATAAAAATAAAATATTCTCTAAATAGAAAAGCATTGTCGGCTATAATAAAAAAGAAAAATGAATATGTTATGCATGTTTAATTAGTTGTTCATATGACCTAATATAATTTCAAGCAAAATAATTAGAAGTAAAAAATGTTAAAAAAATATGAATTAATTTTGGTGTATACTTGAAAAATATAGCATTCAAGAATACAATTTAAACAATGAAAAATTATATATTGGTTTTTTGCACTCAAATAATTTTCCCAGTGAAAAATTACACATTTTTTCTTGCACTCTAAAATAATATTGCACCTGAATAAATTTGATTCCTCTTAGCTCATGTTAGATCCGTGCTTAAGATGGATCTATGTTGGCTGTAAAAATCTACCAATTTAGGCCATAGGCCAACAAATTGATAAATGATACCATGCTTCTACTAGAAATCACACTAACACTTTATTGAATTGGCCATAACAATAATGTGAATAAAGCCAATGATCTACATCGAAATGCGACCAAGAGGGAATTGGGTAATACCATGAGGACCAAAATATGATACCCTTGAATGTATTATTTCCATCTATAGAAATCACACAAGGATTGCAAATAAAAGGAGATGGAGGAAGGTGACCAAGGGTCAATATCTTCATACCTCTACGACACGAAATAGCGTCTAGATCCATAAACATTTTGGTTGTGGCTAAGATAATTAAGCTAAGGATGATGAGGGTGGGCTTATATTCACTTTTGTGTGCGTGAGGATTGTCATGCAAACCTCACATGTCTAAGAATTACCTCCAATTCCCTCCATAGTAACATTAGGGATCATACACTATTATGAAAATTATACCTTAGTAACAATAAAAAACACATTATTTCTTCATTTTTCAAGCAAATCATTTGATTTCATTACAAGTAAAAATTAAGGCTTTATGATCTATATCAAGGTTTTGTATTTGTTAAGTGGATTGATGAGATGGCATAGTCTACTACATTATTACCAAGTCCATGGATACATGTCATTAAGTTTGAAGAGGGACACTTCCTTCTACCATTGCAAATTATTATCGGAAACTAAATGGTTTAACCAATACAATTCCAAATAAGTTTGTATTCTAGTCTTCAAAATCCTTTTGTAAATGTTTGGATGTTTTCCTTAATATGTCATCTATTTTCTTTATTTTATTTTCTTAATCCTTAATATTATGTGAAAAATATCATTGTATTGCATCTATTTTAAAACAACATTTGAAACCAAACTATGTTTTAAAAATGGATGCGATATCTCTAAAAGGATTTTCATCATAGAATGTCATCTATTCTCAATACCTCTTATCTTAAGTCAAATTAATCTTCTTCTTTTTAAGTAATTTTCAATTATTTATTCAGTCATAATGCAAGTGTTATAGTGTTTTCTTCTCTTATGTGTACGAAAAGAAATCACTTAAAATTGTGGATGACAAACAATTTTAACAATATAAATGGCAGCTAAACATTGTAGATTTGCAGAAAATGATAGAAACAAAACCTGCCAAAGCCCTGATCTATGCCACAAACATAGTTAAACAAGAAAATGAAATAGTAATAAATGTAGGTAACTCCAATAATCCAATGGAAACCAGATATATAAAGAATATATTTTATTAAACAACACCTGTGAAGGGAAAAATAAATGTTACCAGTCCCACTCTATGGGATGGGTTCTTGGCTATCCTCAAATGTCTTCAACTTTTGTAGAGTCTCTCTCCTCTATAATGTATAAAACCCAACAAATAAAATGTTTGAGCTCAATGGGAACTCAAATGAAAAAGAAGATGGTGTGAGACAGTGATAATAATTAGAGTTACAACTGTGAGAGCAACAATGAAAATAATCAAAAGTGAATAATGAATGGAAAAACCTCCTATTTATAACAAAATATTAGGTTATCCTCGAATAATAAGTAGTAATAAAATATTATTAACTCCATTCTAGAAATAACCACTTGGAATATTTAATTATATTTGGTTAGGAGGGAAAAAGTATTTAAACTTTTACTTTTAGTTAGAAATAATAAATAAATAAATGATTTATTTATCATCTCAAGAAATATGGTTAATGAATAATAAACAAATAATGATTTATTTAATTATTCCTAAGAGATTTAGTCAAACTTGACAAGGAATAATAATCAATTAGTGATTAATTAATTATTCCTAGAGAAAAATAAGATAATTAATAATTTATCTATTTATTTCTCATAATTGGGTCAAATGTGACAAGAAATATTAATTAAACAATGGTTTAATTAATTATTCCTAGAAATAATTAAACAAATATGTTTTTAGCAACTCACAGTGAAAGCAATTTTACTATGATAAAATTGGCCTTACATGGTGTACTTCGATCCATCTAGTAAATTAAGGCTAGATGATCATTTTTTTGTGATAGCAGCAAGTTTTGATTTGTAACTTACTTTGTATCCTTTGGTTAACCAAGTCCAACAAATCTTCTTTTAAGCCAAAACTTACAAGGTTTAAAGCCATTTTATTACACTAATCTTCAAACTCTATTAATTTATTTATTTCCTCCCTAATGGTTTTATATTGAGTTTGTTTCCTAACTAATAGAGTTAATTTTTTTCCAATCTTTTCTTCATAAACAATTATTTAATTTCCTAATTGTTCAAGTTCTACACCATCATTTTGATAGTTTTATTACTCATTTTTATAAATCGATTCAAAATTTAACATTACAAGTAAATATCTATTACTGTTACTTTAAAAATGGCTTTAATTTCTTTTATTTAGTCAATTTTTTTACATGTTTTACTTAAATTTTTCATAATTTAATTGTAGGTTTTCAAATAGGAAAAATATAGTTCATCATCCAATCAAACAACAAGGGCTTTATTGATTGTAAGTAAAATCATACCTAGCTGAAGATATGTCAGTGCGTACAAGAACTACATCAACATAGCAATAAGACTAGCATTGTGTCTTGTCAAAATATAGCCTAACCTATGTCCAAGAAAATACACACCGCAAAGATACAACAAGCCTGGAATTTCAAATTTATTTTTCCTATCAAGTGAAAACATGATGAAATTTATTTGTTTTTCATTCCTATCATTTATGCTTCATACATATTTTTGAGTGTCAAATTATTTTATATCTGACTTACGCTTAAGGTCGCTACTGTGATTTTTCATCAAATATCGACTCCTTGATGTATTGTGAACAAAACAATGATTTAAGGCCAAAAATTGTTTTTCATATATCATGCCCCAATTCTCTAACCCCCTCTACTTAATAGTTATCATGATCGAGGGCTAGGAATTGCATCCTATCGAGCACATGAAAAATTGAAAGCACAACTAATACTTTGGATTTTGATGGATTACTATGAGTGGGCCCAAAAGTGTTATAGGGTGCAAAACAATCCCCAACCGACAGACCCTTCTTGGATCCCAATGCTAGCATTTCATTTGGAGGATGCCTATATTCTAAAACAAGTTGTTTCAAGGTTGACTTGCACCATTTATTCTATTAGATCTACCACTACATTTTGACGAGACCTTATTTGTATCGTCCATAAAGAGATCCTCCAAAGACATTGTTGTCGGGCTGAAGATTTATGTAGAAATTGGCATAAAATTAAGCAAGTTAAATGTCATTAGATTATCATTAAAATGGGAAAAAAATGTAATATAAAACCTTGCAAATTACTACTATAAAATAATACCAAAAAATGTAATTGTTGGGATTTTCTCTAAAGAGGAGAGAAAGGAGAAAAATGGCTTGTGCAAAACAACATGGAAGAGATCTATGCAAGTAAACCCATAATAATGAGGATTTACCAATATCAATATAAGTTCCCTCATCAAAATTCCAATGAAAAATGGAAGTCTGTGATTACGGAAAATGCACCAAGAACCCTAGAATTGAATGTGAAAACTATGCATGCAAACTCAATGTGACCTATGGAGAATCGACCCAAACAAGGGCTACGTAGCAATGCATATTTTGTGAACCAAATCATCTGTGAGCTTCCAGAAAACTACAATATTATGTCAATGTAATGTAAATACATCAAGGCTCAACTTTAATAGACCATGAGACTTTTAGAGTTAAATGCCAACAATATGATAATGCATCGGAGTCTCCAATGACCTCCCTCAAAAATATTGAGGGATAAAAAAATGATATATTATAAATAATTTGATGTTTTAATTCATGCTTAACAATCCATCAATAAATCAGACTTCTTGAATCAACCTCCATGGACAACAATTTGTGCATGGCCAAGGAGCTTAGGGATTTAACAATTTAAATTCAATTCAACTTGAAATTAGAGATTTAATTTCAACATTTTAGCATCATTGGGAATGAATGAAATCTAATTTGAAAGGAATAATTCTATTGAACTTAATTATTCATGATTTTACAAATTTCTTAGCATGATCTGACCAAACATGGTAACTATAATTCCAATATAGTGGTTTTCAAACTTTTATTTATTACTTGTAACCTCCTATATGCTTTTGGGTAGATCCTTTTTTTTCTTTAGACTTGATGATGTCTCTAATTCTTGTTGTATTTTTTCCATGTGAAATAATTTTAGTCCAAGGGATTTGTGTTTTTACTCTCTACAAAACCTTAATAACCACCCCAAAACTTAAAAAATCATAAATAACATAAAATTCTTTAAATGGAAAATTAACATTTATTTTCAGGGGCCCAATAAGCTTGGAATAAGGTGGGGAGGTTTAGTTCCTCAGGTCCTTTGGTCCAATCCTAGGTAGGACTATATATGCTTGAGAGCTGCTCCAAGCACAATTTCTTCAAATGAAAAAAAAAACTTGGACTAAATGGGAGTGTGAAGGGGAGTGAGGAGTTTCACACCATTAACCAAATTTCCATCCCCACAAGTCTACCTAACAATTTAACATAGAATTGAGGCTACCTAGAGGTAAAGTTTGAAATTATAGAACATAGAAACAAGAACCAAGAGACAATATCAAAGGCCAAACACCACCCCCATGTTCTCCTTAAGGCCTACAATTTTTTTAAAGTTCATTGATTTGTAGTCTACAGATAAGTTGTGCAAAACTAAATTAGCATGCTCCCTATGATAATGTGGTCAACCAAGTCTTCCCATAGTGTGATTTCATGTTAATGTGATAAGCATTGGTTATATCCTAAAACAAAGATATTGTTAATGATGTTCCCCATTCTAACACCAATTTTGGTGGAGGCCAAGTGCAATTCATGTGTGACTTTGACAAAATTATACTCCCCAATCACATATATTATTAATGTATTCCCAATGCTCAAGCAATGTTTGTGGATGAGGTCGAGCACAAGTCTTGCGTGACATTAACGGAATAGATATTCCTCAAATGTAGAAAAAATTCATCATGTTGTATGAGAAGCTCGACTTCTCTATTCAAAAGAGCTTAACAAACCAAAAAATAAAATGCATCTGCTATTTAAGTTATTTAAGCACATTTTACATGGATGAAGACAACACAATACTCCATTTAGGATACACTTTCTACACATAGATTACCTTTTAATAAAGTCGTGACTAAAGGATTCTATTCTTTCGATATCACCCAAGACTTGCATGTTACCTTATTCACTTTGCTAGAAGTTGTTGCAAGCATGGGGAGTAGTTTTGCCTAGTTTGGAACCTAGGTCATCATTGTTGCAACCCCTCCAACTTGCCTCACAAACCATTACAAAGTCAATATGATATTTCTAGGGTGTTCCATGTTATTTGGCCTTCTCAACATCCTATTGCAAATCTTGGAGTAACTTCTAGTTTAGATTTTTTTCTTTGTATTTACCATTAATAAGAAAATAGGAATTTTTTGTGGAGGTGGCATATTCTTTTGTCAAAGTTGTCAGATTCGTGGCAACTTAGAATTCTTTAGCGGGGGTGGCAGGCAAGGTTTAGGATTTGAGTCTCAAGTTATCTAAAATTTTCCAAACCAGATTGTTGGTGACAAACTATGGAGAAGGCTCTCAAATACCAAATACAAGTAGAAAGACAAAAATAACATAATGGTGGAGATATTCTTGGCACAATAGCAAGGTTGTGTTAGTTTTTCGTAGTGTTCTATGTTGATATGATCATTGAGACAATTTCTTCCAACTTCAATCACCCCAACAATAGATAAGAAATTATAGATAGAACAACAAACAATAAATGCACAATAGAAGATAGCCAGGCATAATGAGACATAGAGATTTGGTCAAATACCAGGGAAAAAACCTACGAGGGGAAAAACCCTTAATCAATTCTTCTTCTTCTATTATTCAATCAATGTTTAGTATGAGATACATAGTCCAAATAGTACATCCAACAACCATTCAAAGTCAAGGCTTTGACTTCCCAATTCAACCAATCCAAAATAACTCAACAATGAGAGATAAATTCAAATCTAGTCACATATACCAGTTTGCAACTTTTCTGCCTATGGAGGAATAGTCAACAGAATTCAATGGTCTGCCCTAACTAGTCAAATTTAATGGTCTATCCTACTAAAAAGGAATTGTTCAACCTAACAATAAATTTGGCCTTCCTTCCTTCGTCAAACTCGGTCAAAACAACGACAAAATTCTTGGTGAAAGGAGAGAGAAATTCTCAGGTTTGACCTGCGGTCAACGTCAATTAAAGTTCCCAAAAAATATCAATCAAAGCCTCCCTCAATTCGGCCTCCCAAAACAGAAATAAATTTTGTCAAAGTAGGGTCAAAGAGTTGAATTCAACATTGGTCAAAATATCCCAAAACAAAAATTCATGTTGGTCAACAAAAGCCTCTCTTTCCTCCTTCACATGTGTGAATGTCTCTTGCGATTTTTATATCATATTGAACCTATTTGATGTGATGATTGAAGTGATGGATGTGTCTCCAAGTGAGCTAAACGAATGCTTATTTATATGTGATTTTGGAGGGAGAATTTCGCCTTATGCGGCCGACCTGTAGACTTCACTGGGACGACTTGTCAAACATGAAATATTAATTTTACTTTAACCAATTTGTAATTTTATTTGAAAAATAATGGTTCCTCCTTGGGATAGTTGGGCTTCACCTTGGAAAAATTCATCTTATAGCTGCCAATTTTAACACTCCCTCTCAGTTATGGAGGAATTTCCAATTGCACCATAAATTTCATCTTGGATGTACATGTCTCAACATAGGAGAATTTCATCTCGTCTCATCTCATCTCATCTCATATCATCTTAGTTGAACAATGTATCACTCAATCCATAGAAGAAGAAGAGTTATCCACACAACAATAGGGGAGATCAATTTACCACAACCAAGTCCATGATAGTCACAAATGACCTTGGTAAAGATCATACACCCTATGTCCACTAAATGACCCTCGCCCAACTTGATCCTCAGTAATCAAGTGGTAAAACACTTGCATCCAATACTTAGGGGATATGAATTTACCACAACCAAGTCCATGGTAGGCGTGTCTACCCTTAGTAAATATCAAACACACCTAAATATCCTCTCCAATGTGGCCAAGATGGGAGGCAATCCCAACAATCTTAACCGAGCCCACTGCCCCTTTACAAGGGTGACTTGTGGGTAGGATGCATATTGGGGTATGTACTCATCCATGTCCACGTATTTAAGGAGTACCATCACCCAGGAGTCTAGCTACACAACCCCCTTCACCAAGTCCATGGCTAGTCATAAAGAAAAGGGAAGCCATATGCTAAGTGTTCCTGATCAGCAGTGTTCCTCTGAAGGAGGGATACATTCTCCTGCACTCCAGGCTTCTCTCTAAAGAATATGCACTTTAATTTTAGCAATGGATTGGTGAGAATGTCTGCAACCTGATCATCAGTCGATGGAGCCTCATTTCTCCTCGTAGTACCATATCTATGATAAAGTGGTACTTGATCTTGATGTGCTTTGACCTGTCATGGAATATTGGATTCTCTGAAAGTCATATCCTTCTTTGATTGTCACAATATATCACAATCGTATCAAGAACCTGCTCAAATAGCTCTTCAAAGAGCTTCCTCAAACACACTGCCTCGTAACTAGCCATACTAATTTCAATTTACTTTTCGTCTGTTGTACTAAGAGCGACATTCATGCTTCTTTCTCATCTATGGAATCACAGTAGGTCTGAAGCTAAAATATCACCCCGATGTGCTCTTCTTATCAGTAACGCTCCCAACCTAATTTACATTTGTATAACCATGTAGTCTCAACTCATCGCTAGAGATATATATCAATCCATAGTTGATCATCCCATGTAGATATCTTAGCACATGTTTTGTAGCCACCCAGTGAGCATGCAAAGGTTCCACCATGAACTAACTCAAGGTGTTAGCAGAAAAACATGTGCATGGTCTTGTGTTGATCAGAAACATTAGATCCTAATCAGTTGCTTATACAAAGAACGATTCACTAGATTTGGTCCTGCAACTTCAATGCATAACTTATTGAAGTTCGCCTCCATTGGTGTGGCCACATATTTGCAATCCACCATCCCAAATCTCTCCACGATTTTCACGACATATTTTTATTGTCTAAGTAATATATCACCAGGTCTCTGCCACACCTCTAAGCCCAAGAAGTAGTGCATCAACCCAAGATATTTCATATCAAACTCAGAGGCAAGATTCCTCTTACACTGGATGACCAGAGGCTTTGCTCCTATCAAGAATAAGTCATCAACATATAGAACCAAAATAAAAGGCATACCTTGGACAAATTTGAAATAAAGATTCAAATTGACACTACTTCTGGTGAGTCATAGCTTCATGAGGTATCCATCGACCTGAGCGTACCAAGCCCTAGGGGCTTACTTCAATCCATAGAGGGATTTCTTTAATCTGCAAACATGGGTTTCCCTTTCGTGTTCCTCAAAGCCATGTGGTTATTCTGCAGACACCTCTTCTATTGGACATTGGATAAACCAACGCTCCCCATGTGTTTCGTGAAATGGACTAACCGCCTCTCATGGATCCTTATCTCTGGCGATGCGATCGTTGACTAACACCTATGGGTTTTGGTCTAACCGAAATTGTGATTCCCAAGAAGTGGTATCAGAGGGTAGGTCACGAGTTCAATACACACCGTCTCATGTTGGGAGGGAGATTGTTGGACATTGGATAAACCAATGCTCCCCATGTCTTTCGCAACATGGAATAATCTCCTCTCGTGGATCCTTATCTCTGGCGATGCGATCGTTGACTAACACCTGTGGGTTTTGGTCTAACAGCAATCATGATTCCCAACATCATCCTTAAGTATGCCACAGATAAAGGTTGACGTTACATCCATCTAATGAGACTCCAACCCTGGTTAGTATCAAGAGTAATGATGGACTGGATGGTAGTGTATCAGGAAAAAATTGCAAATGTCTCATCATAATATTCTCCCTCTTTCTAGGATAATCCTCTGGCCACAAATCTCACTTTAAAATTATCAACTCTACCATCAGCTACATGTTTGATTTTGTATGACCACTTGGAATTCAAAACAGACTTCCTTTCAGGTCACGAAACAAACTCCAATACATCATTTTTCATGATGGACTCATATTCCTCATCCATGGCATTTCTCCAAACATGTTCTTTCACTACTTCATCAAAGATACAAGGATCATATTGTATGATGCCAATCATCAATGCATCATATCTCTGATATTTGCGAGGTTGCTTACTCTCTTTGAAGGTTCCTCTCAGGGCTAAGTGTATCTCTACATCTTATAATGTATCGTGAAGCCAGAGAGTTATCTTCCTCATGGGAGGATCACATAGGAGAGGATCCAAAGGATCCATGGGTGCCATAGGCTCATTTGAAGGTCCAAATCGAGCATGGATGGATCAACATCTACATCCATAGCATCATCTCTTCTCTCAAAGATGGCAGGGATGGGAGAGTCCTTTGCTTTCCCAATAGTAGCATCCTCATCAAAAGTCACATCCCGACTAAACTCAATGTTCCTCTAACCTCACACATATATCATGTAAGCCTTAGAATTTTCACAGTAACCAACAAATGTACCTTTCTTTCCTGAAGCCTCCAACTTGGACCTCTTCCCCTTCGGTACATGAAAATAAGTGGTGGAAAAAACCCACAACAGGGAAAACCCTTAATCAATTATTCTTGTTCTATTAGTCAATCAATGTTCAACATGAGATATATAGTCTAGATAGTAAATCCAACAACCAGTCAAAGTCAAGGCTTTGACTTCCTAAATCAACCAATCCAAAATAAGTTAACAATGAGAGAGAAAGTCAAATATGGTCAAAGATACCAGTCTGCAAATTTTCAACTTGTGGAGGAACAATAAACATCATTCAACAATCTACCTAAACCAATAAAAGTCAACCATCCAACTTGCTCAAAAACAATTGGTCAACCCAACGATAAATTTGGCCCTCCTTCCTCAGTCAATCTCAATCAAAACAAAAGAAAAATTTCTAGTCAATGGAGAGAGAAAATATCATATTTGACCTATGGTCAAACCCTAGTCAACTATGTGGTCAACCTTAGTTAAAGTGCCCATAAAATCTCGGTCAAAATCTCCCTCAATTTGGCCACCCAAAAAAGAAAGAAATTCAATCAAAACAATTAAATAGATCAAGTCAACACTAATCAACAGAAGCCTCTCTCTCCTCCTTCACACATGTGAAAGTCTCCTACGATTTTCAGATCAGATCGAACCTCTTTGATGTGATGATTGATGTGTCTCCAAGTGAGGGTAGCGAATGCCTATTTATATGTGATTTTGGAGGGAGAATTTCTCCTTGTGGGACTGACTTGTAGACTTCACTCGTCTGACTTGTCAAACATGAAATATTAATTTTCCTGTAGCCAATTTATAATTTTATTTCAATAAGAATGGTTCCTAGAGGTAGTTGGGCTTCTCCTTGGGAAAATTCCTCTTGTAGCTGCCAGTTTTAACATTCCTTGTCACAATTACAATCCTTGAAAGCTCTTGAAGACACATTGATGAATTAATAAGAAGTAGATGAAGCAGAAAGAGTACCTTAAAATCCACATTGGAATAAAAGACGAGGTGGTGTTCGTACTCGGGTCCTTCTGAATGGTCCACCACTTGTCAGTGCCATACTTCTCAACACCTGCTTTGAGAGCTCCCTCCTCTTTAGAGGTCCATTTCTCCTCATAATGCCTATGTATCTATGTATATGATGCATGTGTGTGTGTGTGTGTGTGTGTGGGTTTCTTCTCCTTCTATCATCTTTGCCCCAAGAGACCGCTACTTGAATATTACATATCCTTGCACTTTGTTTTAGCTAGCTTTCATCATTCCGACAAACTATCTCCACCCTTCAAACATTCAAGCCGGAAATGGGTAAATCTCTCCCCAATAAGAGTAAATAAACGAGCTGACTTGATATATTGAAAAGGGTTTTGGGGTTTTTCGCTCTTTGCATCTACATCACCTTCAAATAGTTTTATATGACCTGGGTGTAGACCTAAAATTTCAAATTTATTTTTCCTATCAAGCAAAAATTTGATAACATTTATTTGTTTTTCATTGTTATCATTTTATGTTTTATACATATAAGTGTCGATTTCTTTTATATCTAGCACGATGCTTCAGGCTACTAGTCTGATTTTTTGTCAAATATTGACTGCTTGAGGTACTGCACACAAAACAAAGTTTTAAGGTTGTTTTTCATATATCACACCATAATCCTCTACCCCCTTCTAATGGAGACTTATCATGAACAAGGGCTCAGAACCATGGGCTATTGGGCGCAAGAAAAATCAAAATTCCAACCGACCCTTTAGATTTAGATGGACTCTTCCAAGTGGGCCTGGAAGTGTTATCGGGTGCAAAAAAGGCCCCAACCAACTGAACCTTCTAGGAGCCCAATGCTAAATTTTCACGTGGAGGAGGATGCCTCAATTCTAAAACAAGTTGTTTCAAGGTCGACTTGCACCATTTATTATGCTAGATCTACCATTGCAATTTGGAGAGACCTTATTTGTACCTCCAATAAAGAGGGAATATCCTCCAAAGGCATTTTTTTCAAGTTGAAGAGTTATGTAGAAAAAGGAATTATTACGCAGGTTAAAAGTCATTAGAGTATCTCTAAATCGGAAAAAAAAAAAAAAAAATCCTTGCAAATTACTACTATAAAATAATAACAAAAGATATAATTGTGGGGATTTCCTATAGAGAGGAGAGAAAGGAGAAAAATGGCTTGTTAAAAACAACATGGAAGAGATATATTCAAATCCACCCCAAACAGGGAGGATTTACCAATCTCAATATAAGTTCCCTCATCAAAATTCCAATGGAAAATGGAAATCTGCAATTAGGGAAAAGGCAACAAAAAGCTTAGAATTGAGTGCGGAACCTATGCATGCAAACTCAATGTGAGATGTGGAGAATCAAAAGACACAAGCATTGTGTAGTAATGCATATTTTTTGAACCAAACCCTCTATAAGATATTTCCAAACTATAATATTATGTCAATGTAATGTAAATACATCAAGGCTCGACTTTGATAGGTCATGATGCTTTTAGAGTCAAATGCCAACAATTTGATAATCCATCGGATTCTCCAATGACCTCCCTCACAAATACCAAGGGATAAAAAAGTGAGTTATTATTACTAGTTTGACATTTTAATTCATGCATCACAATACGTCAATATTTCACACCTCTTGAATTGACCTCCATGGACAATAATCTGCACTTGGCCAAGGAGCTTAAGGATTTAATAATTGACATTAAAATCAACATGAAATTATAGATTTAATTTGAACATTTCAACATCATTGAGAATGAATGAAATATAGTTTTAACTGAATAATTCAATTGAACTTAATTATTCATTATTTTATATGTTTCTTGGCTTGATCTGACCAAACATGGTAACTATAATTCTAATACCATGGTTTTCAAATATTTATTCATTCTTGTAACTTCCTATATGCCTTTGGGTAGATCCTTTTCTGCTTTAGAGTTGATGATATCTCTAATTCTTGTTGTAGTTGTTCCATGTGATAGAATTTTAGTCCAAGGGCTCTACGTATTTACTCTCTACAAAAAATAAATAACCACCCCAAGATTAAAAAAATCATAAATTCTTCTAATGGAAGGTTAAAATATATTTTCAAGGGTCAAATAGGATTGGAATAAATAGGAGTGTGAAGGGGAGTGAGGCATTTCACACCATTAACCAATTTTTCACCCCCACAGGGTTTACCTAACACCTTAACATAGCATTGGGGGCACCTAGATGTAAAGTTTGAAATTATAGCACCTAGAAATGGGAACCAATGGAAAACATTAAAGGCTCAAGACTACCCCCATGTTCTCCTTAAGTCCTACAATTTTTTTAAATTCCATTGATTTGTAGTTTACTAGTAAGTTGAGAAAAACCAATTAGCATGCTCCCTATGATAATATGGTCAACCAAGTCTTCCCATAGTGTGAGGTCTTGTTAATGTGATAAGAATTGGTTATGTACTAAAACATAGATATTGTTGATGATGTTCCTCATGCTAACACCAATATTGGTGGATGCTAAGTGCAAGTCATTTGTGACTTCGACAAAATTGTACCCCCCAATCAAAGATACTATTAATGTACTAGTATTTTTGGATGAGGTCAAGCATAAGTCTTGGAGGACGTTGATGGAATAGATATTCCTGAATTGTAGCCAAAATTCATCATGTTCTATAAGGAGCTCCAACCTCTCTATTTAAAGGATCCTATCAAACCAAAAAATAAAACACATTTTCTATTCAAGGTATGTAAGCACATTTCACTTGGATGAAGACAACACAATACTCCATTTAGGATAAGCTTGATACACATAGAATTCATTTTACTAAATTCATGATTAAGGGCTTCTATTCTCTTGATACCACCCAAGACTTGCATGTTACCTCAGCCACTTCACTAAAAGTTGGTACATGCGGGGGAGTAGGTCTACCCAAATTTCAACCCAAGTCATTGTCACTGCAACACCTCCAACTTGCCTCATGAACCATTACAGAGTGACTATGATATTTATAGGGTGTTCCATGTTGTTTTCTCTACTCAACATCCTATTGCGGACCTTAGGGGCAGTTCTGGTTTACAGGTTTTTTCTTTTTTTTTACAATCGGTAAGGAAAGGGGAAGTTTTCGTGTAGGCGACATATCCTTTTGTCAAAGTTGTCATATTCTTGGCAACTCAGAATTCTTTAGTGTGGGTGGTCGAAAGGGTTGAGGATTTGAGTCTCAAGTCATATAAATTTTTCCAAACCAAATTGTTGGTGATCAAATAGGTAGAAGGCTCCTAAAGACCAAATACAAGTTAAATTACAAAAATACAAAATGGTGGAGATATTTTTGGCATAGTAGTAAGGTTGTTCCTTTTCGAAATCACAAATCTTGAAAGCCCTTAAAAACGTATTGACATATTAATAAGAAGGAGAAGAAGCAAAAATAGTAACTTGAAGTCCTCATTGGAACGAGTAGCAATACAACGTTCGAACTCAAGGTCCTTTTGAGTGGTTCGCCACTTATCAGTGTCGTACTTCTCAACAACTTCTCTGAGAGGTCCCTCCTCTTCGGAGGTTCATTTTTGCTTCAAAGTGCCCATGCATCTATGTATATAATATATTTAAGTGTATATCATAGGCTTCTTCTTCTTCAGCAACTCTCCCCCCTAAGATCATTGCTTGAATCCTACTAATCCTCGTGCTTTTTGAAGCAGGTTTTCATCATTCCAAAAAATTATCTCCACACTTTGGACAGTTAAAACGAAAATGGGTAAATATCTACCAACGAAGAGTAAATAAGTGGATTCACACAATATGTTCAAAATGGTTTTGGCATTTTTAGCCCTTTGCATCTACAATGCACATGACCCAAATGCAGGCCTGGAATTTATAATTTATTTTTTCTATCAAGAGAAAATTTAAAAACATTTTTTTTTCATTCCTATAATCTTACATTTAATACATTTCTATGAGTGTCAAATTCATTTATATCTGACGCGGTGCTTCAAGATGCTACTCTGATTTTTCGTCAAATCTCGACTCCTTGACATATTGTGCACAAAAAAATGGTTTATGACCAACACTCACTTTTCATATATCATTCCCCAACCATTTAGCCACTTATAGCTAATACTTATCATGATTGAGGGCTTGGAACCAAGGGTTAATGGGTGAAGGGAAAATCAAGAGCCCAACCGATCCTTTAGAGTCTGATGGAATTTTCTGAGTGGGCACAAAAGTGTTATCGTGTGCAAAACAAACCCCAACCAACTGACCCTTCCAAAATTTTGATGCTAACATTTCACATGGAGGAGGATGCCTCAATTCTAAAGCATATTGTTTCAAGATTTTCTTTTCAAGGTTGACCTACACCATTTATTCTACTAGATCTGCCACTGCAATTTCGAGAGACCTTATTTGTATCACCCATAAAGAAGGAATATCCTCCAAAGGCATTGTTGTTGGGTTGAAGAGTTATGTAGAAAATGGCATAATATTATATATATTATGTTTCATTAGAGTATCATTAAAATCGACAAAAAAATGTATTCCAAAACCTTGGAAATTACTACTATAATAAAACTACCAAAAAATGTAATTGTTGGGATTTGCTCTAGAGAGGAGAGAAAGGAGAAGAATGGTTTGTGAAAAACAACATGGAAGAGGTATATGCAGTTTAACCCCAAATAGGGAGGATTCACCAATATCAATATAAGTGCCTGTTGAGGCCCCGAAAATCGGGTCGACAACAAGGGGGATACCCGCCCGGTTCGGACCTTGGTTGGCAGCTCCTTATCCGTTTGGTATAGCGGGTCCGACTGGGGATAATGGGACCATTTTCCCAATCTATGAGTGTGTGTGTGTAGAATTTGATGTTGCTGATCTAACAGTTCCTATCTAAGATATTCTAATTCAAACTTTAATCTAATTCTATGCTATTGTAATCTAATAAACAACACATCTAAATCTATACTAACCCGGGATGTAATTCTTCTATTATGCGATCTAAAGAGATTTCAAATAACAACTTGTAATAAAGATCATTCAACGATTATAAGAAAGGAAATCAATCAATATGAACCACTTTGCATAAAAAGTTAGACGAAACAGTTGTGAAAAACATATCGCATAATGAGCTATTCATACATTATCATAAATAAATAGCTATCACCGTACAAAAGTGCCAAATGATAACTCAAGCATTCATGCAATAATACATAAACAACTAAAAACTGTATATCACTTTAACATATAAGCAGAAATGGTCAAGAGATAAAAGTACCATTTATGACTAGTCCTACTCATAAGCTTCAAGCAACAATGATTTATCTCTCCTTGCTCTAACATCCACTAAGAGTACAGAAGTGCAACATCAATAGCAGATATCAAATGCAAACATCAACAAATTTTGATCCATTCATTCACCAAAACCTCCTCTGAGGGTGCAAAAGTGCATGTTCTGAGGACAAGTTTTTGATAAATTTCCGGACCCTTCTCTAAATGCATGAGAAGGGTTTAAATACTACTAACTAAATAACTTAATTACACAGATTCAGGATACGGTTTAAATGACCGCTCTTTTTCTAAGCAAAACTATTTCTAAAAATTAAATCTAATATCTAACTATTTCTGCATTTGCTCCTTAATGTTGTGAGCATTCAATATTTGCCTGGGTAGAGTCGGCTGACTGTCTTCCGCTTTTGGTTGAGCTAAGAAAACAGAAATGGTAAGAGTTGGCACCATCTTTTCAGCAAAATCGATGATATACTCAAGAGTCATCCCCTAGCTATGTGGATTTACTGTGTATGCCCAGTAATAATCCAAGTTCCATTTGGTTAATCCTCGAATTGCTTCTGCCTTTTCTTTCAGCTTTATGTTTCCAGTTTGTTCTTTACCATTGCTTTCTTGCGTTTTCTAGGCTTACAAGTGACTGAGCAGTTAGAGGCTTTGCTTTTTGAGCAATTTTCTCAGCGATGCGCGATTAGCGCTAGGCGCTAATCGCGCATCGGAAACTGCCTCCGTTCTTTGATCCGGGCCTCTCTGATGCATTTTTCGCCTTTAGCGCCTTTTCCTTCACCGGGTATAAGCTTCAAAATTTGTAAAAATACTGCTTTCGTGAGCTTCTGACCTTGAGCGTTAAACCGCCTGTTGATATCAGCATTGTTCAACTACTCATTCAACCATGGCTGTGAATGAAAGATCTGTAACGGATAGCTCAGCAGCGTTCTGTGAATCTGCGGCTCTGTTGCATGTGGTATCCATTTATGAGGGCATCTTTTCTCTGTCTCTGAGCATTGGAGCTTTACCCTTTTCCTTCATGGCTTCCTGCACATTGCTTTGTGTTACTTCTGTTTTTTGTCCCTGCAGTAAGTGAGGAAAGAGTAATGACAATAAAAATCAACAAGAAAGCTTTAAGCTCTATGGATGTACAAAAACATGCCACCTGACGTAACCTAACTCTTCGAACAACACAGAACCGTCTTTCATTAACAACTGGTGTATCATTCATTAATTATCATTAAAGCGCATATCCAGTTTTTGGTTTATGGAAAACTTTTCTTGAATATTGAGCCAGGAAAATTTGTGATGGGATGTTTCTGCGATTCGCATCGCAGCATCGCATTATCGCAAAATCGCGGATCGTAGTATCGCAAAATCGCAAATCGTTGTAATCGTTAAACCATTATGTGTTTTTCATGCAACTTTTGATATGCGATATGGCGACATCGCATATCGCATATCCGCGATTTTTAAAGGTTTTCCAATGTGAGCATTTCTTAACGCATGCGATGCGATGGAGTTGACGTCGCAATCTCGCAGTTTATCATTTTTACTTATAAGGAAATGTCCTATCATTCTTTGCGCGATGCGATGTTTTCTTAAGGAGTAAAATACATGAGCCTTAATTGATTTTTCAAATTTTTACTAAGGGTCCCCACTTACCTAGTGTTATTGCTAATACTAAATAAGGAGGGGGGTTGTTGGTGGCCACAACAATTGGCGATTCATTTGGAAGAACCAGTTATCTCTGTTTTTCTATTGAATTTTTCAAACTTCCAAAACAGAAAATTTTTCAGAAAATTAAACTTTATTATGGAAAGATAAAGTACATTATGCTCTAAACCATCAATGATATTTTGTTTCAACCATTTTATACTTTGATAAAACAAAGTCTCCTCTGTAAACCAGTTTTAAATATGCTCATTTGTCGTAGGTAGAGCCTCTGCTGCCAGCAGGCGTTTATAGCCTCGACAGGGTTACCTGTTACCCAGCAATGATCCTATATCCTACTTAAGGTGGCCTACAACTTTCAAAGAAAAATCCATATCCACACTTATTGCTTTGATTTTCTTTTTATTCTTAAAGAACAATGTCTTGGTTTGGTAGCCAAATTATGACACAGTCATTCACTTGATTTATAACTTTGCTGAACAAGTTGGCTCGTGATGAGACCCCTTGTCTTTTGATTGCAACAATCTTGAGTCATTGCCCTGTTGTGGTGTACAGTATTGGCAAAGTCAGCAAGTTATAATATCTGTGATAATGATAAGCCAGCTCGTGATGAGACCTCTTATTCTTCAAGATAAAGTGTATCCTTGGGTTATTCCTCTGAAAGTTGCAATTTCCTTAGCAGGGAGGAAGTCATTGTTTCCTTAAGATAGCTCTGGACGACAATAATAGAGTTTTTGGAAACAGCTATTCTACAGAGAATCTTTATTTTGTTATTGATACCTTTCATTGTACTGAGATAAAACAATTTCTTCACTAAAGGTTGCTTTCATCAAATTTTTTGAAGTTGAAACTAGTATCATGTCTAGGCTAAATCTTTTAACTGTATCTATCAATAATAAAGATCAGTTTTCCAAAAGATTTGCTATTTATACAAGCGAAAAGTTCAAAATCTGAAAGAGAATTGGTGTCTTTTTCGTAAATGCCTAATGTAACCACTCACAACTGGTTTTATTATGAAAAAGAAAAACAACTATTCTACAAAAATAGAAGAATAATCTTCTATGGAAAATATTTCTTGAGAATTTTTCCATTAACAGGCAAAGGATCCCTCTTACCTGCTAAATCCTGTAACACAAACGTTGATGGACCTATGACTTCTACAATCTGAAAAGGACCAAGCCACATCCTTTGAAATTTTGTATGTTTGCCCTTTTCTTCATGAGCCTTGTCCCACTTTAAAACTAAATCTCCCATCTGAAAATATTTTCTGGTCATTATGTTTGAATCAAAAGAGGATTTTACTAGTGCTTGATGATGAGCATGCGTTTTCCTAGCTTGTTCTCGTTGTTCTTCTAATTTAATTATTTCCATTTGTCTTAGCTGTAAGGAGGAAGTGGGTACTTCATCAATGTATTGTACTAAAGACAAAGAGGGAATTGCTAAGTGAGTCGGAAGAACCACTTCTTTCCCATAAACTAAATTAAAGGGAGAAGTGTCGATAGAAGCTTTTTGCGTTATCCGATCTGCCCATAAAGCATATATCAAAGCCTTGTGCCAATTTTTATGATTTTGGTCAATTTTCTTTTAATAATCCTGATTAGGTTTTTATTTGTTGACTCAGCTAGCCCATTACCTTGTGGGTAGTAATTAGCTGAATATTTAAGTTTGAATCCTCTTTTAAGTGCGAATTCAGTCATTGCATTTCCAGAAAAGTATGATGCATTATCAAACATTAAAGAGGATGGCAATCCAAACCTGGTGATTATAAATTGATCTATGAACTCAATGATATTTTCAGAATTAACCGTCTTGAGTGGAACTGCTTCTACCCACTTAGTAAAATAATTTGTTGCTGTGAGGATGTATCTATGCTGCTTAGAAGAGTGAGGAACGATCTCACCTATTATGTCCAATCCCCACTGACTGAAAGGTTGCTCGATGTTTACCAGCTGTAGTGGCAGGGACAACTTCTTTTGTCTTCCAGCAGTAGCTTGGCAGACTTGACATCTCCTCACGTAACTGTGCGAGTCTTTAAATAACGTGGGCCAGTAATATCCTGCGCGCAATATTTTATGTCCAGTAGCATCTCCAGCATAGTGTCCACCTGCCAGCCCATCGTGGAGTTCCTGCAAAACCTTTTCAGCTTCAGCTTTCTCAAGACACCTAATAAGAACAGAATTATATTTTTTCTAAAAAGAATATCATTTATGAGCTGATATTGTTTGGCTTTCAACCTTAGAGCTCTTTTCTTAGTATGATCAAGGTGTGAAGGAGCATACCCGTTCTTAAGATAATAAATGATATCAGCATATAATGATTCTACATCGTTTAGGCTTACCTCACACATTTGTACCTCTTCAGATGGAATTTCAGAAATTTGTGCTGCTCCAACCAACATTTTGCAGAAGCCTTGACCTCTTACAATGTTTGCTGGTTTGATCTCAATGTCATATTCATGTAAGGCAGTAACCCAATTGGCCCTTTTCTCACCCACATCCTTCTGTACTAGAAGATTCCTTACCGCTGGAAACAGTACTATGATCTTAGTATGGGTTTTAAGTAAGAAAGGTCTAAAGTATTTGATCGCTTTGAAAACAACATAAGCCTATTTCTCCACGTCTGAATAATTTAGTTCAGCACCCTGTAAATTTGAACTAAAAAACGCAATTGGAGCTTCTGCTTTTTCTTGATTTGCTTGAGTTAGAATCGCAACATATGACTTATCTAAGGCAAATGTGTATAAAATAAAAGGCTCTGAAAAATTCGGAGTTGCTAAAGATGGAGCATTAATAATAGCTTGTTTGATCAGGTCGAATGCTTCATGTTCATTTTGGCCCCATTTAAAATTTGAATTCTTTTTAATCATGGTTTGCAAAGGAGACACGATTCGTGAAAAATCTAGAACGAATCTCTTTACAAAGTTGATCTGACCAAGGAAAGATTGCATGGCTTTTTTGTTATGAGGTAAGGATATTTCAGAAATTTCTTTGATTCTGTCGGGATCAATGTGAATACCGGATTTTGACACTATGAATCCTAGAAGTTTCCCTTCACTTAGCGCGAAAAAAGATTTCTTTGGGTTAAGTGAAATTCCATACCTTAAACACCGTTGAAAGATTTGTTTCAGGTCTTTGAGATGGTCGCTTCGCTTCTTTGAGTACACTGTTATATCATCCAAATAAATTACTACAGATTTATTGACTAAACCTTTGAATGCGATGTCCATGGCTCTCTGAAATGTGGCACCAGCATTAATCAAACCAAATGGCATCTTTCGATATGCGTATGTGCCCCATTTAGTTCTGAATGTGGTTTTCAATTGATCATCAGGATGTACCAACACTTGATTGTATCCTGAAAATCCATCCAAGAAAGACATTAATTCTGAGCCTGCCACTGCCTGCAGTATCTGTTCCATAGGTGGTAGAGGAAAATTATCTTTTTGACAGGCTTTGTTAAGGTTTCGAAAGTCAATGCAAATCCTAATATCTCTGTTTTTCTTTCTAACAGGTACCATATTGGAGACCCATTTGGAATGTCTGACGGGAAAGATTATTCTGGCTTTCAATAACTTATTGAGCTCAGTTTTTATCTGATTTTCTAAATTGGGTGGATCTTTCTCAGCTTTTGTTGGACAGGTTTTTCATTATCGATCATGGGAATAGTATGCTGGATGATGGAAGTGTCGTATGTTTTCAGCTCATCATAATTCCAGGCAAAAACATTTTTATATTGTCTCAAAAGACAAATATACGCTAGTTTCTCTTCAGGGGCTAGGCCGAGGCCTAGATTAATGTTTTGTGGTTTAGCATCGGTCCCTAGGTTTACTAATTCGTAGTTCAAGTTTGAACTTTGGAGTTTTGAATTGGTAGACCTCTTAAACTGATCTTTCAAATCGTACAAGTCTTCTAACTTGACTACCGACTTAGGTATAGCATTGTTTGTGCTATTTTGTTGCAATTGTCGATCGTGCTGGTCTTCGTCAATTATTTGATTGGAGTAGGATCCTTCAGATGTGAGGAAATTTACGATATCAGGATCATCATTGAATACTCTCCAATTTGTGATGTTGTCAAGAATGGATGGTCTAAAGATTAATTCTATTGAGAATCTATCTGGACTAAAATCTTCCGAAGGAATAAGCTTAGAAGCTACATTAGCCAAAAGGTTTTCACTTGCGTTTTGGAGTCTGGGGATTGAAGAGATATTAAACGCTATGAAATGCTCAGTCAAATCTTGAACTAATGATTGATAATGTTTTAAATGACCTGATAAGCAATGTATAGTGTTACGTACCTGTTTAACCACAATCTCAGAGTCTCCAAAAACTTGAAGATACTTGACATTTAACCCAATTGCTTTGTACAGGCCTTGAACCAAAGCCTCATATTCTGCTGTATTGTTTGTGCAATCGAATTCGAGTCTGCATGTGAGCATGATTTTATCTCCTTCTGGACTAATCAGAATGCATCCTACTCCTGCTCCTTCGTTAGATCTAGAACCATCAAAAAATAATTTCCAAAACAAAGATTTATTTACAGGTTTATCTAAAAAATTGATACATTTCGAACTATCAGTTCGAGAAAAATTTTCGACTTGGGACAAAACAGAGTGTTCTAAATAGGGTGACGCATGAGCATTGAAATTGTCGAGGAAAGAATCTACCGAGTAATTGCCAATAATGCTGCTGTTATACGCTACTGGTTCATTTTCTCCCTCTAACTCCGTTACTATGTACTTCTAATGTAGCTCTCGTTCAACTTTTATTTGATTTGGTTTATCGTTTTAGGGCAGCCACATGTGCGACCAGTCAGTTGCGAAGTATCCATGAAGTTTTTCTGACCAATCCCTGCTAAGAATTAAGACATAGAATTCTGGGATATCGGCAACTAGAATGTCAATAACCTGACATACCTTCGGGTTGGATGACAACCTTATGGTTACTTGATTTAGTTCGCCAATCACTTCGACTTGAGATCGATCTAGCTAAACTATGTGCATTGCAGATTTCTGTGGTTGAACATTTAACTTGGCACATATATATTTGGGTAAAATATTCGATGAAGCACCAGAATCTACCAAACAATTGTGCACATTTTTATTGAATATTTCATAAGTAAGGAGAAACGGGGGAGTGTGAGATCTTGATCTTCCTCCAATTAGAGCGATGTCATTTGGATCAATCTTATTGATCGCGTTAGTTGGAGGTCTTCCCATGTTATGGGAAGCTTGAGAAAGTACAGCGGCAAGCAAAGGTGCAACTGGCACGGCATGTAATTCCTTCATCATTATCTTCTGTTGATGCTTCAACTTGCTCAGTTCATAAAGGGTGATGTTAGCCCTAGTCTTTTTCATGTCTTCAATAATATTGTACTCCATTTCATCCGACACTATCAGTGTTTTAGATGGAGTTGTTTCATCTGTTTGGACTGGGCTAGTTTGAGTCGCTTTAGACATTGTTTTCTTTGTCGCGACTTTATCCTTTATTGCAGAGCTTGCGCTCTTCGGCTTAGGGGTAGTTTGGGGAGGATCAAGCTGATTTTTGCTTCGCGTGCTAACTGGAAATACTTCTTGATCTTCTTCTTGTGGGAGGATGAAATCCCACATTCCTTGTAATTCCACAACTTCTTCGTCATCAGTCTGCCCTTCAGTGGCAATTTCCTCTTCCTCTTCCTCGGATTCAACATTTGAAATGGCATTGGGTGGCTTTGAATCCGTTGAAGGACCTCTTTTAAAAGCTCTGTAGGGATTTTTTGAAGAAGTTTCTGCTACTTGCTTTTTTATGTCGACCATTTCATTGGACATGGTCTTTAGAACTTTCTGCAATCCTTCCAAATCAAATGGATCTTTTGCTTGTTTCTTCTTGGAGTCTTCCTTGAAGGTGACTTTTTTGGATTTTCGTTCCTCTATCGCGGATTTCTTTTCCAGGGCTATTATTCGTTTCTCTACTGCTATTGCTTCTTTCATGTTCTCAGCTAAGGTTGTTTTATTGGCCCTGTCCATGAAGATTGCTATGTTTGATGGTAGAGCGGTGATATACCATTCACATCGTACTTCTTCATTGGGTTGGGAAGTGGTAGGAATTTTGTTGAAAATTTTGTTGAAACGTAAATTGAAATCCTTGATAGGCTCTCTAGTTTCGGCTTTAAGATTGGATAGGTCATTGATTAACGTTGTCGTAGACCTGTCATCACCAAACTTGGTTAGGAATTGTTCCTGGAAGATGTCCCAACTTGTGATGGATCCGGAGGGTAATGAAAAATACCATGACCCGGCTGTTCCTTGTAATGTATAAGGAAAAAGTCGAACAACAGCATCTTCATTAGTAACCCCATTAAGATTAATGGAAAGCATGAAGTTGTTTATGTGCTCTTCTGCTAGCATGCCTACCTCGGGATTAAATTTAGGCAACCATTTCTCAGGATGGGCCGGTATTTGACTCAAGGGTGCAGGCATTAAGACTGCCCCAGGGTTATTCCATGGAGACTGGGCCATTCTTGAACTACTAATAGAGGAAAGTGTAGAAAATGATCCCTGCGGCTAGGAGGATGAGGATACTACGATTGTAGATGATTGAAGAGGGGTTGTGGGGGTTCCAGTGGATGGATGGACGATGATCTGGAGTGGTGGAGTGGATGGTTGACTTCGCGGTGAAGTAGTTGAGATGGACGATGTTGACGAAAGAGTCTCACTGTCAGACTCTTTAGGTGATTTCCTCGCTCTTTTCCTGGTGGGAAGAGGTAATTCGGTTGGCTGGATGCCAAACTTTTCACTCTTTAGCTTGGTCAGGGGATGAGCAGGGTTGTACTGCGAAGTCACGCTGCCTTGAGATTTGTCAGACCTCTGAGGAGAAATGGAAAATCGTTGAAGTTTGTGAATCAGGGATTCGACTTCAGGAAGTTCAACGGTAGATTGTTCTGGAATATCAGGGTGTGTAGCAGCGGTTGATACTCGAGCGAATTCTAACTCTAGATTTAAGTGTAATGGAGAAGTCGGGGGAGATGATGAGGGCGATTTACTTTCAGAATGGTATTCAGATTTAGATTTACTTGCCATTCATAGTTCAGGCCCTCCTTCTAGCACCAAATATGTTTAGGCCTTGAAAATCGAGTCAACAACAAGGGGGATACCCGCTCGGTCCAGACCTTGGTTGGCAGCTCCTTATCCGTTTGGTATAGCGGGTCCGACTGGGGATAATGGGACCAGTTTCCCAATCTATGAGTGTGTGTGTGTAGAATTTGATGTTGCTGATCTAATAGTTCCTATCTAAGATATTCTAATTCAAACTTTAATCTAATACTATGCTATTGTAATCTAATAAACATCACATCTAAATCTATACTAACCTGGGATGTAATTATTCTATTATGCGATCTAAAGAGATTTCAAATAACAACTGGTAATAAATATCATTCAGCGATTATAAGAAAGGAAATCAATCAAGATGAACCACTTCGCATAAAAAGTTAGACGAAACAGTTGTGAAAAACATATCGCATAATGAGCTATTCATACATTAGGCATAAATAAATAGCTATCACCGTACAAAAGTGCCAAATGATAACTCAAGCATTCATGCAATAATACATAAACAACTAAAAACTGTATATCACTTTAACATATAAGCAGAAATGGTCAAGAGATAAAAGTACCATTTATGACTAGTCCTACTCATAAGCTTCAAGCAACAATGATTTATCTCTCCTTGCTCTAACATCCACTAAGAGTATAGAAGTGCAACATCAGTAGCAAATATCAAATTAAAACATCAACAAATCTTGATCCATTCATTCACCAAAACCTCCTCTGAGGGTGCAAAAGTGCATGTTCTGAGGACAAGTTTTTGATAAATTTCTGGACCATTCTCTAAATGCATGAGAAGGGTTTAAAGAATACTAACTAAATAACTTAATTACACAGGTTCAGGATACGGTTTAAATGACCGCCCTTTTTCTAAGCAAAACTATTTCTAAAAATTAAATCTAATATCTAACTATTTTTGCATTTGCTCTTTAATGTTGTGAGCATTCAATATTTGCCTGGGTAGAGTCGGCTGACTGTCTTCCGCTTTTGGTTGAGCTAAGCAAACAGAAATGGTAAGAGCTAGCACCATCTTTTCAGCAAAATCGATGATATACTCGAAAGTCATCCCCTGGCTATGTGGATTTACTGTGTATGCCCAGTAATAATCCAAGTTCCATTTGGTTAATCCTCGAATTGCTTCTACCTTTTCTTTCAGCTTTATGTTTCCAGTTTGCTCTTTACCATTGCTTTCTTGCGTTTTCCGGGCTTACAAGTGACTGAGCAGTTAGAGGCTTTGCTTTTTGAGCAATTTTCTCAGCGATGCGCGATTAGGAAACTGCCTCTGTTCTTTGATCCGGGCCTCTCTGATGCGTTTTTCGCCTTTAGCGCCTTTTCCTTCACCGGGTATAAGCTTCAAAATTTGTAAAAATACTGCTTTCGTGAGCTTCTGATCTTGAACGTTAAACCGCTTGTTGATATCAGCATTGTTCAACTACTCATTCAACCATGGCTGTGAATGAAATATCTGTAACGAATAGCTCAGCAACGTTCTATGAATTTGCGACTCTGTTGCATGCGGTATCTGTTTATGAGGGCATATTTTCTCTGTCTCTGAGCATTGGATCTTTACCCTTTTCCTTCATGGCTTCCTGCACATTGCTTTGTGTTACTTCTGTTTTTTGTCCCTGCAGTAAGTGAGGAAAGAGTAATGACAATAAAAATCGACAAGAAAGCTTTAAGCTCTACGGATGTACAAAAACATGCCACCTGACGTAACCTGACTCTTCGAACAACACAGAACCGTCTTTCATTAACAACTGGCGTATCATTCATTAATTATCATTAAAGCGCGTATCCAGTTTTTGGTTTATGGAAAACTTTTCTTGAATATTGAGCCAGGGAAATTTGTGATGGGATGTTTCTGCGATTCGCATCGCAACATCGCATTATCGCAATTTCATTGTGCTGTGTTATCGCAAGGTCGTTTGATCGCGCTATCGCAAAATCGCGGATCGCAGTATCGCAAAATCGCAGATCGCTGTAATCGTTAAACCGTTATGTGTTTTTCATGCAACTTTGCGATATGCGATATGGCGACATCGCATATCGCATATCGGCGATTTTTAAAGGTTTTCCAATGTGAGCATTTCTTAATGCATGCGATGCGATGGAGTTCACGTCGCAATCTCGCAGTTTATCATTTTTACTTATAAGGAAATGTCCTATCATTCTTTGCGCGATGCAATGTTTTCTTAAGGAGTAAAATACATGAGCCTTAATTGATTTTTCGAATTTTTACTAAGGGTCCCCACTTACCTAGTGTTATTGCTAATACTAAATAAGGAGGGGGGTTGTTGGTGGCCACAACAGTGCCCTAATTAAAATTCCAATGGAAAATGGAAGTTTGTAATTAGGGAAAACGCACCCAAAAACTTAAAATTGAGTGCGGAAACTATACATACAAACTCAATATGAGTTATGGGGAATCAACCCAAACAAGGGTTATGTAGTAATGCATATTTTTTGAACCAAACCCTCAGTGGGTTTCCGACAAACTAAATATTACATTGAATTAATGTAAATACATCAAGGCTCAACTTTCATAGGCCATGAGGATTTTAGAGTCAATTGCCAACAATCTAATAAAACATCGGAGTCTCCAACGACCTCCATCACAAATCCCGAGGGATGAAAAAGTGGGATATTATTACTAATTTGACATTTTAATTCATGCTTCACAATCCGTCAATAAATCAAACATCTTGAATCAACCTCCATGAACAATAATCTATGCATGGCCAAGGATCTTAGGGATTTAACAATCGAAAATCAATTCAACATGAAATTAAGCATTTAATTTCAACATTTTAACATCGTTGAGAACAAATGAAATATAATTTGAACATAATAATTTAGTTGAACTTAATTATTCACAATTTTACAAATTTCCTAGCCTCATCTAACCAAACATGATAATTATAATTCAAATACCATGGTTTTCAAACTTTTATTCATTGTTTTTAGCTTCATATTGTTGATTTTTTAGTAGCTTTGGAGGTACTCCAAGCCCTAGGGTTTAGGGTTTGGATGGTGGAGCACCACAAGGGTCACTAATGGGCTTTCTTGGAAACTCACTTGTATAAAAACAAGTATACGGTAACTAGATGAATCTACAAGTCATAGCAGAGGTGACAAAATGATGGAACAGAATAATGGTCAAAGGTTTGATACAGGGAGACAGTGTTAGTGTTGTCCTTAATAAGCGACCTACCTGATGAGTTGTCCTTAGTTACAACCTATTTGATGAATGGACTACTTGATAAAGGTATAAATAGGATGTGATAGAATTCATGGTAGTTGTGTTTATAGATGTGACAAAATGCAGGGCAGTTCAGAGGAATCGGTTCAGAAATGATAAAGTGATGGAAACTCACATTGTAACAGGTCAATTCAGAGGTAACAGAGTAATGGCACAGAAGAACAGGATGATGGGACAAAGGATTACAGATCAGAATCAAGCAATTGAAGAAAAAGAATGATTTAAGTTGTATTAATTTGTATACGCGGGTTCACTTAGTCCAAGTAGTGTATACAAGCAGGTTCACAGAACAAAAATAGCGTATACATATGCACACACTTTCACAGAATGAAAAACACGTATAGGATGGAAAATAAAGGTTAAAGAATACCAAGGTCAATACCATGGTATTAGCGCACAATATTGAGTAGAATAGCAGATACTTGATCTCGTCTAAGAATACCACAGGTTCTAAGTGTTTTTTTGGTCCGAGGTATTGAAAAAGGCTTTAAGTATATAAGGAGGTGAAGATAAAAGTGTGAAGGTGTGCAAGTAATGAATATCTTATGAAGAGTTTGATCAAAATAAAATATACATGTTATGGATTTTTGATGTTTTGATTGATCTGAACTAAGTATGCACCTGAGTGTTTGATGACGGATGACATCTAATGATGGATCAAGATCATAAGACCTGAAATGACTTATCATTATGTGATCTGATAATGGATAGGCTAGTTCTGAGTGCTAACAAATATTTTTTCCTTTAAATGCTATGATATGGGTATATCTGAAGTCTGGAATAGTTGCGAAGTTATAATTTATTATTTGCAGATCTATACACTAGTTTGCCTTAGTGAAGGCGCGTATACATGCAGGTTCAGCACTTCCAAGTAGCATATGCAGAAGAAAAGTCTAGTGTTCATAGATGACTGATCTATTTGATCAGTGTTGTTATTTTACTGCAATTTTTCAATGATGTCTTTATTAGATCTAAAAGTAAAACTGATTTTATAAGGAGATTGAGTCTGGAAGGGTGATCTCTGCTGCTGTCTGTTTAGAACTCTGTAATATGACAGTAGGTATTCAAAATGTCATTGGTTGGTACAATTTTGATTCAAAAGTTTCATGATTCAGTATCTTTAGAGGTATACATAGGTTGAGTTATAGAAAGTATCGTATACATGCAGGTTGGCTTCATTGAAGTAGTGTATACATTTTGACATATGATTTTTGAGGTTGTAGTTGGTTCTGGTTGTTGATGCAATGTTCTGAGTTTAGTTATGTGTACTGGTTACAATGATCTGACTGTTCTAGTTGATTGGTTGAATTTTGATTAAGTGTCAGTTGATTGAGTCTTGAGTAAATGGTTGATTCAGTTGTATCAGAAATTGATGATTGGGTGATTCAGTTATGTCAGAGGTTTCAGTGATTGATTGATTCAGTTTTGGTTGATTCAGTGATTGATGATTGAGTTTCATAGTTGATGAGTTTCAATTGTGGTTGATTCAGAGATTGATGATTGGGTTTTATTTATATTAGAGATTGATGATTGGATTTCAGTGATTGGTTGATGAAGATGTATTTCATGGTTGTATTGCAGTGGTGATTGATTTTGAGATTCAATGTTATTGATGGGTCCAGTATGAAAATTTGATGAAACCTGGCCTACATATTGTGTTGTTGTGTACCAAGAGTATCCAGTCTGAAAATTTATGAAATGTGGTCCCTAGAGGATGATGAGGGTTGGAGTCTTTAGTGAGGAAGTCGAAGCTTCCTGCCAATAGTAGCTGGTGAACAGATAAGGGGGTTGGAGCTCCCTTCCAGTAGCAGCTGGAGAACGAGTGAAGGTTGTATCCTTCTGTAGGCCGATAACCATGGATTCAAATTCTATAACATGGAACAACTAGAAAAATAATTAGAGACATCAATTCTGAAGCAAAAAAGGTTCCACACAAAAGGATATAGGTGTTGAATTTCCATGATCTTGGGTCTAGGATAGATCTTGGGTCTTCGGTCTTCAGTATTTGGTCTTGGGGTTTTGCACTCATCATTATTTGGGCCAAAACCATGGACATGTTTCGACATGTGATGGATGAGGATGATAGTACTCGTTGCGACGAATCCCACGCATTGAAAATCATCTAATTCTGAGTTGTAGAAATGGAGTTATGAAATTTTGAAGTTAAGATGTGGGTTTGCACAAGAAGAGTCAAGGTTGACTTGATGTTAATAAGCCTTATGACAGCTTGTCAAGCCCAAGAATGATGTTTTATGGAGCCCTCATATTGGATATAAATATGAGGTGATTGAAGTGTCATTTCTCACATCCAAAGTGCAAGAAACAAAGGAATACTTACCTTTGAGACAACCATAGACTTCTAGCCCTAGCGTAGGAGAGAAGGCAGGTTGTTTTTTGCCCTAGATTCTTGTGATAACTGGCCGAAGTTGTGAAGGATGCAACTGCATGGAAGAGGAGAAATTTTGGGCAACTTTCTTGTGTTTTCTTAGTGTTTTCTCTCTTGCACATGAAGTTAATTTGTTGCAAAACTGAACTGTGGTATTTATGGGTTAGGCCGAGGCATTGAAGGAGTCGGAACAACTCTCTATTGGGCGCTGAGTAGCAGCAAGTTAAAGGATTGTTAAGTGATGTAGGAGCATCCTGCTCAGAGTATTATTGTTCATTTGGTTGATTTAGGGGGTGATGTATTTAATTATTTTTAGGAATATTGTATAGATTGAGTGAGAAACCTATGTGTTGTGAAATATTCTCAATTATATGAGAATATCAGGAATAATGGATATGTGTAGATCTCGTAGGGATCTTAGAGATTATGAAGTCCTTGAATAGGAATTAGTTGAGTGAATTATGGAGAAAATAATGGATTTAGTATAATCCATAATTATGTAAATTAATCTATAAATGTAAGCTTGTAAGGAAGTGTTCCAGGGTGTTAGGGAGAGATAAGTGGTAGTGAGAATAAATCTGAGCACGAGGTGCTCTGTATATTTATGTAAATATTGTTATGGTTGAAGGAGTTTGTGTTTAAACTTGTTTCTGCATGATCTTTATTATGTGATTTGATTGCGTTGAGTCTTTAATCGTAGGTTGAATCCTCTGTTAATTACAGTGAACCTTTAATAGTCTGGATATGTTTCAAGGTCACAGAAATACAGTTTAGAGATAGACTAAACTTAGAAGACAAAGAATAAATAAACTTGGCGGAACGAAGAAACCTGACGAATTCGCGAAGAAACCAGAAGAAGATTTGAAGCGTCCGAGCGAACAGATCCATTAGATCTGATAGTCATCGCGTGC
The DNA here is from genome assembly GCA_031772625.1 of Pinus tabuliformis. NCBI lineage: Eukaryota > Viridiplantae > Streptophyta > Pinopsida > Pinales > Pinaceae > Pinus > Pinus tabuliformis. Next base: position 958,967,644 of record CM062815.1, read on the forward strand.
CAACAAGCGCAGTTGATAATTCTAAAATCAGACGCGATCATTTTTAAAACTGAGTTAATAGCTCAGTTAATTGTGACTGTTCGCTTGAAAGGGCCAGATCGAACGGTAATCGCGTCAAAAAGTGCACAAGTTTTAATATAAAAAACATATGCGCTATTTTATGGAATACTATTTGATCCAATTGAATTATGGATTGATCACAGCTGTTCATTGTGTATGGATGAGATCCGACAGATATCGCTCCAAAAGATGCGTGCTAGTTAGCATAAGTTTCAGACACGATAAGTTTTAAACTAGAATTTTATTTTTTTGAATTCTGATAAAGCGATCAGGGTCAATAGTTTAAATAAAACAGGGGTTTAATTAATTTAATTTCTGGGATTTGTGTTCGATGCATTTTTGCTGCATCAAAGTGGTATCAGAGCAGAAGAAGATTCTGCATGAAGTATGATTATTTGTCAGTGTTAGTCTTTATAATCTTTGTGCAAAGTAACAACGGAGAAAGGTGAGAAGATTTGCAGTGACCTAGAGCAAGGAGTTCTCATATGGTTCCAGAGGAGAGAACCAGAGAGATGCCAAAAGACTGAGATTAGAGGAGAAAAGCTTAGTGAGGTATCATGTAACGAGGACTTGTTACTGCAAAGGTTTTGTTGCAGCTCATGAATTTTGTTACGAGAGATCAAGAAAGCATATGACAAGGAAATCATAGGTGCAGCGGAAGCAAAGGGAAAAACAGAGGAGTCAGTCTTAGAATTTGATTAAGGTAAATATTTTCTTTTATTTGAGTTTGAAGAATTAGTGAAATGAACATGGAGAAACTTAGGAAAGGTTCAAATAAATGTTAGATGAGTGATGAAGAGCATAGGATAAGTATTGCAGTGATGAGAGCAGAGTTGAATATACTACATGAATGGTTTCAAGATAAAGAGAATGAAGACCGAAGACATGGATGGAGAATAAGGAAACAAGTCAAGTGGAATATATTGCAATAGAAATGGAATTCTATGTTGATGAACAAACTTCAACAAATACATATTTCTTTGTTGGAGAAGGCAAGACTCATAGGAATTGAGTCACAACAAAGAGGATTTGCTGAAACCCAGAAATTCCATTGTAGGAATTTGGTGCTTGAAGCATCAAAAGAGGCTGAAAGGTATGATATTTTAAAAACTGATAGTTTGTCTGTGAATGCAGGTATAGTACTAGATAAGGAATTTGTTGCTATAGAGACAGCTAATGATCATTGTTATGATAAAGAAGTTTTTTTGTGAACCTGAAGGAAATTGGGATGATTGTTTTTCATTCCATGAAGTTGAGTTTGCAGCTCAATTGGAGAAAGAAGCAATAGACAAAGAGCCAAAGGCCGAAGAAGTTAAAACCAGAGAAATTGTAACAAAAGAAGGAAAGGACACCATAGAGAACACCAACTGTGTTTATGTGATTAACAAAGAAGAATTACTCCTAGAGCATGGTGGAGAAAATTGCTTTATAGATATACAGAATTTGGTTGACAGTTCGAGGGATAATGATGGTGAGATTTTAGATTTAGTTCTTACTAATCTCAACACAACAGAGTTACCTGGAAAAGCTATAGGTGCAGACGGTGAACCAGTTTGAGACTTGTTCAAAATTTAGAAACCATGAAAATGGGTATTCAAGTTTCCACATGCAGTTCATGAGTCTATATTTCCAGAATAGATGATGATGAGGCATGGAAAGTCGAGAATCATGTTTAATAATTCTTTAAAGATATTATTCTGCAAATTTAACGCCAGACTACATGATGAAGTTATTCCTTTGAAGGAGTATCAACAAAACAGAGTTTGGAATCCTAGAGGTAGCAAGTCATTCAGACTTGTAGATGTCATATTACTATAGAAAAGTGACAGACCTCATAGACATGAGTCTATGATTTTTTTTCTACATCGGGAGTCTGATGTAGGAGCATCCTGCTCAGAGTATTATTGTTCATTTGGTTGATTTAAGGGGTGATGTTTTCAATTATTTTAGGAATATTGTATAGATTGAGTGAGAAATCTATGTGTTGTGAAATATTCTCAACTATGTGATAATATCAGGAATAATGGATATGTGTAGATCTCGTAGGGATCTTAGAGATTACGAGATCCTTGAATAGGAATTAGTTGAGTGAATTATGGATAAAATCATGGATTTAATATAATCCATAATTATCTAAATTAATCTATAAATGTAAGCCTGCGAGGAAGTGTTCTAGGGTGTTAGGGAGAGCTAAGTGGTAGTGAGAATAAATCAGAGCATGAGGTGTTTTGTATATTTATGTAAATACTGTTATGGTTGAAGGAGTTTGTGTTTAAAATTGTTTCTGCATGATCTTTATTATGTGATTTTATTGCATTGAGCCTTTAATAGTAGGTTGAATCCTCTGTTAATTACAGTGAACCTTTAATAGTCTAGATATGTTTGAAGGTCACAGAAATATAGTTTAGAGACAGAATAAACTTAGCGGACAAAGACTAAATAAACTTGGTGGAACGAAGAAACCTGACGAATTCGCGAAGAAACCGGAAGAAGATCTAAATCATCTGATCGAACAGATCCATCAGATCTGACGGTCATAGTGTGCCAACAAGCGTAGTTAATAATTCTAAAATCAGACACGATCATTTATAAAACTGAGTTAATAGCTCAGTTAATCATGAATGTTCACTTGAAAGGGCCAGATCGGATGATAATCACGTCGAAAAGTGAACGAGTTTTAATATAAAAAAACAGATGCGATATTTTATGGAATACGATTTGATCCAGTTGAATTCTGGATCGATCACAGTGGTTCATTGTGTATGGACGAGATCCGACGGATATCGCTCCGAAAGATGCGTGCTGGTTAGCATAAGTTTTGGACGCGATAAGTTTTAAACTGGAATTTAATTTGTTTTTAGTTCCGATAAAGAGATCGGGGTCAATAGTTTAAATAAAACAGGGGTTTAATTAATTTAATTTCTGAGATTTGTGTTCGATGCAGTTTCGCTGCATCATCAAGGGAGAACCTCAACATGGTATTTGGAGGTATTTTGGTCATGTTTTTGGGGTTGCAACAATATTAATAGAAAGCCCTAGGAGGGCTGAAAATCTCATATTCTAAATACAAGAAGCCTATGTCAAGAAGTGCATAAAGGTGTGTTCAGACTTCCTAGCTTGTTGCTTTGCTAGATGGATGATAGATTTTAGAATCCAAAGAGGAGGGGGGAAATTTAATGCCCTAACCAATGGGAAGATTCTACAGTGAGAGATTAGTTTGGACCAGTTTGATAAATCATCCTGTGGGAGACATTTGTTGGAGTTGACTTGGGTTGTTGGATAACCCAACTAGGAGCATATTTCACAGTGAAGTATTGGGTGTCGTTGGACTAGTGAAGGGCAGTGTTTTGGCTACCCAAAGTAGCCTTAGATCATCATACAATAAGGACATTAATTGTTGGCTAATTGTGTGAAGTTTGGAGCCTAATTTGTAGCTCTTTGATGGGCACAAGAGGCTACTAGATTGGCAATTTGGAGCTCAAGTGTTGGTCAGCCTAGAAGAGCATATTGGATCAACCTGTGTTCATTGTAGCATAAGTGACTTGCAGCAGTGATAGGAGGCAACCCTCCTGGAAACTCTATGTGTTGTCTCTTAATGGACTAAGGGGCAGCTAGAGAGGAAAATGGGAGCAAAGGACCGGAAAGACAAGATACAACAAAGAGACTGTAGTGAGATTGTCAGTGTATCTTGTATCCCTTATAAGGGAGCCCTAAGATTGTTTTATTATTGAATTGGGTTAATTATAACGTGGGTTGTTGTGTATTATTGTACAATATTTTGCTAAAAAATGTCTATACTTGTGCATGTGTGATTTACTGCTTTATATATTTTGTTGTGAAAAGTAGTTCTTTGTTGAGATTCTTGGTTTGGTAGCATCAAAGCTTTTAAGATTCTATCCTAGACCCAAGATCATGTAAATTCAACACCTATATTCTTTTGTGTGTAACCTTTTTTGCTTCAGACTTGATGTCTCTAATTCTTGTTCTAGTTGTTCCATGTTATAGAATTTTAATCCATGGGCTCTGCATATTTTCTCTCTACAAAACCTAAATAACCCTTCCAGAACTAAAAAAATCATAAATAACCTAAAATGCTTCAAATGGAAAGTTAACTTGTATTTTTCAAGGGCCCAATAAGCTTGGAATAAATGAGAGTGTGAAAGGGAGTGAGAAGTTTCACACCATTAACCAAAGTTCCACCCCCACAAGGTTTACCTCACACCCTAACATAACACTGGGGGCACCTAGAGGTAAAGGTTGAAATTAAAGCACCTAGATATGGGACCCAAGTGACAATATTAAAGGCTTGAGACCACCCCCATGTACTCCTTAAAGCATACAATTTTTTTTAAATCCATTGATTTTCAGTCTACTAGTAAGTTGTGTAAAACTCAATTAGCATGCTCCCTATGATAATGTGGTTGACCAAGTCTTCCCATAGTGTGAGGTTTTGTTAATGTGATGTGCATTGTTTATGTGCTAAAATAGGGATATTGTGGATGATGTTCCCCATGCTAACACAAATCTTGGTGGAGGCAAATTGCAAGTCATGTGCGACTTCAACAAAATTATACACCCAAATAACAGATAATATTAATGTATTTCACATGTTCATGTAGTCATTATGGATGAGGTTGAACACAAGTCTTAGATGACTTTGATGGAATAGATATTCCTCAATTATAGCCAAAAGTCATCATGTTGTCTAAGGAACTCCAACGTCTCTAGTCAAAAGAGCTTAACAAACCAACAAATAAAACACATCTTCTATTTAAGGTATTTAACTACCATTTACTTGGATGAAGAAATCACAATACTACATTTAGGATCCACTTGCTACACATAAATTACTTTTTACTAAAGTTTTGACTAAGGGCTTATATTCTTTCCATAACACCCAAGGCTTGCATGTTACCTTAGTCACTTCACTAGATGTTGGTACAAGAATGTGGAACAGACCTACGTAGTTTGGAACCTAGGCCATTGTCGCTGCAAACCCTTGGCAATATATGCTTTTGTCAAAGTTGTTAGATTCTTGATGACCCATAATTATTTAGTGTACCCTTGGAATTATATGCTTTTGTCAAAGTTGTTAGATTCTTGGTGACTCAGAATTATTTAGTGGTGGGCGGGGCTGAGGATTAGAGTCTAAAGTCATCTAAATTTTTCCAAACCACATTATTGGTGACCAACAATGGAGAAGGCTCCTGAAAACCAAATACAAGTAGAAAGACAAAAATAATAGAATGGTGGAGAGATTGTTGGCATAATAGCATGTTTATTCCTTGTCACAATCACAATCCTTAGAAGCCATTGAAAACACATTGACAGATTAATAAGAAGTAAATGAAGCAGAAAGAGTACCTTGAAATCTACATTGGAATAAGAAACAAATCAACATTCGAACTCAGGGTCCTTTTGAATAGTCTGCCACTTCCTAGCACCATACTTCTCAACACCTTCTCTGAGAGTTTCCTCCTCTTTGGAGGACCATTTCTGCTTTGGAGCACCCATGTATCTATGTATATAATATATGTATTTTTATATGGTAGGTTTCTTCTTCTCTCAACTTTGCTCTAAGAGACCACAACTCGAATCCTACCAATCCATGCGCTTTGTTGTATCATTCCAACAAACTATCTCCACCCTTTATACAATCAACACGAAAATAGGTAAATCCTCTAGATGTGAAGAAAAATAAGTGGGTTCACATGATATCTTGAAAAGGGTTTTCAGGATTTTAGCTCTTTGCATCTGCATTACCTTCTAACATATTTTATATGACCTAAATGCAAGCCTAGAATTTTGAATCTATTTTTCTTATCAAGTGAAAATTTGATCAAATATTGTTTTTCATTCCTATCATTTTACATTTTATACATATTTATGAGTGTCAAATTCTTTTAAATCTGACACAGTGCTTCAGGATGCCACTGATTTTTCATCAAATATCGACTCCTTGACATATTACGAACAAAACAATGGTTTAAGGCCAACCTAGATTCTCATATATCACACCCCAACCCTCTATCCCCTTCTAGCACAGACTTATCATGACCAAGGGCTCAGAACTAGGGGCTATCAGGCACATGCAAAATCGAAAACCCAATCAATCTTCTGGAGTTTGATGGACTCTTCTAAGTGGGCCTGAAAGTGTTATCTAGTGCAAAACAAGCCCTATTCGACCGAGCCTTCTTGGAGCATGTTGTCGCACAAAGTGTTTAGGCATTGTGAAAATGCTCAAAGTAAGGGATGTCACTCTAATCCTTACTCACTCTGTTTAGACTCTCTCCTAGACAAGTCAAGGGGGATAGTCCTTAAGGTGAATGAATGAGAATAGCATGTGGAACGTAGGCTCTAGGAGACTTAAAGATGAACAACTTGACGAATGTAAATGTTAGGTCCCTATAATACTAGTGATTACCCCATTACTATTGTAGGTGTATCCCTTATTAATATTGTTGTGCCCCTATTGTCCCCATATTGTTATTACTGTGCCCCATAGAATTCCTTTATTGTTATTTTTGTGCCTTTATATTATTATTGTTAGGTCGGCTGGGTTATTGTGAATCCTTAGACTCCTATATATAGAAAGGAGGTTTTGTCATTTGAATCATCAAAGAATCATTCATTTGTGTAATGTAAAGGAGGTTGCCCCCTCGAAGAGGCTGAATTCTAAGGTGTTGATCTATCTTTTCTATCTTTTTGTGAGTCGGTTTCATAACATTTGATATCAGAGCTTTGGATTCTAGGGTTTCGCTGCTCCAAATAGGTCATCGTGGCATTTTCGATATAACTTTTTTCTGTGTCGTTTCAGAAATGAAAAAAAAAAAACCGTTTGAGATGAAATTTCACTGAACCTCGGGTCCGAATTTCAAAGTCTTTCGCGCTATATTTGAGAGATATGATCTGAGGAAGTTAGTCTTTTTGCAGACTCCTGAATTACATTCCAAACAGGTGACCTGGGGAAAATCGTCATAACCTTCTCTCTGAGTATCAGATTGAAATTTCGTAAGAAGGTACAGAAAGAGGACAGACTGTAGTTTCTTGTATATATTTTTCAGAGCCAAAGTTTGAAACAGGAACACATGGCACGTCGTACAAGTTCGCTCTACTGAACTAGTCTATAATCAGGTCACTGTAGGAGATTTGGCATAACTCCTCCTTGGAGAATGCAATTTGGATCAGACTAGTGGCATTGGAAAGAGGACACAAAGGGCTACTGCAAGTTGCAATTTTAGAACTGGATGATCCAAAATTACAGAGATACAGCAGAGGCAATATCGAGCTCCTACAAAGTGAAAAAAAAGGTGTGTAGCTTTTTTTAAATTTTTTCTTAAGCTTGGTTCGAAAAATTATTTTGAAGGAATTCAAAGGGCATAGTAGAGCATTATTATCAATAATTGATGCCTCGAGAAAAGAAAATGCAAACACCTAGTAAACAACCTGAGAGCTCTAGCATGACTCATGAAGAAGAGGAAGAAATGCTACATGATATATCAAAATTACAAGACCAAGTGCAACAAATGTCACTCTCACAAAAGCTAACAGAAGCTAAGATAAATGGCATGGAATCTAAGATAAATGGCGTGGAAGCTAAGATGGATGATTTGAAGATAGATTTGAAGACAAGCATGGCATATTTGAAGACAGATTTGATAAATTTTCTACAAGAAATACTTACGAATGGTGAAAGGTAGTAAAGGAAACTCATGATGCGAACAAAAGAAATGTTAATAATGATTTCATAGACTCTAATGTTGGATCGAAGACCCACCATATTCCAAAAATTTATATGAGGAAGTTTGATGGCAAGGATCCTGCAAAATGGATATTACAAATGGAGCAATTTTTCAATCTAAATAATGTGCAAAACACACAAAAGGTATGTATTGCAACTTTATATTTGGAACCAAATCAGTTTGTATGGTATCAATGGCTTTGCTCTCATAAAAAAATTATCACTTGAACAATTTTTACGGAAGAATTGACAACACATTATGAGGATACAAAAAGCAACACTTTTTTTAGCCAATTGATAAGTCTCAAACAAAAGGGTTCAATAATGGAGCACATTGAGGAGTTCCAAAAATTGAACATAAGGATAAAAAATATTCCAGAGGAGCATAGGATTGATGTGTTCATAGGGAATTTAAAGGATAATATCCAACATGATGTTCGCCTTTGAGAACCTGATTCATTAGAGAAGGCATTCAGATTAGCAAAAAAAATGGAAAGCAAAATTATGGCAACCAAGAAGCATACCACTCACAATTATAAAGATGGAAGTGTTGTTGCCCCCAGTCTTCCACAACCTATAAGGTTGACACCACAACAATTGGAAGAAAAAAGAGCAAAAGGTCTTTGTTACAGTTGTGATAGCAAATATACTAAAGGTCATAAGTGTGCTGAGAAGAAATTATTCTACATAGATTGTAAAGAAGAAGAAGAAAAGGAGCAAGAAAGGTCAAACGAAGAGGATATACTCCAGGAACAAAGCCTAGATAAAGAAGAAATGAATCCGACCATATCTTGTAATGCATTGGCTGGAATTACCACTCCTCAAACCATCAAGATAGAAGGACAAATCAAGAAGAAAAAGTTAATAGTGTTGATTGATTCATGAAGTACCTATAATTTTATTCATTGTAAGGTAGCAAAAGAATTAAATTGCTTCCTATATCCAGCACCAGAGTGTCAAGTGATGGTTTCAAATGGAAAAACGATAAATTGCTCTGGAAAGTGCCATAATATCAAGCTATCCATGGGAGAATATGTATTGACTAGCCCAATTCTTTTCATTCCAATTGGAGGTGTTGATGTTGTACTAGGAGTCCAATGGCTATAATCCTTGGGTACAATAGGTTTTAATTTTCAAGAACTTTTCATTAAATTTTCTATAGAAGGTAAGGAAGTTGAATTAAGGGGTATTGCAGGGAAACTAGGAAAGATAATCAGCTCTAACGGTATGACAAAGCTTCTAAAAAAGGAACAAAGAGGTGTAATTGCACAATTATGTTCGCTAGATGTTTCCACATCGAAATCATATATTTCTCCATATCTCCAAAAAGTCTTGGACAATCATTCCAAGGTATTTGAGACTCCCAAAGGTCTCCCACCTATTCGTGATCATGATCATGCTATTCATTTGATTCCAGGAAGTGTTCCTTCAAACATCAGGCCGTACAGATATCCCTATGCCCAAAAGAGTGAAATTGAACGTATGGTTGCAGAAATGTTAGAGGCTGGTAATGTTGGAAATACTACATGCACTTAAGAAATGGTGACCCTACCAAATGGGAAGACACTTCAAGGTAAAAACGGATATTGATAGCCTTAAATACTTTTTAGAACAAAAATTATCCTCTGAAGAGCAACAAAAGTGGGTCACAAAGATGTTGGGTTATGACTTTGAAATCATCTACAAAAAGGGGAAGCAAAATGTGGTGGCAAATGCACTCTCAATAAAGGATGAAGATGTGGAAGCATTGTTGTGCGCCATTTCTATTATCCAACCAAATTGGATAAACGAAGCAAGGGAGGAATGGATGAATGATAAAGAAATGTGGACACTTATTCAAAAGTTACAACAAGATTCTAGTACATCTAATAAATTTAGCTGGAAAAATGATTCGTTATGGTACAAAGATCGCTTATACGTTTGTGAGAATTCCCAACTCAAACAAAAGATTCTTATGGAATTTCACACTTCTCCCTTAGAAGGGCACTCAGGATTTTTAAAAACTTACCACAGAGTTAAGAAAGATTTTTTTTGGGATGGCCTTAAATAGGATATTCAAAAGTTTGTGGCGGAATGTTTGTTTTGCCAACAAAATAAAGTTGAAACAATTAAGACCCTGGGTTTATTACAACCTTTATCCATTCCAAGCCAACGTTGGGAGGAGGTTTTAATGGATTTTATCACAGGTTTACCCAAGTCTGAGGGAAAGAGTGTCATAATGGTGGTAGTTGACATTTTTACCAATTATGCACACTTTTGTGCATTATCACATCCAATTAAAGCCAGTACATTTTCTACTGCATTTATGGAAATAATTCAAAAGCTACATGGAAACCCAAAGATTATTGTAAGTGACAAAGATCCCATTTTCATTGGAAATTTTGGACAGAATTATTTTCTTGTCTCTGTACTCAGTTAGCTCATAGCTCATCTTATCATCCTCAATCTGATGGGCAAACTGAAATAGTAAACAAATGTTTGGAAGGATATCTTTGTTGCTTTGTATCTGATAAACAGACACAATGGGTCAAATGGTTGCCTCTGGCTGAATGGTGGTATAACACTTCCTTCCATATAGCAACAAAAATGACCCCATTTATGGCACTTTATGGCTATCAGCCACCATCCATCACATCATATTTAAGAGAAAATTCTAAGGTTTAATCAGTGGAACATCACATCGAGCATCAATAACAAGTCCTCCAACTCGTAAAGGATAACCTCGTGTTGGCGCAGAATAGAATGAAACAACAGGCAGATCAACATCGCAGTGAAAGAAGTTTTGATATAGGTGATTGGGTATTCCTACGGCTACAACCATATAAACAAATGTCCCTCAAGCAAGCTAAGAAGGATAATAAATTATCACCAAAGTATTATGGTCCGTACAAGGTGTTGCTAAAGATTGGTACTATGGCATACAAATTGGAGCTTCATGCAGCTTCTTGAGTGCACCTAGTTTTCCATGTTTCATGTTTAAAGAAGGTTATAGGCGACAAGCTCTCAGTTCAAACACTATTGCCAGAACTTGACGAGGAAGGAAAAATTATATTGGAACCGGAAGCAGTCACAGAAACAAGAACTCGACAGCTACGAAATCGATCAATTTCAGAGTATCTCATCAAGTGGAAGAAATTATCGCTGAAGATTCCACATGGGAGGATGAGAATTTTATACAGAGGCATCCAGAACTACTCAAGCGTTGAGGACAACACTTTTTTGAAGGAGAGGGGCATGTTAGGTCCCTATAGTACTAGTGATTACCCCATTACTATTGTAGGTGTATCCCTTATTAATATTGTTGTGCCCCTATTGTCCCCATATTGTTATTACTGTGCCCCATAGAATCCCTCTATTGTTATTTTTGTGCCTTTATATTATTATTGTTAGGTCGGCTGGGTTATATTGTGAATCCTTAGACTCCTATATATAGAAAGGAGGTTTTTTCATTTGAATCATCAAAGAATCATTCATTTGTGTAATGTAAAGGAGGTTGCCCCCTCGAAGAGGCTGAATTCTAAGGCGTTGACCTATCTTTTCTATCTTTTTGTGAGCTGGTTTCATAACAGTAAATGAGTCTTGGTTAACTGAGATGAATAGATCAAACACTAACACGACCAAGGCACAACCACAAGATAGAAATGATTATAGATCAGTGCCCTAATACTCAATTAATTATAGACTAAGTAAAAAACAAGTAATCCGGATCAATTTATAAATGTGACAAATAGTGACGATCATGAACAATTAAATGTCAATGCCCAAAACTTTATTATGCAAGAGTTTCCAGAAATTAAATCCTGTGAAGAACAATGATTTTAAAACATTTATCGCACTTAACAATAGAGAAATCACTACCACAAAATTTAAAATTTTACACTTTAACACAAATGAGACACCAAGGAAATTTAGATTTAGAATTTAATTATCCCTTAGGCAAATTTAATGTGTTGAGCTTATAAAGTGAATTTAATGTGGCAATTAAATTTTTTTATGTGACCAAATGATAAAAATCAAAAGTACTTAATTAAATTTAAAACAAATTATGGGCCTTAGGCCACAAAAAGAAAAATGTGAAAGCATAAGTACCACATTTGATTTATTTCATTACCAATTCTAAAGTCACCAAACAATTTTTTAATTTTTTTTAATTTTTAAATGTTTTTAAATTTTTACAAAAAAATTAAATTTTCTGGATCTTTTAAAGAAAAATCAAAAATAAAATAAAATAGAATCAAAAATAAAAAATAAGAAACTCATAATCAAAACGAAGAATCGTTAAAAATAAAACAAGAAAATGTGAAAAAAAAAAAACAAAAACAAAAACAAAAAATAAAAAAAAAAAATCAAAAATCAAATTAAATCAAATCGAAAACAAATAACAATCAAGACAAAAAATTGAATGAATATGAAAAATACACTAACCCTATCTATATACAAATTAAAAATGAAATGAAAAATACACTAACCTAATGCATATACAACTCAAATGAAATAAAAACTAAAAATTCGAATGAGAGTTCTTTGCTATGTAGGTAAGCTTGACAGCGGTGAGGAGGGACTCGCGATGGTAGTGAGGGCAGGAGAAGAAGGTTGCGGAGGAGAGAAAGGGGTTGGACGCGGAGCTGCAGGTGAAGGATAAGACACGAAAAGCAGCGTGAGGAGTAGCGATTTGGTAGTACGCAGGAAGAAAGGGTGGAGCACGGAGAAATGAGGAAGGGAAGACGACAGAGGAGGGATACAACTGGAAACGCGGAGGAAGGAAAGGGTTGCGGGTTTGAGGAAATGCAGAGAAGGGGGTTTCGAAGACAACAAAGGGTATGATGCAGGAGAAAGGTAAGACTACGAGAAAAGGAGGAATGTGGATGGGTGAAGGGAGAAGCTGAGGGTAAGGAAGGAAGGTCGATAGGTGGTTTCTTGTAGGTTTGAAATGCAAAAAAAGGAAAACAAACACAACAGAAAGAGAGAGCAGCCTATAAAAATAATTCAAATTTTTCTAGAAACCCCAAAACGCAGATAAAAAAATTAAAAAATAAAATAAAAAATAAAAAATTAGAAATTTTTTAGAGGCTCAATACAATAGAAAACAGGAGAAAATGGTAGCCAACACCTACGAAAATTTCCCATAAAATCTCATTTTAAAATTACATGCTCCTTCAGATTTTTACGTTAAATCCTTATGAAAATTTCCAGATTTAAAACTTTTTTAACCCTTGGACTACAAATTTTTTTAATAATGTCCTTGCAAAATTATATTGATAAACTCCCAGAGATCCAGATCTTACCCTCCAAGGCCTAGATCTCGACTCTACACAAATTTTTCCTCTGATCTGTAGCTGCCCAACAACAAGAAAACACCCAAACGATATGTACAATGATTATAAAAAAAACCCCAAAAAAAACCATGTCAAAAAACCAAAAATAATTACGGATCTATGCACAAGAATGGTAGATCTATCAGATCTGAGGAGTATGAGTCCAACTCCACTGCCAAATTTGATAATCTAAGGCTCTCAACTGCCAAATCTATCAATTTCCCACACAAAAATGTATTTTTAAATTTTAAAGAGGTGCTAACTTGAAACCCTTCATGCATCACCAACAAAAAATCTTATGATAAGCCCATGATTAATTTTATTGGGCTCCTCAGAAAACTTCCCTAATGTTTAAAGATCTAAAATCAAAATTTCCCTGTAAAACTCAATCCAACCATTAAAAATAGAGCGAGAAAATAATAATAAAACTTAGACAAATAGAGATACCTGCTATTACGTTCAAAATTTAGATTATTATTCAAACCCTAGCAACTAAGCAAGATACTTCTACTCAAATCACTCATTAGAAGCTATCATCAATGGCTTTAGGAAAAAGTATGCATGAAAACAACACATATTACAATATTCCCATGAAGAGTAACACTAGCAAAACTTAACCCCAAAGTCTTTCTTTATTATCCAGAAAAAGATTACACAAGAGCTTCTTGCTAAGCACACGACTCAAAGGTCGGATGGATCGACTGATAAATGACTTCCTATTTAAAGATAAATCCTCCAACGACTAGTTCGAGTGATCCTCGTCAAAGAAATCTCGATCGATGATGAAGATTAAAATTTCTTTAATCTCATCCATCGAAATATTTAATTCTTGAGGAAATTTGATTTTTTCAATTAAATGCATTTTAATTAACTTAAAAATTAAATTTTTGAGTTAATTTCCCCAAAAAATTGACTTTGAGTTAGCCCCCACGAATCAAAAATTTAAAATTTAGTAAAATAATTAATTTACCTTAGTCTCAGGACCTTTAAAATTTAATTTTTAATGACCGATGAATTTTTCCTTTGGGGAATTTAAATTTACCTAGAACTTAAAATTAATTAAATTTATGGCTTAGGATTTTAATTAATTTTTGGCTAGAAAATTTAATTATTTAACCTATGAGGGGATAAATTATTTTTCCAACCCTCAAGACACTGTACATCATAAGGGGGAAAGCCCATTTGTAATAGACCCTCATAGACTACCCATTTCTGTAACACAAATATAATCCAATAGACCAAGCAATTTGTAATAAAATAACCTAACCAAATAGTTAGGATTATTCTCAAATCACATTTACATATATTTGATATAAAACACTAGGACTTGCCTAAGATCTTAGTGACAAATCCATTCCAGCTTTGGGGTAAGTCTGGAGGAAAAATCTATCAACCATCTGAAAATGGATCGATGAAACAAAAAAACCTCCCAAAATGGAGATCTTCACTAGAAAAGTAGGTTTACCTAGGTCATTACATACATGACACGGGTCTACTGAGATTATTTACATTATACACATGCAAAAAAAGAGTTTACATAACATCATGGATGTTATGTTGATGATGATAGCTGGACGGCACGGACACAACGATCAAGTATTATCCCTTTTGTGAAAAAAGGGGGTGTACTGTTATGGGTCATTGACACATAATGGTCAACATCTGGCTCTACTTGGGAACACGTTGCTACACTGGAGGAATGTGAGAATCCAGAATCTGCATCTACACAACATATAATATAACATAAGTAGCGTCCATTCAAAAATCATCATATAACGTTAAGCACAGGAAATATATAAGTTCTTCATTTATTAACTATCCTAATAACATGAAAAACATCTACCTACAAAAATAAAATACTAAACTAAAAGGGTGTAGGGTTAGGAATATAATACAAAGGATGCCCTATGGTATCAGATGCATTCAATGTAGTGCATGTTGAGTATTTTCTTGCTTTCAGGAAAATCTTTTGGCTATTTCTCAGATGTGCCATGTCCAATCTACGGTAGGACTTTTTCCTATCCGAAAATCAAGTTGCTCGCGGCCATCAGATGCATCAAACCGCAATCAAACATTCGATTTTTTTCTTGCTTCATTTTTTGTTTTATGTTTTTAATGACTAAAGATTAAAGTGATAGCCCTTACTCTAAGCGTTGTCACGGTGCCTAGACATTTTGTAGTATAGTGGTGAATATTCCTGCCTGTCATGCGGGTGACCCGAGTTCGTTTCCCTACAACGGCGCCCAAAAATGTTGTTGCACAAAGTGTCTAGGTATCGTGATAATGCTCAAAGTAAGGGAGGTCACTCTAATCCTTACCCACTCTGTTTAGACTCTCTCCTAGACAAGTCAAAGGGGGTAGTCCCTAAGGTGAATGAATGAGAATAACCTATGGAACACAGGGTCTAGGAGACTTAAAGATGGACAACTTAACTAATGTAAATGAGTTTTGATTAACTCAGATGAATAGATCAAACACTAACACAACCAAGACACAACCACAAAATAGAAATGATTATAAACCAGTGCTTTTATACTCAATTAACCATAGACTAAGTAAAATATAAGGTATCTGAAGCAATTTATAAATGTGACAAATAGTGATGATCATGAACAATTAAATGTCAATGCCAAAACTTTATCATGCAAGAGTTTCTAGCAATTAAATCATGTGAAGAGAAATAATTTTAAAACATTAATCTCACTTGACAATAGAGAAATCACTACCTCAAAATTTAAAATTTTATACTTTCACACAAATTAGACACCAAGGAGCTTTAGATTTAGAATTTAATTATCCCTTAGGCAGAGTTAATGTGTTGAGCTTCTAAAACGAATTTAATGTGCCAATTAAATTTTTAATGTGACCAAAAGATAAAAATAAAAAGTACTTAATTAAATTTAAAAAAAAATTATGGGCCTTAGAACAAACAAATTTTTTTTTTTAAATAAATAAATAAATGTGAAAGCATAAGTACCGCATTTGATTTATTTCATTACCAATTCTAAAGTCACCAAACAATTTTTTATTTTTTTTTATAGAAAAAATAAATAAATAAATAAAATATAAATTAAAAATTAAAAAATTAAAAAAATTAAAGAATCATTAAAAATAAAACGAGAAAATGTGAAATAAATAAAAATAAATAAATAAAAAGAATTCAAATTAAAACAAATAAAAAAAATAACAATCAAGACAAAAAATCGAATGAAAATGAAAAATACACTAACCCTATTGCATATATAAATTAAAAATGAAATGAAAAATACATTAACCTAATGCATATACAATGCAAATGAAATAAAAACTAAAAATTTGAATGAGGGTTCTTTGCTATCCAGGTAGGCTTGACGGCAGTGAGGAGAGACTCACGATGACAGCGAGGGCAGGAGAAGAAGGTTGTGGAGGAGAGCAAGGGGATGGATGAGGAGCTGCAAGTGAAGGATAAGACACAAACAACATCGTGAGGAGCAGCAATTTGGTAGTACGCAAGAAGAAAGGGTGGAGCACGGAGAAATGAGGAAGGGAAGACGGTAGATGATGGATACGACTGGAAACATAGAGGAAGAAAAGGGTTGTCGGTTTGATGAAACGCAAAGGGTAAGATGCAGGAGAAAGGTAAGACTGTGAGCAAAGGAGGAATGTGGATGGGTGAGGGGAGAAGATGAGGGTAAGGAAGAAAGGTCGATGGGCGGTTTCTTGTAGGTTCTAGATGCAAAAAAAAGGAAAAGAAACGTAGCAGGAAGAGAGAGCAACCTATAAAGATAATTCAAATTTTTCCAGAAACCCTAAAACGCAGATAAAAAAAAAAAATCTAGAGCCTCAATACGGAAAAAGACAAGAGAAAATGGTAACCAAAACCTAAGAAAATCTCCCAAAAAATCTCATCTTAAAATGACATGCTTCTGCTTCAGATTTACCCATTAAACTTTTATGAAAATTTCTAGATTTAAAATTTTTTAAACCCTTGGACTGCAATTTTTTTTAATAATGTCCCTGCAAAATTATGTTGATAAACCCCCTTAGATCCAGATCTTACTCTCCAAAGCCTAGATCTGGACTCTACACAAATTTCTTCCACAGATCTGTAGCTGTGCAACAACAAGAAAACACCCAAACGATATGTATAATGATATTAATATATATAAAAAAAAGGCCCAAAAAAACCTAGTGATAAAAACCAAAAATAATTACAGATCTATGTACAAAAATGGTATATCTATAAGATCTTAGGAGTATGAGTCCAAATCTGCTCTCAAATATGATAATTTAAGGCTTTCAACAACCAGATCTATCAATTTCTCACACAAAAATTAAATTTTTAAATTTTAAGGAGTTGCTAACTTGAAACCCTTCATGCATCACCAACAAAAAATCTTATGATAAGCCCGAAATTAATTTTAGTGATATCCTCAGAAAACACGGATCTGGAGTAGGTTGGTCCAATTGAAAACTTCTCCTAACACATGAGGATCTAAAATCAAGATTTCCCTGTAAAACTCAATCCAACCATTAAAAATAGAGCGATAAAATAATAATAAAACTTAGAAAAATAGAGACACCTACTATTACGTTCAAAATTTAGATTATTATTCAAACCCTAGCAATTGATCAATATACTTCTACTCAAATCACTCTTTAGAAGCTATCATCAATGACTTTAAGAAAAATTATGCATGAAAACAACACATATTACAGTATTCCCATGAAGAGTGACACTAGCAAAACTTAACTCCAAAGTCTTTCTTTATTATCCAGAAAAATATTACATAAGAGCTTCTTGCTAAGCAAACGACTCAAAGGTCGGATGGATCGACTGATAAATGACTTCCTATTTAAACATAAATCCTCCAATGATTAGTTCGAGTGATCCTCGTCAAAGAAATCTCTATCGTTGATGAAAATTAAAATTTCTTTTAATCTCATCCGTCGAAATATTTAATTCTTAAAGAAATTTGATTTTTTTCAATTAAAAGCATTTTAATTAACTCAAAAATTAAATTTTTAATTTAATTTCCCCAAAAAATTGGCATTGACTTAACCCCTAGGGATCAAAAGTTAAAAATTTACTAAAATAATTAATTTACCTTAGTCTCGGGACCTTTAAAACTTAATTTTTAAGGACCAACGAATTTTTCCTTTGGAGAATTTAAATTTACCTAGGACCTAAAGTTAATTAAATTTCTGGCTTAGCATCTTAATTAATTTTTTGCTAGAAAAATTAATTATTTAACCTATGAGGAGATCATTTTTTTTCCAACCCTCAAGACACTTTACCTCATAAGGTGGAAAACCCATTTGTAATAGACCCTCATAGACTACCCATTTCTGCGACACAAATATAATCTTACAGACCAAGCAATTTGTAATAAAATAACCTAACCAAATAGTTAGGATTATTCTCAAATCACTTTTACATAGACTCGTTCTAAAACACTAGGACTCGCCTAAGATTTTAGTGACAAAATCCATTCCAGCTTTGGGGTAAGACTCGAGGAAAAACTTACCAACCATCCAAGAATGGATCGATGAGACAAAAAAAACTCCCAGAATGGATATCGTCACTAGAAAAGTAGGTTTACCTAAACCGTTACATACATGACACAGATTTGCTGAGATTGTTTACATTATACACATACAGAAAAAGGGTTTACATAACATCATGGATGTTAGGCTGATGATGATAGCTAGACGACACAGACACATCAATCAAGTATTATCCCTTTTGCGAAAAAAGGGGGTGTATTGCCATGGGTCGTTGACAAGTAGTGGTCAACATCTGGCTCTACTTGGGGACACGTTTCTACACTGGAAGAATGTGAAAATCCAGAATCTGCATCCACACAACACACAATATAACATAAGTAGCGTCCATTCAAAAATCATCATATAACGTTAAGCACATGAAATATATCTACAAAAATAAAATACTAAAATGAAAGGTTGTAGGGTTAGAAATACAATACAAAGGATGCCCCATGGTATCAGATGCATTCAATGCAGTGCATGTTGAGCATTTGCCTACTTTCAGGAAAATCTGTTGGCTGATTCTCATATGTGCCATGTCCAATCCTGCATACCGTAGGACTTTTTCCTATCTGAAAATCAAGTTGTTTGCGGCCATCAGATGCATCAAACCGTAATCAAACATTCGATTTTTTTTCTTGCTTCATTTTGTTTTTTATGTTTTTAATGACTAAGGATTAGAGTGAGAGCCCTTACTCTGAGCGTTGTCGCGGTGCCTAGACATTTTGTAGTATAGTGGTGAATATTCCCACTTGTCATGCGGGTGACCTAGGTTCGTTTCCTGACAATGGCGTCAAAAAATGTTATCGCACAAAGTGTCTAGGTACCGTGACAACGCTCAAAGTAAGGGATGTCATTGTAATCCTTACTCACTCTGTTTAGACTCTCTTCTAGACAAGTCAAGGGGGGGTAGTCCCTAAGGTGAATGAATAAGAATAGCCTATGGAACACAGGCTCTAGGAGACTTAAATATGGACAACTTGACTAATGTAAATGAGTTTTGGTTAACTCAGATGAATAGATCAAACACTAACATGACCAAGACACAACCACAAGATAGAAATGATTATAGACAAGTGCCTTTATACTCAATTAACCATAGAATAAGTAAAATATAAGTTATCTGAAGCAATTTATAAATGTGACAAATAGTGATGATCATGAACAATTAAATGTCAATGCCCAAAAATTTATCATGCAAGAGTTTCCAGCAATTAAATCATGTAAATAGAAATAATTTTAAAACATTAATCGCACATGACAATAGAGAAATCACTACCACAAAATTTAAAATTTTATACTTTAACACAAATAAGATACCAAGGAACTTTAGATTTAGAATTTAATTATCCCTTAGGCAGAATTAATATGTTGAGCTTATAAAGTGAATTTAATGTGGCAATTAAATTTTTAATGTGACCAAAAGATAAAAATCAAAAGTACTTAATTAAATTAAAAAAAAATAAAAAATTATGGGCCTTAGAACACGGGAAAAAAGAAAAAAGAAAGAAGAAGAAGAAAAAGAAGAAGTGAAAGCCTAAGTACTGCATTTGATTTATTTCATTATCAATTCTAAAGTCACCAAACAATTTTTTAATTTTTTTAGATTTTTAAATGTTTTTAGATTTAAAAAATAAAAAATAAAAAAATAGATTTTTTAAAGCAAAATAAAAAATAAAATAAAAAATAAGAAAATCAAAATCAAAATTAAAGAATCATTAAAATAAAACAAAAAAATGTGAAATAAAAACAAAAAAATAAAATAAAAAATCAAATTAAAACAAATCGAAAAAAAATAACAGTCAAGACAAAAAATGGAATGAAAATGAAAAATACATTAAACCCTATTGTATATACAAATTAAAAATGAAATGAAAAATACATTAACCTAATGCATATAAAATGCAAATGAAATAAAAATTAAAAAGCCGAATGAGAGTTCTTTGCTATGCAGGTAGGCTTGACGGTGGCGAGGAGGGACTCATGATGACAGCGAGGGCAGAAGAAGAAGGTTGTGGAGGAGAGCGAGGGATGGATAAGGTGCTGCGGGTGAAGGATAAGACACACACAACAGCGTGAGGAGTATCGATTTGGCAGTACGCAGGAAGAAAGGGAGGAGCACGAAGAAATAAGGGAAGACGGCAGATGATGGATACGACTGGAAACACTGAGGAAGAAAAGGGTTGTGGGTTTGAGGAAATGCAGAGAAGGGGGTTTCGAAGACAGCAAAGGGTAAGATGCAGGAGAAAGGTAAGACTGCGAGAAAAGGAGGAATGTGGATGGGTGAGGGGAGAAGTTGAGGGTAAGGAAGGAAGGTCGATGTGCGGTTTCTTGTAGGTTCGAGATGCAAAAAAAAAGGAAAACAAACGCAGCAGAAAGAGAGAGCAACCTATAAAAATAATTTGAATTTTTCCAGAAACCCCAAAACACAGATAAAAAAAAATAAAAATTTTCTGGAGGCTCAATACGACAGAAGACGAGAAAATGGTAACCAAAACCTAAGAAAATTTCCCAAAAAATCTCATTTTAAAATGACATGCTTCTGCTTCAGATTTACCCGTTAAACCTTTATGAAAATTTACAAATTTAAAATGTTTTAAACCTTGGACTGCAAAATTTTTGAATAATGTCCCTACAAAATTATGTTGATAAGCCCCATAAATCCAGATCTTACTCTCTAGAGCCTAGATCTGGACTCTACACAAATTTCCTCGTCATATCTGTAGTTGCACAACAAGAAAACACCCAAACGATATGTACAACGATATTAAAAAAAAAAAAAAAAAAAAAAAACCTAGTTAGAAAACCAAAAATAATTACAGATCTATGCACAAGAATGGTAAATCTATCAGATCTGAGGAGTATGAGTCCAACTCCGCTCTCAGATTTGATAATCTAAGGCTCTCAACAGCAAGATCTATCAATTTCCCACACAAAAATTAATTTTTTAAATTTTAAGGAGGTGCTAACTTGAAACCCTTCATGCATCACCAACAAAAAATCTTATGATAAGTTCAATATTAATTTTTGTGATTTCCTCAGAGAACACAGATCGGGAATTGGTTGGTCCAACTGAAAACTTCTCCTAACGCCCGAGGATCTAAAATTAAGATTTCCCTGCAAAACTCAATCCAACCATAAAAAATAGAGCGAGAAAATAATAATAAAACTTATACAAATAGAGATATCTGCTATTTCGTTCAAAATTTATATTATTATTCAAACCCTAGCAACTGAGCAAGATACATGTGCTCAAATCACTCTTTAGAAGCTATCATTAATGGCTTTAGGAAAAATTAAACATGAAAACAACCATCTTATAGTATTCCCATGAAGAGTAACACCAGAAAAACTTAGTCCCAAAGTCTTTCTTTATTATCCACAAAAATATTACACGAGCTTCTTGCTAAGCACACGACTCAAAGGTTGGATGGATCAACTAAAAAATTATTTTTTATTTAAAGATAAATCCTCCAACAGCTAACTCGAGTGAGTCTCGTCAAAGCAATCTTGATCGTTGATGAAGATTAAAATTTCTTTTAATCTCATCCGTTAAAATATTGAATTCTTGAGGAAATTTGATTTTTTAATTAAATGCATTTTAATTAACTCAAAAATTAAATTTTTGAGTTAATTTCCCAAAAAAATTGACATTGACTTAATCCCTAGGGATCAAAGCTTTAAAATTTAGCAAAATAATTAATTTACCTTAGTCCCGGGACCTTTTAAAATTTAAGTTTTAAGGACCGATAAATTTTGCTTTTGAAGAATTTAAATTTACCTAAGACCTAGAATTAATTAAATTTCTGGCCTAGGATTTTAATTAATTTTTGACCAGAAAATTTAATTAATTAACCTATCAGGAGATAAAAAAAAATTCCAACCCTCAAGACACTTTACATCATAAGGGGGAAAACCCATTTGTAGTAGACCCTCACAGACTACCCATTTCTGCGACACAAATATAATCCAGCAGACCACGTAATTTGTAATAAAATAACCTAACCAAATAGTTCTCAAATCACTTTTACATAAAATAGATCTAAAACACTAGGACTCGCCTAAGATCCTAGTGACAAAATCCATTCCAACTTTGGGGTAAGATTAGAGGAAAACTCTGTCGACCATCCGAGAATGGATTGGTGAGACAAAAAACCTCCCAGAATGGAGTTCGTCACTAGAAAAGTAGGTTAACCTAGGTCGTTACATACATGACATGGATCTGCTGAGATTATTTACATTATACACACGCAGAAAAAGAGTTTACATAATATTTTGGATGTTAGGTTGATGATGATAGTTAGACGGCACAGACACATCAATCAAGTATTATCCCTTTTGTGAAAAAGTGGGGTGTACTACTATCGGTCGTTGACACATAGTGGTCAACAGAGCTCAATTCTAACATTTCACTTTGAGGAGGATACCTCAATTCTAAAACACGTGGTTTCAAGGTTTTCTTTTCAAGGTCAACTCGCACCATTTATTCTATTAGATCTACCACTGCAATTTGGAGAGACCTTTACTTACCGTTCATAAAGAGGGAATACCCTCCAAAGGCATTGTTGTCTAATTGAAGAGTTATGTAAAAAATGGCATAATATTATGCAAGTAAAATGTCATTAGATTAAAATGGGAAAAAAATGTATTACAAAACCTTGCAAATTACTACTATAAAATACCACCAAAAAATGTAATTGTTTGGATTTTCTCTAGAGAGGAGACAAAGGAGAAAAACGGTTTGTGCAAAACAACAAGGAAGAGACCTACAAAGATCAACTCAAAATAGTATCATGTAAGTGTCCTCATCAAAGTTCCAATGGAAAATTGAAGTCTACGATTAGGGAAAAGGCACCAAAAAGCATAAACATGATGACGTTCCCTACCTCCAATGATCTTCATGATGACACCACATGATGACAAACCTCCAATAATGTTGAAGGAGACAAGGTGATGAAGAAGGAAATCAAGGACATGATGGTGTCCCTACATTGAAGAAGGCAAGGACATAATAATGATGACCCTATGAAGACAAGGACATGACAAGGACAAGATTACTAACAAAGGAATCACTATGAAAAAGCCCAACTCTCGAAGGAATTTTGCCCTACCTCCATTTCTGCACCAATAAATGACCAGTTACATTAAAAAATATTTTTTACGACCTTAGAGGCAAAATTTCTCTATGAGACCTTCACCATCCTTTAGAGCATACTTTTAGCTTTCCAATGAGCTATTACTTGGCATACTAATTTTTGAAGTTAGGAATATTAATCAGGTACTTGAGCCAACCTTTGTTAGGACTGTCATGTCGGCCTCCCTCCATAAGACACACCTATTCATCTTAAACGTCAAACCAATATTAATATGAGTTCGGACACCTCATTTTAGGTAGAATTTTCGGTGAATATTTCAGAGGCAAAGTGAAGAAGGATGGAGGAGAACTGAAGTCGAGGATGTAGGGAAGAAATCTAGGTAGATTAGGTGTTGTTCTGAGGTATGTTTATCTTCTGTTACAGGCTGCAAATCCTCTGTGAATATTGCAAGGTTCAGATCTTTATTTTGTGGAGGTCGAAATGCCTAGAAAGCAGCCAAGTCTAGGTCGCATACACAGGGAGGAGCAACAAAGTATCTGGGATTGTTTTGAAGGGTAATACAGAGGTTTGCAACAATAAAATAGGCTGAGGTGTGCCCTAACTAGGTCTGTCATAAACTCAGAAAAGTGCACAACTACCAAGAACAAGTGGAGTAGTAAACAAGACCAAATTAAAGACTAAGTTGTGGGCCTTGTTGCTGATAATTGAATATCTTGGAAGGCTAAATCAATGCATAATTTGTAGGAATATTTTAAGTACAGAACTCGGCTTAGACTGCATACTTGAGAAGACATCCAAGCACTTCTATTGCAGACTTACAGTGACATTATTGCAAAGTTGAGAAGACATCCAAGCACTTCTATTGCAGACCTATAGTGATATCTTTGGAGCATAATATAAAAAACATGAAGAGTTGTAGGTGAGCATCACTTGAAGATCTCCATGAGCATATAGCAGCACCTTGAAGCATAATCTGACACTTGTTGGAAGACTAAACTTGGACAGGGAATTGGAGCAGCTCTTTGAATTATCTTGGAGCAAATTTGATATACATCTTGGAATTGTCTTGACATAGTCTTGAGCAGACCTTGGAGTATCATCCTAGAGCACATTGAAGCACTTGAATATTAGGTTCTGGAGTAGACTTGGTGCAGCATCGTAAATAATCTTGAAGACATCTTGGAGTAGCTTGAATACATATTGAATATTGTGAAGAAATACCTTGTTGGGCCCTTGTGAGAATATCTTAAGAAAGCCCTTTGAAGAGGCTTAGAGCAGGTGCAGAACTAGGGTTGCTCATTGAAGTCACATTGAATATTTGTGGAGATCGTTGAAGACCATGATACATTGAAGCCATCATGAGGTGACCTTAAAGAATATTTGTTTGGGTAACATGAAGAGCAGTGGTAACACCTTCATGTGAAGAACAAGGTTGTCATTAATGACAAGACATGGAGACTAAAGTGAAGGGATAGCTGAAGATTGACAAGGCTTGTTGAAGAAGACATTGGGAGCCGTGAAGTATAACCAAATACATCTTGACAAATTAAAGTAAGGGTTGGAGCCTCAAAAAGACAAGGTTGGTGCCTTAGAGGATAGGGTTGGAGCCCTAGAGGATTGAAGTCCTTAAGAAACTAGGTCAAAGCCTGAACCAGATATAGGGTTGGAGCCCTTGAGGTTGGTGCCTCAAAATTGACAAGTTTGGATCCTTGGAAGTCCAAGTCGATGCTTGGCATATTACAGGTTGGAGCCTAGGAGATTGAAGATCAGTATCTTCATCTATGGTTGGAACCCTACATATATTGTACTTGATTTATTATAAAGAAGAAATTAATAAAAGAATTTATTCTTATTGTTCATTTTGTGTTCTAAATATAAGTGATCTAACTAGTAAAAATAACATTTGAAAAGAAATATTGATTCACCCACCCCTATCAGTATTTCCAACATTTGGTATCAGAGCCAGTACCTTCACCCAAAGCCTAACAGCTTGAAGGTTGATCAATAGAACACAAATGGCGAAGCCAAGGAAGAAAGTCTTCAATCCTCCTAAAGATGTGTCTCCCTCAACCACCGTACTTGAAGTCAATCAATTTGTGAAGGCTCCATTGTTCAATGGAAACTTTGATATATGGGAGGAAAGAATAAGGAATTTCTTAAAGACTCAAGGCATTGAAGTCTAGAAATCAATGATTATTGATAGCATGATGGATGGAGAATCCAAGGAACATAATACAAGAGAAATGAAAGCAATCTTGAATGGGCTACCTCATTCTATGAAGGCCAATTTTGAAAAATGTTCGTCAGCAAAAGGCATATGGGATACACTTCATGATCTTCACTCAAAAGGAGTGTTGAAAATGATCTCTAGTCAAGAAAATGTTGGAAAACAAGAAAGAAATCTGAAGTCCATCAAGGAAGCTGAAGATAAGAGTGATAACATCAAGGCTAAAGAAGACCTAGAAGATGAAGAGAATGAAGAAGATTTTGAAGAAGATCTCCTCACTAAACTTATGGCTACCATAGAAGAGATTAACAATTTGAAAAACAAAAATGAGGAACTTAAGAAGAAAGCACAAGTTGGTGACCAAGACAAGACAAGGAAGGAAGTTAACCTTGTCAAGCTTCAAGTACAAGAAAGAGATGAGGATCTTGCCAAGATTAAGGAAGAATTTCATCAAAACAAGAGAACGCATCATGAAGAAGTCATATTCATGACAAACCAATTGGATAAGGCAAAGAAATTGGAAGATACCTTGTTAAGCCACCTTGAACAAAGGCACAAGAGCTTGAACAAACTTGAAGCAAAGATTGGTCAATACAAGGAAGACGTCTCCTCCCTTAGATCATGACTAGAAGAAGCAAAGAAACAAGCACAAGGAGATGAGAAGGCAATGGAAGCATTGGCATGCATAGAAAGGCAAGTTGATAAAATAGAAAAGGAGAGAAACACCCTGACATGCCAACTAGAAAAGAAGGATGATAACATCATCAAGTTAAGATTAGAAATCACTTCTCTTAAGGCCCAATCATGTGAAGAAACCAAGATGAAAGAAGAAATGGAGATCATTCTATCAAAGAGGTATGAAGAATGCAAGAAAATGAAGGAAGGAATTTTCTTTCTTAAAAAGGAAGCTGACTTATTGAATAAGAACTTGAAAAGCTCTCAAACCCTAAATGACATCCTAAGTCATCAAAGGTCTCCTCTTGATAAATCAGGCCTTGGCTATGTAGGTGAATCCTCAAGCAAGAAAGAAAATGCTTCAAACAACAAGGATGTGAGGAAGCCAGGAAGAAATGTTGATGCTCCCAGCAAAGGCAAGAGTCAAGTTGATATTGGAATAAATCCTACTCCAAGAAGAAATGCAGATGGTGTCAAGGATGCAAGAAGCAATGGTTATCATCAAAGGATCCCAAGGCAAAAATACTTCAAAAGTACATCAAGGAAACCTTCTTCTCCTAGGTACCAAAGTATATTTCTTGGTTAATGCTATTCTTGTACAAACTTTGGGCACATGGCAAAGAATTTTAAGGCATATCACAAAGACACATATAATGGTCCCTGTCAATCTCCGAGAAGCTACTTTGCAAGAATAATTCATGAATTGTTATTCATGAACAAAATAGAGTGCTTCAAGTGTCATAACATTGGACATATGTCACGTGATTGTAACTTGACTTGGGCCCCTACACAGGGAAGAACCATGCCAAAGAATAAAGTTATACAAGTATGGAGAAGGAAGCAAACTGAATCTGGAAGTCTCTTGAACACTCCAGCCAACAACATGTGTTGTTGACTTGATGAAGTCATCCTTGATATTTCAACTATTTGATGGTAAGACATTGCCAAAAGGAGACCATACAATTAGGGGGAGCTTATGATTCTTAAGCTATTCGTGAATGGGCCCTATGAAATCCTTCATGAGTCACACATGGACAATCATCCTTTGATAGATCATCTCTTGGGAGGAAATCCATTGAAGAACATAATCCTTATTCATCTGATGGACTATTGTTGAGGATCTCTTCATTTGATCACAAAGAAAGCAATCTTTCTTGAGTTGAAGGAGTTTATGAAGGCAGGGGGAGTTGGTTCATCACATGAATAAATATCATGGACCACATTGCCAAAAAGAAGAGCACCATGTTAGGGGGGTAACATACCCATGAAGAACTACTATTCATGAAGAAAAGAAGCAGCTTGACGGGGGGAGTACTTGGGCACCCCGTTTGACATTGATGTCAAAGGGGGAGAGAATATTGAAAGGGAAAGGATGTTGCCATCAATGGAAAAGAGGGAGATTGTTAATCAAGGTTGTCATTGATGTCAATATGGCATTGGTCGAGATGGCAAATATTCTTGAGATGCCAGATGATGATGTCCATCGAGGAAGATGTCAAGTCATTCATTAAAAAGTGTTAAGTACCAAGTACCAATCATGTACCTTGATGATCTAAAAGCTCTTGATGACTTATGTGGACTACCTTGATGAATGACCAAACTTGATGAAGGATTAGATGATGCCCTTACCTTTGATGGTCTTGATGATGGTGTGAAGCCATAACCTTAAATGTCCTTACCTTCGGTGATCTTGATGATGGAAGGCTACAAGACGACATGATGTTGAATATGATTGATGACATATCACTACACTATCTTAATGACATGGTGAATTGATGACATTAAAGATGACTTTATGACCCTATGATGAAGAAGGCAAACTATGAAGAAGCCCAACACTCGAAGGCATTCTGCCCTACC
The DNA here is from genome assembly GCA_031772625.1 of Pinus tabuliformis. Classification (NCBI taxonomy): domain Eukaryota; kingdom Viridiplantae; phylum Streptophyta; class Pinopsida; order Pinales; family Pinaceae; genus Pinus; species Pinus tabuliformis. Next base: position 958,996,144 of record CM062815.1, read on the forward strand.
TCCATTTCTGCACCAATAAATGACCAGTTACATTAAAAAATATTTTTTACTACCTTATAGATAGAATTTCTCTATGAGACCTTCACCATCCTTTAGAGCATATTTTTAGCTTTCCAATGAGCTATTACTTGGCCCGAAACTCCAAATAGTTTCGGAGATATTAATTTTTTAAGTTAGGAATATTAATCTGGTCCTTGAGCCGACCTGTGCTAGGCCTTTCATGTCGGCCTCCCTCTATAAGACACGTCCATTCATCTTAAACGTAAAACCAGTATTAATATGAGTTTGGACACCTCATTTCAGGCAGAATTTCCAGTGAAGATTTCAGAGGCAAAGTGAAGAAGAAAGGAGAACTAAAGTCGAGGCCATAGGGAAGAAATCTAGGCATATTAGGTGTTATTCTGAGGTGTGTTTATCTTATGTTACAGGCTGCAGATCCTCTATGGAGATTGCAAGGTTCAGATCTATGTTTTGTGGAGGCCGAAAGGCCTAGAAAGCACCCCGGTCTAGGCCGCATACACAGGGAGGAGCAACAAAGTATCTGCGACTTTTTTGAAGGGTAAATATAGAGGTTTACAGCAATAAAATAGGGTTGACATGTGCCATAACCAGGTATGTCATAAACTCAGAAACATGCACAACTACCAAGAACAAGTGGAGTAGTAAACAAGACCAAATTAAAGACTAAGTTGCGGGCCTTGTTGATGATAATTGAAGATCTTGGAAGGCTAAATCAATGCATAATTTGTAGGCATATTTTAAGTGCAGAACTCAGCTTAGACTGCACACTTGAGAAGACATCCAAGCACTTCTATTGCAGACTGACAGTGACATTCTTGCAGAGTTGAGAAGACATCCAAACACTTCTATTGCAAACCTACAGTGACATCTTTGGAGCAGAATATAACAAACATGAAGAGTTGTAGGTGAGCATCACTTGAAGATCTCCATGAGCATATAGCGGCACCTTGAAGCATAATTTGAAACTTGTTGGAAGACTAAACTTGGAAACGGAATTGGAGCAACTCTTTGAAGTATCTTGGAGCAAATTTGATATACATCTTGGATTTTTCTTGAGATAGTCTTGAGCAAACCTTGGAGTATCATCCTAGAACACATTGAAGCACTTGAATATTAGGTTCTGGAGCAGACCTGGTGCAACATAGTAAAGAATCTTGAAGACATCTTGGAGTACCTTGAAGACATCTTGAAGATTGTGAAGAAATACCTTGTTGGGCCCTTGTGAGAAGATCTTGAGAAAACCCTTTGAAGAGGCTTAGAGCAGGTGCAAAAATAGGGTTTCTCATTGAAGTCATATCGAAGATTTGTGGAGATCGTTGAAGATCATGATACATTGAAGCCATCATGAGGTGACCTTGAAGAATTTTTTTTTTGGGTAACATGAAGAGCAATGGTGACATCTTCATGTGAAGAACAAGGTTGTCATTAATGACGAGACGTGGAGACTAAAGTGAAGGGATAGCCGAAGATTGACAAGCCTTGTTGAAGAAGACATTGGGAGTTGTGAAGTATAACCAAATACATCTTGACAAAGTAAAGTAAGGGTTGGAGCCCAAGAGGTTGGAGCCTCAGAAAGACAAGGTTGGTGCCTTAAAGGATAGGGTTGGAGCCCTAGAGGATCGAAGTCCTTAAGAAACCAGCTCGTAGCCTGAACCGGATATAGGGTTGGAGCCCTTGAGATTGGTGCCTCAAAATTGACAACGTTGGAGCCTTGGAAGTCCAAGTCGGTGCTTGACATATTACAGGTTGGAGCCAACGAGATTGAAGATCAGTGTCTTCATCTAGGGTTGGAGCCCTACATATATTGTACTTGATTGATTGTAAAGAAGAAATTAATAAAAGCATTTATTCTTATTGTTCATTTTGTGTTCTAAATATAAGTGATCTAACTAGTAAAAATAACAATTGAAAAGAAATATTGATTCACTCCTCCCCCCCCAGTATTTCCAACATAAGCACCTTTTACTTAGATGAAGATGACACAATACTCCATTTAGGATACACTTGCTACACATAGATTACATTTTACTTAAGTCATGACAAAGGGTTTCTATTCTCTCAATATCACCCAAGATTTGCATGTTACATCAATCACTTTGCTAGAAGATGGTACAATCATGGGGAGCAGGTCCACCTAATTTAAAACCCAAGTGATCGTCGTTGTAGCCCCTCCAACTTGCTTCACTGACTGTTACAGAGTCAATGTGTTATTTTTGGGGTGTTCAATGTCGGTTAGCCTACTCGACATCCTATTACAGACCTTGGGGGCACTTCTAATTTAGAGGTTTGTTCTTTTTCTTTCCCATTGGTAAGGAAAAGGGAAGTTTTCTTAGAGATGGCATATGCTTTTGTCAACATTGTCAAATTTTTGGCAACTCAAAATTCTTTAGTGGGGGTGTCAGGCGAGGTTGAGGATTTGAGTCTCAAGTCATCTAAATTTGTCCAAATTGGGTTGTTGGCAACCAACTATGGAGAAGGCTCTTGAAGACCAAATACAAGTAGAAAGACAAAAATAACATAATGGTGGAGAGATTCTTGGCACAATAGCAAGGTTGTTCATCGTCGTAATCACAATCCTTGGAAGCCCTTGAAAACACATTAAAAGATTAATAAGTAGATGAAGCAGAAAGGCTACTTTCAAATCCACATTGGAATGAGTGGCAAGGCAACGTTTGAACTCAGGGTCCTTTTGAATGGTCTGCCACTTGTTGGCACTGTACTTCCAATAACTACTCTAAAAGCTCCCTCTTCTTTGAAGGTCCATTTCTGCTTTGGAGCATCCATATATATATGTATATAATATATGTATGTGTCTATGGTATGGTTTTTCTTCTTGTGTCAACTCTACCACAAGAGACCACAAGTTGAATCGTCCACAATCCTTGTGTTTTGTTTTAGCTGGCTTTCATAATTTTAACAAACTATCTCCACCGAATACAATCAAGGCGAAAATGGGCAAATCTCTACCCAAGAAGAGTAAATAAGTGGGTTCACACGATATCTTGAAAAGGGTTTTGGAGTTTTTGGCTCTTTGTATTTGCACCGCCTTCTTATACTTCTTATATTACCTGAATGTTTAGCGACAACGCATGTGCACTGAGAAATTTACTTTATTTTCTTTGTAGAGACCCACATTCTGATTCCCAAGATCCAAACTGGAATTAAATAGATATGATATTATTTTTTATTTATATATTTATAATATATATCCAAATTCCATAGGACCACAAGTTATAGCATTGTATATATGGCACTAGTACGAGTACTTTGGTTCTTAGTAGGGGCATAAATGCTCTCGAATCTTGAGTCTCAAAAAGTGCACTTTGCATTAAAATTTAGACTTAGTTTTATGTTTGGAGCTTGGTGAATTGATAATAGTTGTAGCCTACAAGTGCATGATTCCCGAGATCTCTTACTAGAAGTTATGACAACTCTTGTATGAATTCAAGTGTCAATATGAAAAGTTGCATATTTTATAACAAATAATTGTTGTTGTGTAAGTTTTAATGTCAAATACAGGTTGTATTAGCAAATATGTGCTACAAGCCATCAAATTCCAAGTCTACTCAGATGTTTAGCAACAATGCCTATGCACTGAGAAATTTGCTTCCTTTATTTTGTTTACAAACACCCACATTCTGAGTCCCAAGATCCTTATTGGATTTAAATAGATATGATATTATTTTTTATTATATGTATATACTTATAATATATATCCAAAGATTATATCCAAATTCCACAAGACCACAAGTTATAAGATTGCATATATGTCATTGGTACAAGTACATTGATTCTTAGTAGGCATGTAAATGTTAGTCTCAAGTCTTGCAGAGTGCACTTTACATTAGAATTTAGAGACTTAGTTCAAGGTTTGGAGCATGGTAAATTGATAATAGTTGTACCCTGTAGATGCATGACTCATGAAGAAATCTAGGCAGATTAGGTGTTGTTCTGAGGTGTGTTTATCTTATGTTACAGGTTGCAGATCCTCTATGCAGATGGCAGGGTTCAGATCTCTGTTTTGTGGAGGCTAAAAGAACTAGAAAGCACCCCACTCTAGGCCGCATACACAAGGAGGAGCAACAAAGTATATGGGATTGTTTTGAAGGGTAAATACAGAGGTTTACAACAATACAATAGGGTTGATGTGTGCCCTAACCAGGTCTATCATAAACTCAAAAAAGTGCACAACTACCATGAACAAGTGGAGCAGTAAACAAGATCAAATTAAAGACGAAGTTGCAGGCCTTGTTGCTAGTATTGGGTTGTGTTATATTTTTCCACGACTAGCCCACGTAGTTAACCAGGGGTTAGAGCGGGGGAGGAGCCCCCCCTTTGTTGCGTTGATTGTGTAGTGGGGTGGTCATAGGGGGTTTTGGACCCTATATTAGGTTGGGCGGACCTACCTATGGTTTTGTGCATATTTTTCGCACATGGTTTTGGATGCGATGGTTTTCGGTCCATGGTTTTGGATGCGATGGTTTTCGATCCATGGTATTGGATGCTTCGGCATGTATAAATATGTATTGTAACATTGAAAGAAACATAATGAAAAAATCAAGCTGGTAGTCCCGGTTTTGGGATCCAGGGGAAAATCTCTGTGTATATGTGTTTTATGTGTTATGCTCTAGCATTGTTTATTTTCAGTGTTTTAGAATTCATATGCAAGTAATTTCTGTACAGGGTTAAAACCTACATTTGGTATCAAAGTTGTTTTGGCTTCAATGGGATGCCTTCGTTGCTAAGGGGTTTCACTCGGGCCTGTGGTAGACCCTGTTAAGTGGGAGATCTGTAGGATCGATTCTGGTGTTGAAAGAAGATGGCGAGAAGTGGAAAGATGGAGATCGAGAAATTTAATGGTCAGAGTTTTGAGTTATGGAAATTCAAGATGGAGGATCTGTTGGTGGATAAAGATAAGTGGATCGCGGTAGATCCAGGTACTAAACCAACGGGAGTGTCTGATGAAGAATGAAAGAAGTTGGATCGGAAGGCAAAGAGCACAATACAATTGTGTGTCTTAGATTTAGTATTGTTGAATGTATCAGGGGAAGCTACGACGAAGGCTTTGTGGAACAAGTTAGGGACTTTGTACCAATCTAAGTCTGGTGAATAAACTGTTCCTAAGGAAAAAATTGTATAACCTGAGGATGAAAGACGGAGACTCGGTGACAGAGCATTTGAACGCATTTAATACTGTGGTAAGTCAGTTATTATTTGTTGATATTAAAATTTCAGATGAAGAGAAGTGCATCATTTTGTTGTGTTCTCTACCAGATTCGTGGGATAGTCTGGTTATTGCAATAGGTAGCAATGCAACTGCCTTGCAGTTTGATGAAATAGTCTCATCCTTGCTGACGGAGGAAATGAGACAGAAAAATATGGAGAGCCAGAATGGTGATGCCTTGTCTGTACGAGGACAGTCCCAGAACAGAAACAAAAATAAGTCATCGAGTGGGAGATTTAAATCTAGAGGGAGATCTAAATCTCTAGGAAAACATGTAAAGGTGGTGTGCTGGAAATGCAGAAAGGAAGGGCACTACAAAAGGGACTGTAAATCTAAAGCTCTTGATAAAGGAAAGTGATTTGATGATACTCCTCCTGCAGAGGCGAAAACCACTTCAGATGAAGGTGGGGATGTGTACTTGGCTTCTTCAAATACACATGTAGATCATGAGGCATGGTTGATTGACTCAGGTGCATCCTTTCACTTCACTCCCCATAGAGAGTGGTTCTGCGAGTATGAGAAATACAACGGTAGTGATGTCTTCTTAGGGGATGATAAGAAGGCTAGAATCGTTGGTTGCGGAAAAGTAAAGTTGAAGTTGTAAGGTGGAAGGGTTAAAATACTTTCGGGTGTTCTGCATATTCCTACATTGGCCAGACATCTAATTTTTGTAAGCAAACTAGATGATGCAGGTGTAAAAACAGTGTTTGAGAAGGATACATGCAAAATGGTTCGGGGAGCACTGGTATTGATACGAGGAGTTTGGATTGAAACTCTGTACACGCTGCAAGGTAGCACTGTTGTTGATGGGTGCAACAGCTCTGTGATTCCTGAAAGTGGAGTAGAAAATCTAGTGGTCTCTAGAGAGAAGCCCATGTTGTGGCATCAAAGGTTTGGACATATTGGAGAGAAGGGCTTTCGAATACTTCATGGTAAAGGTATGGTAGAAGGTATGAGTAATAGCTCTCTCGATTTTGATTTCTGTGAAAATTGTGTATATGAAAAGCAAAATCGAGTGAGTTTTCTCTCTGGTGGTAAGAGGGCGAAACAGATATTAGAACTTGTGCATAGTGATGTGTTTGGACCTGTGAAGGTTCTATCACTGGGTAAGTCTATGTACTATGTATCATTTATAGATGACTTCTCAAGAAATACATGGATATATTTCCTTAAGAAGAAATCTGAAGTCTTTGACAGGTTTAAAGAATTTAAGGCTCTCTTGGAAAACCAGATAGAGAAGAAGATAAAGGTGTCGAGAACAGATAACGGTGGAGAGTTTTGCAGTAAGGAATTTGAAGAATTTTGTAAGAAGTGTGGTATAGCACAACAGAAGACTACTCCATACACACTTGAGAAAAATGGAGTTGCAGAAAGAATGAACAAGACGTTGATGGAAAGGGCAAGAAATATGCTCAATGGTGTCGGGTTAGGACACGAATTTTGGGCAGAGGCGGTGGAGACAACATGTTACCTGGTCAACAGATCACCTTCATCAACATTGGAGGATAAGACTCCACAAGAGGTATGGACTAGTAAGAAATCTTCTCTTTCACATTTGAGGGTATTTGTATGTAATGCATATGTACATGTTCCAAAGAGGAGAAAGCGAACCAAGTTGAATAGTAAATCTGAAAAGTGCATCTTTATTGGGTATAAGGATGGTTTAAAGGGTTATAAGATTTGGAACCCAGTAACAAGAAATGTTGTGTACAGCCGAGATGTGGTGTTCAGAGAGGTAAAAGATGTTATTAAACATGAAGTCCAACCAAAAGAACATGAGAAGATAGAGTTTGAGCTTAAGGAGGAAGAATCATACTCTACAACAGAGGAGGAATAAGAAGATGAAAAGCCACAAACTCCGGGTGTGAGAAGATCAGCTCGAGAAAGAAGGGAGCCGGAAAGGTATAGTCCATCTGCTTTTTGTTTAAATTTTGCTTTATTTGTTATTAATGATGATCCCAAAATTGTGAAGGAAATAGTAGATTCAGATGATAGCAAACTCTGGAAAGAGGCCATGGTTGATGAAATGGCATCTTTGCACAAAAATGAGGCTTGGGATCTGGTGGAGTTGCCGGCTGGAAGGAAACCCATTGGCAACAAATGGGTGCTCAAGAAGAAAACAAATGTAGAAGGAAAGGTGGAGAAATATAAAGCTCGTTGGTAGCAAAAAGTTATTCCGACGTGCCAGAAATTGATTTTGGTGATAATTTTTCTCTTGTTGCCAAGGTAGCTTCTATTAGATTACTTTTCTTTGTTGTCGCTGCTTTTGATTTTGAGGTAGAATAAATGGATGTGAAGACAACATTTCTTCATGGGGATCTAGAAGAAGAGATCTACATGAAGCAACCTGAAGGTTTTGCGGTGGAAGGTAAGAAATAACTGGTATGCAAGTTAAAGAAGTCTCTGTATGAGTTAAAACAGTAAATAAAGATGTGGTATCAGAAATTTGATACATTTATAACGGGACTTGGCTTCACCAGAAGCAAAGCAGATCACTGTGTGTATTTTAAATTAATTGGTGACTGTGTTATTTATTTGGTCTTGTATGTGGATGATATGTCGCTGGTTGGAAATGATAGAGAAATTATCCAGGATTTGGAGACCCAATTGTCCTCCAAATTCGACATGAAAGATCTTGGTGCTGCAAACTATATTTTGGGCATAAGAATTAAAAGAGATCGGGCAAAGTGGAAGCTTGGTTAAACCAAAGGAAGTATGTCGAGACAATATTGCAGAGATTTAATATGCAGGATAGTAAACTGGTGAAGGTTCCTATTCTTGTAGGTGTAAAGTTATCTGCTGAACAGTGTCCCAAGACACAAGACGAGGAAAAGGACATGTCCCGTGTTCCATATGCAAGTGTCGTCGGTAGCCTGATGTATGCAATGGTCTGTATTAGACCAGACATTGCACATGCAGTGGGAGTATTGAGCAAGTTTATGTCAAAACCAGGGAAGGAGCACTGGACAGCAATGAAGCGAGTTTTCAGGTATTTGTGTGGCACTAGTGATTATGGTTTGTGCTACCAAGGAAGACCAGGATTGGACAGAGTGTTGGATATTCATGGCTTTGTTGATGCAGACTGGGCTGGAGATCTGGACCAGAGAAGATCTACAAGTGAGTATGTTTTTAACCTATTTGGATGTGCAGTCAGTTGAATGAGTAAGAAACAATCTGTAGTGGCACTATCAACTATAGAGGCAGAATACATGGCAGCCACTCATGCCAGCAAGGAAGCAGTTTGGTTGCAAAGATTATGTTCAAGTATGGGGTTAGTACAGGGAGCTATAACAATAGACTGTGACAACCAAAGTGCAATTTTCTTGGCAAAGAACCCTGCTTATCATTCAAAGACAAAGCACATTGATGTTCAGTATCACTTTGTGAGAGATATGATAGAAGACAAAAAGATGTTGCTGGTAAGGTGGACACTTTGAAGAATACTGCAGATGCATTGACAAAATCTGTGAGCTCTGAGAAGTTCTCTTAGTGTAGAGAAAAAATGGGCGTTGCAGGGCTAGATAAATGACTAAGCCCTCTTGTGGCCCCCTGTGGAAATAAAACAACAAGTGGGAGAATGTTGGGTTGTGTTATATTCTTTCCACGACTAGCCCACGTAGTTAACCAAGAGGTTAGAGGGGGGGCGGAGTCCCCCACTTCCTTGCGCTAATTGCATAGTGGGGGGGTCACAGGGGGTTTTGGACCTTATATTAGGTTGAGCGGACCTACCTATGGTTTTGTGCATATTTTTCGCACATGGTTTTGGATGCTTTGGTTTTCGGTCCATGGTTTTGGACGCGATGGTTTTCAGTCCATGGTATTGGATGCTTCAGCATGTATAAATATGTATTGTAACATTGAAAGGAACATAATGAAAAAATCAAGTTGGTGGTCCTGGTTTTGGGATCCAGGGGAAAATCTCTATGTATATGTGTTTTATGTGTTATGCTCCCGCATTGTTTATTTTCTATGTTTTAGAATTCGTATGAAGGTAATTTATGTACAAGGTTAAAACCTACAGCTGGTAATTGAAGATCTTGGAAGGCTAAATCAATGCATAATTTGTAGGCATATTTTAAGTGCAGAACTCGGTTTAGACTGCAGACTTAAGAAGACATCCAAGCACTTCTATTGCAAAATTACAGTGACATTCTTGCAAAGTTGAGAAGACATCCAAGCACTTCTATTGCAGACCTACAGTGACATCTTTGGAGCTGAATATAACAAACATGAAGAGTTGTAGGCGAGCATCACTTGAAGATCTCCATGAGCATATAGCAACACCTTGAAGCATAATTTGAGACTTGTTGGAAGACTAAACTTGGATAGGGAATTGGAGCAGCGCTTTGAAGTATCTTGGAGCAAATTTGATATACATCTTGGAGTTGTCTTGAGATAGTCTTAAGCAGACCTTGGAGTATCATCCTAGAGCACATTGAAGCTTTGAAGATTAGGTTCTGGAGCAGACCTAGTGCAGCATAGTAGAGAAGCTTGAAGACATCTTGGAGTACCTTGAAGACATCTTGAAGATTGTGAAGAAATACCTTGTTGGCCCCTTGTGAGAAGATCTTGAGAAAGCCCTTTGAAGAGGCTTAGAGCAAGTGCAAAACTAGGGTTGCTCATTGAAGTCACATCGAAGATTTGTGGAGATCGTTGAAGACCATGATACATTGAAGCCACCATGAGGTGACCTTGAAGAAGTTTTGTTTGGTGACACCTTCATGTGAAGAACAAGGTTGTCATTAATGACGAGACATGGAGACTAAAGTGAAGGGATGGCTGAAGATTGACAAGCCTAGAAGACATTGGGAGCCGTGAAGTATAACCAAATACATCTTAATGAAGTAAAGTAAGGGTTGGAGCCCAAGAGGTTGGAGCCTCAAAAACACAAGATTGGTGCCTTAGAGGATAGGGCTAGAGCCCTAGAGCATCGAAGTCCTTAAGAAACCAGGTCGAAGCCTAAACCGGATATAGGGTTGGGGCCCTTGAGGTTGGTGCCTCAAAATTGACAAGGTTGGAGCCTTGGAAGTCCAAGTCGGTGCTTGGCATATTACAGGTTGGAGCCAACGTGATTGAAGATCAATGTCTTCATCTAGGGTTGGAGCCCTACATATATTGTACTTGATTTATTGAAAGGAGAAATTAATAAAAGCATTTATTCTTATTGTCCATTTAGTGTTCTAAATATAAGTGATCTAACTGGTAAAAATAACAATTGAAAAGAAATATTGATTCACCCCCCCCCCCCCCCAAGTATTTCCAACATAAGCACCTTTTACTTGGATGAAGATGACATAATACTCCATTTAGGATACACTTGCTACACATAGATTACATTTTACTAAAGTCATGACAAATGGTTTCTATTCTCTTAATATCACCCAAGATTTGCATGTCACATCAATCACTTTGCTAGAAGCTAGTACAAGCATGGGGAGCAAGACCGCCTGATTTAAAACCCAAGTGGTCGTTGTTGTAGCCCCTCCAACTTGCTTCACTATTGTTACAGAGTAAATGTGTTGTTTTGGGGGTGTTCAATGTCGGTTGGCCTACTCGACATCCTATTACAGACCTTGGGGGCACTTCTAGTTTAGAGGTTTGTTCTATTTCTTTCCCATTGGTAAGGAAAGGGGAAGTTTTCTTAGAGGTGGCATCTGCTTTTGTTGACATTGTCAAATTTTTGGCAACTCAATTCTTTAGTGGGGGTGACAAGCGAGGTTGAGGATTTTGAGTCTCAAGTCATCTAAATTTGTCCAAACTGGGTTGTTGGCAACCAACTATGGAGAAGGCTCTTGAAGACCAAATACAAGTAGAAAAACAAAAATAACATAATGGTGAAGAGATTCTAGGCACAATAGCAAGGTTGTTCATCATCGTAATCACGGTCCTTGGAAGCCCTTGAAAACGCATTAACATATTAATAAGTAGATGAAACAGAAAGGCTACTTTCAAATCCACATTGGAACAAGTGGCGAGGCAACGTTTGAACTCAGGGTCCTTCTGAATGGTCTGCCACTTGTTGGCACCATACTTCTCAATAACTACTCTGAAAGCTCCCTCTTCTTTGAAGGTCCATTTCTGCTTTGGAGCATCCATGTATCTATGTATATAATATATGTATGTGTCTATGGTAGGATTTTTCTTCTTGTGTCAACTCTACCACAAGAGACCACAACTTGAATCCTCCACAATCCTTGTGTTTTGTTTTAGCTGGCTTTCATAATTCCAGCAAACTATCTCCACCCAATACAATCAAGGCGAAAATGGGCAAATCTCTACCCGAGAAGAGTAAATAAGTGAGTTCACGTGATACCTTGACACTTTTTTGGAGTTTTTGGCTCTTTGTATTTGCACCGCCTTCCAATACTTTTTATATCACCTAAATGTTTAGCGACGACGCATGTGCACTGAGAAATTTACTTTGTTTTCTTTGCAGAGACCCACATTCTGATTCCCAAGATCCAAACTAGAATTAAATAGATATGATATTATTTTTTATTTATATATTTATACTATATATCCAAATTCCACAGGACCACAAGTTATAACATTGTATATATGGCACTAGTACGAGTACAATGGTTCTTAGTAGGGGCATAAATACTCTCGAATCTTGAATCGCACGAAGTGCACTTTGTGTTAAAATTTAGACTTAGTTCTATGTTTGGAGCGTGGTAAATTGATAATAGTTGTAGCCTACAAGTGCATGACTCCCGAGATCTATTACTAAAAGTTATGACAAGTCTTGTATGAATTCAAGTGTCAATATGAAAAGTTGCATATTTTATAACAAATAATTGTTGTCGTGTAAGTTTTAATGTCAAATACAATTGTATTAGCAAATATGTGCTACAAGCCATCAAATTCCAAGTCTACTCAAATGTTTAGCAACAATGCATATGCATTGAGATATTTGCTTCCTTTATTTTGTTTACAAACACCCACATTCTGAGTCCCAAGAACCTTAATGGATTTAAATAGATATGATATTATTTTTTATTTTATATATGCTTATAATATATATCCAAAGATTATATCCACCCACTCTGAGTCCCAAGATCCTTACTGGATTTAAATAGATATGATATTATTTTTTATTTTATACATACTTATAATATATATCCAAAGATTATATCCAGATTCTACGAGACCACATGTTATAAGACTGCATATATGTCATTGGTACAAGTACATTGATTCTTAGTAGGTGTGTAAATGTTAGTCTCAAGTCTTGCAGAGTGCACTTTACATTAGAATTTAGAGACTTAGTTCAAGGCTTGGAGCATGGTAAATTGATAATAGTTGTACCCTGCAAATGCATGACTCATGAGCTCCCTTACTAGAATTTATGGCAAGTCCTACAGGAATTCAAGTGTCATTATGATAGGTTGCATAATTTATAACAAGTGACTGCTAACATGTAAGTTTTAAACATATGTTAAATATGGGTTGTAGCAACAAATATGTGATACATTGCGTCAAATACAAAGCATGTCTCCTACAATGCCACTAATATCGCAAATTACTTGTCCTCAACTATAATTCCCTATATGTTATAAATTCATAATAATTAACAATAACAACAATATTTTATAAACATGTTGAATATTCTATATTAGAAAGATGATAAAAAAAAAAAATTAGTTGGGTTTTTAAATTAAAATAATAAAATTAAACCATAAATAACAAAAAAAAATTATCTTCCAGAGTCATCCTAACATCTTGTTATGCAACTCTTCAATATTTGACTTCATGAATTTTTTAACTTGTAAAGGTGCATCCTTGAACATATGTAAATGAATGGATATTTTGTTGTTGTTCTCTTTTATTAGTATTTCAATCTTTACACATGTTTTGGATTTTTTATTTCTCTTTCTTTTCGGAGGGAGATGTGTGTGCACTCTCGCGGGTCAATGGTGTTTGTAAGAGAGATGGATGGAAGACCTGTGTGTCAAAAAGCACTCCCACATGTCGAATCCTAAGCCATTTGGATCACTAAGGATTCTAATTTTACCGAACAATCTCTAAATGTTTTTTTATAGGATAACTTACATATATGATAATATCAAACCTACTCAAAAGGACCAACACCATGAGAAAAATAGGATTGTCAGAGATAGAAAAGGGTATCAAATGTATTAAGGGTTTAGCAATTCAAAGTCATCAATTAAATTATTTAAAGGGGCTACAAAGTCACAAAACATATCGTCAACCAATCTTGTAGCATGTTACATCATTGGTTAGCAATTTCAATGATATTAAATTCACATATCTAATAAAAAAAAAGGCAAGTTGGCAAGCAATGTATCAAAAAATGAAACTGGCATGTAGAGAATAGAGAACATCATCAAGAGCCAAGAGCCATTATCATATTCATTTGTTCACTTTCTCCTTTATGGACAAGCTCAACAATTTTTCTAATGGAAATTTCCCTCCAAATTAGAGAGGAATCATGTTGGTAGTAGCCCTCAATTGATGGGAACTTTAACCATGGAACTTCAGCCATAGAGGTTTTGGTCCATTTTAAGATGACCGAGATTGTCGAAATTTTGATAAAAAGAGTCGATCAACGTACAACTTTAGCTTCCTTTTATCACAATTGAGCCTAAAACACCAAGATTTAACAGTCTAGGGCATCAAAGAGCACAATTCAATTCAATGACACTTCAACTAAACAACCATTAAAGGGGGATATATATAGTCCACCAAAGTCACCTAGGGCCAACACCTACCCTAAATCATTGTTGCATGCACTAGTGCACATCCACAAGAACTACCATGCCACTCAATGGACTTGAACCCTTGTGGGCTATTAGCTACGGGCTATAATAGCTACCCACTTTCATCAACAAAGCAAAGCCACACTTGACATGAAGACAGATATTTTGAACATTTAGAGAACATAACTACATCAAACACATGTTGCAGCACATTCATGTTTGGGCAACCCTTCACAATTTTTTGAAATTTTTGTAAAAATTCAGTATCAAAATTTTGTACACACTGGGGCATATGGGCTTTAGTTCCTTATACATGTAGGATAAGCATTTAACACAATGATGTCAAAAAATCAATAGGTGTGTCCAATCAAATCCACATGTTCAACATGGGGATTCAAAACATGCATTGGGCAAGCATGCAAGTTCATTTCAAGTGATCTAAAAATACATCAACAAGAGGATCATCTATTCCAAACGGATGTAAATACGACTTTAACAAATGTCATAGCATTATTAGATATAAATTTGCACCCAAAGTGACATTTGAGCAACATGAATGCATCTCATGATATAAATATACCCAACAAAATGGTATTCCCATGGATAAATCAATGAAACCAACAATCTCAAACCTTAGGTAATTTATAAAACATTGCTTTTTCCAATGTATACCAAGTACATCTTAAGTATTTTCTTCCTCGGCATGACCCATGCTCCGAAGATTCACTTTCAATATTTCTAAGACATTTTGTCTTTTTTCCAATGTATACCAAGCACATCTTGGATAGTTTGTTCCTCGACATGAACCATGCTCCCAAGAACCACTTTCAACATCATTAGTGAGCAATACACAAATAATATCAAATAAATCCTGCTAATCAACTCAATTCAACATCATTAGTGAGAAATAAGCAAATTCTATATTAAAAAAACCAGCTAATCAACTGAAAACCGCATCAATGCTATTACCTCAACTATGCAAATGGATTTCAAAACCAGTACATATTTTAAACCATTGTCAACCATAATATGTTGACATAGCATGCATCATAAGAAAAAAGAAATGTATTTCATTTATCCAATCATAAAGTATACAGTGATCAGAAATTCATGTGATGGTTTTCATGGCAATTATACCATCATTTCATTACATAATTATCTAAAAAAATATTGCTTCATCAATGTGAATGTGCAAGTATTCTTCTAACAATTCCCCTTGGCAAACATTTTCACTATTTGTTGGCAGTCCCCCCTACGATTAACTCTACCAAGCATTTGATTAAGTAACTCTGGACACTTTGGAACTAAGCACTGCAACAATCAAGAAACCTACTTCTGTTGCTACCAAACACTTAATATTGTGCTTTGTAAACTCAGAAAATTGCAGCTTGCTCAAGGCTGCGAACTCACCTAAGCACAATCTTCTTCAAGCATCATTCATGATTGCCTATTAATACTTGGAGGGTACCAAAGGCTCATAGTTACCTTGTTATCTACGCCTGTTAATTCCATCCACATACTTGCAGCTGCTCCATAAAACAACACAACTATCTGCACAAGCAATCTGATTTCCTTCATTTGAAGCATTTTTGTTGAGTAGGGTTTGCAACACACAAGCAATTCTAGGTAATGTATCCTTTCTTTTCCTTGCTTTCCATAGTATATGCACTCACCACATATTTCTTGCCTTCAACTTGTTGCTTGACACGAAGTTGGAATCCTTAACACCTACATATAAACTTAGAATGCTGATCACTTGGAACATGTAAGTATTAATTCTCTTTTTGTTTCTTTAAGGACAACTGTTTTATAGCCAGGTTCAAGCATGTTTGCAAACCTCTGGTCGTCTGATGATAACCATTCTTCGACATTTGGGTGAGACAACCGTCACAACTGAACTTTAGTAACATTCATGTTAGACCTCTTATTTCTTGTAGGTTAATCAACCTCCATGCATAATTACGCTACACTCTCAGTGCATGGATGCTCACATTATCATGGAATAGCATTAATGATCCACAACTTCGTTAGAATAAATTTCTGCAAGAATACATTTCATACATAGAGACTACTCACTCAGCTCAAAGAGTCCACTTATTTCCTTTCAACATGTCAATTTACTTGTTTTTCCTAGAAGTGGGGAAACAGCAACCAAATGGTAATAGTTTGTTTACCTTCAATGGCAATCTTCCCTGATCTTGCTGGTTCTTCATGAAATGTTTTCCAAAGGGGTAAGACTACACACTCAAAAGAAGCATGAAAATGCATCATAAATTTGTATGTGTCATATAATAAGAAAATACATGATAACCTGTGAAAAGGCTCATGCTCAAGTGAGATAAACAATGGATCGGATTAGCTATTGATGAGGCCAAAACATACAAATTGTCAACTCTTAAATCAGAATTCTAATCTAGGTAAGAAAGAACAGAAAAGGCTTCCTTCTCTGTCCAAACACAGAGTCATGTCTTGTGCAGAGGCCCCACAATCTACTCTAATACCACGTTGAAAAACATCGTAAGCACCAAAAATGAAAAGAGGGGCATTGCATTTATGTCTTCAAATAATAGAGCCTATAGATAGTTGAAATATGTTCATAACCTTTATTGCAGTTACATAGTTCCTTCATGTCATTACCTATTTCTGACCTAATTTTACACTATCATTACCCACTAAATTAAATAAATTTGAATGTTCAACTGCTCTGCCAACACAATATGCCATAACCTTGGTAGATGGCTCATGCCATTGTGCACTATGACAAAGATCACCAGAATAAAGACATTAATAGGGACAAGAATAGAATAAATTGCACTCTCACAAAATAAAAGTTATATTCACCTGTTGGCGTTTGCATATGACCTTAATCCATGGTACTCATCACAGGCTGCATTAGCACATGCAATTTTAAGCCACCATGAATCACATATAGGAAGGATTTGTGGATGTAAAAGATAATTCAGTACTCAAACGCAGCAATTTACCTCATGTGTTGTATTCTCAAATCATGACCACGTTTTGTACTCAGTCAGCAGTACAAGGGAAAGAAACCTCAATCTGTACATATATGGATTTATAGTAGATTATTTCTGAAGCAACCAAATATAAGAATATAGAGGTATATTTAATATTTACAATGTGTACATTCAAGCATTTGCTGGATTAAACACATGCCAACATGGTACTAACACACATACTTGTCCCAGGTGTGTTCACTGATGAAATATTGAAGCAAGGGCATATTCGGAGTTAGAATTGCCAGCAGAGATATAATGGGAACATTGATATTGACCTCAAAAGCAATGAATAGTTGCTGTCAATGTTCAGTTTGGATAAAACCTCTAATGCCTTTAAGGTCACTAACTATGCGTCAATGGACTGAACTATTTGGATCAAAGGGTCAAGCCATTATCATTGGTTTTACAGAGGATAGACTATAATGAGGATGGTTTTAGCAAGTTTCTTGATCAAGACTAAAAGTAGCATGGGGCAGGTGCCTTACATGACTTTTGTAATAAGTCAGCTCGATATTGAAAACAAGCTTCAAATCAGAGCATCTAACAGCAGCCTAGGCTGGTCCATTAATCAAACCTAGAATAATAACAGCAGCACCCAGTTCTCAACAAGTATTTATATGTGGTGACCTTTGACATTTTAAAATAATTTTTGGCCTGAGATCTGAGGGCTGAGGTGGGCATCCATGTTAGAAGGACTATATTGTTGAACTGAGAGCTAATCCTTACAGAAACTTGCACCAGGAACAGTGATTTGTCAATCTCAAAGGATGCATGACACATTTATGGAAACAGGCTATGTCCTAGTTTGTCAGCCTGTTTATTATATTCGAAGAGGTTTCTAACAGCACCATTATCAACAGAAATACTTCAGACTGTAACAGCATCATTAATAGCAGATATTGACATGGTGCAAATCAGATGAAGGGTTGTGGCAGCATACCTTTGGACCATAAATACTATGAGAACCCTGTATATTCAACCAAATAAGACGACCACAAATGTAGCAAACTAATTACTTGAGTTCACAGCATGAGTTACTAAATGTTTACATGATGAGGGCACTCTACTTTGGCTTATTCTGGACCTATTCTGAGAGACGAAATAACAACACAGGAAAGTTTTATTAACAGCAAGAAGAATACTGCTCTGCATTTCATGTATAACCATTAAGGGCAGAGAGTTGACAGCAATTTATAAGAGCAGTTATATTCTATTCTGAAGATGTATGAGCGTATCAACAGGGGCGGTTTTATAAACAATGAAAAGGGTGCTGATCTGTACCTCTTTTAGACCCATTGAGGGCACAGGTATGAAAGTAGTTCATAGGAACAGTTACATTCTACTCAGACAATGCATGAGGGTGTGTCAGTAAAGAGTTACAAATACCAATTTACGGAGGCTGCTTCCAGCTAGAGGGCACACTCAGCATCTCTTTTGGACCTGCTTTCAACCTATGCCTGACAGCATTTAAACTTCCAATTTTAAGGCAGCTTGTCAATGGCAGGCACAGCTTTATTTGGAAAAGAAGATAATACTGCTACAGTGGCAGTGGTGTTTCCAGAATAAACCAGCAGTTCCTTTTCCTTTATTTTCCAACATGGAAAGCACAAAATGGCTTAGATTTCTATTAATCGACTAAGTTTACAGCAGTTGTGAGTACATGGTATTTAGAGAATTTCCTCTTCTCAATCATAATGCATTCATGTATACATTTCCAATTAGTTTTTCAATTCTGGCAAGGAAAATGGTGCATCAATGGTGGGTGACCTCATGCAAGTCAAGGCACACCCTTAACTCATTTCCAGATTCATGCAAACTGAGCAAACAGCAAGTGATCAAGACAGTTGAGAGATAGTTTCATCTGTACTGGGCCAGCATGAATACTTGACGAAGCTCATTCAGTGCATGTGTTCACACATCAGTGTTCTGCAGTCATTAGACTAACACTAAAAATTCCTGAGGGCACAGTAATTGGAATCATGACACAGTTGCTGGTTGCCAACGTGCAGAGCAGAGGAATCTTTAGACCTGCCAGCATGAAAGTCCAGCCTCAAGGAGGACAGAGGGCTACTTAATGGTTGAGAACCGATTTTATTAAGGGTTGGACCTCTTGAGATTGCATCTAAGCCTACTTGTAATTGCCAGTAATCTTGATAATGAATAAAAGCTTGGGCACCTAGTCCACATACTTTCTCCTTCTTTCCTGTGTATTGAATTCTGTTGATTGATGCTTGCTGCATTCTCAATCCGTGTGATTAAATTAGTTTTAGAGGAGATTTCGTGTGCATTCCACCCTTGGTTTTAATAAAGCTGTCGCAAATCTAAGCAGTTGTTCTTGAACCCAAGTGCTTGCAGGGTAAAGCGTGTTTCCCCCCCAATCATGTTTTGGGCAACCAGGATAGGGTTGTGTTTTCAGAGTCGATAATAGGACTCAAGTCACATTGCTCTAGTGAGACTGTTCATTTGCAGACCACTCATTGGAATTGCCCATCACCACATGGACATGGGCTCTTGTTTTTATTTGACTCCATGACGAATGGCAGGCAGTAGTTTCCCAGATCCCTCCATAAAATTGCTTGTCTTTACTTTTGTGTTTTATCTGCTCACTGACCCAAGTTTGGTTTCATTGACTCAATCCATAGGTCATAGGCAGAGATAGGGATAATCCCAAAAGGCACAAACCAAATCAAACCAAGAGACATGAACGTCAGACTTACAAAGAGTGTTGTGTATGAAGTTTCTCCTAGTCTCCACTCATTACTGCAGAGCAGGTTGAGTGTCAAGTTTCAACACAGGCCAAACAGCACAGGCATGTAAAGGACCATTGAGGACATCGACATGCTCATTGTCTCAAATTTAACATGTTAAGGCAATACCAATGCCTATCTCCTCAATTTCTAATGGAGCTGTAGTCAAGAAAGGATAAAAACATCTGATCTCATTTCTCGAAAACCATTAAGAGAATTGCCTCAAAATAGCTCACTGGTATAGTATTTCACTAGTAGTTAGAAGAATTAGTTCATCTTCAACATACTCCACTTCAAGAATCTGATAGTGGTTGCTTTCTCAAATCTGAACATAAACAACCACTCAGAAGGGATAGCTAAATTTAAGATTTGTCAAAATATTCTTAAAATGTTTTGATGTAAATACATTTCACTAGATTAAATATTTCAGATTAGCATTTAGCTCTATTTTAAACCTCTTTGAACGAATGATATGTAAAAATTAATTATCTTTGTTATCAAAATTAATTATGGCCCTATTGTGGCCACAACCACCACCCTATTAAAACCTGCTCTGGCAGCAAATTTGAATGGGCCCCCTAGAAGTTTGATCTTTCATTTCTCTGAATGATAACTCTCCGAATGATCTGTTTTTATCCCAGGGATTTCAACTCTGTGCCGAGTCAAATCTTCAATTCTTAATGGTTAAGACCCCCTGAATAAATCTTTGCGGCATGATTCATTTATAACCCAGTCTAGCCCTTCATTCATGTTCTGTCATCGAGACTTTTCTCAATCCTCATAAACATTCATGGTACTCTATGCCCACACATATAATCACCCCCACTCTTTACTATGGGTGTCTATGGACTCAACCCTCAAAACCTTCTATCGTGTCCTTATTTCTATATCAATGCTTTGATAAAATAAATATTATACAAATATGCATAACTTACCCCTTTTCGCACTTACCCGGTCTTTACACATATCTCGATGCATGCCTTCATCGCTTATCGCAATCGCTTGTCCATGCCTTCATCGCATATCGCTTTTCGCATTGGCAAAGGTCCATCTCCCATGAATAATTGCGATGCGATCAAGTCTTCGATCACATCAGATCTCGCAATCGGCGCTCTCAACTAGTATATAGGCCCAAGCTTCAAACATTTCGCGATATGGCGGACCCGCCGGGATCATTAACCGCAGCATATATATTTTTGGGTCTGGCCTATCACTTATCACAATCGACGGAACCCAAGGTTTGTACATAAGGCGCTCTGCGACATTGGCGGACCCGCCAGAATTATTAACCATAACGCATATACTTTTCGGGTCCGGCCTATCGCAAATCGCAATTGGCAGAACCCAAGGTTTATACGTAAGGCGCGATGCGATATGGCGGACCCACTGAGACTATTAAGCACAACAAATATATTTTTCGGGTCCACTTCCCCCAATCGCAAATCACAATCGGCAATCGGCGAAAGTAAAGCGACATGCAATATGCGAAGGGGCGATGAGCGGACCCGACGATCACTATAGACCCAGGTGCATAGTATTTGAAGTCCGGCCTTATGGTTCGGCTGAGGGTTTTCCTGTGTATTCCCATGTGTCCCGATATAGTGTTGCGGTCCGGGTTTTTAAAGGAAAATCTGATAAAATGAATGGTCCAGGTTCAGCGGCTTAATAATTATGATTGCTCTGCATTGTGAGATTAAATAGAAACTTTGACTGAAGACGAGGTTTGTTTGTGGGCATGTCTATCATATTCTCTCATAATCATAGCTAATATGAATTGTTTCTATAGGTGAGCATCAAGAGAAGAAAGGCGAGTTCGAGTGGACCCGATAACGGATAAATGCGATTTATATCAAGACAACACCTCTGCGCCACCGATGTCAATATTGCAAAGACATACTCTGCAAGAAAGGGATACGAACCGCCATAGTGCATAATGGAGGCACGCTCTATGTTCAGTGGAAGCACTCATGACAGCGCTGATCCATCAAGATGTCATTACCTCCAAATACACCTTAAAGCATGCCAGATGTGGGATGATGAGTGCAGTGTCTTCAATTTCCTTCAGGAAATGATAGGGAATAATGTCTGCTCCATACAGGTGCAGAGAGATAACACGCAGTCACGCTCTCTTAATCGACATCCTTTCATTTTTCCCAGAAAAGAAAAACGCCCCAGCAAATGTAGCCTCAAGGTGTCGACAGTTTGACGGACCGTTCTACATCCATATATTTAATTTGTATATTGAATAAGTCGGGAAGATGGAGGGTCAGGGGGATACAGAGAGTCAGTTTCTTCCTGCATAAGTACTACCTCTAGAGATGGAGGGAGGACTCTTTTTTGGGCAAAATAGCTTTTGATTTATTGTGCTAATAAAGAAGACTATTTGGGTCAAGAAAAGCCTTTTTTCAGATTCATTTTCCTCTTCTTTCATGTGTTTAGAATCAGGATGTTGTTGATGGCATAAATATAAATGTGTTTTGTTTTGTGCATATTGATAACAGACAGTTTGTGACTGGTCTTGGTTATTCAAATATAATTTGTTACCATGGTTAATTCATGAGCGGTTGTTGATTCGAAACCTTGTTAAACATCAGTTGCAAGTTTTATTTGTATCGAAAGGAATGTGTATTCCTGTATGAGTAATTAGATTGCAATTAACTTTTAATACAGCCTTGTTCATATGTGAACCAGTAATTGATTCATTTAGACTTGGAATCTATATATGATGTTTAACCTCTTTTTTGTTATGCTCCTGCAAGATAGATTAGAATAGTTAGGACTAGCATAAGTAGTTAGAATTAGTATAGATAGGATCTGATACATATAGGTTAGTTGTTTCTTTTGTTGATTTAATGGAAGTCTTCCTCCAGGGAGCAATCTTTCAACGCCTATAACAGTTTACGAGGTCCTTTAAAACCCGTCAAAACTAGCCATTCCAAACGAAAGCAGATCTAATTGGGGTCTGCAATCGGGTTAGTTCCCCTTGTTGGCATAGCGAACATTCGCCGCATCAACAAATTGGCACTAGAAGGAGGGCCTGAACCGCCGTCCACAACTTTTTATGATTTCATCTATAAATGTCGCGCATGGATTCGAAAATATTAATGCATGGATCGTAAAGGTCGAAAAGATCCTTCCTCCCATTTGGAAAAGCCTCATTTCGAAGAAACAGAGATCCCTCTAAGTCCTATGTTTGGGTCACCCAAAGAAGAGAGACTGTGGGAGTATCCTGTCACTCAGGAACAACCAGTCAAAGTACTTACTCAGGCTTACACTCGTTCCCTCTCTCAGCTCCCCATCTTTCACTCTTTACCTCCGACAACTAAAAGAAAGCCAAGGATCTGTCCCATAAACGAAGAGACATCTGCAGCCCCTTCTCTTGAAGATATTGTGCTAGAGTCCTTGCAAAGTATCAACACTCCTTGGGAAGAAATTCCTGAGGATCCACTCTCTGAAGGTAATCCCTGGCCCGATTTGGGAAATCCTAATAAAGAACGCCTTGAAGAAACCTTCAACCAGAACCTCCCTATCCATAATATGGCTAATGTTCCTCCTCCAGGTGGGAATCAGCTTCTACTGGGTGGGAATCAACCCCCACCTCCTCCGGGAGCACTCCCTCCCTAGCTCGCTCAGGATGCCATAGCGGTACCTGGGCAACAACATGCCTTACCCAAGAATGCAGAAAGAGTATTGCCTAAATTCGACCTTGAGCGGGGAGACACTGCTAATAACCATATTCACTCTTTCTTCCTGGTCGTGCGCATGTTGGGGGTAGCCGATGAAGATGTAGTATGTCGCTTATTCCCTTTTACTCTGATTGGTGCAGCCTCCACATGGTACTTTAGCTTGAGAATATGATCGATCACCTCATGGGGCGCCTTTCAAGAGGCCTTTTTAGACAAGTTTGGCGATGACAAAACACCTACGGCCTTAGTTTTAGAACTATCCTGTTTGAAAATGGAAGCCAAAGAAAAGGTCAAGGATTTTAACATCCGGTTCAACACTTTGTTCAACAGAATCCTGGCTAACGCTAGACCTACTGAGGAGGTGCTCATGGAATTCTACATCACTGCTCTCCCTATCCCTACTGCGATGTGGGTCAAAAGGAGTAACGCACAAACCTTACAGGGTGCTATCGATGAAGCAGTAAAAGTCGAGAATGAAATGATCAGTCTCACAGCATGTCATCATACAACCGAAGAAAAGAAAGCCTCTCAATCATCCAAGAAGAATAATGGGAGTGATAACAAAGTGGCTGAGATCAAAGAAAAGGATACCACAGATGTGGAAGGTTTGCATTGGATCATTAAGAAATTGACGAACACAGTCATCGATATGAAGAGGAACTCTGGAGAAAGTACAAATGGGAATGGAGGAGATTATAACAACAGAAAATCCTTCAAACCTTTCTATCGTAAGAAGATAGAAGGTGGTCATGGCCAACTTGCACTGCCTGCTCCACCCAATGAAGGGATTTTAAATACGGAAGAGCTGGCTCTTATCGGATCGCTCCTTACCAAAGAAGAACCTATAGTGGAGCTGGAGCCAGAACAAGAAAATGAGGAAGAATACCAAGTAGAAGAGCCCTTGGACGAAGAATCTCAAATCAATGTACTATGGGATTTCTATACAAATGAGAATGATGATGATGAAGGAGTTAGTACGGCAAAAATCCACACTAATGAAATCCACACACGAAGTAAAGGGCCACTTGCGAGCGTGATGAAGCCTGTAGACTAGACAAAGAAAGATGTTCGCCCTTTGAAGGCATCCGCTCCCAAAGTTCCTGTTGAGAAGGGTAGACCTAGTGGTGATTCCAAGAGTACTCCAGTTGCAAACTATCCAGAGAAAGATAATACACCTCCGACTACAACGAAGGCGACTCAAAATGGTAAACTCCCACCTAAGAACGGCAAAACTGGTATGTTTACTCTACCCTACCCTATTTATAACATTGATTACAACATTGTGGATGATCTTAAGAAATCTCAAGCTAATATCACATACTTCGATTTGCTAAAATTAACGCAGCAAAGAGATCTGCTCTTGAAAGCTATGAATGAACGGAATTGCAAATCTCCCACCATTCCGAGCAACCAAACCAAGAAGTCGGTGTCCAGACCTATTAGTACCCCCAGTACAGCCCAAACACCATCAGCTATGGAAGCCACTCTGTCAAAAATGAATCAAACCCCCCAAGATGTCAGTGCAGCCATGATAGGAAGGAAATCAAAATCCATGACTCCACCTTTCCTTATCACATTTGAGATCTTCAACATGAACGTACACAATTGCTTTGTAGATTCCAGTGCCTCGTCCACTGTTATGCCTTACACTGATGCTAAAAGACTTCACGCAATACCTGAGACAACTGTACTCTAATTATGCAATTGGATAGAACAAATGTGAAAGTAATTGGGGAATTGAAAGATGTGTTGGTTCGGATGGCTACCAAACCACAGTACACACAAGTCATTGACATAGTGGTAGTCGACATACCCGAGGCTTATGGAATGCTGCTTAGTAGGGACTGGTCAGCAAAACTTAATGGATATTTCTCAACTGATTGGTCCCATCTCTTGCTGCCTCAGAAGGGAAAAGGTGATATGCTGTGGGTTGATCGAGAAAGATACATGAAGTATGCGGTGACGGAACTAAATGGCCCCAATGAACCTGTGATGTTTACCAACTCTATCCCTGGGAATTATAGTTTCGACGTTTGTGCCATCGAAATTTGTTTCGGAGAATTCCATGCAGAGACAGTTGAAGAAACTGTGACAAACACATAGTGAGAAGCTCTCCCCCGTAGTCCAACTGATGAGCCATCCTGTAATATAGTAGATAATAGGACCAATTTCATAGGAAGCAATTCATTTAAAGTAACATTAGATTCTATTTTCCGGACACTCTACTTTGATGGCTCTAACTGCCTTGAAGGTGCAGGTGTTGGGAGCATTCTCATTGACCCACAAGGGAACCAACATCTGATGGCCAACCGGTTGGAGTTCGTGTGCACCAACAACATGGCTAAATATGAAGGCTTGCTACAGGGCGTGAAAAAAGCCATTGATATGAAGGTAAAAAATCTTAAAAGTTTTTGGTGACTCACAGATAATTGTGGACCAGGTAAGGAAAAGGATACACTGCAATTCGCCACACCTGGTAAGATACCAACATGAGGTATGGAGCTTAATTGACAATTTTGATTCTTTTAATATCACATACATACCTTGAGGGCAAAACCAAGATGCCGATCTGATGGCTGGTATGGCTGCAAAACTTTTGCCTGATCTTAGACTAAACAAGAATAAATGTTACGTTGAATTGATTTTCAGACCATCCATGCTTGATAACATCTCGAATTGGCAGGTGTTCGAAGGTGACGAGCAAATCCTTGAGTTCCTGCATGGTGAAAAAACATTCAAAAACACAATCATTGATGAAAAAGAGCATGACAAGCTTATGAATGGGAGTGAAGATGAGGAGAAGGAGCAGCTCAATATAATTCCCAAGTCAGTTGTCAAGATGGAGCACCTGTATGACCTGCATGATAAATTTAAGAAGTCGACTAACTGCAAAACGCATAGCTCATCCATGAAGTATGAATCGGTCAACCTTGGAACCGAAGAAGACCCGAAAATAGTTAACTTTGGCTTGGGATGCTCTCCACGAGAAAAGGTTGCATTTGTTACGCTGTTTAAAGATTACAAAGATGTCTTTGCATGGACATATGGCGACCTAAAAACCTTTGATACCAGCGTTATGCACTATGTGATTCCATTGGAGAAGGATGTTAGGCCATACCAACAAAAGCTTCGCAAGATGCATCCAAGCCTGGAACCGTTGGTGAAGAAAGAATTAAACAAAATGTTGGACGCCAAAATCATTTTTCCTGTCAGGCACACCCGCTGGGTAGCCAATCTCGTGCCAGTAAGAAAGAAAAATGGAGACATCAAGTTATGTATCGATTTTAGAAACCTGAATAAAGCATCGCAGAAAGATAACTATCTTGTCCCTTCTATGGAACACATTCTTCAGTGCATTTCCGGGTCTGAAACGTTGTCCCTATTGGATGGTTTTTCGGGATATAATCAAGTGTTTGTATCTAATGGAAATCAGCGTAAGACAACCTTCAACACTAAATGGGGCACTTACGCATACCGTAAAATGTCGTTTGGACTTATTAATGCGGGCGCCACATTTCAAAGAGCTATGGACATATCTTTCTGAGGATTGATTAACAGATCAATAGTAGTGTACATGGATGACATTACTGTGTATTCGTATCGCAAAAGGGATCATATTTATTACTTGAAACAGATTTTTGAAAGATGTCGAAGATACGGAATATTGTTGAATCCCAAGAAAAGCGTCTTCGCAGTTATAGGAGGGAAACTACTGGGTCATATCCTCTCTAAAGAAGGGATTGTTATTGATCCTGAAATAATAGAGGCCATCATGAGAATACAACCCCCTGCAAATAAAAGGGCAATGCAATCTTTCTTCGGAAAATTAATTTCGTTAGGAAATTCATTTCAGGAGTCCCAAAAATAGTGTGTCCCATGCAACTAAGATGAAAGACGTTGTGTATAGGTGGAGCGATGAAGCTAAGAAATCGTTTCAGCGAATTAAGGAGGCCATCGCAGAAGCTCTTGCGTTGGTCAACCCCAATTTCGACAAGGAATTCTTATTGTACACTTTCGCTTCTGATGTTTCATATGCCGCAATCCTCACCCAAAAAAATGATGATGGCAATGAAGTCCTTATTTCTTATATGAGCTCTAATCTTCAGGGAGAAGAACTGAACTACCTAGACATGGAGAAACAAGGTTTTCCGGTTTTTAAAGCTGTAAAACATTTCCGCCCTTATTTATTAAAGGCCAGGACTAAAGTAATCGTTCCCCACCCTGCTGTAAGAGCCCTCTTCGTGCATAAAGAAATGGGTGAACGGAGAGGGAATTGGATAACCGCCCTTCAGGAATACGACCTCGAGATTAAGCCGGCGAAGATAGTTCGAGGGCAGGGATTGTGTGAGCTCGCGGCAAAAGCCTTGGCGGATAAAGAAGGGGCGTCCGAAGAACCAGAAGCGCAGAGCATACAGAATGCACAAGTAGAATTCAGGGAGGAGCCCCTATGGATTAATGAGACGCTGATGTGTGAGCACGAAACGTCGGAAGTCCCTTTGGACCCTGAGTCGTGGTATTACGACATACGCTTTTATTTAACACAAGGATCATGTCCTGAGCACATGGATGCATCACGAAGGAGAGCGCTCAGATTGAAATCTAATCAGTATCACTTGGCCAATGACACATTATACAGAAAAAATTATGATGGAGTTTGGCTGAGGTGTTTGGAAAAGGATGATGCCGATCATGTCTTGAAAGAAATGCACGACGACCCAACAGGTGGTCACTATGGAGGAGAGACCACTACTCACAAAATATTAAGAGCTGGATATTATTGGCCCACAGTGTTCAGAGACTCGCATGCCTACGCTCGGAAATGCAAGGTATGTCAAACTGCCGCAGGACAAGAAAGAAAGCCAGTTGTTCCCCTCAGGCCCGTTATGATTTATCGCTCGTTCCAGCAATGGGGCCTCGATGTCATAGGTGAGATCACTCCGAACTCTTCACAGTAGCATAAGTATATACTCATGGCAATTGACTACTTCACCAAATGGACCAAAGCCATCCTGCTTCAAAAGGTTAACGAAGACGAGGTAATATCTTTTATTGAGAAACTTATTATCAACAAGTTTGGCATCCCTAACGCTCTCATATTTGATAATGCTTCTTACTTTTCATCACTAAAATTGATTGAATTTGCTATCGATAAATCAATCCAAATAAGGTATGCATCAAACTATTACCCCCAGGGAAATGGAGTTGCAGAGTCCTCAAATAAAAACCTCATCTACATAATCCATAAATCTGTCGCCGACAACCAGAGGAACTGGCACAACGCTCTAACAAACGCCCTCTGGGCCGATAGGGTCACCCCAAAAGTAGCATTAGGAAACTCCCCATACTTCCTCGTCTACGGACAGGAAGCCATCTTGCCTCCTAACGTTACCCTTCCCTCTTTACAGCTCTCCCAAGCTTCGAGAGGGACCCCTTCAGCCTTACTTCAAAAAAGGATCAACCAACTGGTGAGGTTGGAGGAATTGAGAGATAAAGCCAGAAATAAATTTAGAAATCACCAAATGATTGTAAAGAGATGGTTTGATCGTCATCTGGCAGGAGATAAAGATTACCAAGTAGGAGAGCTAGTCTTGAAATGGGACAAGCTGAGTGAGCCAAAAGGTAAGCACATGAAATTCCAACACTTATGGCTGGGCCCGTTCCAAGTTGAAGAAAAAATTGGTCAGGGAACTTACAGATTGAAAACTTTACAGGGAGAAACTGAAAAACTCCTTGTTAATGGCCAACATCTTAAGAGATACTTCCAGTAGCCACCACATGGTGGTTACCTCCTGAGTAGGTTAGGATTCATTTTATTTTGTTGTTAGCTTAGTTACATTTTCATCTTGTCCTTTCCTGTTTTACGCAAATTTTATTTTCCTTTTGAATTTCAGTCCTTTTCAGCCAATTGATTTCGGTCCTTCAGTCTCGTTTTCACCTTTATAACTCTCTTCAGATTGCCCTCATTCCCCACCTTCAGCTTTTTGCCTCCCTCAGTAACCTGCTGATGAGTCTGCCAATCCAAAATTCATCGTTACCTTGCAAATTTTCAATGAGCCTATGAGAACTGGAAAATCAGCGGTGAAATTCAAATCAGAGCCACTCATTGGCATCTGTTGGGAACTAGGTAGGATCTGTTGATAACCTGGATACCAGAGCATGTAGGGGCATCTTTATAAAACGAAAAATGTGTAACCACAACTGGACTGGCATGGCGGAACGCTGCATTTTTAAAATCCCATCCAGACCTAGCCTATACTTGTCTATAAGGTTTACAATCATTCTCCATTGGTTCCGTCCACCACACTAAAATTTCCAATATCTGTCATCTACAAGTAAACCTCCTCTCATGGGCTAAGCTCGTTGTCATATATCCTGTGGCAAATTTAATTGTGCTCTAGTCCTTGTGCCTGAAACTGGAAGGACTTATGTAAAATAAAATGAAATGTTGAGTCCTTGAGCCAATCTGGAAGGATAGATTGTTTGGGGAGTCGGTTAGAGTAGGGACTGTTGCTGGACCCAGAGTACCGGTTGACATAGCAAGCCCAACCTTGCTTGAGCGGTTTAAAAATATGGCATGATCCATGACTGCATCCCATTCAATCACACGAAAGTATAGCACTAAAATTCTTACATAAAGTGCAGATAAACATATCTACATCAAGTTTGATGAGCAATAAAGAGTTGAGGTACACATCTAAACAGGTATTGACAGATCGGTGATGGCCCCGAAAGGAATTTGAAAGTAGAAAACAGGTAAAGGAAGGTCAATAAATCCCATAATACGACCATTGGAGAATGTTGCTCAAAACCCTATCAGTAAGTAGAAACTATTTGTCTTTATCCCACCTAAAGCTATTAAATGCTGAAGTGTAACCCATGCCTATCCATCTATACAATTTGCATTTCAAGTTTATCTTAACACCCTAATGTTCTACTGATCCAGAGTTTATTTGGTAACAGAGATTCTGGTTCGCCCAGCGGTTCGCCAATTGTTGTGGCCACAACCACCACCTTATTAAAACCTGCTCTGGCAGCAAATTTTAATGGGCCCCCTAGAAGTTTGATCTTTCATTTCTCCGAATGATAACTCTCCGAATGATCTGTTTTTATCCCAGGGATTTCAACTCTGTGCCGAGTCAAATCTTCAATTCTTAATGGTTAAGACCCCCTGAATAAATCTCTATGGCATGATTCATTTATAACCCAGTCTAGCCCTTCATTCATGTTCTGTCATCAAGACTTTTTCTCAATCCTCATAAACATTCATGGTACTCTATGTCAGCACATATAACCAACCCCCACTCTTTACTATGGGTGTATATGGACTCAACACTCAAAACCTTCTATCGCGTCCTTATTTCTATATCAACGCTTTGATAATAGAAATATTATACAAATATGCATAACTTACCCCTTTTCGCACTTCCCCGGTCTTTACACATCTCTCGATGAATGCCTTCATCGCTTATCGCAATCGCTTGTCCATGCCTCCATCGCATATTGCTTTTCACATTGGAAAAAGCTAAAGGTCCATCTCCCATGAATAACTGCGATGCGATCAAGTCTCCGATTGCATCACATCTTGCAATCGGCACTCCCAACCAGTATATAGGCCCAAGCTTCAAACATTTTGCAATATGGCGGACCCGCCGAGATCAAAAATCGCAGCATATATATATTCAAGTGCGGCCTATCGCTTATCGCAATCGGCGGAACCCAAGGTTTGTGCATAAGGCGCTCTGCGACATTGGAGGACCCGTCGGAATTATTAACTATAACGCATATACTTTTCGGGTCCGGCCTATCGCAAATCGCAATCAGCGGAACCCAAGGTTTATACGTAAGGCACGATGTGATATGGCGGACCCGCCGGGACTATTAAGCACAACATATATATTTTTCGGCTCTGCTTCCCCCAATCGAAAATTGCAATCGGCAGTCGGCGAAAGTAAAGCGACATGTGATATGTGAAGGAGCGATGAGCGGACTCGACAATCACTATAGACCCGGGTGCATAGCATTTGAAGTCCAACCTTATGGTTCGGCTGAGGGTTTTCCCGTGTATTCCCATGTGTCCCGATATAGTGTTGCGGTCTAGGTTTTTAAAGGAAAATCTAATAAAATGAATGGTCCAGGTTCAGCGGCTTGATAATTACGATTGCTCTGCATTGTGAGATTAAATAGAAACTTTGAATGAAGACGAGGTTTGTTTGTGGGCATGTCTGTCATATTCTCTCGTAATCATAGCTAATATGAACTGTTTTTGTAGGTGAGCATCAAGAGAAGAAAGGTGAGTTCGAGTGGACCCGATAATGGATAAATGCGATTTATATCAAGACAACACCTCTGCGCTACCGATGTCAATATTGAAAAGATATACTCTGCAAGAAAGGTATACGAACCACCATAGTGCATAATGGAGGCACGTTCTATGTTCAGTGGAAGCACTCATGACAGCGTTGATCCATCAAGATGTCATTACCTCCAGATACACCTTAAAGCATGCCAGATGGGGGATGATGAGCGCAGTGTTTTCATTTTCCTTCAGGAAATGATAAGGAATAACATCCGCTCCATACAGGTGCAGAGAGATAACACGCAGTCACGCTCTCTTAATCGACATCCTTTCATTTTTCCCAGAAAAGAAAAACGCCCCAGCAAATGTAGCCTCAAGGTGTCGGCAGTTTGACGAACTGTTCTACATCCGTATATTTAATTTGTATATTGAATAAGTCGGGAAGATGGAGGGTCAAGGGGATACAGAGAGTTAGTTCTTCCTGCATAAGTATTACCTCTGGAGATGGAGGGAGGCCTTTTTTTTGTGCAGAACAACTTTTGATTTATTGTGCTAGTAAAGAAGACTGTTTGGGTCAAGAATGAGCCTTTTTTCAGATTCATTTTCCTCTTATTTCATGTGTTTAGAATCAGAATGTTGTTGCTGGCATAAATATAAATGTGTTTTGTTTTGTGCATATTGATAACAGACAGTTCATGACTAGTCTTGGTTATTCAAATATAATTTGTTACCATGGTTAATTCATGAGCGGTTGTTGATTCGAAACCTTTTTAAACATTAGTTGCAATTTTTATTTGTATGGAAAGAAATGTGTATTCATGTATGAGCAATTAGATTGCAATTAAGTTTTAATACAGCCTTGTTCATCTGTGAACCAGTAATTGATTCATTTGGACTTGGAATCTATATACGATGTTTAACCTCTTTTTTGTTATGCTCCTGCAGGATAGATTAGAATAGTTAGGACTAGCATAAGTAAATTAGTATAGATAGGATCTGATACATATAGGTTAGCTGTTTCTTTTGTTGATTTAATGGAGGTCTTCCTCCGAGGAGTAATCTTTCAACGCTTATAACAGTTTACGGGGTCCTTTAAAACCCGTCGGAACTAGCCATTCCAAACGAAAGCAGATCTAATTGGGGTCTGCAATCGGGTTAGTTCCCCTTGTTGGCATAGCGAACATTCGCCGTGTCAACAAACCCAAACCAGTTAATATCTCCAAGCTATGAGGATTCTTAGGATTGACCGGGTATTATCAAAGATTTGTTAATAACTATGCCCATATAACGGAACCCCGAACAAACCTTCTAAAGAGGAACTCATTTCGATGGTATGATGAAGCAAAAAAGTGGTTTGAAGACTTGACGAAAGTTATGTCTAATGCCCCTGTATTGGCAACTCCAGATTTCTAAAAACTTTTGTAATTGAGGGTGATGCTTCAGGGTTTGGTATAGGAGCAGTATTCATGCAAGATGGTCATCCAATAGCTTTTGAAAGCAGGAAACTCAATAAGAGAGAACGTCTTAAATCTACATACAACAAATAAATGCTCGCTATTATGCACGCACTAGCCAAGTGGAGGCAATATCTTTTGGGAAGTAAGTTCTCCATACGAACAGACCATAACAATCTCCAGTACCTCCTCCAACAAAAAACACTCTCTGAAGAACAACAAAAGTGGATTGAAAAAATTGTTGCTTTTGACATGGAGATATTACATAAAAGAGGAAAGGACAATGTAGTGGCAAATGCTTTGTCCAGGAAAGACGAAGAACCATCATTACTTGCAGTTTTGGTCATTGTTCCCGAATGGCTTAATGAGATTCGAAGTGAATATGCGAAAGATCCAGAAACCAGTGCCATAATCAATAACCTTCCTCAAAATTCAAAATTTGAATGGAAGAACGATATTCTATGGTACAAAGGAAGATTTTATTTGAATTCAAATTCCTAGTTTACAAGCAAGATTCTCAAGGAGTCACATGATTCACTCTCATTCGGACATGTAGGGTTCTTTAAAACCTACTATAATGCACATCAGTGGTTCTTTTGGAAGGGAATGAGTAACAATATTCAGAAATGTGTAGCAGAATGCGATAAATGCCAAAGGAATAAAAGTAAAAATATTATGACACTTGGACTACTTCATCCTTTAAATATCCTGAATTAGAAAGGGGAAGAAATATCAATGGACTTTATCGAAGGTTTACCTGTGTCTGAGGGTAAGGATAAAATTCTTGTAGTAGTCGACAGACTCACCAAGTATGCTCACTTTATTGGAATGAGGAAATCAAACTCAACAAAACAAATCGCTGAGATATTTTGCAAAAATGTTTACAAATTACATGGATTTCCCAAGGTCATTGTGAGCGATAGAGATGCCAAATTTAAGGGTAATTTTTGGAAGGAATTTTTCAATCATATAGGAACCTACCTCAACATGAGTTCAGCTTACCATCCTCAAATAGATAGCCAAACAGGGGTGGTCAATAAATGTTTAGAAGCCTACCTACGTTGTTATGCCACAGACAAACAAAATAAGTGGGTTCAATGATTACATCTCGCAAAATGGTGGTACAATTCTACTTACCACACATCAGCAAAAATGACTCCATTTCAAGCTCTGTATGGGTACGAACGACCGAAATGGAAGGACTTCGCTATCATCCAGACGAAACTTCCAGTTGTTAAAAACCAGTTAGAAGAAACCCAAAAAGTCATCCAAACTCTTAAAGAAAATCTAAATAATGCAAGAAATCGTATGAAGCAGCAAGCTGATCGAAATAGAACAAAGAGGGAATTTGAAGTTGGAGAATGGGTGTTTGTTAAACTTCAGCCTTACAAGCAGTTATCCTTAAAACAGAAGGGGAAAAAAATTGGCACCAAGGTTTTATGGACCATACCAGATTGACAAAAAGATCAGCGAAGTAGCATACCATTTAAGCCTTCCTGATAAAAGTCGTGTTCACAACATTTTCCATGTATCTTGCCTAAAAAAGGCACTTGGTGAACATCAATCAGCACAAACAACACTTACAACTTTAGATGACGAAAGAAGGGTCATTCTAGAACCAGAAGGCATCATCTCCATCAGGGAAAAGAAGTTGCGATCTCAAGTAATCAAAGAATACTTGACCAAGTGGAAGGACTTACCAGAAGAAGAAGCTCCTTGGGAGACAGAAGTGTTTCGTCAACAGCACCCATTGTTCCTTATGCTTTGAGGACAAAGCATCTTCTCAGGATGAAAGCAATGTTATGTAAGTATTTATTATCTTTGTAATTATTAGTTAAATTAAAGCAAAAAGATCATGCCCATTCACGAAGAGGCACCCGAGGCAGTATTTAAGCTAGGGGGCCTCCTACAATTGTATCATCATCAATTCATTAATAAAATATATATCATTGTCTGTCTAACGCTGGGTATTTTTACTCCAACGAACTACTAGAATTGTATAGTTTGCTTGTTTCCAGCACTATCTGAACTTAATTTCAGGGTTGATAGTATACTCATATTCAGTAAGTCAACTGTTAGAGATCAATGCCTAAATATGGTTACAAACTACATATCACAGATTAATAGCCCCAAATCAACTGCACATTCATTTTTCTCTCTTGCATCTGATGTAAGTTGCTGACTCCAGTACTAAAGTGTATTAGTTCTCCCAATGATACGTAAAGAATAGATATGAAAATTAAATGAAAAATGCATCGACCAGTATATATTGCACAAGGGCAGAAATACAAGGATGACAAGGAACCAATGAGAAGCATTTCTAGTTATACAAAATACATTTATGTTGAATGATGTGACAGCATTTCTGTTACTGTTCCCCAATTCGCACCATTACTCCAAGCTGTCATGTCAAGAGAATAAATGTAGTCAGACAAACATTACCACAAATATGTGTTTCCCAGACCATTAAAGAATGCTACACTAGCATATCAGTTGGAAAAAATAAAATAAAAACAGAGGGTCAAATTTTCACTTGCACTGTCAACAAAGAAAGGACAGCAAATATATCAGGAGCAAAAGGCAAGCAAGCAAGAAAAATAGTTCAATGTCCTCCTGACCACATTGAAACTAAGTGTGGTCTATACCTTTTGATGTCTTTTCGATCCAAGGTCCATTCATAATATTCAAGACACTGCAAGCATCTGTATAATCTAAATCTGGAAGTAACTTTGGCGTCAACAAAAAACACCTACAAATAAGACATTTAAACTAGTTATTTCCATGTATCAGGCTACTTAGAATCAAGAGAAAGCTCCTGATGGGTACCCAGCCTGTTTTTTTTACCAGATAAAGAGGACATCACAGAAAAATAATCTTGATTCTTACTGTGGTGTGTTGGGTTGACTTGCAGCCCTTACAAGTTGCTGAAACATGTTCCTCTCATTTATAGGATCCATTCCTAGAGTCCAAAAAAATCAAACGTGTCAAAATGTTGACCTCATAAGAGCATAAAAACAAATATTATTCAGATTGGAAATTTGAATGGGCACTTTAAAAACGGTTCACAAATAAATGAACAGTTGTAAGATGTAGTTGTAGGATCTCCAAATAATATTAATATCA
Organism: Pinus tabuliformis; assembly: GCA_031772625.1. NCBI lineage: Eukaryota > Viridiplantae > Streptophyta > Pinopsida > Pinales > Pinaceae > Pinus > Pinus tabuliformis. The sequence continues at coordinate 959,032,432 of CM062815.1, forward strand.
AGTTGTAGCTAGCTTTCTATTTAATTGTCTGTAAGATTGAACATTCATGGCAACCTTTAACATTCAGCGCCACAAGCATCATATCAACAATGACGATATTTACCTCCAAAATCTGAACACAATGAGAACAAAAGCAAAAAATATAGATCATTACAGATTGTCACTAACCTTGGTTGATTTCATCTACCACACGGAATGGGCAATGTGTAAGGTCCTGTAGTGAGACAAGATACAATATTGTTGACACTGAACGTTCCTGCCAAAAAATAAACATCATATTAATAATACAGGAACCTTTCATATGTGTCTAGCCCACAATTCACTCTACATTAGCTTGGAAAAGAATAAGCCATACCCCTCCAGACTGATGATGGGCACTCAATACCTGCAACTGTCCAGTTTGCCTTTAATGAAATAAAGCCCAAAGTTAGTACTATGACAAAAATGGCAGCCACATCACAAAATGTTAATGATCCTTCAAAAAGGTATAAACAATGCCAGAGAATTAAAAGAATTTACAAAACATCCTTTCTAGATGACTGCTATCATTATGCATTCAATCAGAGGTATCAACGTCTGTCAACAAGCAAAACTTCATATTCTTAAAAAACAATATCCTGTTTTCTGGAATAAAAATTGAGTTGAAAAACAGAAACAAATATGCAACACTTTCAAAAGCAACAAAGAATATCAAGTGTTCAGAAAAAACAGCCAGCAATGCTAAGAATTTGAAAATATTTTGAAGGATATGAAATGTGTCAAAGTATTTTTGAAATGGAAATGCTTGACTTTTGGCATCATAGAGTTTAATAACTCGAATGATTTATAAAACATTTGGCTACAACAAACTTATCAATATAGCAAGACCAATTCTATCATCAATCCTTACATGTTAGTGTGCTAACCTAAGTCATGTGATTATGGAAAATGGGACATGCGCATATTAGGGTCAGACAAGGGACACATTGACACCTGAAATGCAACACAGGAAACACATTCTCTCTCTCTCTCTCTCTCTCTCTCTCTCTCTATATATATATATATATATATATATATATATAGAGAGAGAGAGAGAGAGAGAGAGAGAGAGAGAGAGAGTGTGTTTAAAACATGTACAATATATTAATGCATGGAGTTATTGTTGCCTCAAAATCTAGCAGGTCTTGTGAGGGGAGCTCACAAGGCAAAAACTAGACTAGGGGACAAGAATATGAGGTGTGGCCCATTGTCACCATAGCCACTAGCCCCCTGCTCTTTTGTGGACTTTCACCACTAGGGAGGCTTCCCTTTAGTAGGTCACCTAGAAGGATATGCTAAGTATAAGGGATAAGGTGACAAAACAGACTTTTGGAGGATAACTCTTTCTAATGACAAGGCTTAGCAAGCATGATAGGGCAATTCGCATCCTCCAATATGCCTAGCTAGGGCACAACATGATCTAGGGCTAGGGAAAATATCAAGCCAAAAGGACTCACCTAGAATCACAAGGCCAAGGAAAAGGTTTCCAAGCAATGAATACCTTCAATTTATGGAACAAGAAGCTTTCAACAAGCCCCAAGTTGAAGCCTAGGGCAAACTAGGGAAAAATTTACCTATGGTATAAGAATTTAACCTAAGAATTGATGATTTAACCACTACAAGGTGTTGATTTTGAGGCAATCAACTCTCCTTCCACTGTTGAATCCTCCCACATGCCAACGACTTCAAACCTAGTTGATATTTGTTCCCTAGCGCTTGTTAGCAGTTTATCCATGAGGGACCGAAAATTAGGTATAAGGAGAGAAAATGGGATTTAGTGAGTTTTATGGATGATCAACAAGGTGACCAACGACAGTACCTAGTCCTTGGCCGATGGAGTCTAAGGGAGTGAAAGAATTGCTACATCTTGGCAAAGAGTAAGGGAATAATGAAACCCTAGGTTTCAAAACCCTAACTATCAATTTTGTGAGGGAGAAAAATCAATTGGGAGAGCTAGTATAAAGATTCACCAATGGGATTGTCATTCACATTCTATAAGTGAGTAATGCATACAATACTATCATCTAGATTTCATGAAATGATTTTCAACAATAACTAGCACAATACAAACCCTAGATAATTAACCATTCCACACATTAGACACAAAAAGACAAGATTTATCACATCCAAGGTACACTTACAAGATAGGATGCATGAACAACGTTTTATTGCTCCAAAATGACATCTCCAAGACCAAAGAAACAACTCCAAACAGCAAAGTACACCATAGAGTCACATCTCCACAAGATACAAGAAGGCCAAAAATCACCAAGAGGGCCGAAAACAGTCACAAATGATGATGATCCAATACAACAAGCCTATCCTCTATTTATATGAGAATTACGACAAATAATTATGCCTATAGAGCCCCTAAAACAAGCTTGATGCTAAAATGTGCTTGGGTTACAAGCCAACCCATTAACTTTATCAAAATAGGCCCTAATTTTCCCACACATGTGAGTCGTAACCTCTTTCACACTAATGGCATCCATCACAAAGGCTCCAAATGCCATGTCCAAGGGTGATGAGGTGTCCAAGAAGGTATAGATGCCTATACAATCCATCATTTGAGGGTTGGCCCTCAAATTCACCTCAATACCTCCTGTGGGGTCCCAAGATCCAACTGGTGTGCCACAAAGTGGTCTCCATGAGTCTCCAACTGCTAAATAAGGCCTCCTCCTCTCCAACGTTAGGGATTCCTCTAGTGAAACAAGCCCTCACTAGTCTCCTAGTGTGACACCATCCTCACGTGGGCTCTGAATCAGTTGTTGCCCATTAAGTTGTGTCAAGACTAACTTGGGGGCATGTTGGGTCCAATGGTGTCATCCAAAGGAATCCTCAAACCTAAGTCAAATTCAACCAACGTTCTGGGTCCTGGAGGTGCTTTGGGACATGTGTCATTTGATAATGTTGCTAGGAGGCTCTAGATTCTCAACACTGCACTTGTTATGGCCAATGCACTCCTTTGAAGGGCCTCGATACCTGTGGAGTGTTGATTTTTCAAGTGCAACAGATACAAGCAGTAATTTCTAAAATATTAATAATTACTTCTAATGACATAGATATTCTTTTAGCACTTCCATTTTATCATTAAGCAATTATACTTCAGAAATTCAACCATAAATGCATAAGGACAGTAGAGATCACAATGCACAAAGACAACACAAGATTTACCCTATGAAAACCCACTTGGGGGAAAACCCCAACAACCTTTTCCTTGGAAAAAATTCTTCAGTTCAACAAGAGTTACACCTAATTTTGCTAGTCAACTATGATGATCAAACTGACCAACAATGTTATGGTCAAATCTGGTCAAACAACCATCTTGTCAAGTCAATCTTCTTAGGGTTGTTGGGGAGCACCCCCTCCTCGCCCCCTCGCCCGAATCCGTTCCTGAAGCATGCTTCGAGCAAGAACACATCAAGAGCGACCCCAGAAGCGTGCTCCTGATTCGATCCCATCTGGGAGTGATTTTCGAGAGCACGCTCCTGCAAAAAATAATTCGCTCCCTAGCTTTCTTCGCAAAAAAAATCGCAAACACATTCCAAGCACAACTTTTTTTCAAAGAAATAGGAAATTTTAAGGGTACAACCTAATATTCAAGCCTATGGCCCTAGTATTGATATGCAATTCATGGTAATAAAAGTGACATTCTTCTTTATCTTTCATTTTCATCCTTCTACTTAAATTTTTAACATTACCATTAAATGAGTTAAGATGTTTGAGAGTGGTTCCAACCTCATTGGATTTCATATGGATAAAGTAGAATTTTAGATCTCACTCAATATCGAACAAACTCATCAGTTTTCCAGGATTCCAGGATTGGGGGATTGCAATGTTTCTGTTGAATTTTGTCATGTACTAGGATACGGAACTCGTATTTAATCAAGAGCACCAAGTCCTCTATGTACATTGATGTTAGTGACATTTGTTATTGAACTCCTCTATCATGACCCTACTAAACATGTACCCATCACTCAAACAAAATATTGACTTGACATGCTACGTTTTTTTATCTTATGTTAATGCTTAAAGGGTGATATTAATGACAAAAGATCCCAAGATAGGCAATGATTTTGATGATATGTAGGTATTTGTTGTAGCATGACTTTTTTGGATGCTAGAGGCCATCTACAACCTATTTGTTGATGTATTTTTGCTTCAGAGATGGATTATAACTACTAGATGAATGATGTTATTTGGTTCAATCCATGTTTTTATGTTTTTTTATCACTGATTCATCATTCTACATCCTTTTGTTGATATAAAAATATATATTATATAAAATTCGCTCCCAACCCGAGAGTTTTTGAAAATGTTGTTCCTCACTCCTGCTTCTGCTCCCAAGCAACCTTGAATCTTCTACCCATCAAACTCGACTCTCCTTGATCTTCCTAGGCTGAAATTCTGCCTCCCAGAATATGCCAAGAAACTTGGCGTTGTTGCCTAGAAACTACTACCTAGAATATGCCCACAAACTCACACGTGTGAAGTCAAGGAGAGAGAGAAACACTAAAGATGAATTTGTCCTTCTTCATCCTTATTCTTCGATTGGATGCCCAGAATATATCTTATCTTGTGCGAGATAGAATTGTTGGAGAATGTAAATAAGTTCGGTCTTCATAATTCGTACTATCATATATTTTATGTAAAGAGCAAAAGAAAAGAAAAAGAAAATTTATTATTATTATTTTTCTAGACAAGCATGTTCTTCATGCTTAGGTTTTTGAGTCAAAGAATCAAAGTCCTATTTGGACCTATTGTAAAAGAAAAAGAAAAAGAATTTTCAAATATTTAATTTTGGGTCAAAACCCCTCTAGGTGCCAATTCAGATCTTAGCAGATCTGAGTCATGTATGTAATTTGCCTAGGCAAACCTGATTTTCTAGTGATAATCTACGTTCCGGAAGGTTTTTTGTCTCACCGATCCATGATCGGCAGAGTTTTCCTTCAACGTAACCCCAAAGCCGAAATGGATTTTGTCATTAGAATCTTAGGGAAATCCTAGTGTGCTTCGAGTCTGTGTAAAAGTAATTTGGAAATAATTCTAACTATTTGGTTAGGTTACTACAAATTGCTTGATCTGCTAGATTATATTTGTGTCGCAGAACTGGGTGGTCTATGAGGGTCTATGTCAAATGGGTTTTCCCCCTTGAGATGTAAAATTGTAAAAGTCATGATGTAAAGCGTCTTGAGGGTTATAAAATATTTTAATCCCCTTATAAGTCCTAAGTCCTAGGTCCTAGGTGATTTTTCCAAAGGCTATGTTCGAGGATCCAAAAATAAAATAATAAAATAAAATAAAATCTAAAAAAATAAATAAATAATTTGAAAAATAAAATAAAATAATAAGTCAAAGTTTTGAGACAATAAATGCAAAGTTTTAATTTTTTAATATATTAAAATGCATTTAAAATTTTGACAAATGAGATTAAAAGGGATTTTGATCCTCATCGACGGTTGAGATCAGTTTGACATGGATCACTCGAACTAGCCGTTGGGAATTTTTCCTCTAAATAGGGTGTTAGGGGTCATTTGAGATGAGATTCGATCTGAGAGTCGTGTACTAAAGAAAGCTCTCTTGTAGACATTTTTTGTGCAATAAAGAAAGACTTTGGGGTTGAAAATCTTGTTGGTGTTATTCTTCTGGAAATGATGTAAGATGTTTTATTTTTCTGCATAATTTTCTTTTCAGCCATTGATGATAGCTTGAAGAAGATTGATTCAGGCACAGGTATATTGTCTGATCTCTAGGGTTTGAAAGATAGTTTAGATTCTGAAATATAATGGCAAGTATCTCCATTTGATCTGGATTTCTCTGTTGTTTTCTCCCTCTATGTTAATGGTTGATTTAAGTTGTGCAGGATATCTTTAGTTTTGAGTTTACCGGGCGTTAGGGGAAGTTCTCGGTTGAACCAGCCAACTCCTGGTTTGCATTTTCTGAAAGAGCCCAGCCAGTTTTGATCCCAGACTTATCATTTGAAATTTTATTTTTATGATTGCATGAAGGGTTTTCTGAAGTATCTCACATTAAGTTTAAATTCTGAAAATATTACTGTGGATTATTGACAAATCTGGCTGCTTAAGAGTAGAAAATCTGTAAATATTGTAAATTTTTAACTGGTTTTAGGGTTTTCAGTTTTGTTTCTTGCACATTTTACTTCTCAGTGTTCTGCTTTTGCCATTGCAGGTACAGATTTTAAAAGTTTTTCAGGGTTTCCATCAGGGAATCTGAAGCGGATTGATTTAATTTTTTTTTTTTTACAATTTATGAAGAAATTCAAGGGTTTTCTATTGCTACCTGGAGGGTTTCTTTTTTGCAGAAGGATTTCGAAATTTGTTTCAGGTGTGCGCTTTTCAAACCTCCAGATCTGCATTCTTCAAGCTGCGACATTGGCCATTCACCCTTCAGTTCTCCTACACTGGCCATCCTTCCATGCTGTTGCGTTTTCGCTGCAAAACTTTCCAGAATCACATTTTCTGCGTGTTCATTTCCATGCAAACGTTGCATCCTTCTCCTTGCTGCCGATACCCTGCACACATCAAGCAGTAAAACAAAAAACAAAAACAAAAAAACAATTTTTGCCACCACTCCCCACGCAGTTCCTGCTTCCTCACGTGATTTTCGATGCACAGCCCCTCAAATCCGCTTGAAAAACCTTCCACGTTGTTGTCCCTGCGTATTGCTTTCCTCCTGCCCCATGTCTTCTTCGAAACCCATCTCCGCTGCCAGGTTTTCCCTCTCTTCCTCACCCGGAAACCTCAGCTCTCCTCCACGCGATTTCTGGCCAACCATCAAACCTTGCCCTTCGACCTACCTGCGTTTTTCCTTTCCTATGCAATTTCATCTCCATCTCACCTTCGATTTAGTCTCTTCTTCAACGCAGAAAACCACTCCCTGCTCCCACGCTGGCTATTCATCCTTCGTTGCTCCTATGCCATCGAATTTTCTCCCTCACGCCATCCGTCCATCTCTCACGCAACGCCCATCGCACTTGCCATTCCCTCATCCGTACGGCCTGCACACATTGAAAAACAACAACAAAAAACAAAAATTTCGATTTGGTAGGTTATCGTAAGTTTTCCCTTTTCCTTTTTTTTTACATGCGTTGATTAATTTTAAGTTAGGGTAGCGTATTATTTAGAGTTTAGCTTTTATTTTATTTCTCCTAAACTTTGCCTAGCGTTCTATAAATTTTCATTACTTTTCCTTTTATTTAGATTTTAATTTCTAGTATTAGATTATTGCTAGTTTAGATTTTTATTTGATTTTAAATTTAGGTCTGAGTTTTATTATTTAGATTTAATTTTCATTTTTGTTATATTAGGTGTTAGTTTTTTTGTTTTTAGCTTAGCTTTTTTAATTTTAAGTTTTAGTTTAAATTTAGATTCACTTTTGTTTAAATTTTAATTTAAAAAAATATAATATCAAAAAGTTTGAAAAAAAAAAAAAAAAAATCAATTTTCATTTGTTTTAGATTAGATTTTATTTAGATTTTAAGTTTTGTTTCATTTTAAATTAAAAATTTTAAAATCATAAAAAATAAAAAATAAAAAATCATAAAAAGTTTTAAAATTTAGATTTTAATGGGTTCATACTTTGTTTTGATTTTTTAAGATTTATTTGATTTTAGGATTTAATTTTAATAATTTTGAGTTTCATTTAATTTAGTTTAGTTTTTGCTTAGTTCAGTTTTGTTTTATTTAAAAAATATAAAAATATATAAAAATTAAAAATTTTGAAAAAATTAACTAAAAATTGAAAATTGTTTTGGTGTCTTTCGTGGTATCTATGTTCCACTTCTCTATAGTTAAATGCGCTTAAATGTTTATTTAAAGATTAGCTATTGAAAAGTGGTGAATTTTTTCGTAAGCTGGTTAGCATTTAAATTTTGTGGTTTAATGTATTCAATCTTTATAAATTTAATTGTTGGATTATTGTTTTGTTGAATATCTTGCATTTTGCTTATAAATGATTGTTAATCATGGAATTATAAAGTTCATATTTCTGCAGCTTTTGATAAACAATTATTTAATCATTAACTCCATAAGGCACTGGTACTTTAATTTCCAAAAATCAATCAGGTGCTAAATCGCCTTGTTGTGTCTCCCAACCCAACTGGTCCACAGTTGGTCTTCATTCATCCCATAGGGTCTACCCCCCTTAGCCTCGGGAGACGGCTTAAATGAAGAGATCGGGGATCAGGGTGACAGCCCCCGGTCTAAGCATTGTCGTGACAATTTGTGCAACAACACTGCCTATATGTCAAGTCGACCTTGCCCCAATGGACATGTCGTCTCGCACCATTCTGAACTAGAGGGAAGATGGAGCTCATTTGGATACACATAATTGATGGATTGTGGTCTGAAATATCATGGAAAGGTCAAAGAAGAAGGGGAGGGCCTGTTACCACTCAAATTAGCAGGGGACCTAAGGGGAATCCCTAAAGGGCAAATGTTAGGCCAAGGGAAACAAATGGAGTCTTAGCCCATTGTCACCACAGTTAAGGCTCCCTTCTATTTACAGACTTTCACTGATGGGAGGAGACCCGATATGTATGGTGTCACTAATGAATGATAATGAGTGACCCAGACCCTTTCCCAGAAAGGTTTGAAAGATGGAGCTTGCTTGCTTTCTAAGCAAGGTACTATGTACTTCTAGGGAAAGGAAGAGGATTTTGGGAGTTAGGTGTATGGGAATAGGCTTTAAAAGGAGTTTCCCACACCCTAAAATCCTTGTTAGAAATGGTATCCAGGATGGTTCTTGAAGAATGGTCCTTTGAAGGAGCAGGACAACACAGGGCCAAGTGGACTCAGTCTAGGGTATGAGGAAGGTATGAAACAATCAATGATATTCTTACCCTAGACAAGGTGGAAAGGATCCAAGAAAGTATTTTCACTCAATGATGTTGCTTTGACCCTAGGAAGTGCTAGCCTTGGGTGATGGCAGGGCGAGTTTTGATCCCAGAGCTAGGGCTTGGCTTTTCTTCCAATTCCACTGTCAGAATGTCTTAAAATTTGGAGGGGGGCTAAAGGAAAGGCCAATGCAAGAGACACTAAAAGATTGAATTTTTTTAGTCGCTAGCTTGTTGGGAAATTGATGCCCTAGGCACCCCAATGTGGCTAGACTTGGGAGAAGGTGAAAGAATAAGTGTTTTGGTGACCACCCTTGGTAGATCAGTGCCTTAATCCTTGGGAGAATGGAGTCTATGTTGATTATGTGTAAGATTTCTTGGTTCCCAATCAAGGAGGTTTCAAAATTGCTTCACAAGCCATCTAGGTCAAGTGAAAGCAATCTTGCAGCTTTTATACTTCAAATGCACAAGAGGAATGGCTTATCAAGGTCAAATTGTACCCCTAGGAGATTTCGGTCATACTACGTGGCCCAATACATGGAGAGAACGTTATAATAGAGACAATCCCACAATATTAAACAATAATTTGCATGCAGCAATTAGCCTTAAAACAACAAAAATCCCATCTAGCATTATATGACAAAAGTAACAATAATAGCATCAACAAATTCATACTTACATGCAGTGGAGTATATCCAACCATTCACAAATCGCAATAGAGAAGCTCCAAGAGAAGATAGACCAATAATCATACATCAAAATTCATCCATAAATGCTCCAATTCATGCTCTAGAAAAGAGTGCAAAATTCTCGAAAAGAGAGAGATCCAATCCAAAGTGATGATGATAAATTATCTCACCTCACTTGTATTTATACACATCTAAGGAGTTTGAATTAGCCTCCTTGGCCTAGATAAGCCCCAAAAATAAAATAATGTGCTAATAATATAACTTTTGGTGACAGGGCCACCAAACTAGTTCATGAATGAAAAGATAAGTCTCTCAAAATGTCAAATAATAATCTATGCATGTCGTAGGGCTTTCTAAGAGGCCTCATGAGGTCCATGGGTGCCACAATGAAGAGAATGACCCTCAAAAGCAGTGGACAAGGGGGTGGCCCCTTGTAATAATCTGTGCTGCTCCAAATGACATTTGGGGGCACACAAGTGTCCTCATGGGTCTCCAAACAAATAAAAGACGCCTGTAGGTCACCCTTAGGGGCTAGGATGATGGTGTAGGAGATGCCACATCATCGTGGAAGTCTTGGATGATCTAGAAAGTGGGTGGTGTAGATCTGGGGTCAGCTGGGCATGATGGATCAGCGTTGTGAAAATCGCGATTTTTTCAGCTTGCCAATCAAATTGCGATTTTTATACGAAAAAATCGCCTACTTTTTTTTTGCCGATTTTTACTGAAAAAATCGTGCTTTTTTCAAAAGATCGCGATTTTTACTGAAAAAATCGTGCGGGGTCGGGGCAGCACGATTTTATAAACTTTTTTTTGGTTTTTCAGTTGCTCATTTGGACAGTGGCACGCGCGGAGGGAAGAGGAGCTCTTGGAGAAGAGGGTTTTTACTATTTAGCCAAATCTAAGTGCTTAGAGAAGAAAATCAAGAGGAGACCACCGATTTCTCCATAGAAACAGTATGAGGATTAATTTTTTTTGTTTTTATTGTTTAAAAACATTGTTTTTGTATGTTTTTCATTGTTTTTGGTTGGGAAACTTGGTATGGGCACCATTTTTCTTTTGTTTTCAACTTTTCATTGTTTTAAAAAAAAAATGTATTTCTTCATTGATTTGGGATGGGTAACTTGGTATGACTATGGGAACCATTTTTTTTTTTTTTTTTCATTTTTTTTAAACATTGTTTATGTTTTTGGCATTTGCCATTTGGTTGGGTAACTTGGGTTTGGATTCTGGAATGGTTGGGTAACTTGTGTTTGAAACTTTGAAGTTTGAACTTTGGAATGGTTGTTTTAGGTTGGGTTATGGGTAACTTGGATTTTCATTGTACAATCATCAATGTAAAAATTAAAAATTAAAATACTAAATTGTAATTTGTAAATTTGTAACTTGTAATTTTGTAAATGCTAAATTGTAATCCTAATTCTTATTTTCCCATAGGTTCACAACTGCACCAAAACACCATTCAAGACTTCAAGTTTGCAAATTCGAAGTTCAAAAACAAACATGCCAAGGAAATTGGATCCTTTCTGGGAATATGGTGAACCTAAAGCTCCGAATGATAGACAAAACTTGAGTTGCAAGTTGTGTGGAAAGGAGATATACAGGGGGGTGTACAGGTTGAAGTTTCACCTTGCACAAATCCCTGGACATGATGTGGGGCCCTGTATAAATACAAATGCTGAAATTATCCAAAGAGCCATGAGAGCATTGGAAGAATTAGAGCACACTAGAGAGGCCAAAGAAGAACTCAAAAGGCAACTAAAAAGGTCAGCTGAAGGAAGTGGGCCAAGTGGCACTGGTTCTACTGCAGCATCAGTCAATCCGGTAGTTGCATCATCATTTTTTGTTCCTCGAACCACACCTAGTTCACAACCATCTATCGGTTCAATGCTAAAAAGAACTGATAAAGAACAAGCTGACAGGTTGATGGCAAAATTTCTCCTCTGGAGTGATATTCCTTTCAGCGTTTTAAGGAATAATCCATTTTTCCAACCTACTGTTGATGCTATTGCCAGTGTTGGCCCGGGGTACAAAATCCCTTCTTATCATAATTTCAGAGGCCGGATTCTTCAAAATGAAAAGCGTGACTGCACCCAAAGATTGGAGGATTTTAGGAAATCATGGGCACAAACAGGATGCACTATTATGTCAGATGGTTGCACTGACCAAAAGGGGAGAACCCTTATAAACTTCTTGGTTAGTTGTCCCAAGGGGACTATGTTTATCAAATCTGGTGATGCATCTCATCAAACCAAAGATGCAAGAACTTTATGTGATTTGCTGGATGTGTTTATTTTGGAGGTGGGTGAACAACATGTTGTCCAAGTCATAACGGACAATGCTGCAAATTATGTTGCTGCTGGTAGAATGCTTATGGACAGGCATCCTACTTTATTTTGGACACCTTGTGCTGCCCATTGTATTGCTTTGATGTTAGAGGACATAGGAAAAATTCCCTTTGTCAAAGATATTGTTGACTCATCAAAAAGCATCACAAAATTTATATATAATCATACATCTGTGCTTAGCTTGATGAGAAGATTCACCAACAACAAAGAGTTGGTGCGCCCCGCCATTACACGGTTTGCCACGAGTTTCATATCTCTTCAATCCCTCTTGAATTCTATGTGGGATGTGAAGAGAATGTTTCTTTCAGAGGAGTGGCGTGCTTTGTCAATGAGACGCAAACCAGAAGGACAGGCCATATGCAGACTAGTTTCATACCAGGAAGACTTCTGGGCGGGAGTGCAGGAGGTGTGCGTCGTTACTGAACCTTTGGTAAAGGTTCTTTGGTTGGTTGATGGTGAGAAGCCCGCAACGGGCTATTTGTATGAAGCCATGGACAGGGCCAAAGAAGCCATTCGGGCCTACTATCATGATAAGGGAGATGATGGGTTTGAAAAACAACTCCTTCTATGGGGAGTGATTGATGAGCGATGGAACAACACACTCCATCGTCCCATTCATGCTGCTGGGATTTTCCTGAACCCTGCATTTTCTTATGCATGTGAGTTTGATTTTGATGCTGAGATCATGGATGGATTCTTATCCTGTGTCCAGAAGATGGTGTGATCTCCAGAACAACGTATAGAGATCTCTAAACAAATTGAGACATATAAGATGGCAGGTGGCACATTTGGCTTTGAGATGGCTATCACTGATAAGACGATTAAAATGCCAGCTATTTTTTAGTTTGTAACTTTGTTTCAAATTTCATTGTCTCTTCAAATTCCATTTTTTTCTTATGTTTATTTAAAATTTTATTTGTAATTTTGTTGTAGATGCATGGTGGAAAATGTATGGTGGCAGGGTACCCCTTTTGTAAAAGCTTGCCATTCACATCCTCAACCAAACATGCAGCTCCTCAGGATGTGAGCGCAACTGGAGTGTATTTGAAAAAATACACAACAAGAAGCGCAATAGGTTAACACTTAAACATTTAAAATATTGCAAATTTCCAAATAAATTTTTGAATTCATTAAACAATATTTTTTTTATAATATTAATTATTAATTATTATTTCATGATCTTTGTACAGGTTGGAGTCCCAACGACTTAATGACATGGTCTACGTCTACTACAATCTTCGATTGTGGGTGGGGCAACTTGAGAGGACACCTGATGTGGATGCCATCTCATTGGATGGGATTGACACCACTGCTGCATGGAGGGTTGAGGCCGAGAGGCCTCTCATGGATTCTACTGATGATTGGTTAGTGCGGGATGTAGTGGAGGGGGAGCAGGAGGAGGAGCAGGTGGAGGAGGAAGAGCAGGAAGAGCAGGAGGAGGAACAGGAGGAGGAGGTGACACCACCTGCCCGGGCTACCACTAACACCAGTAGAGGACGTGGTCTACCTCCTATAGCTCCTACTTCTAGTTCTTCAGCTTCTAGAGCACATCAGACTCCACTGCCATTTCCACCAGCACGGGCACCAGCGTCTACATCTAGAGGGAAAGGGAAAGCTATGGCATTTTCTCGCAAGAGGGGCAGAGGAAATCAATAGGATTAGACTTTCATTTTATTGTATATGACATTATGACATGATGATGATATTTTGAGGCTGAGTTGGGACTCAGGAATCAGGACTTACTATTCAGGACATGATTCAATGTTATGTGTGATTTTAGCGCTAGAAATGATATTAAACATCTTATATATTAGTTTTTTTATCATATTTATGTGTCAATGTATTTATTTTATGTTGTAGATGGTTTAGATATTAAAAAAATTGAAAAAAAATTGAAAAAAAATGAATATTTTGTACCAAACGATTTTTTCCCGATTTTTTCTCGATTTTTCCGATTTTTTCCGATTCGTTCCCCGCGCTGATTTAACCCCGATCGCGCTTTTCACAACACTGGGATCAAATGCATCCTCCTCTGTAAGAATTTACAGGGTAAGTTCCTCAGAAAGAACACCAAAAGGACACCGCTCACAACCAGATCTCAAATCAATACACCAGTATTTTTGACGTGGTTAAAACGGTCAAAAAGGGAAACAGTCCACGGCCTACGCCAACGTGGCTACTACAGGCAATTTATTAATCAAAGAATGAAAATTTACATAAGCTTTCTCTCATAGACGGATTACCCGAACAATGACCTTCCATGCGCTTTAAATAGAACTCATGGACCAATCGGGTGTCAAGCCACGGATCAAGTGTCGGTAATACCGAGGAGAGAGTGAACCGTCAGATCACTACATATCGTGACCGTCGGATTGTAAGTTACAAAATGTACAACGGTAAAGAAACACACTTTACCTAACTCTATACCTAACTCTATACTAGACCAAGTTGAACTTAACTATTTCCTATGTGTCGGAATATCCTAACATCCCCCCTTAAGAACAACTTGGGATAGGATTGAAGGATTTACAAATATGACACAATAGGAGAAGGAAGGAGGCACTAGAGCCTATCCCCCCTTAGTGACAACTTCCTGAACTCCAAGCATATATCGAAGTTTAGTGAACTTCGCCTCTGTGAGAGCCTTTGTGAAGATGTCTGCAACCTGATCATCTGTTGAACAATATTGCACTTCAAGAACATGGTCATGAATGAGCTTTCTGATGAAGTGCATGTGTAGTTCAATGTGTTTGTTGCGCTGATGCTGGACTGGATCTTTGCATAGTTGAATGGCACTTTGATTATCACACCAAAGTGTGGTTGGATGCTGCTGCTCAATGCCAAACTCTAATAGGATCTGACGAAGTCACAAGGCTTCCTTACTAGCTTCCACGGCACCACGATACTCTGCTTCTGCTGACGAAAGAGAAATGGCAGCCTGTTTCTTACAAGCCCGTGTAATAGGTCCTGAACCAAGAGTGAAGACATAACCGGCAGTAGACTTCCGATCATCAGGGTCACCAGCCCAATCAGAATCAGTGAAACCAACTAATAGAGGAGCTGCTTTGGCACTGTAATGAATCCCAAACTGTACTGTCCCTCGAACATAACGAAGTATTCTTTTGGCTGCTTTCCAATGACTTTCAC
The DNA here is from genome assembly GCA_031772625.1 of Pinus tabuliformis. NCBI lineage: Eukaryota > Viridiplantae > Streptophyta > Pinopsida > Pinales > Pinaceae > Pinus > Pinus tabuliformis. The sequence goes on from CM062815.1 coordinate 959,047,485, forward strand.
GGGGGTTTTGCATAAAACGAGCAACAAGGCCAACAGCAAAGGAAAGGTCAGGACGAGTATGGGTTAAATACAAGAGTTTTCCTACAAGTTGACGATATAAGGTAGCATCAACTTCAGGAGAAGTACAAGAGACTGAAAGTTTGACTCCAGACTGAAAGGGAGAAGGGGCTGGCTTACAGTCTTCCATGTGAAAATGACGAAGAATATCACAAGCATACTTGGACTGGGAAAGGGAAATACCCTCCTTGGATTGCAAGACTTGAAGACCGAGAAAATAGTGTAAGTGTCCTAAGTCTGTCATTTCAAATTTCTTTTTAAGGCTGGACTTCACATGGTTTATAAGGTTGGGATCACTACCAGTAAGAATAATATCATCAACATAAAGAACAAGGATGATAAGAGAGTTGCCCACTTTCTTGGTGTAGACAGTATTGTCAGAATAACACCTAGAAAAGCCAGATTCTAAAATAAAGCTATCCATTTTGGCATACCAAGCCCGAGGAGCTTGCTTGAGACCATAAAGAGATTTCTTAAGTCGACATACAAGGCTAGAGTCTGTTTGGATGAAGCCAATGGGTTGTTCCATATAGATTTCTTCATGCAAGTCCCCATGCAAGAAGGCAGATTTAACATCCATCTGATGGACTTCCCATTTTAAAGAGGCAGCAAGGGAAAGAACAAGGCGGATAGAGTTCATTTTGGCAACAGGGGAGAAGGTTTCAGTGTAGTCAATGCCTTCAACCTGTGAAAAGCCCTTAGCAACAAGACGAGCTTTATGTTTATCAACTTTCCCATCTGGTCCATACTTGGTTCTGTAAACCCATTTACATCTAACAAGTTTGCGTCCCTTTGGTAGAGGAACAAGATCCCATGTATCATTTGTCAACAATGAATGATATTCTTCATTCATAGCTGCTTCCCAATGTGGATGGCCTGAAGCTTCTGCAAAAGTGTCAGGATCATGATTTACTCGAGCTTGAGCCAGTAAAGAAGAGGCTCTTTCAAACTGAGAACATGTACGTCGCTGATCTGTAGGATCACAGGCAAGATCACCTGCTGCATCCCAAGTAGCACGGACCCATCTTGGAAGTTGAGGATCCTGAGAAGGTGGGGGAGGATTGTCATCCTCACTTTCATCATCTGAAGAAGAAATGTTTTCAAAAGTAGAAGAGATAGGAAGAGGTGGCACATCCGCCGGACTAGGCTCGCAGGCTGATTTATTTTCATCAAATTTTACATCTCGTCTAATGATAACATTTTTGGACTTAAATGGAATAAGTCTATAACCTTTTACATCTTCAGAATATCCAACAAAAGTACATTTCTCACTCTTAGGTTCTAAAGCTTTATGCTTTTCATCTGGAATATGGGCCTATGCTTCACTTCCAAAAACACGAAAGTGACTTACATCTGGTTTAATGGAACTCCAAGCTTCTTCTGGAGTGAGATTCTTTAGAACCTTAGTAGGAGTGCGATTGATTATATAATTTGCACAATTAATTGCTTCGGCCCAAAAACTAAGACTGAGTCCTTTAGATTGCAACATACAATTAGCCATTTCCTTTAAGGTGCGATTTTTCCTTTCAGCTACACCATTTTGTTGTGGAGTGTATGGAACAGTATGTTGCATTTGAATTCCATTTTCGGTGCAAAAGTTGATGAATGTGTTTTTAACATATTCTCCACCATTATCAGTTCTTAGCTTAAGAATTTGAAGTCCAGATTGTTTTTCAACAAAGGCTTTGAAGGCCAAAAATGTGTTAAATACTTCGCTCTTGAGTTTTAAGAAGTATACCCAAGTGCGTCTGGAGAAATCATCAATGAAAGTTAAGAAATACTTGCAGCCAGAGAATGAAGCAACATGAAGTGGACCACATAAATCACTGTGCACAAGCTGTAAAGGGGCTGAGGCGTGCCAAGAGGCACGTTTTTCAAAACTGTCCCAATGATGTTTTCCGAGTACACATCCGGAACAAACACCATCTCTGCAAGATACCATAGGAAGACCTGTCACCATATTTTCTTTACATAGATGTTGAAGGGAGCGATAGTTTAAGTGACCAAATCGCTCATGCCAAAGTTTGCTCGCTTCATCATTATGAGCAACAAATACTGAGGGAAGATTTGATGACCCAAAGTTGTGAAACTTATACAACCTTGTGGAATCATCAGCAATACCAGTAGCTAGAATCTGTTTAGGATCTCTCAGATCCTTGATTACAACATCATGAGGTGAAAATTCAACAATTTTACCTTCACCTGAATGAGTTATCTGATATACAGATAGAAGGTTGCAGGATAAGGTTGGAACACATAATACATCATTAAACTGATCATTGTCTAGATGAACAGTTCCAGTCCCTACAACATTAAGAGATCTATCATCACCAACATATATATTTTTGGTGTTACAATCATGTAAAGAAGAAAACATGGCTTGGTTTTTGGCCATGTGATAAGAGGCTCCAGAATCAATGAGCCACTCATGAGAATGAGAAGAAGAAGATACATTTAATGCATAACCAGACTGAGATGATTGACAGCGACATGCAGAAAGTGCCATTCCTGAAGATGAAGTTGAAGTTGAAGTTGAAGAATGCTCCACATGGATGTTATGTTTCTTCATTGCGGCTTCCAAGGCTTCCATCTTCTTAAAGCATTTAGATTCTAAGTGGCCATCTCGATTACAAAAGTTACAATGTCTATCAGTCTTCTTCCATTTGTTTTTATTGGTCTTATCATTTTGCTGAAATGATCTTTCATTTTGAGGCTGAGTTTTCTTAGGACCCTTGTTTGGTTTTGGACCATTCTTTTTAGGATATGACTTCTTAGGATTCTTTGAATTTGATTGCTGTTGGGCGGCTAACGCTTTCTTGGAAGAGTTTCCAAGATTAAGAAGACCAAGGTGTAAGAGTTTTTCTTGTTCTCTTATTAAAGAATCACAAAAAGAGTCAAAGGAAGGGGCCTTGTAGTCTTTTCCCTGACAAATGAAAGCTTCCCTTGTAGAATGGAAGGTGGAAACAAATACAGAGTAGGCTGGTCCCAACTTAGTAAAGATGGAATAAATAAGGTTACTATCTTCTTTCTTAACCTTAACACCTTCCAAGAGATATCTAAGGGTCTTTAATTTGGACAAGAAATCTTCAATGCAATAAAAATTATTAAGATCCAATGTAAGCAACTCATTTTCAAGTTGATGGGCTCTAATTTCATTTTTAATCCCAAAAACTTTAGTGATTTGTTCCAATGCTTCATGAGGAGTCTCAAGTTCTGCAATATGGAATCTAAGATCAGGAGAAATAGACATCCCTATCAAACCATGTGCTTGATCTTGTCTATTTTCCCATTTTGCAGCCTTGTCTTCATCTTTTGGTTTCTTCTCTTGGTCTGTGGCTATTCTGTAGAGACATTTACTTCTGAGTAAATCTTCCATGTAGGATATCCATTGGAAGTAGATAGTGTTGTCAAGAATGACTTGGCATGGACTTTCCATTTTTTTTAAAAAAACTGAAGCTGAAGATGCTGAAAGTAAGTGTTCCAATGGATAGATCTCGAAAAATTAGGCGGTTTTAAAAAAAACGGCTCTGAAAAAGGCTTCCGGATGAAGAAGTTATGGCTTTTTGAAAAAAATTGTTGAAGTTGCCGGCAAAGTGCGCGAATGTGCGGAAACGAAAAAATCCGCCCCCACAAAATGGAGACTTGAACCCAAGACCTCTACTCTCTTAAAATAGCTTTGAACCAATTGATCTATACAAAAAATTTGAGAGAGAGAGAGAGAGAGGGGGGGGGCCTCGGTTTGTGTGCTTGCCTTGAGAAAGCTCTTTTTCCCTACAAAACACAAAACACAAAATCCAACACGAACATGCAAAGAAAACGAACCTTATGGCTCGAAGTTAGCTTTAGCCGAAAAACTAGATATTTTCAAAAATGAACCTTGCGGCTTAAAGTTAGCTTTGGCCAGAAACTAAATATTTTTCTCAATGTTTCTGATTTTCCGAGATCACCCTAAGGCGCAGGGAAAAGAACATACACATGAGAAAAATCCTTCCTTTCTGTTTCTGATTTGCCCAGATCGCACAGAGTCGCAGGGCAAAGAGCATACGCAGAAATGAAAGGTATAGATCCGGTTAGAAAAAAAAGCTAAATAAACCGAAACCGAAATAAGCAGAGAGAAAATAACAGTAAACTGCAAATAAAGACTGTATACCTCCAGATCTTAAAAATGACGCAGATAGGGCTATCGGAAACCTTTTCGCGTGAAACGAAAGGGGTTCCTCACTGGAACAGATGCTCCGAACACAACAGAGCAGTCCTCTCGACCCGAAAGCAGTCAGAAACAGTAGATCTAGGAAACGACAGTCGCATGCAGTTCTACCGGCTTCAGATTTGGATCACCAACGGACGCGGCCCTCAAATAGCTCTGATACCATGTAGGAATTTACAGGGTAAGTTCCTCAGAAAGAACACCAAAAGGACACCGCTCACAACCAGATCTCAAATCAATACACCAGTATTTTTGACGTGGTTAAAACCCTCAAAGAGGGAAACAGTCCACGGCCTGCGCCAACGTGGCTACTACAGGCAATTTATTAATCAAAGAATGAAAATTTACATAAGCTTTCTCTCATAGACGGATTACCCGAACAATGACCCTCCATGCGCTTTAAATAGAACTCATGGACAAATCGGGTGTCAAGCCACGGATCAAGTGTCGGTAATACTGAGGAGAGAGTGAACCGTCGGATCACTACATATCGTGACCGTCGGATTGTAAGTTACAAAATGTACAACAGTAAAGAAACACACTTTATCTAACTCTATACCTAACTCTATACTAGACCAAGTTGAACTTAACTATTTCCTATGTGTCGGAATATCCTAACATCCTCGTCCAATAAGTGAACCACGAGCAATCTCTGAATGGTTGTAGGGATCCATGGAGTACAATCCACTGTTGTGGAGGCCCATGGCTCTCAACGCTCACCCTACATGTACCAATGTAGCCATCTAGTGGATTAAGACCTCGTATAGAGAGACCAAACCCCAAGTGGAAACCATCTGCAATCTTGCATAAGATCCAATGCGTTCCCTAGCCTTCCAGTACAACATGTCATTAGAGAAATCAAGTAAATGAGCTTACCTAATCATGGACCACAAGTGGGGACTTCATAATCTCCTGCCCTTACGTAACGGGCTTCAGGATGTGCCAATGTCTCCTAAACTCCAAATCGACTAACCAAGCACCCTATTAGGTGGTTTCTACCTCTAAAGGGGATAATATAGTCAAGGTACATCCATCAAAAGGTGGCATGTGACAGATAGGTGAATGAAGTAAGGGATGAGAAGGGCCAGCCTTGGGTCACATGATGGGGTACAAGGGTAGCTAATAAGAGGGAAGCCCACACTTTGGATTTATAATGTCTAAGAGGGAACAATCGTGGTACATGAGATGCCTCAGCCTTGGTTTTCCCACCCGTCTTTATATGCCTTTTTCCTTTAATGATTTTCTTCGATTAACTATTCAGGGCTCAAGGGGTTAGAGCATGATGTGTAAGATATAGCAGTGGAATCCCCCTTTTAAGGTGGCATGGTTCATCGCCCACCAGAGGTTGGGACAATCATGGGTTCCCATATGATGAAGAAGACTCATAGAACCTGTAGGAACCAAGGTGATGGCCATGATAATGGGCTAAAGCTCATGTATTGGCTTTTGTCCACATGCTAAAATGTTTTGTCCCGACCAACTTTTGCATTTTGTGGTACTTTCCCTGTTGAATGTGGACATATATGCTTTTAACTTAATTTTTAGCTTCATCAACCTTCGGGCTTCATTCTAGGCCATGACCCAAGGTGGGGTCAAGGGGAAGGGGCAAGCTAACCCTATGTGGACCCAATGGAGGAATGTGGACCCAGGCAAGAAAAATGATGGATGGGGTAATGATGAACGGAAAGAGGGTAATATAAGTGAATAAAGGAGTGGGGTCACGTAACCAAAATCGGGATTTCTCGTGAAATACCATCCTTGAAACCAAATGGTCAGTAAAAGAGATCCCAGGAGACTAGAATCCAAGGTTATATCCTAAAAGGGGTCTAGGGGGCAGAAGCACGGACCTAACCCATTCTTTTTGTCAAATCCCCCCATTAATCCATGCCCAGAAGTGTCCATGATAAGCAAACTACAATACTCAATTTCAAAATGACAAGGCATACCTTTAGATTCGGGAGGCCCACCTTCAAACATATGATCATGGCAAATGGGCAAGGAACCACATGGTTGGCTCAGGTGGCGGAGAAATGGCTAAATGAGCTAATTGATGGCTACAAGGGGCTACTGGTTGCTAGCTGAGGACCATCTTGGAGAAAAAAATTATCTTATGGATATTACCCACAAAATGGTGGGTAACAAGGCCAAAGTCTAAAAGGGAAGATTTCTTCTTGAGCTAGAATTTGTGGAAGATCTATTGTGATACATCTCTTATTGCTTGTATCTTGCTAATGGATTTGTTGGAAAGAAGGAAGGCTTGATTTGGCATCTAGAGGTGGATGTTTTATGTGGTTATGGGTCTTGGATATCCCATTTGATCTGATTCTATAAGAAAAGAATTTTTTGGGTTTTCCCCTTGGAGGGGTTTTCCCCTGGCTTGTAGCCTATATATTGTGTTCTCTATTTTTCTTGTGATCTTCATATTTACGTTTTGATAGATGTTTAATGAAGAAGAACTTAATTAAATAAATAAGAAACCAACAAATTTCACAGATAGTTATCATGGAAAAGGAAAATCTAATTTAATCATAAAGCCTCCCAATTTTCCATTATGGAATCAGAGCTTGAGGTTTGTACAAGGAGGCTTGAAGATCACATCTTGGTTGGATTTTGGATCGAAGTCCTTGAAGAATCTATTTCTCTGTGAATTTGCTAGGCATTCATAGCTCTATGGAAACCCTAATCAAAAGGTTTGATCCTATCTTAACTGATGATTCTCTATTCGCACAAGACTCTGTGGTATACGCATAATTTTGGGTTGCTCATTTCACAGAAACATCACACCTATGGTAATTTTGTGTCGTCTGCACTATATAAAGATTACAGTGGTTCATATTTCTGTGAAAAATGGTATGCTTGTTTGACTCACGTGCATTACATATTTAGCATCTCATTGTTGGACCTATGGCTTACACCTTTATACAATATGGCCCATATATGCCTCGCTCTACATTATGTAGTGGTATCATTGTACCAAAATTCACACTTTGGCTTTGTCACAAGCTTGCTTTTTCTATGACACATTATAATCGGATAACACTTTTTGATAGATCGTTGTAACTTTATGGCTCACGATATCTCTGTCTTTGTGGATTTTATAAGTTTTGCAGATCTCACATGACATTGTGATTCCGTCGTGGCTAATTGGCATTGTGATTCTGTGCATTGCTCGATTAAAATTCTAGCAAATTCGTGTCCCGACTAAAGTATACAATGTGTAATTGCACTCATCATTGAGGGTTGACCAATGACTATGAAGTACTCTGACGTCACTCATGGCTCACATCCACGGTTGTAAGAATTTGTTGCGCTCAGAACTGGATAATTGTCGTCTTGTGTATAGTAAACACCGTGGCACTCTCGGAATTATATGGCTTTGGCTCAATATATTATATGTGGTATCTAAACTACAATAGTTTGATATGTTCACAGGATCGTTCCTGTGAATCATTTTTATGGCTCGCACATTATATATAAATATATTTCTGAAAAAGCTCGCCTACAGTTTGTCAACTTGAAAAATTTTGAGTCTCGAAATGTACGTATCTAGCATCACTTATATATGGCATCATCATTTTCATTTTTGTCACCAATGGCTTGTGACTCTATGAAGAACGACGACTTTGTGGATTCACTCTATATGCCTGGGGTCTGCACAATGATGATTTATGAATATGAGTAAAATATGAGAGCAGTTTATATATGACAAAGATATAAGTCATTTTCAAGTATAAGTAGTTTGGATCATCTCCTAGTGATGACCTAGTTTTGGTTTTGTGTCTTGTGAAAAGTACAATTATGAGGAACTGAAAATGAAGGGCTTACACCAGCGATAAAATTGACCAGAACTCTAAAATGCGGACCAAGACTTTGAGTTTGATGAAGATCATCTACACAAGAAGCAATCAACATATAATCTAGCTGCTCACAAAGATCTCGCAAAAAAGAGATATAATAAAGTGGTAGATTGTGTTTTTAAAGAGAACATAGTAGTGAAGGACAAAATGTTCGAAAGTCTCTTTGAAGAAGTTCCTCATAATTATGGAAGACAGAGGTACGTAGTCTTTGCACACGAGATATGTCTATAGTATATTTAGGGTTTCACAATTCCTTTCTCATAGGTTATGATAACTATAAAGTTGTTAGGGCTTGTAGGTTTGTGAATTCTTGAAGACTTTTGATGTTTAGGGTTTCTGAACCGTAGACTAAAATAATCCTAAGAGTGAAAAACCGTAACCTTATCTGTTTGTTCCCTCTAAGGAAGCCCTAGCACATGGGAAATAAGATCTAGGGTTTGCAGATCTAAATTTTTGAAAAATAATCTAGGGTATGTGGTAAAACCCTAGCAAGGGTTTACTTGAATAAACCCTAGGGCTTGAAAGTCAAAACCTATGGTTGATGTTTCTACTGAAACCCTAATAATAGTTAGACCAAGAAATATAGGGTTTGTAACTGGAACCCTAGAAGTACATCTTCTGAGAAACCACAAAAACCCTAGATTAACAGAATTGGCATCATGCTCTTGTCTTTTCATATTTTGCTTGGTTGTCCTACCTGTTGAGAATCACAGGCACATAATGAAAGTTGTCAAAACTATGGAAGCAAAATGAGAAGGATGAAAGATCAAAGCAAAGAAACACTTGTGCTTGTTAATGACTCCTTGAAAATGATGAGCATGGTGGAAGGAGGGAATTGTAAGGACCCTAAAGGAAATAATGTTGAAGGTTCCAACCGATGAGTTCATTTCAAGAACACATTGATGATTGAAAGATGACGCAGAATCTTGTTGCAATATGAAGATAAAGCGTGCAAAGAGATGTTGACTTCAGAGGGAAAAAATAGAAGAATTTGACACCTTGTCTAAGAGGCTATTATGATTTGACAACTCTGATATTGATGATGTGCTTGGGATATGACTTGGATCCCTAGTAAGACATAGTGCAAAAGCACGTAAAGAGGCTGGAAGGAGAGTTTGTTTTATCATCAACATCAAATATGGTCTTCTGAAGAAAGAGAGTGAGTTGACAATGGTTGATTAGTTCGTTCCATGAGCACTATGATTGAAAAAGTGAAAAACATGGAGAGGGGTTTTTAGACAATATGCAGAAGGATGTTGATCAAGTAAGTGAAATCTGATATCTTGACAAAAGGCCATCATAATGAGGTAATTTATTAATGATTTGATATTGGTTATCCGGTTGGTATATGGTTTTGTTTCCTAGAAAGATGTTGCAAAAATGGATAATAATAATCGAGACAAGTATTTGTTTTGAACTCAATTCATTGAATACATGGATTGAGTGGATGGCTTTGGTAATCCTTAAAGGATTATGTGGTCAAGATGTCTACATCATCTTGGGATTGAAAGGTAGCAATACAAGAAGATAACCCAATATGTATGTTTCAATGATAATGAAGATCACTTTCATGATTAGACAAAGCTATGATTAGCTCGAATTCGATTGGCTCAATATAGTGCATCTACTGATGATGACTAGAGGAAAGTGATATGAAAAATTGATGGCCTAAACCCTGTCACATCCGGTTGGTATATGGTTTTGTTTACTAGAAAGATGTTGCAAAAATGGATAATAATAATTGAGACAAGTATTTGTTTTGAACTCAATTCATTGAATACATGGATTGAGTGGATGGCTTTCGTAATCCTTAAAGGATTATGTGGTCAAGATGTCTACATCATCTTGGGATTGAAAGGTAGCAATACAAGAAGATAACCCAATATGTATGTTTCAATGATAATGAAGATCACTTTCATGATTAGACAAAGATATGATTAGCTCGAATTCGATTGGCTCAATATAGTGCATCTACTAATGATGACTAGAGGAAAGTGATATGAAAAATTGATGGCCTAAACCCTGTCACAGACTGAAGAAAGTTTGGTTCCATTACAAAAGCTCAATATGATGAGATGTAAAGGGGAGGAGGAGCCATGCAGCTACCACTTGAAGATCTCCATGAAGAACTAGTAGTTGATGTATTGATGAAGACAAGCTAAATAGCTTGTGGTTATGACTTCCCAATTGAAAGGAAGTAAGGAATCTCCTCTATGCTTGAGAGGAAGTAAGAAGTCTCCCTAAATGTTTAAGAAGGAGCAAGGATTTATTCCTTGATTGAGAAGGAATAAAGATCTCCTCCTTGGTTGAGAGGGAGTGATGATGGACATTATATTCTCTCCTTCACGAGTCATGCACTAGGCTAGGACTAACTATTTTAAGAAAAGCATTGATTATAAAGAAACCTTTGCTCCTACTGCAAGGTATACTACTATTAGATCCTTGGTTTCATTGGTTGCTGCAATGGGTTGGAATAACCATCAAATGGATGTGAAGGCCGAATTTCTGAATGGGACCATTGATGAGGAAATATACATTGAACAACCTGAAGGCTTTGAAGTTAATAGCAAGGATACTCATGTTTGTAGACTCAAGAAGGCCCTATATGGTTTGAAGCAAGCACATAGGGCATGGTATGCAAGAATGGATGCATACCTCCTAAGAATTGGGTTCGTGAAGAGTATTGTTGATCCAAATCTCTACATCAAGGATGTGGATAATGAGCCTGTCCTTATTCTACTATATGTGGATGATCTATTCATCGCTCGTGTGGAGCGAAGAATTCAATAATGCAAGAATATGCTGGCAGTCGAATTTGAGATGAAAGATCTAGGGCTGACGCACTATTACCTGAGTCTGGAAGTATGGCAGAAACTTGGGGAGATATATTTGGGGCAAGGAAAGTATATCATCAAGTTGTTGGAGAAATTCGGGATGATGGATTCCAAGCCTATCACTACTCCTATGATCACCAATCTCAAGAAATTGAGGGGCTCTGACTCTAGTCTCGTGGATCCTACCTCCTATCGTCAATTGGTGGGCTCTCTGATATATCTGGTAAACACTAGGCCAGATATATGTTTTGCAGTGAACATTCTTAGTCAGTTTTAGTTGGAGCCTCGTCATGATCATTAGATAGCTGCCAAACACATATTGAGATATCTTCGTGGTACTATACATCGCTGCCTAAAGTATGATAGCAAGGAAGTCAAACTAATTGGCTTCACAGATTTTGATTGGGGTGGCAGTGAGATAGTTGGAAGAAGCACTACAGGTGGATGCTTTAGTTTGAGATCCGCCATGATATCATGGATGAGTAGATCGCAAGATCCTGTTGCTTTAAGTAGTTTTGAGGCAGAATATGTGGCTACATGTGAAGTAGGAAAGGAGGCTGTATGGTTAAGGAAGCTTCTAACAGATTTGTTCGAGAAGTCCCTAGGTCCTACTGTGATCAACTGTGATAATCAAAGTTGCATCAAGATGTCTGGAGATCTCGTGTTTCATGCTAGGACGAAGCATATCAACAATAAGTTCCACTACATTAGGAACTTGGTACAAGATGGGATCATGAAGCTGGAGTATGTCCCAGCAGATGATCAGGTAACCGACATACTAAGAAAGTCTCTTCCTAATAAGAAATTTGAATATCTTATAAACATGCTTGGTTTAGTAGATATTGTTGATTTTATTGATTATAAAGATTGGAAGAGATTTGTTGAGGATTTGTGAGTGAAGCATTGCCCAAGAGGACATCAGCCCGGCACTTTGTGTTGATGTCTAGTTCCCGAAGTAGGTAGGGTGTCATTGGCCTTAGAGCTCTCTAACCTCGGATACACACCTACATCCCTAGGTTGGTGGTTATTAAGTAAGCCTGATGGTACCTGGAGAGGTTGAAAGCTTTAGTCCACCTTAGTCCCATTTGGATAGATTGCCCTGGCCAGGAATCTAGTCCATAGCATTGTTGTGGCTAAACTGTTGAGAGACCTTGGACATATTGTCATGGTCAAAAATCTAGTCCATGGCATTGTGGTGCCTAAACTGTTGAGAGACCTTGGATATATTGCCTTGGACAAGAATCTAGTCCATGGTATTGCGATGCCAAAACTCTTCATAGTTCATATAGTTTGAGATCTTCCTTGTACTTCTTATGAATACCTCCCTAGTTAAGAGGGAGTGTTGAAGAATGTAACTAGGTTTGGTCTTCATAAATGTATTTGAGTCATTATGTAATGTACTTGTCAAAAGAATCAAGAAAATAATTTTTACTATTATTACAATGACTTATTAAAGCATGGGTCTCATGCTTAGGTCATCATTATATTAGTCAAAGTCCCCATTGTGGATTCTTAGGATTAATATTGAGCCATTAGAGTCATTGTATATTTTATGAGACCCTTCTTGAGCTTTTGAATCATGTAAACATAATTTTTTTGGAGTAAAATATGAATTATGTCACCTCCACACCAAGTCGGCCTAAAGGAGATCAAGTCAGCCTCAAATTGTGCAATTCGACCTCACTTGGAGCCTATATATTGGAGCAAATCGAATTCATTTGGACACACTCTCTCACTCAAGTTCAATATCTCAAGAGAAGCTGGGAAAAAGTGCGAAGTAGGCTAATGAGGCTAAAAGAAGTGTGAGTTTGGCTAAAGAGAAAGAAAAGGAGAAAATCGAAGTTTAGGGCTCTCTCTCTCTCTCATGCCCTAGTTTGGAAGATCAAAGACACTTTGTTGTTGTTGCTACCAATTGTTGCATGTTGTTGCATAGACGAAGTTGTTGGGGTCAAGTTGTTGCTGCTACAGGGTCGAAGTTCTGGAAGGTCTGACTTGGTGTGGAGGAAGGTTTGGTCTATGTCTAGGTTGAACAGTCTCAAAGAAAACTATTGAAGGAAGAGAATTTTGACTAGGTTTTCCCCTAGAGAGGGGTTTTGCCCTGGTAGAGTGCCTACATCTTGTGTCTTGTGTTTTTGTGATCTTCATACACACATAATTTGGTAATTGCTTGATAAAAGATAATATAATAAAGAAGTAAAAGAAGCCAACATAATTCATAAGAACTTATCAAGAAGAAGAAATCAAACCCTAATCTACTTGCATTGATTTGTCAATAGGATAGGGCCAAAGAATCCATTCATAGCTACTATGATGATAAGGGGGATGGGGGTTTTGAGAAACAACAACTCATATGGGAAATGATCGATGAACGATGGAACAATACACTCCATCATCCCATTCATGCTACGGAGATCTACCTGAACCCTGCATTTTCTTACTCCTGTGGTTTCTTATTTGATGTTGAGGTCATGGATGGATTCTTCACTTGGGTTTAGAAGATAGTGCCATCTCCAGCAAAACGTGCAGAAATCTCCAAAGAAATGGAGATATACAGGATGGCAGGTGGCACATTTAGCTTTGACATGGCTATCCATGATAGGAAGACTAAAATGCCAAGTAAGCTTTACTTTGTTTCAAAATTCATTTTCTCTTCAAGTTCATAATTTGCTTCAACTTTCAAATTTCATTTTTTTTCTTATGTTTATCTTAATTGTTGTATTTTCATGGTGGGCAAGCTATGGTGGCAAAGTACCCAATCTCTAAAGGTTTGTCATTCGAGTGCTCAGCCAAACATGTAGCTCCTCCAGATGCGAGCACAACTAGAGTGTATTTGAAAAAATACACGCCAAGAAGCGCAACAAGTTAAAATATTTCAATTAATTTTTCGAATTCATTAAATAATAATTTTTTATAATTATTAATTTATTATTTATAATTTATAATTTATTACTTTACGACCCTTGTACAGGTTGGATTCCCAGGGACTTAATGACATGGTCTACATCCACTACAATCTTCGATTGTGGATCAGGCAACTTTAGAGGACACCTGATGTGGAGGCCATCTCATTGGATGGGATTGACACCACTGTTGCATGGAGGGTTGACGCCGAGAGGCCTATCATAGAGTCGGCTCATGATTGGTTAGAGCAAGATGTAGTGGAGTGGGTAGAGGAGGAGGAGGAGGAGCAACAGGACGAGGAGGTGACACCACCTACCCCTATCACCAATAGAGGACGTGGTCTACCTCCTATGGCTCCTAGTTCTTCCGCTTCTAGAGCACAACAGAGTCCACTGCCAACCCCATAGCCTTCTTCATCTAGAGGGAAAGTTCTTACATTTTCTTGCAAGAGGGCCAGAGGAAATCAGTAGTATTAGTTATTTGTTTCATTTCATTGTATATGACATTATGACTCATGATATGAGTTACATTATTATATTTTTTGTTGATATTTTGAGGCTGAGTTGGGACTCAGGACTTAGTATTTAGGACATGATTCATTGTTGTGTGATGTAGCACTAGACATGATCATTGATATTACACATCTTATATAGTAGTTCTCTTTTCCTATTTATGTGTCAATGCATTTATTTTATGTTGTGGATGATTTAAATATTAAAAAAATAAAAATAAAAATGAATATGAATATTTTTGTATTTACCGATTTTTTACCATTTTTTACCGATTTTTTCCCGATTTTTACGATTTTTTCTGATTTCAGACCCCCGCTGATTTAATCTTGATCGCGATGTTCGCAACATTGCTTAACATCCATACCATTGAACTTTAGTCATATTCTTCTTTCGTTTCTGAGGACCAAACTTCCCTTTTCTCTTTGTCATAGCAGCATATGCTCAAGTTTGCTCATTTGATCCTACATCATATTTTGCCTTCAACCTGGTTTCATCAGATTTTCATAGTGACCATACTTCATTGAATGGAGTAGCTTCATTTATCCCATAGATACTTGATGAGAAGTTGCCCCATTCTTTCGGTAGTGCATTGAGTACTAGGGTAGTCATTTCTATGTCAAACATTATCTCTCCTAATTCTTGTAGTTGATCTCTTATTTCAAATATCCTCATAAAATATGAGTCTATTCCTTCTTCTTTTGATATCTTCATCTTGTGAAGTTCTTGCCTTAACGAGATTACTTCACCTGCGGTGCTTACGGAGAACAACTCTACAAGTTTGTCATATATTTCTTTCGATGTTTCGAATTTTGATACATAGGGAATGAGGGTATCCTTGATGGATTCTATGAGAATCCTTTGAGCCCTTACTTCCCCTTTCATATACCTTGCAAGTGCTTGAGAATCTTCTTTTGGAGGTTTGGTGAATGAGCCCTTGCCATCTTCCATGACCTCATTTTCTATGAGGTTCAAATCTGTCCTCTTCTTCCATGCTAGAAAGTTTGAAGCCCCAACCAACTTGTTGCTTTCCATGCAAAAAGACTTTGACAAATTCAAATGTAGACATAGATGTACTTGCGAAGATGCTCCTTCAACCTGTTTCCTTCTCGAATATGATGATGATATACGTAACAGAAAACTTCTTCTTGATGAAGATGGTTTTCTTCAAAAGTGATCCTTGACTCCAAAGAGAGGGAGATCACCTTAGATCTTTACATGATGATGATAACCTTCTTGATCTTGCTTCTCTTGGATGAGTAGACTTCAATTTACTTTGATTTGTAGATCTCTTCAACTTGAGTAGAGGTAGGGTTTTGTGGTCTCTTTCCTTGAGCGAGGATTCCAAGAATGCTTCTAGTGTACACTTCTTCTTTAATCTATTTAGGGTTTTGACACTTTCCTTCAAGAAGATGATGTAGACCTTGACTTCAAAATGCCTTGAGGATGAGATGATCTTCTAGATGTGTTGATGCCTATCTAGAACTTCGGTTCTTAATGCTTGAGTATCCCTTATGGAGTTGCCCTTCCTTAACTTGTCACCTTAGCTCTGATTCCATGTTGAGAAATCTAGGGCAAAGACAAGAGATGATTTCTCTAGCAGTGATAACTGCTTGTGAAGTCTTTTACGTTTCTTAATTATGTTCTTCTTGACTTAATTATTATTATGTGTTCTTCTTCATCAAACAGCTACCAAATCATAAAAAACAATGAGACGAAGGACACAAGATGTAGGCGATCAACCAAGGCCAAAACCTCTCCAACTTGAGAGGAGAGCCCAAACGAATTCTTCTTCTTATACAATCTTCAAGTGACGAATTCTAAGACCAAGACCCTTGACCTAACCAACCACTCCAAGACCAAGTCACTAAGCTTCTTTGAGATAGTTATTTTTGAGTCAATGATGGTCAAACTGCTTGCTTCACCTATGATCTTGGTTATCCTTCAGATTTCGGCATACGAGCTCAAATCTGCAACTCTCAACCTCTTCAAAAACCCTAGTTGCAGCACGTGTGAGAGACTAATCACTAATTTTATCCATTGATTCCCTTCGCTTACATGGAGTCTCCTTCTTTTGCAATTTGGCTTGTACATTGACTTGATTTCTTCCTAGATTCAACCTCCTAAGATGATTGTGACAATCTCAGCTTCTTCTGCAGTAAATGATACCACTCCTCGCACGTGTGAGAGATATTAGCCCTAAAACAAACCCAAAACAATTCGGCTTCTTGTTCTTCCTTCTTCGCTTGGAGAGAGGTTCTTCTTATGTGATTCTCACACTTCCTCTTCAAATTCAAATGCTTGACCGAATGGTGTGTCTAGTGAGGCCGAGTCCTCACTATATATATAGTGATTTTCCCATGAAATAAGTCGACTTGTGCAAGGGAGTAGGCCAACATGCTCTTCTAGAATAGTCTCTAGTTCCTTTGGAAGGTTGACATGAACGATTTCTTGTGACAAGGTCTTCGAGGGTTAATGACTCTGAGAAATTCTCTTTTTACAATATGTAACATGCCCAAATGGCTCTTCAATACATGTCATTGACTCACTAGACTTTATGACTTAATGACCAAACCTAATAGCTCACAATGGGAGCTTCATCTATAAATAAAATTCCTTGAGCATTAAACCCATGCCTCAAGCATAAATTTATTTTATTTTTCTTCTTTTCATTAATTACATAAAATCATAATTACACATGTCATTATGAAGATCGAACCTAGTTACATATTTCAACACCTTGGAAGTGAATTCTCCTCCACTATCTAATCTCAAAATCTTGATTTTCTTACCTGTCAAGTGTTCTACTTCAGCCTTAAGATCTTATGAGTTATGAATCATGGAGCGAATCCATGTCTTGCGATAAAAGTCATCAATAAAGGTTACATAGTACAAAGAGACTCCAAAAGATTTTACTGGCATTGGATCACATACAACAGAATGAACTAGATCCAAAATTTCCTTGGGCCTACTTTCACTGCTTGGAAAAGGCTTCTCGACATTCTTCCCAAATGCACATCTTTTACATACTCCTTCATGCACAATTTGCAATTCTAGAACACCTGAAAGCATCTAATTAAAAGTTGGCAAAGCACTATAGTGAATATGAGCATATTGTCTATGCATTAGATCATATGGATTGATATCATTATGCACTAATGCTTCCATTGGTTGTTTCAAGAGTTTATACAACCTTCATTTGTGAACTCCAATTACTCTAGCAGAGTCTATACAAGGATTTTACCATCAACAAATGCTACTCTATATCCTTTACCTTCCAAATATCAAATAGAAACCAAATTCTTTTTCAAACCTAATACATATAAAATGTTACTAAGATGAACGTTTTCACATGATTCCATCTCAATGGATGTTTTCCCAATGCCTTTGACTACATAATTGTTGTTATCTCCAAGATCTACCTTTTGAGATAATTTCTTTTCCATCAAATTTGTCAGATTGTCATGATCTCCTGTCATGTGTCTTGGGCTGGAATTTCTAAGTCTAACCATTAGAAATTCTTCCTATACTATCTGATTTATTTCTTCCTACTTGTTCAGTTACTTAACAAGTTATTTACCATATAAATACTGAAAATAAATACAAGTACAGTATCAACACATACAAATCATCAACTGAAAAAAACAAGCACACAAGTGACACCGTTGTTTTTGGATTAATGTCCCCGGAAAAACCCAATGCAGGAAAACCGGCGCAGCTATTCAGAGGGTTTTATTATTATGCGATTTCATAAAACAACCAAGGTGCCAAAAATGGGTCACCCAACAGAGAATGCCCTTGGTAGTAGTACCTCTCAGTCGGGGACAAATATTCTGGCTAAATCACCGGATGAACGATCCCACAGCAACAATACAGCTTCTGCTGCTCTACGTCACCCTATCCAGCTCTCCAGCTCCAATCTGTCCCAAGAAAATCTCCCAGTGCTACCTCTAGGGCCTACGTCGACCTCTCTGGCCCAGTGTTAGCCTATCTGGCTCAGTGTCAACCTCTCAGGGCTCTGCATCAGCCTCTGGAGCCTCTGCGTCTCACACGTTAGCCCTCTCTGGCTCTGCGCAGCTCCTGGCTGCCTCTGTGTGGCCTCTAGCTAGCTCTGCGTCAACCTCTCCCAGTTTTTGCATTGATCCTCCCGGTACTAACTCTGCCTCTCTGCTATGTATTCACTACCCCTCAGCTACAACTCAGATCACTGAACTCAATTTCCTCAGCAAACCCTGCCCCAGAAAATCGAGTTCTTGATCTCTCTTGGTGTGTTCTCCAACTGACCCTCAAGCCTCCTCTTATACTTTTCTTGTTGGTTCATCAACGGCCGAGATTAAATCTCTCATCAACAGCTAAGATTAGATTTCGCTTGACCCATGACTTTTGGACCATTCTAACCCAATTTTATATTAATTCACATTAATATTTTATTTTTCCTAAGTTTAGGCTTAGGAACTCCATTAAAAATATTGATTATTTTAATATCTCTCAAACTGGTTAGATTCTACCCAAACCATTTCTGGGTCTTGGAGATCTCATGTGCTTTAGCCTCTCCACCAATTTTTGTGGCTAGAGCACATTCAATCCTACCCCAAATCAACATCTTGAGGCACCACTATCTACCAACCACAAGTCATTGCTATTTGCAACAGAACCTGTAAGAGAAGAAAAACAAAAGAAAACTTTGTCCCCTAAATCTTCATTCTTGGGTTTCTTTGGATGTTCATCATTGTCTATAATGGTAGCAAGTTGTTTCCCCTTTCTCTTTCTATCATTCGATCCTTCAAGACATTGGCTTTTAAAATGACCAAATTTGTGGCAACGATACCATTGAATCTTCGACATATCTTTCTCTCTCTGAGGTGTAGGGCTTCTACATTCATTTCTTCTTTGGAAGCCAAACTTCTTTCTTCCTCCAACATTCTTGGAATGTGCTGCAAATGCTTGAGAGTCGCCTTCTTTAGATCTTTGAATCTTTCCTTTTGATATGAGTTTAGATTCTTCTTGAGCACATGAAATCCATAATTCTTCAAAACTTTGAATCTCCTTCCTACCATAGATACTAAATGCAAACGAATCCCATGAATCAGGCAAACCATTAATCGTTGTAGTCACAAGTCTATCAGAAATGATTTCATCAATTGCTTGAAGTTGATCTCTTAATTAAGAATTCCTCATGAAATATGAGGCTATAGTATCATTCCATGACATTTTAACATCATGAAGCTCATTCTTCAAACTCACTGCTTGACCAACGTTGTTGATGGTGTATAATCCAACTAGGGCATCATAAATCTCAAAAGTTTCAAGATTTGCGACATATGGAATCAAATGATCTCTCATGGAATCCACAATAATACTTCTAGTTGTGATGTCATCCTTCACATATTTCGCTTTCCCTTCTTCATCTGAAGGTTTAGTGTCCTTGCCCTTCACAATATCCAAGACATCATTCTTTGTGAGGAAGAGGTCAATCCTTGTCTTCCAAGCCCTGAAATATGTAGCTCCTTCTAGCTTTTTCTCTGACTTCATAGAGGAGTCCATGGCTATAGACAATTAGATTATAGATGTAGGACACTTAAAATTTCTTTCCTTTACCAAAGTTCTTTCAATAGTGATCTCAATGTCCTTTCCTTCACCAAAGGTCTGATACCATGTTGATTTTTCAAGTGCAATAGATACAAGAACTAATTTATGAAAAATTGATAATTACTTCTAGTGCAAACTCAAAATTGTGCCTTCAAGGACCAGAAACAATGGTTTAAGGTCTGCAATGAAGAGTTACCAAGTCCCAATCAATCTTCAATTAAGTTATTTGTCCGTAATTCGATGCACAAAGGTTTTGCAAATGAGTTTCCATGGATTCGAATCTTTATAGGTCCAAGAAAGATTCAACACCTGCAATGTGTAGTCAAATCAATCATTTACATTGCAATTTCTCTATCAAAGGATTTCCACAGATACGCTATCCAAAAAAAACGCAATTTATAGGTTTTGTTTTGTGTTTGCCTACTCTTTGATCTGAGTTAGATATTTCACCGAACACCACAGATCCTTGCTTAACTTCACCGCACCGAGATATCTGAGCTATGAGACTTCATAACCAAACTCCACAAAGATAAATAATATAGTGGTTTGTTGTAAAGAATAGTCTTGATGATTGGAGTCGACTGTAGATAGATCGTGATCGATTGCATGGAGAGCAATCGAGCAAAGATCGAATGGACAGGAATAGTGCAGAGCAACAAGTTGCTCGTCGATTAACTTCTTATGTGAAACTCGCACTCGTTGTTGCTCGTTGAACTTGAATGAATCAACAAACAGATGATCGTGTGGGTATGTGACACTGCAGATGACATGGTGACCATCGAGGAGTGGGACCACCATGGATGTATTGGCGTGGATAGGTAGGGACCCGGATAAGCGTTGACATGGGTGTGTGGGGACCGTTGGATTAATTATATCATATATATACGCGATATATGTTAATGTCCAATATATATGGTAAATTTGAGAGGTGTGGGAATTGCACCATTCAACAAAGAGTAGGTATATATATGTTAAATACATTTTTTATTTATTGTCGATATATATATGTGTGTGTGTGTGTGTCTAGTGATTTCTAGTCCCTTTTTTTTAAGCTTTTCGCAGATTCCTTCATTTTGGTCATCCTCCAAATGTCAAGACATGTTCCTTAGGATTAGCCAACCAACCTTGTAGGATTTTTCATCAACACCCTTTCATCAAATTAGGGTTAGGGTTTGCTTTCAACAATCACCTAAGATTGCGCTCTTATTGACATCACACCTAGGGTTGCCCTCTTATTAACATCAATGACAACTTTATCCAACACCAAGTTAGTTCACAACTTTGATTATGAACTGACTTTTGATAACCAAATGAGTCCAAGAAGGCTTTTGTCATATCATTGTTGCATAAGATGTCATATAAACCTTTTCACATACTGCCACTATCATGCTACTTTGAGGTCAAGATTATTATTAAGTTCCAACCATACTGACATATCAAAGTCATTTTCATATCCAAGGAAACTGCCATATTAATTGTTATGAGACTACCATCCATAGCTACCTTCACTTGTCATAAACATATTGATATATATGAACCAAAGGTTGTTGTCATATTAGAGATGCATCTAACTCAATATCATGTCTTCAAACCACTGTCATATAGGTCATACTCATATTATCATGACATACATCAAAGCCATCAGAGTTACTGTCCAAGTCAAGTTGAGTGATATGTCATATAGGTCATACTCATATTGTCATGACATACATCAAAGCCATCAGAGTTATTGTCCAAGTCAAGTTCAGTGATATGCCTGTAAGTCAAGGTCACTATAGTATATATTATTGCCTCTTGTTGGTCCAATCACAGCCTAATTGAATACAAGGATCATAGTTTCACATTGTATTTATCAGTCTCATTGAATGTCAACATATAAGATGAGAGCCATATCATATAACAAAAGTATACGCATCACAACAAAAATGTGTGTGGGTCCTA
This sequence comes from Pinus tabuliformis, assembly GCA_031772625.1. Classification (NCBI taxonomy): domain Eukaryota; kingdom Viridiplantae; phylum Streptophyta; class Pinopsida; order Pinales; family Pinaceae; genus Pinus; species Pinus tabuliformis. Next base: position 959,069,380 of record CM062815.1, read on the forward strand.
TAGGTGTGCAGACCATTGAAGAATGCAAAACTTAATATATGTGAGTCATATCATATAGAGACAAGCTATCAATGATAGTGAGCGAGTCAATGCCACATACTAATTGATACCAACGTAATGATGTAATAACCCCAATGCCATTGCAAAGTTATTGTTGATGCCCCTATAAAGTCAATGCATTGTTGATGCCACTGAGCAAAGCGCAAGCCATACTATTGCGGGTCATCCTCAGAGTGTGATCGGAATTGTGGTGTGAGTCCTACAAAATGAGTTGCATAAATGCCAACATATGCGTCGCAGAATGTCCCACTATATATCAACCGCAAAGATGCCAAGAGCAATGATACCAACAAACCACATATCACTGTATGCGAGCCAAGAAAATAGAACACGAGTTATAGATATATATTGGTTCACGAGCCACAGAAAATCACCATAAATTGAAATGCGATCACAGAAAGATAATTCCAAGCCACCACTGATCATTACAGAAAAACCATAATTTAAACCCTAAATAATATGAAATTTATGTATAGTGATGCCCAATGTGATGTGAACCATATGACTAAGAAATAGTCCACTGAGATGCCAAGCGAACTCAAGGGAATCATTCGGACATGGAGCGAACCTTCAAAAAAAAATTCAAAACTCGGAGACTAGACTATATGAACCTTTGACTTCAAATCATAGTAAAAATATACACTTCACTCAAGCAAAATTATTGATTAGGATGTTAAGCTTTTTCTATCATAATTTAATGTTTAGTCGGTAATCTTGATGAATATGATCCCAATATTGGCAATGATTTTGATGTTATGTAGCTATTTATTGTGGCATGAATTAATTTGGATTTTGGAGGCCATTTAAAGCCTCTCCATTGATCTATTTTGATTCAAAGATGGATTGCAGTCAATGATATTTTGGTGATATGCACCCTTGTCATTTACATGAGAAAGTTTTCATATTTGTGTATGTTGATCTTTGTAGCTTGGCAAGTACTCCAAGCTTTAGGGTTCAGGATTTGGAGGAATGGGTGCCACAAAAGTGGTTTGCGGGCTTGTTGACCACTACATGTCAACTTCCCAAAGCAGTACCCCCCCTTTTTCGCAAAAGGGATAGCACTTAATCGACATGTCCGTGCCATTCGACAGTCATCGTCGACCTGATCATGTTATGTTGTAAACCTACTCTGCATGTGTGAATTGTAAATAATCTTAGCAGAGTTGAGTCATGTATGTAAATTGCCTAGGTGGACCTAATTTTCTAGTGATAATCTACGTTTCGGAAGGTTTTTTGTCTCACCGATCCATGATCGGCAGAGTTTTCCTTCAGCCTAACCCCAAAGCCGAAATGAATTTTGTCATTAGAATCTTAGGGGAATCCTAGTGTGTTGATCTGCTAGATTATATTTGGTCGCAGAACTGAGTGGTCCATGAGGGTCTATGTCAAATGGGTTTTCCCCTTTGAGATGTAAAATTGTAAAAGTCATGATGTAAAGTGTCTTGAGGGTTAGAAAATGTTTTAATCCCCTCATAAGTCCCAAGTCCTAGGTCCTAGGTAATTTTTTCAAAGGCTAAGTTCGAGGATCCAAAAAAAAAAATTAAAAAAATAATAAAATAAATAATAAAATAATAATAATTAAAAATAATTAAAAAAGTAAAATAAATTAAAAAACAAATTAAAAAACAATTGAAAAAATTTGAAAAAAATAAAATAAAATAATAAACTAATAATAAATGCAGAATTTCAATTTTTTAATATATTAAAATGCATTTAAAAATTCAACAGATGAGATTAAAAGGGATTTTGATCCTCATCGATGGTCGAGATCATTTTGACATGGATCACTCGAACTAGCTATTGGAAATTTTTCCTTTAAATAGGGTGCTAGGGGTCATTTGAGATCAGATTTGATCTTAGAGTCTAGTGCTAAAGAAAGCTCTCTTGTAGTCATTTTTTGTGCAATAAAGAAAGACTTTGGGGTTAAAAATCTTACTGGTGTTACTTTTCCGGAAATGCTGTAAGATGATTTATTTTTCTGCATAATTTTATTTCCAGCCATTGATAATAGCTTGATGAAGATTGATCTAGGCACAGGTATCTTGTCTGATCTCTGGGGTTTGAATGATAGTTTAGATTCTGAAATATAATGGCAAGTATCTTCATTTGATCTGGATTTCACTATTGTTTTCTCCCTCTATGTTAATGGTTGATTTTAAGTTGTGCAGGAAATCTTAGTTTTGAGTTTACCGGGCGTTCAGGGAAGTTCTCGGCTGAACCAACCAACTCCCGGATTGCGTTTTCTAAAAGAGCCCAGCCAGTTTTAATTTTGGGCTTATCATTTGAATTTTTCTTATGAATGCAAAATGGGTTTTTCAAGTATCTCACATTAAATTTAGAATTCTGAAAATATTACTGTGGATTATTGACAAATCTGGCTACTTAAGAGTCGAAAATTTGTAAATATTGTAAAAAAAAAATTAACTGGTTTAGGGTTTTCAGTTTTCTTCCTTGCACATATTGTTTCTGGGTATTTTGTTTTGCCATTGCAGGTTGCAGGTTTGGAGAATTTTTTGTGGGTTTTTCAGCAGGCAAACATGTAGCAACATGATCTAAAAAAAATTTGTTATCAGCTTTTCTGGAGAATTTTGTCATCTGTCTGCTACTGCCTGGCGTTTCATTTTCATTGAAAAGTTTCAAAATTTTCTAGGGCATGCAGTTTTTTGCTGCTGCCACACACGTGGCTCCCTTCTCCATGCTGCTCGCAACCATCCCTCGCGTTCCTGCACCTACGGATCCCTCCTCTCATCGTTGCCAGAACAACATTCTCCTCGCCGCTGCATCTTTCTGCCATAGCTCCTTCAAAACTCCGTCAGCTCTCTCATCCGCTGTCCTTTTTCTCTTTGTTGCAGCCCCATCCGACCTGCATCCCTTCTCTTATGCGTATTCATTCCAGCACTTGCAAACAAAAAAATAAAAAAAAAACACACTGCCCCTCACGCATCGCCTGTACAGTACAGCAACCATTTTTTTCTTTCTGCGCAACGCTTTCCTTGCCATCCGTCCACCTGCAATTTCATTGCGGCCAGCTCATTTCCCCTCATGCAGTCAAATCCACTCCAACTCCCTCTGCGTTCCTCACGTCCATCCTCACACAACCCTCGCTGTTTTCAAACCTTCCTTGCCCTACACTGGCCATTTCTTGACTTAGCCGCAGTTCCCTCCACGACTCCATCACTCCTTCGACCTGCAGCTTCTCCTATCCCTCGTCTGCTCAAGCTCCTCGCAAACTTGCAAAAGAAAATGGCAGCAATAGACAACAATACACATTCGATTTTTTTTGTGAAGTATGGGTATGATTAAATAGGTTTCATTTTCGATTTAGGCATAGTTATTATTTGGGTCTGGTTTATTTGTTGTTCACGTTAGCTTTTTTTTAATTTAATTTTAGTTTAGATTTTCATTTGGTTTTAAATTTAGATCTAAGTTTTACTATATTAATTTTTAGTTTACTTATTTAGGTAATACGTATATTAAGCTTAGGATTTTATATATGAAAAATTAAAAACTTTCATAAAAAAGTAAAAAGTCAAAAAAAAAAAAGTCCCTTTTTTATTTCTTTTAGAATCTTTAATCTTTTTTTTTTAATTTAAAAAATAAAAAGGTTTAAATTAGATTTGGTTATAGTTTAGTTTAGTTTTATTTTATTTTAGAATAAATCAAAAAAATAAAAAATTCGTAAAAGCTTAAAAAGCTCCTTTTTATTAGACTTTAGTTTAGATTAGATTTTAATTTAGGATTTTAATTTTTGTTCTATCTTATATTTTTTTAGCTTAGAATTATAAAAAAATAAAAAATAAAAAATAAAAATTTTGAAAAAGGCTAATTAAAATTTGGAAATTCTTTTTTAAAGTCTTTTCTCTGTTGTGATGAAGTTAAATGTGCTTAAAATGTTTATATCTAGAGATTAACTATTTGAAATCTGGTCAGAGTTTAAATTTCGCGGTTTCTTAAAGCTTTTAATCTTTTAAAATTTAATTGTTGGATCCTTATTAAGGCGTTGTGCGTCTGTTGAATATCTTGCAATCTGCTTGGGTGATTTGATGATAAATGATTGTTTTACAGGGTTTATATTTCTGTAACATTTAATAAATAATCATTTAATCATTAACTCCATAAGGCACTGGTCTATTAACTTAATAAAATCAAATCAGTGCTTGTTTTCCCTCGTGTCTCCCAACCCAACTGGTTGTGGTCATCCATTGTCCTATAGGGTCTACCCCCCTTAGCCGTGGGAGACAGGCTTAAACGGAGAGATCTGGGATCAGGGTGACAGCCCCCGGTCTGAGCGTTGTCGTGACAATCTATGCGACAACATTTTTGGCGCCGCTGCCGGGGACGTTTTATTCTCGGCGTTTCAACGACAATCATCCTTCTCATTTCTTATCTTTTCATCTGGCCCGGCAACGCCAACATTTTTTGGCGCCATTGCCAGGGATAGAGTTTTTCTGTCCCTGGCGTTTCAACGACATTCATCTTCTCATTTCTCATCATTCTTTCATCTTTCTCATCTCTCATTTGAGCTGGCAGATTCAACATTTTTTGGCATCATTTGGATCTTTTCATCGCCTTATCTTTCGTCATATCAACAACTACTCTTCAGTTCGTTTCTTGTTTGGGTGGTGACTCCATTTTCTTTCATTTATTTTTCCCAGACAAGAAGCCTCTCTCATATCAACTTGTTTGTTGCTTTTTGGATCCTAGAATTAGATTCATTGTTCAAGTGGCGACTCCACTTCTTTCATCTCTTGATTTTCTTGAGCAGTGATCTCTTTCTATCATCCATTTGGTCCCTCGTTATTCATCATGGATTATTCATTTAAACCATGTCATTTCATTGATGATCTCCATGATTTTCCGGAAGAGGCCATTTCTAAATTATTTTTGTTCTCAAGTGGTGATTCAGTCGCTGTTAGAAAGCATTTAAACAAGTTTACTTGTGTAATGATCATATATTGTAGACTTCCTCAATATAATCATGAAGATGTCAAAATGCGTCTATTTGTCCATTCTTTAAAGGGTGATGCTTTGAATTGGTTTAACAATTGTCCTAAGGATTCTTTCACTTCTTTACAAGACATTGTCAATGCTTTTAAAGATAGATATGGTGATCCAAATAGCTCGCCTTGTGCCCCTAAAATTGTGCAACAGAATGAAAGTAATCTTGTAAAAGGTCCAACTATCGATGAAAGATTTCAGGACAATTCTTCATATTAGAATGTGCCATCCACCTGTACCATTGCAGATCAAATCCATGATAGTGGAAAAGCAAAGACAAATTGTAAAAAGAGTGTTGACAATGAAAAGGAAGATCAGAAGCAAATTATACAAGAACTAATGCGGCTGGTAAAAAATATGGAGATCGATCAAACTAATTACGCCAATGATGTGAGAACTTTATGCACCCACCTGGAAAAACGTAATAAGGAGATGGAGATCATGCAAAATTAGCATGCTAAGAAAATTGAGGCCATGAAAACTAATCATGACACAGAAATTAGTTTTATGCAAAGCAAGTTCTCAGGCTTAGAGGAAAATATGACGACCATGAAAGCTAATCATGATAGGGAAATTAATTCTATGCAAAATAAGTTACTGACCATGGAAGAAGACCATGCCAGGGAAATCAGTGCTACAAAGGTTGAGCACTCTAATCAGATGGATGCCATTAAAATACAGTTTCAGAAATTTCAACAGCAATCGGAAGATGAAAGAAATCAAGGAACGTCAATAGATCAGGAGCCTCCTTATCTGTTACAGCAAGCTCCATCATATTTTGAGGTCCTTTGTTCCCCTGAAAAGTGGATAATTGAAGGTGACCTGGATAAAAGGGAAATTGATAATCAGATTGATGCTCACACGGTTAATCCACTAGTCATTGAAGATCAAGTTATAACTCATGGCACCTATGAGATTGGTCCATCATCCTTGGCAGGACAGATGCAGAATGAAGAAAGTCATGTCACGCATATCTTGCATACTTCATCTGAGAGCTTTGACGCAGAAAGTTCCACGTCATTGATGATACAGCCTGCCACGAAGAAAAAGCGCAAGAAAAAGAAAATGAGAAAAAGATTTGATGCATCAGACAGCCGCGAGCAGCTTGATTTTCAGATAGGAAAAAGTCCTACCATATGCAGAATTGGACATGGCACATCCGACAAGCAGCCGACAGATTTGCCTAAAAGCAGGGAAATGCTCGGTATACACTATATTGAACACATCTGATGCCATGGGGCATCCTCTGTATTTCTAACCCTACTCCTTGTTTTTTCAGCATTTTCATTTCTGTTTTAGGATTAGATTTACTTTTCACGTTACTAGATAGTTAATAAATGAAGAGCTTATATCTTTCCTGTGCTTAATGTTATATGATGATTTTTGGATGGACGCTACTTATTCTTGGTTGTGTGTTGCGTGGGTGCAGATTCTGGATTCTCACATTCCTACAGTGCAGCAACGTGTCCCCAAGTAGAGCCAGATGTTGACCACTACGTGTCAACTTCCCATCGCAGTACCCCCCTTTTTTCGCAAAAGGGATAGCGCTTAATCGACATGTCCGTGCCATTCGACAGTCATCGTCGACCTGATCATGTTATGTTGTAAACCCAGTCTGCATGTGTGAATTGTAAATAATTTTAGCAGAGTTGAGTCATGTATGTAAATTGCCTAGGTGGACCTAATTTTCTAGTGATAATCTACATTCCAGAAGGTTTTTCGTCTCACCGATCCATGATCGGCAGAGTTTTCCTTCAGCCTAACCCCAAAGCCAAAATGAATTTTGTTATTAGAATCTTAGGGGAATCCTAGTGTTTTGATCTGCTAGATTATATTTGGTCGCAGAACTGGGTGGTCCATGAGGGTTTATGTCAAATGGGTTTTCCCCCTTGAGATGTAAAATTGTAAAAGTCATGATGTAAAGTGTCTTGAGGGTTAAAAAATGTTTTAATCCCCTCATAAGTCCCAAGTCCTAGGTCCTAGGTAATTATTCCAAAGGCTAAGTTCGAGGATCCAAAAAATAAAAATTAAAGAAATTAAAAAAATTAAAAAAATAAATAATAAAACAATAATAATTTAAAAATTAAAAAAATAAAATAAAATAAATTAAAAAATAATAAAAATTTTGAAAAATATAAAATAAAATAATAAAATAATAATAAATGCAGAATTTCAATTTTTTAATATATTAAAATGCATTTAAAAATTCGACGGATGAGATTAAAAGGGATTTTGATCCTCATCGACGGTCGAGATCATTTTGACATGGATCACTCGAACTAGCCGTTGGGAATTTTTCCTTTAAATAGGGTGCTAGGGGTCATTTGAGATCAGATTTGATCTTAGAGTCTGGTGCTAAAGAAAGCTCTCTTGCAGTCAATTTTTGTGCAATAAAGAAAGACTCTGGGGTTAAAAATCTTGCTGGTGTTACTTTTCTGGAAGTGCTGTAAGATGATTTATTTTTCTGCATAATTTTATTTTCAGCCATTGATAATAGCTTGATGAAGATTGATCTAGGCACATGTATCTTGTCTGATCTCTGGGGTTTGAATGATAGTTTAGATTCTGAAATATAATGGCAGGTATCTCCATTTGATCTGGATTTCACTATTGTTTTCTCCCTCTATGTTAATGGTTGATTTCAAGCTGTGCAGGAAATCTTAGTTTTGAGTTTACCGGGCGTTTAGGGAAGTTCTCAGCTGAACCAACCAACTCCCGGATTGCATTTTCTAAAAGAGCCCAGCCAGTTTTAATTCCGGGCTTATCATTTGAATTTTTCTTATGAATGCAAGAAGGATTTTCTGAAGTATCTCACATTAAATTTAGAATTCTGAAAATATTACTGTGGATTATTGATAAATCTGGCTGCTTAAGAGTCGAAAATTTGTAAATATTGTAAAAAAAAAAATTAATTGTTCCAGGGTTTTCAGTTTTCTTCCTTGCACATATTGTTTCTGGGTATTTTGTTTTGCCATTGCAGGTTACAGATCTGGAGAAATTTTTGTGGGGTTTTCAGCAGGCAAATCTGCAGCAACAGGATCTAAAAAAAATTGTTATCAGTTTTTCTAGAGAATTTTGTCATCTGTCTGCTACTGCCTAGCGTTTCATTTTCATTGAAAAGTTTCGAAATTTTCTAGGGCATGCAGTTTTTTACTGCTGCCACACACGTGACTTCCTTCTCCACGCTACTCGCAGCCATCCCTCGCATTCCTGCACCTACGGATCCCTCCTCTCATCGTTGCCAAAACAACATTCTCCTCGCCATTGCATCTTTCTGCCATAGCTCCTTCAAAACTCCATCAGCTCTCTCATCCGCTGTCCTTTTTCTCTTTGCTATAGCCCCATCCGACCTGTGTCCCTTCTCTTATGCATATTCATTCCAGCACCTGCAAACAAAAAAATAAAAATAAAAATAAAAAACACATTGCCCCTCACGCATCGCCTGTACGCTACAGCAACCATTTTTTTCTTTCTGCGCAGCGCTTTCCCTGCCATTTGTCCACCTGCAATTTCATTGCAGCCAGCTCATTCCCCTCGTGCAGTCAAATCCACTCCAGCTCCCTCTGCGTTCCTCACGTCCATCCTCATGCGACCCTCGCTGTTTTCAAACCTTCCTTGCCCTACGCTGGCCATTTCTTCACTTAGCCGCAGTTCCCTCCACGACTCCATCACTCCTTCGACCTACAGCTTCTCCTATCCCTCGTCTACTTAAGCTCCTTGCAAACATGCAAAAGAAAACGGCAGCAATAGACAGCAATACACATTCGATTTTTTTTGTGAATTATGAGTACAATTAAATAGGTTTCATTTTCGATTTAGGCATAGTTATTATTTGGGTCTGGTTTATTTGTTGTTCACGTTAGCTTTTTTTTTAATTTAATTTTAGTTTAGATTTTCATTTGGTTTTAAAATTAGATCTAAGTTTTATTATATTAATTTTTAGTTTATTTATTTAGGTGATATGTATATTAAGCTTAGGATTTTATATATGAAAAATTAAGAACTTTCATAAAAAAGTAAAAAGTTAAAAAAAAAGGTCCCTTTCTTATTTCTTTTAGAATCTTTGATTTTTTTATTTTTTTTAATTTAAAAAATAAAAAGGTTTAAATTAGATTTGATTATAGTTTAGTTTAGTTTTATTTATTTTAGAATAAATCAAAAAAATAAAAATAAATAAAAAATAAAAAAATTTGTAAAAGCTTAAAAAGCTCCTTTTTATTAGATTTTAGTTTAGATTAGATTTTAATTTAGGATTTTAATTTTTGTTCTATCTTATAGTTTTTTTAGCTTAGAATTATAAAAAAAAAAAAATTTTGAAAAAGGCTAATTAAAATTTGGAAATTCTCTTTTAAAGTCTTTTCTCTGTTGTGATGAAGTTAAATGTGCTTAAAATGTTTATATCTGGAGATTAACTATTTGAAATCTAGTCAGGGTTTAAATTTCGTGGTTTCTTAAAGCTTTTAATCTTTTAAAATTTAATTGATGGATCCTTATTAAGGCGTTGTGCGTCTATTGAATATCTTGCAATCTGCTTGGGTGATTTGATGATAAATGATCGTTTTACAGGGTTCATATTTCTGCAACATTTAATAAATAATCATTTAATCATTAACTCCATAAGGCAGTGGTCTATTAACTTAATAAAATCAAATAAGTGCTTGTTTTCCCTCGTGTCTCCCAACCCAACTAGTCCACAGTTGGTCATCCATTGTCCCATAGGGTCTACCCCCCTTAGCCATGGGAGACAGGCTTCAACGGAGAGATCGGGGATCAGGGTGATAGCCCTCGGTCTGAGCGTTGTCGTGACAATATGTGCGACAACAGGGCTTAGAACCCAAGGTGTGGACTTTGCACCCAAGCTTGTGGGTGTGAAACCACTAGGAGATTTTGACATGTGACTCTTGGAGATCGTAGAGGACCCTAAAAGGAACGAGGGGACACGAAGAACACCAAGATCGCAGCTCTAGAAATGAAGATATAATTTTTTATATAATTTTGTTGGGCTAGTGGCACAAAAGTCAAGTCGGCCAGCCTAGTAAGCTGCCCTCAAGGGATGTGTTGAGACCCAAGATGAATTGTATACACAAGAGAGGTGTTGGAGCTCACTACACACATCCAAAGTGCATCAAATCATAGCAACTCATCATTTGAAGTTAGCCGCAGAGCCTAGAAGCCAAACAAAGGAGGGAAGAAGCAAAGTTTTGGGTCTTTCTATGACTGTTTGGAGGGCCAAGTGCAAGAACAAGAAGGTTCAAGGTTCAAGGATCATTTTTGGGTTGATTTGGTAAGGGTTTGTGGTATATTTTCTCTATGTCATAGGGCCGCGAAAGTTCTGTTAAGTTATAAGGAGGTTGAGCCCTGTTTAGGCAACCTAAAAGAGGGTTGTGGTCTGTGTTTCGTGGAGGAGACTGCCCAGATTTAACAAAGAGGGAAGGCCGTGACTATAGGAGGACTTTAGGAGCACTTGAAGAGGGCTAGCAACAGTTGTTAGAAGCCCTAACCAATGAGCAAAGGTTACAACAATCTACACCATCCAAGTAAGAGTGAAAAGGTATGTGTGTTGATGAGTTTAAGTCGGTTTGATGCTAGTGGTTGAGCAGTCTTAGAATAGGACAGATTGGTTGGGTATCTCAAGGTTGTTGTAGAGCAGCAAGGAGGTTTCCAAGAAGCCCTAAGTGCAGTGCAGGGAAGGAAACTTGGACTGCTAGGAGAGGCAGGTAGTTTGGGTAAGCTCAAGACTGATTCTTGAACGACAAAGGAAGGAGGTCAAGGGAGCAAAGTACATCAGCCCAAGTTCATTGTTAGAGAAGGAATTTTAATAGTGATAGGTGGCAGCCCTCCCGCCCTTAGTTTTCCTTCATTGGAGCAGCGCAAGAAGGAAATAATGAGAAGAAGTCCCTAAGTAGTTGAGGAGCAACAGTGGGTAAGAAGTCTGAAAGTGTTGTGTCCTTGAAGGACTAAGGAGCAGCTAGTGAGCGTGAAGACCCTATGTGTTGGTTGTAGGTGGACTTATGATTAGCTAGAGGGCAACTTGGAGAGCCAAATTCAGTGACCTAAAGGACCAAGACCATTGATAGAGGCAATGTTGCAGAACGGGAGCGGAGGATCCGCAGTTTTGTTCAAGGTACGACAAAGAAGTTGTGATTGTGCACAACATCAGCTAGACCATCGGTGTATCTTGTTCTTGTAATCTTGTACTAGTGGATGTATGAGGGCCATTATCCCTGGTACGCCCTAGATAGTTATAATATCAGTTTGTTAATATAACCAAGTTGCGTTGTTGAAAATTGTAAAAAGTTGTCTATATTTTGTGCACTAGTAGATTTACTATTGTATATTGTTTCGTTGTGCAAAGTAGTTTGTTGTGATACTTGGATTGGTAGCGTTAGTGTAACAACCTCGGGTTAAAGTTCATGTAATAAATGCAAAATAAGACCAAGGTCATGCAACACGTATTCCAAGCCGAATGTTAGGCAAAGTGTTGAGAAATCCAAAGTGTGGCAGTTAAATGATTTCTCTTATTATGACATTATCTTGTGATGTTTTCATTATTATTATTAGTTCTTTCGATTTATCTTTTCTTATCATCAAGACTAATGCCAAGCAACAAATAGAAGAGGACACAAGATGTAGGCACGCAGCCAGGGCAAAACCCCACTCTAGGGGAAACCCGGTCAAAATTCTTCCTTCAGTAGATTCAAGATGAGACGACCAAGACCCTTACAACCTAGACTAGAGACTCCCTCCATCAAGTCATCCTTGATTGTTCTTCTGAGTAGTGACTTCCTTTCATTGTGTTTGCATTGAATACTTGTCACTGTGTTAGCATCAAAACCTTATCACTGTTAATTGCACCGAAATCTTATCACTGTAATTACATTGTGATCTCATCACTATAGTTGCACCGAGACCTCATCGCTATAATGCACCGAGACCTCATCACAATTTTAGCACTGTAAAAGTATAGAGATCCTCATCACTGTAACTACACCGAGACCTATGATAACATTGACACTGTAATGGCATCGAAATTCTTTACTGAAATTTCACTGAGACTGTGGCACTGTGGTGAGTCTTCATCACTGTGATAGCCTGAAACTGTGGTCACTGTAATAGCCCGAAACTGCGATAGCACTGAAACTGTCCACCGTAATTTCCGAACATGTCTTAGCGAGATTATCTTTGTGATTAACCCGAGCTTCTGTGGTTGGATTGATTCAAAAACCTTAGGCTTGTATATATAGTTGTTTCCCATAGTAAATAAGCCAACATGACTTCGTTGAACGGTTGTGTCTCCAAATATGTTGAAGCTGACTTGAGTTCATTTAAATGTAGTCGACTTGATTATGATCTATTTGAACCCAACAAAAATGAGACTTGAAGGAGGAGTCTTTGACCAATCAACAGAATGACTTTGACTCAAATAAACAATCCTAAATCCTACAATGGAGGCTTGACCTATGACAATTGACCCAAGCATGAAACCGCTGCTTTAACAAGTCAATTCAATAATAATAAAAATTCTTTTTGCTTTTCTTTTGACAAATATATTACATTTTGACTCAAGTACAATTTATGAAGACTGAACCTAGTTACATTCTTCAACACTCCCTCTTAACTAGGGAGGTATTCATATTTACATATAATCAAAGAGGTACATGGAAGATCTCAAAACACATCATCTACGAAGAAGTTTAGGCACCACAATGCCATGGACTAGATTCTTGACTAGGGAAATCTATCCAAGGTCTCTCAACAATTTAGGCACCGCAATGCCACAGACTAGATTCCTGATCAAGGAAATCTATCCGGGTGGGACTAAGATGGACTCAAGCTTTCAGTCTCTCTAGGTACCATCAGGCTTACTAACCATCAACCCAAGGATCCAAGTGTGAGTTAGAGCTCAATGACCAACGCCACCTTTCCTACTTCGGAACTAGACATCAACACAAAGAGTCGGCGAGATGTCCTCCCAGGCAATGCTTCACTCACAAAGCCTCAACACTCGTTGATCCAGCAGATCAAGGACAACAAATCTCTCCCAATCAAATTGATCGATAACCAGCGTGCTATCAAAACTTCGAGAGATTCACATGTACAAACACAACCCCAATCAATAGTACACTTTCAAAAGTACATAACCAAATACAAACCTTTGGGGTCTTCCAGACAACTTGATGTTGCTTCTCAATTTATCTCAGTAGGACTATCAACTGAATATTTGACAGAAGATTCCTCAATCAAACACTCTCGTTTCCTACTTCACATGCAACAACATGTCCTTCAAAATGTATTCTCCAATTAAAACTATGTTATGCCCTCCCTCTCAACTAGAGAGATTTCTTCTATTCAGGCTCCCTTTTAATCTAGGGAGATCAAGAGAATCTTTCATGGCTTCCATCTTTCTTTTCAAAGTCATTCATATATCATGCTTATCACATCAACTTTACTTACGATCATCTTCACCATCTTGAAGATGATGTACCTGCACAACTTAGATAGCAAGTACAACCAAAACAATAGAAGCATGAAGTTAGCCATATCAAAATCTTATAATAACGTTAGTATTAGACTTTACAAACATAATCAGTAAGAGACTATGTTTCTAAATCATATCAACAGCTCAAATTATTAAACTCATCTAAGGATTCAATAGTTAGTTCTTTCATATAGCAATCCCTAAAAATAATTCAAACAAGTAATGTGTCTAACAACTATCAAAATTCATAAGTCAGAGTCCTCAATAGGATTTCATACATGTCCTAGATTTTATACATTAGCTCCAACAATCAAAACCAATCACAGCTTAGCATAACTAGCTTCTACTAGGGTTTGATGTACACCCTAGATTTATCATTTACACAATCTCAGCAATCACTATATAGATTCAAGATTGTCATATCACACATACTAGAGAAATTAACTACTACTAGGGTTTAGTTGCAAAACCCTAAATTTCCCAAACAGCGTAATCCTAGAATATCAAACTTTGACTAGGGCTTGTTTCCAAACCCTAGGACTTATGATCATTAATAATTAGGTCAAGCACACATATCTAGGAATTCATTATCAAGCATAAGCACATCATATGTCAGACAATACATTAGACATATGCCGACCTAGACCAGGTTAGGGATTCAACCAATGGACATATACCTAGGGTTTCATTCTCAGGACCTTACATAACAAGGGTTTTGCTCATAGACCCAACCAAACCCTAATGATCTAGGGTTTCATAACATAACAAAGCAAACCCTACATTACCAAAACCATCAAAGGTTTGGGATTTCAGACATCATTCAACCCTAACAAGTTAGGGTTTTCATGATCAAACCAAAACCCCAAACATGACATCATCATTAAAACTTCAAATAGCATTTCCCGATAACCCTAAGCAAGTTAGGGTTTCATACATTATCATAAACATACCTTAAGGAGGGTAGATTTATCAAATGATGAATCACCCTAAACAAGAATCTTTACGATTCAAGACTACTAGACATAACGATGTTAGTAATGTAATGCAAACTTTAAAAATAAGATGAACATACTTTTAAGAGAATATTGTAAGGTGTATAGTCTAAGACATACCTGGAGATGTTCCTTGGCAAACCTTGTAAGAATTCCTTGAAGTGTTCTCTTTGTATTAAGCTATGTTGCCAGGGAACATGGGTTCGGGGTCGTCAATTTTTTAAACATAGTGCATGGGTTCTTCGAGGGTATATGATAATTTATATATAATATATAAATGTTATATTTTATAAATTATAATATATATGAATTTGTATACTTTTCAACTTTAAACAAGAAAACTAAAATATTTATGATTTAAACTTTAAAGATTTAAACATGCACATCATTGAACATTCAACATTCACATTGAAATTTCAAAATTTCTAGTTTGATATCAAGTGCAAATTGGAGTTTACATATTAATAAGAATCATGATATATGTCCATTGTCATACTAGGAAATTTTAAAATACTAAATAAAAATAGCTAATAGTGAACAATGGCTTCCTCAAGCCATGTCATCAACATCACTCAAATTTTCAATTAGCATGCCCTCCAGGTAGGAATCACTCTCACCTTGAGGCTCCTACTCATCCATAGCAACTAGAGGTAGCTCAATAAGGCCATCTGGTTGTATCTCCCCGTCCACACACATAGCATCATTTGTGTATTGGCCCCATCTCTTGAAAGGACCCTCCTTGTACCCAAGGTCTTTTCGAGATATGAGACGAAGTGTGTTATGAATGTACACTAAGTTCTTTGCCTTCTTTGAGCCCAACCTATTTCTCTTTATAGAATGGATAAAGGCATAAGTACTCCAATTCCTCTCGCAAGATGAAGAACTAGCTACCTAGAATATTAGGGGAAGCCCACTAAATTAATTAAAAATTTAAAAATAAAAACTAAAATGAACCCCAAAGAACCCAATTTATGGGTTCCAAGTACCCATCATCAGGGTTCTTCGTACTTGTCAAGACAAAAGAAACTAAATTTTTTTAATGGACAACCCGGTTCTTCATAGAAGAACCCGGTTCTTATGGGTTCTTCTTAGAAGCACCTGTACCAGAATCCAGTACTTAGGGGCGAGAACCCGAGACGGGTTCAAGAACCCCACCCCCGGGTTCGCAAACCCGTGCAACATAGGTATTAAGTCATCATCTTTTATACCTGTAGTACGTACTTACAAGAAAAACATGTGATACCAAGAACATGGTTTAATTTCTCAAGTTAGATCTTCTACATAATCATGGAGGATGGAATCCTATGATATCGAAGATCAAGTTATTCATTCTTTCAATCAACATTAGGAATTTTGTTTGACATCCTAGATTACATGTAAACCCTAGAAGATAAGGATGTATGTTATCTAGGGATTACAATCTTTATCCTAGTCTAGCTACAAACAAGGATCATACGAACCATTTAAGATTAGATACTTTGAAAATTTAAAGGCTTATGAACATACGTACCTTAAGTTTGCACACCTTTGATTTCATTAGACTTGTGACAATTCTTACTTGATTTCCTAGAGCTGGTACCTTGTACTAGAGCTCGTACAAGATTTGTATTTTCTTATTCAGTTCTTAGTCCTTCTTACAATCATAGATACCTCAGATTGTTTGTAAGTCTCCACAGGTAGCTGTATCGAGTTCCCTTTCTTCAATGAGTTGAATGTACTTATTTACTGTTTTGACCTTATCATTGCTTCAGCACTTAGTGCTTCAACTATAAACAATTCGTTGAGCCTAAAATCTCCTTTATGACTATGACAATGATTAACACCGAACTTCACACTGAAAATGCTTCATCAGATCATTTCTGAAATTGATCTAAGCTTGTCTCACTTTAGCAAATCGAAATCTTCTCACTATGACATCCGAATTGCCTTCTAAGATTATGTATCGAACTTACACTTGTAATCTGCACTTGCTTCTTTCACAAGTTCTTTACTCTGATGCAGATCTGAACTTTACTTGTTGCTTGTGACTTATGTTACTGTCCTGTAGAGCGGAGTTATATCCTTGAACTTGTAGCCTTCCTTCTACGAACCCATTCTGAAATGATCTGAATTATCTTACTCCTTCACTGTCATATCTGAACTGTATACTGAGATTTGCATTTGGGCGAAGGCCTTCTTGATCTTTAATACAAATGCAAACAGAACCTTTCACTGAGAATACTTCAAAGATGTATAAGTGGTCTTCAAACTACCTTTGATCATGACCTTAGCTATGATACCATGTTGAGAAATCCAAAGTGTGGCAGTTAAATGATTTCTCTTATTATGACATTATCTTGTGATGTTTTCGTTATTATTATTAGTTCTTACGATTTATCTTTTCTTATCATCAAGACTAATGCCAAGCAACAAATAGAAGAGGACATAAGATGTAGGCACGCAGCCAAGGAAAACTCCACATAGGGGAAAACCTGGTCAAAATTCTTCCTTCAGTAGATTCAAGATGAGACAACCTAGACTAGAGACTCCCTCCATCAAGTCATCCTTGATTTTTCTTTTGAGTAGTGACTTCCTTTCACTGTGTTTGCATTAAATACTTGTCATTGTGTTAGCATCAAAACCTTATTACTGTTAATTGCACCGAGATCTTATCACTGTAATTACATTGAGATCTCATCACTGTAGTTGCACCGAGACCTCATCACTATAATGCACTGAGACCTCATCACGATTTCATCACTGTAGAAGTATCGAGATCTTCATCATTGTAACTACACTGAGACGTGTGATAACATTGAGATTGTAATGGCACTAAAATCCTTTACTGAGATTTACCGAGACTATGGCACGGTGGTGAGACTTCATCATTGTGATAGCCCGAAACTATGGTCACTATAATAGCCCAAAACTGTGGTAGCACCAAAATGTCCACTGTGATTTTTAAACCTGTCTTAGCGAGATTATCTCTATAATTAACCCGAGCTTCTGTGGTTGGATTGATGCGAAAACCTTAGGCTTGTATATATAGTTGTTTCCCATAGTAAATAAGTCGACATGACTTCATTGAAGGGTTGTGTCTCCATATATGTTGAGGCCGACTTGAGTTCATTTAAATGTAGCCGACTTGATGATGATCTATTTGAAGCCGATAGAAAGGAGACTTTGATGGAGGAGTCTTTGACCAATCAACAAAATGACTTTGACTCAAATAAACAATCCTAAAGCCTACAATGGAGGCTTGACCTATGACAATTGACCCAAGCATGAAACCCATGCTTTAACAAGTCAATTCAATAATAATAAAAATTATTTTTGCTTTTCTTTTGAAAAATATATTACATTTTGACTCAAGTACAATTTATGAAAATCGAACCTAGTTACATTCTTCAACACAAAGCACTATAGTGGGCATCACTTTCGGTTTATTAATGGCTAAAGAAATTGGCAAAGGCAAAGAAGCATTAATTGGAATTTATTTATGAAAATAAGGGAAAATAGGAGAAAAAGAAGGTGAAGAGACATAGATTTGCATGCTAAGGAAATTAGAAGGAAAATTAAGGAAAATGAAAATATAAAGGCCTCAATACAAAAAGGCTTATGAGGATCATTTCATAGCTTTTTGTCAGTTCAGCTTTGGAATTAGTTTTAGAGAGAGAAAGAAGAGAACTAAAAGGAGAAAGCAACAAGGAAAGGAAGGAAAAGAACAAGCAAAGGAAAGCATGGAGAAGGTTGCATCACCAACTTCAACAGGAGGATTTTGCATGTAACAAGTTGCATGTGTTATTTCATAGCTGAGGTGTGAATGAATGGTACATGCATTTGTCTATTTGGTTCATTTGCTATCATTGGCATGGGTTTTCTCGAGTTTGACAGTGGTTTCAACCTTGCCTTACCATTTCCTAGATAGCCATGGTGTGATAGGATTTATTTCTGGTTGAGCTTTGGATTGTCGAAAGATTTTGGCTCTGGATTAGGTGGTCTCAAGAAAATTCCCAAGGGTTGGGGTGGAGATAGTTTTCTCTCGGAATCCCTCGACAAGTGGGTGGAGACAAGAAAATTCCTCAAGGGATGGTGAAGGAATTCGAAGGCATCCAAGCTTGTTTTGGTTTTGTGATCTCTTGATTGGTTTTGGCGAGATCGCGGTAGTTTGAGGGTGGAGGTGGTTTAACCTCTGGATTCCCTTAGTTGTTTATGTCTTGAATTAAACCATGAGATCCCACATTCATACTTGGAATATGTCACGGGGGTGATTGGCTGAAAGAAAATTTTGATTTACTCAATCTATGGTTGAGTGGTATGTGGAAGTCCTTGACGTGGTTGGCTTTTGCATATGTTAATAAGAGTTATTTCTCTATTGTGATTCATGAGTACTTGTACTTGTTATTATGTAGCTTTGATGGTTGTTCTGTCATGGTTAATATTCTGGTTATATGTGTTTTGTAATATGTGTTAGTTATGGTTCTTGTCCATGCTTTGATAAGTTAGTAAATGGTTTATGACTGTATGGACTCATAAGTGTTATTGCAGCTATATGGAGAGGGCATAGAGCCTTCTTGGTGATTTTCAAATGAATCTCAAACAAATATGATCAAATATGCATCCATTACCTATAGTTAACATGTTTTCCATGTGTTTGACGAAATGTTTGTTATGGACTAAACATGTCCTAGGCCAGTTCTTGTTCAAGTTTTGTATGAAAAGTTGTCATTATGTCATTTATCACTCTGAGAAGTTGTCGGCAGTTCTAGACAGTGGTGTAGAGGTTGGCTTGGAAAAGTGGCTCAGATCTTAAGACCACACCCTCTGAACTAGAGATTTTGGGCTATAACCGCATGGAGGCAGTGTTGTGCATGTGGTTGGAGGCGTTGTCATGTTGAGAGTTGTCAGTTTGTGGACCCCACTTCCATAATTGGAGCTTGAAGGTTGGGTCATGTCATAGTAACTCTTTGTCTCATGTTTACCCTGGTGGGCTGGTGAAATTGGGTAAATGTGGGAGGAGGCGGTTACAGTCAATGATTGTAAGACTCTAACCTAGACTCCAATATCATGGAAAAACAACATCGTATAATAATTTGGATTCATATGGATGCACATGAACTATATTTTCTTTTCAAAATTTGAATATTTTATGTATTTTTTGGTCAACCAATCTTTTGGTCTAGCTCTGATAATCAGTGTTGCGAAAATCGCGATTTTTCATTTTCCCAATAATGTCGCGCGATTAATTCAGTGATTTTTTTCATTTTGAAAAAATCGGGAGTTAATCTTGATTTTTTTGGAAAAAATCTTGATTTTTTTATTTTTTTTTTTATTTTGCCGATTTTTTATGATTTTTTCTGATTTTTTCCCATCGCCGATTTACTCCCAATAACGATTTTCGCAACACTGTTGATAACATTGTTGAGGATAAATTGACCATTTTCCATCAAGCAAACAAGGAGAAAGTTGTTGTTTTCATTGCTATGATTCATCTCATGAGATATATTTATTTTTGTTTTAATATGATTTTGTATCATTCTATCAGATCTTGTGACTCAGGACAAATATCATATTTTAATATCAATATCCGATGTATCTATATCACTTGACATCTTATATATCAATTTTATTTTCATATTTATGTAGCAATGTGTTTGTATGTTGATGTTGTTTTAGAAGTTAAAAATTTGAAAAACAAATGATTACTTTTGTATTTTTTAAAGTTTCCCAACATTTTCCCCGATATTGTTGATAGTTAAAATTTTGAACCCCCGGTGATAAATTGTCGATAAACGATAAATGTAACATTGCTTCTGACACATTGCAATTTCTACAATATTGCAGAAAACCTTAAAATGTAATGATTTAAAACAGCAAAAGTGTTTGAAAATGTGTATCTCTAGATGAAAACACAAAAAATTTGAACAGCGAAAGTGTTTGAAAATGTGTCTCTCTAAATGAAAACACAAGAAATTTGATACAATCAATTTGTTTGCCTAGTATTATTTCACGTTGCATTATCACTGTACGCAAACACGGAGTTAAATATCTCTTAGGTTTGTACTAAAGGCTTAAATAGATTAGTGATAATAGAATTGACTTCGTGTGTCTATTTTTTATTTCATAAAGATCTCATTGCATGGAATATTTAAATTTCAAAAACTAGTTGTAATTGTGGACTGCTACACCCTGCCAACTGATAACATATAACCATCGCCCTTGGATAACTACGCTCTTAGCCTATTATATTTTAAGAAAACAAGTTGTTCATGCAGTAAACTATTTAGATATTAAAAAACAAAAAAAATATCAAAGAAATTCCACCTTCCCCAAATACTATGTTAATATACTGTATCAATAGAAGGCATTACCTGAACTTAACTTTTATTAGAATACCATACTTGTCAAAATCCATGTCATGTTCATCTGACAAAAAAACACATTTAGCAGCATCAAATATACCATTTGGAAGCATCTATTGAAATTAGCGAAGAATTTAAACAAATATCCAGAATATACCTAGTGTTACTTCTCCAGCAACAGCCATCTCTTGAAAGTTGTGGCTGAAAGTTTCATTAATTCTGGTCACCAGACTCCTCAATGTGGGAAGCCAGGATTCCTTTCAATATTACCTTGATATTAGAACTTGGTCATATAATAAAACAATTGAATTTCAATATTTTCATAGCATTAATGAGGCATGCATTAACAATAAAAAAAAATGGCTGTAGAAATATATCACTCCATTTGTTATTCACCTTAAGACTATTTATTTCTGCCAAATTCCTATTCAGCACTGCTCTGTCTTCCTCCAATTTTAAGTGCAGGTTGTGGATCTTCACAATGGCATTCATGAAATCAGGCAGGCGAAATAAAAGTCTATGACCTAAAATACTAAGACAAATTAGAAGAGTCGTAGTCTGAGAATACACCAACAATTCTCTAAACTCCAAACAATATGTAAGCCAGAATACCTGTTCACATCGGCGCTCATATTCTTCAAGAACATTGTGATTAAGAAAAAGAACAGCATTTGCCTGTGCCGTACAATCTTGGATTGCACCTTCAAGTTCTTCAACTGTATCAGGCATCTGTATACAACGGAAATAATGCAATCAAAGAGGAAGAAATATCGAAGCTTTCTAGGATTCTAACTCAAGAAATGATCTCCTCAGAAAATAGCACTTATTTCTCAACAATATATATTCATGTCCCAAAAGGATTAACAACGATTTTAACATAAGGATTCTAACAAGTACCCCAAGAAATGCCACAAAATGTTATCCAAAGTCAAAAAACTTGTTTCAAAAAGAAATAATATATCGATCAACAATGAACCATGATTTTGATCATACAAATGATGATAAAATTGAGTACCTCAAGAAACGCCCGTTGCAATTCAGGATTGAGCCTGGCAATAGATTCTGCAGCATCCTTGGCCATTTGAAGCTGCCTTCTGCAATGCTCCACCTCATCTTTACCTATTATGTAACCCATTGAACAATAAAAAAAAAAGAAATATCAGTACCATTGGTGTAACCAGACCATTAATCTATAAACAGCATTATTGCAATGCCTCTCACACTCAAATTTCAATAAAGCTCATAGTGAAATGTCCAAGTGCATTAGGCTTTTCCAAAATGAAGAATATTTGCAAAGGAATTTGCTTTTTATTGCTGGATCCCAGAAGATGTATATTGATCAAACAGATTTTATGGTTAAAAAGAGTCTGCTTGATGAGGATCTTATGGTTGTCTTGCGCTTTGTGACCAGTTGCTTACAAATTGGTGAGAGTCACAAGCAAACCTCCTTGTGGATTAATCATTCAACATTTTCACAGACTATGGGTGTTTCATGGCGGTTTGTCTAAGGGAGTGTTACCATCAACCATATGCCAAGTCATCCAAGTGATCAAACAAATCATCAAGAATGGTGACAAGCCTAAGCAAAAGATGCATCAAGTGTATGACAAGGGTGTATTTGTCTCCACATGTGAGCCAAAGAAGGGAAGTGCTCTACATGATGATGAAACCATGCTTCACATCAAAAGCCACCCATCTACATGCGAAAATCATGCATGAAACCTAGGGTGTTTTCAAACCTCAACGATATGAAAACAAGTACTATTAAATGGAAGACACCCAGCACTCTACACCATCATAAAAGCAACCAAATGAAGACTCCAATACAATTCCAAACACACCCAAAGGTGCTAGGGTATTAAATCAAGAGGGTAGGGGTTTCATTATGTATTATCCACCACTAACCCATGTGAAAGATAGACCAACAAGCCTAATGGCTTCTCTTCATGATAAGTAAGTGTACCAAGTAAAACATCATCAAAGCATTTAACACATCATGGTCCATGTCATCAAATATCAACCAAGGCACTAAGTGAAACCAAAAAACCTCTGGCCAGTAAAAATGTGTTAATTTTCTATCCCTAGTAGAATGATCAATTAGTTATAATCTTCATCAACCACGTCCACAAGTTAGTAACATACAACATATCGAGTCTCATGATTCATCAATCTTAAAGTTTCACAGTTTCAAAATTCAATACATAATATTTATCATCATTGATCACCAAAATTATATAAAAATTCTAACATGAAATGAAACAACTTTCAACTTTCACGAAGGATAATATTCATAATTCATTACCAATGAGTTATAATTGCCAACTTCAAACTTAAATTGTCATATATTGTTTATAAAAAATATCATAATAAATATGAAAGAGTCAATAGTAATAAAAACTACTAGAAACTAGATAAGACAAGTAAATCTATTATTTATTGCTTATTGCTTGGGCCTCTTGCCGCCACAAGTAGACATTTCTAAGTCTTGTTGGAAAAGCAGGATCTTTGTCATTAATATCACCCTCTAAGCATTAATATCCAGAGGTATCTTAGTCATTACCTCTAGATCTGTATAGGGATCTTTGTCATTAATATCACCCTCTAAGCATTAACATAAGATAGAAAAAACATAGCATGTCAAGTCAAGATTTTGTTCAAGCGGTGGGTACATTTTTAGTAGGGTCATGATAGAGGAGTTTGGCAACCAATGTCACTAACATCAAGGTACATAGAGGGATTGGTGCTCTTGATTAAATAGGAGTTCCATAACCTAATACATGACAGAATCCAATGGAAACATTGCAATCCCCCCAATCCTGAAATCCTGAAAAACTGATAAGTATGCTAGATTTTGAAAGAGATTTAAAATTCTACTTTCTCCATATGAAATCCAATGAGATTGGAACCACTCTCAAACATCCTTAGTCATTTCATGGTAATGTTAAAAATTTAAGTAAAAGGATGAAAATGAAGATCAAGGAGAATCGCATATCAATACTAGGGCCATAGGCTTGATCTTTAGGTTGCCCCACTCAAAATTATTATTTCTTTGAAAAAAAATTGCATTTGGAATGTTTTTGCAAAAAAAAATTGCAAAACAGGCTAGGGAGCAAAAAAAATAGGGAGCGATTTCGGGAGCGCGCTCCGAGAGTGGGTTCGAGGGGGGGAGTTGCTCCCGTGAAACCCTGGTTCGACTACCCAGTTGCAGCGATTCAAGAAGAGTGCAATTGAAGCTAGGGAGAGAGTCAGCAGCAAGGGTTCAACAGAGATTTAGGAGCAGGATTCTGAAGGAGGTTCCCAGAGATTTCAATGTCAAAGAGGCATGAAAAGGGACGTCGAATTATCTACAGAGGAGACCAATTCAGCCAGTGTGAATACCCAGTTACACAGTGCGAGTGGTAGAGGAGCTTGATTCATTGTGTCAAAGTCAAATATATCACCCAGAGGCAGAGTGAGTAGACCTAGAGCAGTCAAGGAGGTAGGACGACTTGTTGGGAAGGGTTCTCAATGGCTGTACGAATTTCGGGAGGCACACAGAGCGCATTTCAGGCAAGTCGTGCAAGTAGCCAAGGTGTGAGTTTGTTGGGAGAGGACCAGATCAGTTGCAGAGGGAGACAGTGAGTGTTCAGTATATTTTGCTAGTGGAGATCAGTATTTGTTGGTGCTTTGCCAATGAAAGGCAAGCAGTTGTAGTATTTCTCAAATTGTTGAACAATAATAAAACCATCATTTGTTGCACTAGTTTTCCCTTCGGGGTTTTTCCAAGGGAAGTTGTCCAAAAATAACGGTGTCATATTTGTATGTGTGCGTGCATGTTTCTCATTCCAAAAATTTAATTTCCATGGTGTTTTTATTTGTGAAGATTGCAATAGTGATTTCATCATTATTTGTTGAATTAAAAATTCAAAAGACAAATAATCTCCAGTAGATAAATGATTAAATTCCAATTTATTGCAATCGTGGAAATTTCACACAAGTGCTTGGTTAATGCAACTTTCCTATAGGTTGAAGGTTTTTGCTCGATTAATGTTCTATCAAGTGATCCCATCTGAGGCTCAATTGGCCAAGAGTGGAATTTTTAATGTCTTTTGTCCTATTTGTCATTGCTCAAAGACTATGGTGCACATTTCTTGGGAGTATATGTTTCCTAAACTTTGGTAGAGATATATAAAGGATCAATATTCAATTCAGTGCATAGGTCAAGTTCATTCACTCACTGCATTTTTGGAGATTGGTGCTCTCTAGCACGTCATGACTTGTCTAGGGTGCTTTCAAGTTTCTGCATTACGCATTCCATGAAAGATATAGTGTATGTCTAGTTTTGATCAAGAGGTTAGTTCATTGTCTACTTTATATTATTTGTGGCAAGATGAGTTGTTAGCTAAGGGCATTCCATTGATCAAAGATGCCCAAGATTTCCATACCATAGACTACTTTGCTTTTATCTAAGAATTAGTTGCATTACAAAAGAGGTTCTAATGCCCACGATATATATATATATATATATATATATATATATATATATATATATATATATATATATATATATATATATATTGCTTAAGTGTTCATAAATAATTTTGTAAATATAAGACAAATTTTCATAAATACAAGTAATAGCTCCTCATTTGGAAACCAATACCAATTGCTAATTAACAACCTAAGCACTAGTTCCACAATGTAATAAGGCCATCTCAAAGAAAAAGCAAAATGATAACATTGGGAATAGTTAGGTTGGACCAAAGCGTTTGACAATATTTACAACTCTTGTTTTCCTAATAGGACCTCATGCAGATGAGAACATAATTGAGGGGCAAGACCTAAGAAATCTCTTCATTGGCACCCATAGAATCATGGAAATCAATGCACAATAATTTTGTCTTACAAAACAAGAAACCATCACAATTCACTAAAATAAATTACAATATGCACCACAATTCATTACGATAGATAATATTGAGACACTCCCGATGAAAAACTACAAGACGAGCCAAAATAATGGTTTACCTAACTTATTAATTGAATTTAAGTATTATGACACATAGGTTCCATTAAAACTAGGAGCAAAAGGAAATCAATAAAACTAGATTCATTGACTAATAAAATGAGAAAAAAATACAAAGAGATGATCCAACTTACAACGGTCAAATTCTTGTTGAACTATGACACCACGTCTTTCAGGATCTTTTAGTTCCCTTTCCATATCCCTTACCTAACAAAAGATATTGCATTAGAAAAGGATACCAAAATGAAACATGAAGAAAATACTTTAACCTTTACAACTGCAGACTTCCCAAGAATCCATGCTACAAGGAAAAATAAAAAACAACATATCATCAAGAAATCATGTTCTTCTCTAGCATTGTACACCAAACAACCTTCCTTCAAAGAACTAAACTAAAACTTCATTCTAGCGATTATACCATATTGTTGATCATGTGCGGTAGAGTCACTAAACAAATAGCAATCATAAATCTATTAATGGAATTTCTACATTGTAATATTAGTAAATGTGAATTATAACATTAACAATGTTAAACACCTTCTAGGGTTTGTGAACAATACTTCAATTTTCTCAAGAGTAATAATGTGTCAAAGAGAATCACGTGGCTCAAGAACACAGATAGGATATTAGCCAAGGGTTAGGCAGAGATTAGGAATATCTTTGGTCTACACTTCCTAGTTCCTTTTGCAAAATACCCTTTCAAAGAGTAGGTCATTGAGTCTTAAAAATAATGTAGGAGGCTTGTTTGAAAGCTCGGGATTTTATTGTCATACAAACTACAGACAATGATGTTCAAATTTCAATTTTGTGCATTTTACCATTAACAGTGTTAGAAAAAATAAGAAAATGGCAGTGCCATGATAGCGGATTGAAGAAACTTGAAAAGTGAATAGAGGTCACATTAAAAGAAGAAAAGTCAAACTTAGTAGAGTGGAGTAATACGGTGAAATGAACAAAGTTTATCTACTGAAAAAATGTCCGACATAAGAAGGACAAATAACTAAAATCCCCAAAGGGCTGAATAGCATGTTGATAAGGTGTCATTGTAATTTGATCCAACAAAGAAACTAATGAGAAAGGGCTTCATGTCGAATTCCTCAAGCACTGCGTCTAGTCCCTTGATTCCCATATCACCAATTTATTTAATCATGTGCTACATTCATGCTTCCCCTCTCATGAACCAAACATATTATTCATCCAGTCCACAAATTAGGGAGCATCACTAATCCAAACTATTGAGAAATGTAACTAGTATCGGTCTTCATAATTATATTTGAGTCATGATGTAATGTAATTGTCAAAAGAAAGTAAAAGAAAAATTTATTATGAAAGAAAAATTATTTATTAGCATGGGTTTCATGCTTTGATTATTTTATTTCTAGATTAAAGCCTCCATTGAAGGCTTCTAGGGTTGAGTCATGAAGTCATTATAGTCTAGACCCTTATTGGGCATTGTGTATCAAAGGATAAAAATTATTTTTTATGTAAATCTCCTCCACCATCAAGTCGGCCTACAAAGATCCTCATGTCGGCCTAATAAGAGCAGTCATGAACTACTATTTATACCTGTGTATTTTGACCCAGTTTGGAGAACAACAAGAAAGACACTAATTTGAAATTACCTAGTGAGAAGAAGGGATGCAAGGAAATCTACAAGAGAAGGAAGGCCATACCAAAGGAAAGGAGATACTTATCTGACGAATGAGAGCTGAAATAATTATCTTTCTACTGGAAAGCCATACCGAAGGAAAGGAGATACTTATCTGACGAATGAGAGCTGAAATAATTATCTTTCTACCACAAAGCCGAAGTATTGCAGAGCCACTACAGGGCCAAGATGGAGTAGCAAAGTTTTGAGGTCTAGTCTAAGATAGAGCAACGAAGTTACAGTCTATATTGAAGTAGTGAAGTTGCAAGGCCAAGTCTATAATGAAGCAACAAAATTGCAGAGTTGAGGAAGACCTTGTTGACTTGTTTCTAAGGAGCATAATAGTATTGACCTTAGAAGTTTGATTTCATGAGAGGTTGACTGGATGGATGGAGGGAGATCTTGGTCTTAGTCAAAAGGACTTGGTTGTCTCATTTGACTTGGTTCTATTAATGAAGAAGTGTTTGACTGAGTTTTCCCTAGCTATGAGCCTACATCTTGTGTCTTTGATCTTCATGTTCACATTTTGATAATTGTTTGATGACATAAAGACAAATGAAGACCTAAAAGAAGATAGTAAGATAATAAAGAAATCACAAGTAATTATCTAAATGAGAAAATGTTTATGCCTTTATGATTTTCCAAAGCAAACAACTACCGGAATATCATGGTGGACCATACATTCTCCAAGCTCAATGCCACAATCTTACAACAGCGTCTTTCTGAGATGCTATAAAGCCACCATTTCAGGGCCAATGGGCAAGCAAGCTCTGAGACGTCGACATATCCGAGACCCTATTAGCAGCCATCATGAGACTATATGAGTTAGCTCTAGGACACCTCAAGATGGCACATGGCCTTTCTAACCTCATCTAGAGTACCATCAGAGTAAAACAGGGGTTCCCCCTCTTGCCAACCCTCTTTGGGATTTATATTTGTGATATCCAAACCTGGCTCATCAGTTAATTAATCCATTTATAGGAGCAATAATGTATAAAGTGTATGAATGAATGATATATGGTTGTAATGTAACGAGGTCCTTGTTTATATAGCTAGGCGGGAGTGCCCTTCCATAAAGAGTCATGTCCTTTGGGACATGTCCCTTCATAATGAATATTTATTATTATTAATTTTTATATATTAACATTATTTTACATATTTATGTTCATAACATTGTCGTCCCCTTTAGAAAAGCTTTATCCTCAAGCCTTATTGATGTAAAGACTTGATATCTTCTCTGTTTCTTTTTTTGTCTCATAATGTCTTCTCATCTTTCTCAATTCTCAGAACTATCATCTTCAATAATACAAACGATATGAACATTTGAATGGTACAAAATTGTTGCATTGTACAATGTGAAATTTTTTGACTGTTGTAGTTAATCTGCTTATTATTCACCTACCTTAATAGATTATTTGTCTTCTATGAATTATATAAGGAAAATACCGAATAAAACACTACTGCAGCTTCACCAAAATTAAATCATAGGAACTGAGAAAATATCGCACACACAAAATAATTAACAATGATATTTTTGGACAAATTGTCCCTGGAAAAACCCCAGTGTGGGGAAAACCAATTTTGCAGACGAGGGTTTTATTATTCTTCAATAAAACAAGGATTACATAAACTGCTTGCCTCTTACTGGAAAAGCTTCGGAAATATTTTTTCTTCAATTCTACTAGCCAAATCTAACTGGAAAATCCACTTTCTTCCTCTACAAACCAACTCGGTCTCTACTAAGCAACTTACACTCCTTCTATGAACTTGCATTGCGCACTAGAAATGCACAATGGATCTTCTTGAAGCTTGCACTACCTCAGGAAAATTAATCCTATGAATTTCTCTACCTCTAGCAACTAGCTAAAGCCACTCACATTTCCTCCGGTAATTGTCTCCGACAACTGGAAATCGAGTTGTAGCTCTAGTAACTCGCATTGCCTAATGTGGCCTCTCTCTGCAGAAATAATTCAGCCTCCTCTTGGAAAACTAGAATCTATGTGAAGAATTTCTCCGGAAATTCTCTCCTCAATGTTTCATGTTGAAACCCCGCAGCTAGTGTCTCCCACGCTATCACTACAAATCATTGTGTGTTTCCAAAAGCCACATCGAAATCCTCTTATAATATCTTGTTGAGCAATCAACGGCCACGATTTATTCACAATCAATGGTTAAGATCATCTTGACTTCATTAAATCACTTTTCTAGAAGTCATTAGAGAAAAATTGATTTGTCTCAATTAATCCCAATTAATTAACCACTTTTCCTAAGTTAGACTTAGGAAAATAATTAAACTGGCTAATTAAATCTAATTAAGACAATTTTCCTTAGAAACTTTCTATGGGTTTTGAAGATAATTAATCCATCTGTGGGCAAGAGGGAAATTTAACCAAATGTGACTAGGGTTGTGTTGTTAGCCAGTTTTACTTTATGTTTGACTTGAAGAATTCGATGTATCTCTGTTGAATTGAATAATTTCTCTAAGGAAAAAGGTTCCTAGGGTTTCCCCCAAGTGTGTTTTCCCATGGTAAATCTTGTGTTATCATTGTCTCATTGTGCTCTATGAGTCTATTGTCCTACTGCATGTTAGGGTTGAATTTCTGAAGTATATTTGCTTAATGGTTAAGATAATCTCTACCTCATTGGAAGTAATTACCACTTTCAGAAATTAGTGCATGTATCCTACTGCACTTGAAAAATCAACATGAGGCACCTCTTATCTTATAAAAGAGGTTGCTCTAACTCATTTTTACTCATTGAAGAATAAAGAAGAAGTCTGTTTATCGTTGTGCCTCTAGTATTTTCTCTTTCCTTTGTACAATTGTTTCAATTTTTCTAAAGGAGATTAATGGTTATTGGTGCCTTGAAGCATTAAAGGACATTGCAAATGGTGGAGACATGCAAAGCGTAAGATTGTTTTTTATCATTTGGCATTTCTAGGTTATTTAAATTAATTTATGGTTGTGTTTAAGAGGAATATCACTTCAAAATTTGTCTCACTAGTTCATGACTGTCTGGAGAAGCCCTTGCTTAAGTTATTTACCTCAATGAGAATTAACCCCCTTTAAGAGTCGCTAGTCTTTCATCTTAGGTTGATGCTTTCCTCTCAACTCTAAGTGGGAGGAAACTTCTGCACACTTGGCAAGCAAGCCTTTACAGGGAAAGAAGCCCCAATGGTAGGTCAAACTTTAGCCCTTTTGGTTTGATTTTCATGAACAAGTTTCGGATACTAATTGCACCTAATTTCTTCGCAGATAAACTAACTCGTACCAACAATCAACACTATATTAGATGTGAATCTGAAGCTTAAATAAAATCCAAATGTTCCATCATTTCTTGCCCTTAACTCATGTTTTAACTACAGCGTTCTAGTATATATCTGTTTCTGGGTGATGTTTGAAGGTAGATCTATATCTTAAGTATGGAACGATTGATGCACATGCAAGTCTGCTAAACATTATCTCTGGTTTTTACTATAATCTGAACTGCTCGCATTGTTGCAATAGTTATTTTGTTAATTTTCCATGAATCCCTGCAACTAATTAAATGAATAACTGAAAACAAGGCAACTAAAAACTAAAACCAAATTTACTCTAACCAAGATACAGAGTTTCTTAACAATTTATAAGCAGCAGAATAAAACACTAGAGATAAAAAACACATCACAAAAATTGACATGCTTGTTTAACCAGGAAATCCAAAAGGGAAACCCACTATCTTTGTTGTGGTATTTTATTGATTGTTCTTGAGCAATTGGATATATTACAAAGCAATTTGTCTTTAAGAAAGAGTTATGCTTCTCAGTAATCTCAGCTAATACAATTGATCTCGCCCTACCTTGATCACTGCTTGATCTCGGCCCAAGAGCACACAATTGTTCCCCGGCTGAAGCCTTGACTTGCCTTGCCTCTTGCATGATCCCAGCGCCTACTTCATTGCGCACTGGAGCCCCTATTTCCTTGTGCACTTCTCCTATTTCCTAGTACACTTGTGGCTCCTATACTTTAGCGCAATTTAGCTCCTAAACTCATGCACACTTGCTCCTCAAATTTGTGCACACACACAATCTCCTAAATCCTTGTACACTTGTGATCTCCTATTTCTTAGGACATAAGCTCTCAATTTTGTGCTCTCCACAATCAAAGATGACCACACAAACCTTGTGTCAATTATGTGCCTTTGTCCTCCTCTTCCTACAACCAATTCGACCATGCAAGGAAGGCTCAATTCAATTTCAGAAGTCAAGTCCTGATAGTGAGTTAACTAAGAATAATACTCTTTCTCTCTCCAATCAACACTTGGAGTCTTCCCTCGTTCTTCCTTCAATCAAGACTGAAGACTAACTCACTGTAACAGAACTTGTAACTGCCACCTCGTTCTGTAGTCAAATTGATGAAGACTACACTTAACTGAAGCTCCAACTCTACGCATGCCATCTTGATGATCATTCTAGTAAACTGAAAATAAACCAATTCTAACTAAAGTCTAACTCATGAGCTCGCACTCATATTAAGAGAAAGACAAATCAAGGTCTTCACTAGCTAAGGAAAAGACCAGAAAACCTTTACAAGCTACATTTTCAACATACTTCACATGCATCTTAATGTTTCTCTTTGAAAGTGGAATGATCTTACATTAGGCTAAATATCAATATGGCACTCGTCTGAATACTTTATTTACAAAAAATGGTCTCCTTGAATGTTGGTTTGAGCTCTTGTAATCATGGCATCATATTAGCACTCACTCCTCAATGTTTTTATGAGTAATAACCAAACTTTCATATGAACTTGCATAATGCACAAACACACTATGTTTGAAAATCGTGCAACATGCCATATTCTCTTGTGCATCTATCTTTAAAGATCGATTAAAGAATCAATTTCCTCTCACTGTTTTACAATTTACTTATGGTGATTGAGCTCTCAATACACTCTTTCTTCAGGAATGTGAGATGGTAAACACTTACGGCATTGTCAAAATGATATATGCACAAGCAAGTCTGCTAAACATTATCTCTGTTTTTTACTATAATCTGATTTGCTCACATTGTTGCAATAGTTATTTCACATACATCTTAATTTTCTCTTTGAAATTGGAATGATCTTACATTTCAGCAACATACCCATAGGTCACTTTTCTGAATACTTTACTTGCAGAAAATGGTGTGTTCTTCAATGTGCTAAAATATGTAACTAGGTTCGGTCTTCATAATGACAGATGTAATCATGACTTTATGTATTTAATGAAAAGAGAAAAATAAATTTATTATTGTGAGTCTTGAGGCATCGGTTTCATGCCCAAGAGAATTTATTTTTATAGGTCAAAGCACCCATTGAGTGCTTCTAGGTTTGTTATAAAGTCATTGAGTCATTACCATGTATGAATGACCCATTTGGGCATGTTACATATTGTAAGAAAATTATTGGAGTCAAATTAGAGTCAAAAGACTCTCCAAGGCCATGTCATTCATGCAAGCATTAAGTCGGCCTAAGGAAACTTCTAGTCGGCCTAAAAGGAGAAATTTGACCCTATGTGAAGCCTGTATAAAGAAGACCTCGATCTCATTTGGAGAACACTCACTCACACAAGTTCAATCATAAGGACGAAAAGTAGTGCGAAGAAGAGGAGGTCGAAGGAAGGAGAAGAAGTTGAAGTTTTGTGTTTGGTTTTGGGCTACCTCTCCACACGAGCAAAGAAACTAGGGCACATATAATTGCAACAAAGACGAGTTGCAGAAGTAAAGTTAGATCACCAAGAAGAGTTGTTCTGAAAGTCGAATTCTCCAGGAGAAAGAATATACCCAAGCAAAGAAGAGAAGTTGCAGTCTCTGGGCAAATTGAAGTTGCAGTTTTTGATTGTAGTTGAAGTTGCAGTCTCTGGGCAAGTCGAAATTGCAGTTTTTGGGCAAGCCGAAGTTGCAGTTTCTGGGCAAGCCGAAGTTGCAGTTTCTGGGAAATTGCAGGTACTGGGCAGTTGCAGTTGCTGGAAGGAGAATATATTCTAAGAGGAAGCATTGACTTGGTCTTGGAGGGGTTATTGGTCAAGGGTCTAGGTCTTGGAATTAGTCAAATGAAGATTCTATAAGAAGAAGAATTCTTGTGGGTTTTCCTCTCATGTTGGAGAGGTTTTGGCCTTGGTTGATCGCCTACACCTTGTGTCCTTTGTCTCATTGTTCTTTATGGTTTGGTAGCTATTTGATGAAGAAGAACACATAATAATAATCAAGTACAAGACGAATCTAATTAAGAAAAATAAAAAATCCTCATAAGCAGTTATCATTATAAGAGAAATTATCTAATATCTCTGCCCTAGATTTCTCACCATGGTATCAGAGCTAAGGTGACAAGTCAAGGAAGGCAATTCAACAAAGGACACTCAAGGTTTTAGAAGGATATCAAGGGCTTCAAAGAATCAAGAAGATCCTCTCATCTCCAAGGCATTTTGAAGTCAAAACCCTAGTACATGCAAGAGGGCATCTACACTTAAAAACTTCTTTGGATCCTCGCTCTATCATTCATCAAAGGACAACGAAGGACTTTAAAGCATCTTGAAGTTTTCAAATTCAAGGGTATAAGAAGAAAGGAGTTGTCACTATCATTAAAGATATCAAGGCAATTCTTCCTCTCATTAAAGTAAAGGATTTCATCTTGAAAGAGAATCCTTATCTCAAACATCCTTGAACAAGATCACCCAATAAGCATCAAGGCATCATCAAGAAGTCATCCTCAATCATCATCAACAAAGGCATCAAGTTGAGGAGTTCATCTTCACTTGACAAGTAAGTGTTTATACTTCTATATCTAATTCTAGTCAAATGACTTTATTTTGCAAGGAGATTAACAAGGTTGTTGGGCCATCAAACTTCCTTGCATGGTAAAGGAGGATAGGCCTAGTCCTCAAAGAAAATGAAATTATTAATCATGTCAAAGCAAAAATCTCCAAACCATCTGAAGAGCAAGCATTATCTAAATATAGGAAAAAGGATTTAAGGGCTCAAAGGATTCTCATAGAATCCATCAAGGATTCTCTCATCCCATATGTAGAAGGGTTGGAGACATCAAAAGAGATATATGATAAGCTAGCAGATTTATTCTCTGAAAGCTCAACAGGACAAGTCGTATCACTAAGATCTGAACTATACGATTTGAAAGCGTCAAAGGATGAAGGGATATCTATACGTCCTACTAAAGCATCACAAATAAGGAATCAACTTCAAGATCTAGGAGAGACGATATCTGATACATAACTGATTATTATTGAGAATTTAGGAAGGGCATATGTTATTACAATTCTCTTTACTTGACTACTACTTTTGTAATTCTTCTTACATTATCTTTGTTCCTTATTAGTGTTTATGTTGAATACATCAAAATAGCAATCAAATCAATAAGACAGTGACACAATAATTAAGCTACAAGCCAAGGCTAAAACCCCTCCTCTTGAGGGGAAAACCCGCAACTCTCTTCTTATAGATTCTTCACTAGATGAGTATACTGACCTTAACAATTACATTTGACCCATAGCCTCTCCTAGATCAAGACAAGGTCATCCTTTATCCATCATGATTGCATCACTAATCATGACCTTCATTGAAGCATAAACTGTGATCATCATCGAGCTCCTCTTGAGATAATACCTGAAATCTGCATTGTGGTGACACCTGAAATCTGCACTGTGGTGACACCTGAAATCATTGTCCGAACTTCCTGAGATGACACGTGAATTATGTGTTATGGAGACACCCGAAATTGCAATTCAGTATATGCCCATCAAACAGACCCTTCATCCGAACTGAGATACTGTGGAACAGGTATGAGGCTCTTCCTGCAATAGTACCCGAGATCACTTCCTGTAATTACACCCGAAAATCACAGAGGAAAATGTGAGATCTTCTCTAACTAGACAGCGAGGGGTACACTCCTTTATATAGTTATTAGGCTACACATTTAAGCCGACATTTATTGTTGAATTGTCATGTCTATTTATTTGAGCCGACATGTCTTCATTGATGAACCGACATGTCAAATATATATATATATATATATATATATATATATATATATATATATATATATATATATATATATATATATATGTTGGAGCCGACATGTCATTTCGTTAAGCATATTTTGAGGTTGTTTTATGGATGACTGTGCTTGATCTAGGAGAGCATTATATTGACAAGTGTAACATGATAAAACCTAAAGACATCAAGAAGAAGTTTTTGACCTAAGAATAAACATCTTGCTCATGAAACCCATGAAGCAAGGAATTACAATAAATACATTTTATTCTTCTTTGTTTCTTCTTTACATAATTACAAGATATTATGAAGACCGAACCTAGTTACACTATCTACAACACTCCCTCTTAACTAGGGAGGTATTCATAATGACACTAGGCCATACTCAATCACTTTGAAGAGATCTAATAAGAAGAGTCGGATTGGTAACCCATCTATATAGCATCATATTAATCAGCATTGTCACAGTGCAAGGCCTTGACTAACAGCTCCATCTCTCCACAAGACCATGAGCTAAAATGCTAGCGAGACCAATGACTATAGAGACCCACCCGGGTGTTCACTGAGTATGACCTTCTAGGACTATTCTTATCTTGGGTTACCGGCCCTCAAAGAATATGAGTCCTCTCGCCTACTCTTATCTTTGATGCCCTACACATCCTCAAAAAGCATCGAATCCCAGATGAATACCCAATCCTCCATTCTTTCTTCCAAGTGAAGATAAGAATGTTGTGTCTATCTCTCCCTCTCAAGTAGGGAAGATACATCCATCATGTGTCTATATTTCTCTTCATGGCCTTCACTAAGACTTGCGGTTGTTAGTCCTGGTCTAGTGCATGACACATGAAATAGAAAAACACAATTGTCACTCCTTTTTAATCAGGGGTGACCCAATCCAAGCTCCCTCTTAATCAGGGACTTGTCTTTTCATCAACAACTTCTTCTTCGTGGGTCCTTTAGTTGCTTGATCAACTTCTTTCCTTGATGTCATGAAATCCAATTGAGCTTCTTCTATGTGGGGCTTCAGCCATTGATCACTTTCCTTCTTGGTTCGTCATGTCATTCCCTTCTTCATGGAAATTGGCCATCTTCATATCTGGAACCCTCTTCATATGGCTACTTCTTCCTCATCATGTTTCTTTCAGGAGTTTCCATCCACCATATGAATGCTAGTTGTACTTGTACTTTCAATTCTTGTTCCAGTAGCCCTACATGAACTCATCCAAATATTACTCAAGAAATCATAACATTAAATCAAATCGCACCTTTCGAGATGGTTTTTTATCATGACATCTTCCTATAGGTATCAGCGTCATGCATACATGTTCACACATCTTTCCAAAGATATCCATTGTCGAGGGTCTCCATCTTTTTCAGACTTTCATTAGAGTCTTCATATCTTTCTGGGAGATTTCCTAGTCAACTCTTCTAGATCTTTTGGATGTTGATTGCCTCCATCATGGTTGCATATCTCTTGATCTCTTCCTTCCTCACACATTCCATTCCCAAGGGTTTCTAATCAAAGTTTTGTAATTGTAGTCAACCACTTCATACTTCATATAAGGACATATTATGTTGATTTCATCTAGTGTGACTTATGCCTTCCTGTATCCTTTCAGAGGAGGAGATCCTTTTCCCTTGATCATGCTTCTTAAGATAGAAGTAATGATCCATATTACCTGCAACCATATGACCTGTCAATATAAAAATTAAATACAAGCATACATACCTCATTTTACCTTTAGGTTATCCAGGCTTCTTTCAGCAGCTTCCTTGATTGAAAGATCTTCAACCCCTTGAACTGCTCTTACGTCATCATATCATCATCCATGAACTCCACAAGTTGGAGTTTCTATTGAAACACTTGCTTCATCCCTGGATCAGTGAATCTTCTAGTGAAGATTCCATCAGAGAATCTTGAGGATCTTAAAGATCCTTATCCGGCATATGTTTCCCTTTTGTTGCATGATGAGCCTTCTTTAAATGTTTGAGTTCTGCAAAGTTATTGCCTTCAACTTGCCTTCTTCCATGGAAACCCTAAGTTGTTGAATGAGGTATCTTACTTATCCTATGAAATTAGTTACCCTTGTGATGATGTCACGAGTTCTTGTTTCTAATACTTCCATGATGTCACACCGCATCTTATTATATATTTGTAGACATACTTTATGCAGGATCTAGGAGCCCAAAAAGAAATTTATAGTGAGAGAGACTAACTTAAAGATTTCTACTCCCTCTTGTTAGAGTCGGTCCTTACAGCCCTCCGTCAGAGATCTTTTCGCTTTTGCATATTATTTTTAGGTGTCTCGCTTGTTCCACTTCGTTGCATTTCGCTAGGGGCATGCCATTGACTGACGAGAGGGTCTGGTTGTCTTGTGTTTCCTCATGATTGTACCTGCAAGGTTAGTCCAAATTCCTAGAACAATGGTCAAAGTTCATCGTCATAAATAATTGGTTTCGTTAAAGAAGAGTCTTAGTCTTAGAGTCTAGGGTTTTCAGTCCTTTGCATATATGTAATAGAAGCCTGCAGGTCATGAGGTTTTTTCAAAGATTTTCATTTTATATTCTTTCTCAAAAAAAAAAAAAGCATTTAAGGGCATTTTTAGTCCAAAACTCTGTTTTGGAATTGAAAATTGTCAAACTTTATTTTTGTAATAGTTGTATTTGTTTCATCATAAGAAGATTCAGATGCAAGCCTCTGATCTTTTCCAAAGCCAAATGCCATATCCCTGCAAAAAATCAACAAAAATGATCAGTCTAACCTCAGAAAAGCATAAAAAAAAATCAAAAAGCAGTGTTGTATGGAAAGACCAAAAGTGAAAAGGCCAAACCTTACAAAGTGGGTTTTGAAATCAAATGAGATATTTTGTTTACTTATAAAAGGGGAAAACAAGTTCATTTACTCACAAAATCCCAAAGCAACATCGGGTCTAAGTGTTCGAAGGCCAAATCCGTGAGTTGCATACTTGTAGACTGTTTTGGAGGGCGCGCTACGCATCGAGACAGCGCGCTACGCACCGGGCAGTGCACTACGCATTGGGTTAGCGCGGCCAGTGTGAAAATACACGGGCGCTACGCATCGGACCGTGCGCTACGCATCAGGCTGTGCGCTACGCACTAGGATAGTGCGCTACGCACTCAGTCCAGCACAAATTTTGTTTGTATTCATGCGACCAGATCGTGTCTAATCGCCTCCAAGTCTGCAAGTAGGTGTTCTATGACCGATTCAATCAATTTGATAATGTTTATAGTGTGTTTGAAGAGAGGTGTGA
This sequence comes from Pinus tabuliformis, assembly GCA_031772625.1. Classification (NCBI taxonomy): domain Eukaryota; kingdom Viridiplantae; phylum Streptophyta; class Pinopsida; order Pinales; family Pinaceae; genus Pinus; species Pinus tabuliformis. Next base: position 959,108,198 of record CM062815.1, read on the forward strand.
TGTGTTGGGTGTAAAAAACAAATGAAACCCTAGGCCTCACCAAAATCTTCCTTAAGGGTGTTTATGGATGATTGGTGAAGATTTTTCTACTCTCCCTTGGCGAAACATAGCCTCATACCCATTTGTAAGCTTTGAGCCAACAACACTTCATATTTTGGTCCATTTGTCAAACTGTCCTTATGACTGTTTTATGCCCAATACACTAAAACAGAATGTCCATTATGGCATAAGTCTTATGATGTTTCGGTTGGCTTTTGAGCATGTATTGACATTGTGATTTCACCACACCTACAACATACATATTGCAGACAACCTACATAGTGCAGACACCATACACATTGCAGACATTGTGTTTTTGAAGCCATGTCAGACACAGATTCAGTTTATGAGCAGGAGAATGACAGTGATTCCACAACAGAGGGTAATGTGCCTCGGAGGTCTCGCAGAGGTGGCAAAGGTGGAAAGCATCTCAGAGAAGAGCCCACTTCTTTAGCTCAATTGCAGGCTTGCCCGCTTGCAATGGATTGTTTTCGCCACCAGTCATGCTATCACTATTGTGAGCTAATTTCACAAATTCACCATCATCGTGAATTAGCTCGCTTGTTTGTTCTACATTTACATGATGGCCATGTAAACCTTGCTGGAGTTAATTTCATTTTGTCACCAGAGACTATTGCAGAGGCCACTGGGATACCAAATATTGGAGAGCAATGGAATAAGCGTCAGCAACTAGAGAAATCCTATTATGAGCCATACATCAAACCTGGGTATATGAGGCACTTGAGTAGAGTTTTTCCTTTCCAGTACCTGAATGATCAGTTTGCACCTTTGATGAAGCTCATCATTCGGTATTTCAGTTGTGAGGGCAGATTCTCCCGTCTTTATGCGTACCATGTCCGTTTGTTGATGCATTTTACAAGGGTACGTCTGATGAACATTCCATACTTCATGTTTCGCAACATAGAGAGGATGGTTGTATTAGTACAAAGGAAGACCCCTGCACAGCAGCACAGGAGTATTTATCATTATGCGCTGATCAAGATCATAGTGGTTCATCAGTTGGCACAGCAGGGCATTACTTGGGAGGATTTCATTTCTCGCGACTTTTTCACAGTGCCACAGCCACCTCCCAAGATAGTTCATGATGAGGGAGGGCCTTCACATCAGTTTGACATTCCTGAGACTGAGCATGTCAGCGCTCCAGCATGTGTGACATATCAGCGAGGCCACAGGGCCTTATTTGCAGCTACACGGCGAGTATTATCTCCACATGGTGTGGAAGGGGTCTCGCCTTCTTCTTCAGTATAGGTACAGGTTCACGACAAAGGCAAGGGGCCAATTTATGAGGAGAGGTATTCAGGTGGTCATGATGTTGATGATGCATTGGGTGATGTGGATAGGAGCTCTCCTAGCTTGAAGCTGAAAGAGATCATCCAAGAGCAAAAGATTGAGATTGATAGCTTGAATGAGAAGTTGCTAAAGGCGGAATGTCTAATCAAATACTTGGAGCAGCGCAATAAACAGTTAGAGGATGAGCACACACTTATAGAGCTGCAACGAATCCGTGAAGACCGAAGGTTGGCCCGTAAAAGACCTGGTGATTTGACACCTGTTGCGCGGCAATTTTTGCTTGAGAAAGTCAATCGACATTTGGAGGAGTTGTTGGCGAAGGCCAATAGAGACAAAGACTTGCTTCGTCACATGAAGAATCATTATTGGGCTCGCATGCATGTTGGCAAAGCAAAAATGAAGATTTTGCAAAGGAGGTTGAGCAAAGCACTAAAACGGCGAAAGAGGCTAGATCCGCTTCGAGTTTTGGCCGAGGCTTCTCTGGCTGAGCATGACACATGATGGAGGGTCTTCGCTCCGAATTTGAGCAAATTCGGAGAAAATTTTGTCATTTTGAAATTTTGGTCTCAAAAAACAGTTTTTTCCGCTCAATGGGTAGCGCGCCCGCGCGCTCGCTTTTGATTGGGGCACTTGCTGGAGAAAAACCTTATATTTTTGGGTTTGTCATGATGAAATATACATGCTCAGTTATTGCCAAGGCATTTCATCAAATTCTGGATGATCAAAAGGCCTAAAAACACCATGAAAACCACCTTGCTGCCACCTTTTGCAACAGCAGGAAGTACTTCTGGGAGAATGCAGTTTTGGAGGGGCAAATGAGCTCCAAATTGGAAAATTCCACTTGGGTTGGAAAGTAGACATCCAGGGCTTTCCAATGAGCTATCATGAGCTCAATTTGGATGTCAGGAAGTGCCCCAAAAACAGGCTGAAAGGTGCGCTACGCATTGGGATCAGGGCGCTACGCATTGGGGTTTTTGGTCCAGTTTTCATCCTCCAGCTCAGGAATTCGGCCAGTTTTCACCAGTTTTACTCCTTGATGTGATTTTTGACCCACCATGATGTAAATTGATGTATGTAAGGTAACATGGCACCTATCTACCTTCTTCTAGATGATTCATTCACAAATTAGCAAACAATTAATGTAATGAATCAGTTTCCTTCTTTTTAGAAGCAGGTTGTTTTGGTCACCTAGATTCCTGCTCCATGTTTAGAATTTGTTGAAACTGCTCTTAGAAGGAGGAGCTCGACCCCTAGAGGGTAGGGAATGAGGTTAGCTTGATCTATATATGTAAATTTTCATTCAGTAGCACAGGTTGGACTCTTGGGAAGATTTTGGACACTATTGTACATATTTTTCATATTTTGGCTAAGGGAAGATCAGAGATTTTGCAGCACCTGTTGGGATCCTTGTGGCTTTGTGTGTTGATGGTGTGTTTCTTCTGTAATTGTAAGTTGTTAATGTGTATCATTTTCCTTCTTTCATCTTCTGCAATTGAACAAATGAAGTGTTAAGGTAGAATCCATAGATTGTTATGCTCTGCCTTTAAGTTTGTTTGATTTTCCATGTTTTCGTCAATTTGAAGAGGATCCATATTCTCTTTTGCCCTCTTCAACTCCTTGTCATTCTGATCCGTCCATACCACCTGATCAAAGGCATCAAGACTATTGCCTACCTCGCCCCAACTCGATCTCTGCAAAAATCTGACCTCAATCCCCGCACCCAAAATTGGTTTTCCCATTTCTCCAACAAAAAACTCAAAAATCTAAAACAAACCTTCCTATCTCTTTACTAGCCTAAAATCAGTATTAAATTTGAGTCATCTCAGCCCCTTTGAAGACCTTTTGCTGAGATAGACCTGGAGAGAGCCCTCTCCTGTCCTCGTAGGGCTAGCTACGAGGCTGAGCGTGGTTTGATGTGGCCTCGAGTTTTGCCTTCCTCAGCCTGAGGCAGATTCGAACGCTAACACCTCTTACCATGGAATTCATTCAGCTCCTTCGATCCTAATCAGTAACATGAATTTTTTTTTTCTCCTATATTTGATATTGTCCTTTCAGGACCGTCTTTTCTTCTTCCAACTTCTTTTATGTCTCCAATGTTGTCTACGTGAGAAGACTTTAAGATTTTCTTCTCATGAATTCAAAGGAGACCTATTTCATGTTGGAATTTCTAAGTCTATTTGTTAGAAACCTTTTGTGTACTTTATGATTTATTTCTTCCTACAGTCTACTTGTTTTGTTAATTAATGAGTTATTTACCATGTAAATACTGAAAATAAATACAAGTACATGCTCAACACATACAGATCATCAACTGAAGGAAAAAAAACAAGCACACAAGTGACACTGTTATTTTTGGACTAATGTCCCCCGAAAAGCCCAATGCGGGAAAATTGGTGCAGCTATACAAGGGTTTTATTATTAAGTAGTTTCAGAATACAATCTAGGTGTCAGAAATGGCTCACCCAACAGAGAATGCTCTCAGCAGTAGTATCTCTCAGTCGGAGACAGATATTCCAACTAAAATCCCCATATGTACAATCCCACAGCTCTCAGCGCCAATCCGCCCCACAAAATCTCCCAGTGTCAGCCTCTAGGGTCTGCGTCAACCTCTCTGGCCCAGCGTCACCTCAACTAGCCCTGCGTCAGCCTCTGGAGCCTCTTCATCGCCCACGCTAGCTCTCTCTGGCATTGCTCAGCTCCTGGCTACCTCTACGTGGCCTCTGGCTCTTTCTGCGTGGCCTCTAGCTGGCTCTGCGTCAACCCTCTCCCGGCTTCTGCGCTAATGCTCCCGGTACCCTCTCTACCTCTCTGCTTCTGTATTCACTGCCCCTCAGCTGCAACTTTGATCACTCCTTCGATTTCCTCAGTAAGCCTTGCCCCAGAAAATCGAATTCTTGATCAATTCGGTGTGTTCTCCAAGTGACTCTCAAGCCTCCTCTTATACTTTTCTCGTTGACAATTCAATGGCCGAGATTAAGTCCCTAAACAATGGCTAAGATTAGATCTAGGTTGATCCATGACTTTTGGACCATTCTAACTCAGTTTTATATTAATTCACATTAATATTTTATTTTCCCTAAGTTTAGACTTAGGGACTCCATTAAAAATATTAATTATTTTAATATCTCCCAAACTGGTTAGATTCTGCCCAAACCATTTCTGGGTATTGGAGATCTCATGTGCTTTAGCCTCTCCACTAATTTTCGTGGTTAGAGCACATCCGATGCTACCCCAAATCAACACTCCCTTTTAGCAAAGACTGTGCTCTAGTAATACTACTCATTGAGCATCACCCTGACCATCCGGCATCTGTCCTTGTGATGATGCTAGGCCTGCTGCCCAAGATTGTCTATACTGCTGCATCATGTATTGTTACCCATGGCCCTACCATTGCAACAGTTGCATCTGTACAGCAGCTCCCTTTGCACCCGTGTTGCTGCCCATGGCCCTGCCACTGCCACTAATGTATCTACACTGAAATCCCTCTCATCATGCTGCATCGTGCTGCCCATAGCACTACCACTGCTAACTGTTGCACTACAACTCAGTTACTAAGAAGTAAGTAACTGATCTCCCAACTCTGACATCTCCATCAATTTTGCTACACCTGTTTAGGGCTCCCGTAACAAGGTATAATCCAAGAGCTTCAGTACCTCGAGGATCCTGCCCCTCATCCCCTGTAGTCCGTCTGACTACAGCTCGATGTCTCCCCACTTCCTCCCACGAAGTGCATGAGCACTCATGGCACAGTCATCATTTGTCTCCACTTCTTTCTCCACCCTTGTTGGCGCAACCTTGGTCTTAGAAGCCTCTCCCTTTCTCTTCTTACTCGGACACTGGCTCGCATAATGACCCAGTTCCCCATAGTGGAAGCATTTGACCTTGGAGAGTTCCTTCTTCTTTCGTTTCTCCTGCTTTCCCTCAAATGCTAGGGTAGTATCCTCCTCTTCCTCCTTCTTGATTATGACCCCCTTGTCGTTGCTTCCTGCCTTGGTTAGCCTTTTGATCTCTTCCTGAAGAAGAGCTGCCCGCAGTTCCTCCCAATCTAGAAGGGTCAATCTGCCCAGTATGCTCTGGACAAATACCTCCCAATCCTATGAGACTGTATTCAATGCGGTCCTCACCATTAATTACTGATTCAGAGGGGCCCCTATGGAAGTCAACCGATACCGGATCTCCTTCAATCAACCGAGAAAGATGTCGATCTATTCTCCTTTCTGCATCTACTATGACCGCAGCTAATTTTCTAGTAGCATCTTCCTCTGCACGGAAATATGCTGATACGATTTCGTCAGGGCCTCCCACATTGCATTTGTTGTGTCCTTTTTAGCAATATGTGGTACTACATGGTCCTTGACCCCGTCAAGGATGATGCCCTTAGCCCTCACCATTGCCTCCTCGTACTTATTGTTCTCAGCCAGGTCAACTAGGATTGCTATCGTTTTCAAGGCAAACTCCTTGAGACGAATCCTGTCTAGAACGGACAAGATCTTGGCCACGGGCGTTGATCCTTCCTGACTGAGAAAGATGACCGGGCATTGCATAGGTTAGGTCTGCTCCTTTCTGCCACTGCGCTAATCCTTCTCTGGCTCAAACTTGATGATGCAGGCACTGCATCACCCCTTCCTTGTTGCTTTTCCGCTAGGAACAGCTTCTGTCACTTGGGACAGCTATTTCTGCTGCTGCTGCTCTGCTCGATTGATGCCCTCAGTTCTAGTGTGATCTGCAACCACGCTCTGATACCATGTTGGAATTTCTAAGTCTATCTATTAGAAACCATTCATGTACTTTCTGATTTATTTCTTCCTACTTGTTCTGTTAATTAACAAGTTACTTACCATGTAAATATTGAAAATAAATACAAGTACATGCTCAACACATATAGATCATCAACTGAAGGAAAAAAAACAAACACATAAGTGACACTGTTATTTTTGGACTAATGTCCCAGGAAAAACCCAATGCGGGAAAACCGGTGCAGCTATCTGAGGGTTTTATTATTAAGCAATTTCATAATACAATCTAGGTGCCAGAAATGGCTCACCCAACAGAGAATATTCTCGGTAGTAGTACCTCTAAGTCGAAGACCTATATTCCAACCAGAAACCCCAGATGTACAATCCCACAACTCTCAGCGCTAATCTTCCCCCACGAAATCTCCAAGTGTCAGCCTCTGGAGCCTTTGCGTCAGCCTCTGGAGCCTCTGCGTCACCCATGCTGGCTCTCTCTAGCACTGCGCAACTCCTGGTTGCCTCTACGTGGCCTCTGGCTGCTTCTCCGTGGCCTCTAGCTCGCTCTGCATCAACCCTCTCCCGGCTTCTGAGTTGATGCTCTCAGTACCCTCTCTACCTCTCTGCTTCTGTATTCACTGCCCCTCAGCTACAACTCTGATCACTCCTTCGATTTCCTCGGCAAGCCCTGCCCCAGAAAATCGAATTCTTGATCAACTCGGTGTGTTCTCCAAGTGACTCTCAAGCCTCCTCTTATACTTTTTTCATTGACAATTCAACGGCCGAGATTAAGTCCCTAGTCAATGGCTAAGATTAGATCTGGCTTGATCCATGACTTTTGGACCATTCTAATTCAATTTTATATTAATTTACATTAATATTTTATTTTCCCTAAGTTTAGACTTAGGGACTCCATTAAAAATATTAATTATTTTAATATCTCCCAAACTAGTTAGATTCTGCCCAAACCATTTCCGCGTATTGGAGATCTCATGTGCTTTAGCCTCTCCACCAATTTTCGTGGCTAGAGCACATCCAATGCTACCACAAATCAACACTCCCTCTTAGCAAGGACTGTGCTCTAGTAATACTCCTCACTGAGCATCACCCTGATCATCCGGCATTGGTCCTTATGCTAATGCTTGGCCTGCTGCCCAACATCCTCTGTACTGCTACATCATGTACTGCTACCCATGGCCCTGCCACTGCCACTGATGCATCTTCACTGTAATCCTCTTCCTCCTCCTTGATTCTAACCCCCTAGTCGTTGTTTCCTGCCTTGGTTAGCCTTCTGATCTCTTCCTAATGAAGAGCCGCCTACAGGTCCTCCCAATCTGGAAGGGTTGATCTGCCCAATATGCTCCAGACAAATACCTCCAAGTCCTCTGAGGTTGCATTCAATGCAGTCCTCACCATTAATTCTTGATCCGGCGTGGCCCCTATGGAAATCAGCCAATCCCGGAGCTCCTTCAATCGACCGAGGAAGATGTCGATATGTTCTCCTTTCTGCATCTGATATGACCACAGTTGATTTTCTAGTAGCATCTTCCTCTGCAAGGAAGTATGATAATACAATTTCGCCAGGGCCTCCCACATTGCATTTGTCGTGTCCTTTTCGGCAATATGTGGTACTACATGCTCCTTGACCCCGTCAAGGATGATGCTCTTGGCCCTCGCCATTATCTCCTCGTACTTATCGTTCTCAGCCGAGTCAATTGGGATCACTATCGTTTTCAAGGCAAAGTCCTTAAGACGATTCCTGTCTAGAACGGACAAGATCCTGGCCTTACAGACTACGAAGTTTGAGGCTCCACCACTCTGTCCTGATCTCTTACCCAGTTCGTTGCCATCTCGCTGCTCCTCTTCTGACTCTTTTGACTCTCTCTACTTCCCTCCTGGAAGTTCTCAGTGTGACTCCCTCTAAGCCTCGATTTCCCTCCTGGAAACCCCTTTGCCATTGTCGAGATGCCCCCACTCCGATTGTTAGTGCAACTGCACCACTGATCCACATTTCTTGGCTAGAAATCCTCGGTAGCAACTCCCTCCTCCTTGGTCTTGCCCTGTTAGGTATTGTTCTAACCACAGTACCCCCAGCTTCACTCCGCAACTTCTCCACAACCTCCTATGCCACAGCAAACTGAAGGTTAGAGCCTCTAGACTTTGCACAATCTCAGCACCAGCAAAATCCGCACCTTCTGGCCACAGGCGTCAATCCTTCCTGATTGAGAAAGATGACCGAGCACCACGTAGGTCAAGTCTGCTCCTTTCTTCCACTGCGCTGATCCTACTCCCGACTCAAGCTTGATGATGCAGGCACTGCGTCACCCCTTCCTTACTGCTTTTCTGCTATGAACAACTTCTTTCACTCGGGGCAGTTGTTTCTGTTGCTGCTGCTTTGCTCGGTTGATGCCCTCAGTTCTCCTGTGATCTGCAACCACGCTCTGATACCATGTTGGAATTTCTAAGTCTATCTGTTAGAAATCCTTCATGTACTTTCTGATTTATTTCTTCCTACTTGTTTTGTTAATTAACAAGTTATTTACCATGTAAATACTAAAAATAAATACAATTACATGCTCAACGCATACATATCATCAACTGAAGGAAAAATCCAAGCACACAAGTGACACCATTATTTTTGGACTAGTGTTCCCAGAAAAACCCAATGCGGGAAAACCAGTGCAGCGATCTGAGGGCCTTATTATTGAGCAGTTTCTAAATATAATCTGGATGCCAGAAATGGCTCACCCAACAGAGAATGCTCTCGACAGTAGTACCTCTTAGTTGTAGACAGATATTCCAGCTAAAAACCACGGATGTACAATCCCACAGCTCTCAGCTCCAATCTGCCCCACGAAATCTCCCAGCATCAGCCTCTAGGGTCTATGCCAGCCTCTCTGGCCCAGCGTCACCCCAACTAGCCCTGCGTCAACCTCTACAGCTTCTGTGTCACCCACACTGGCTCTCTCTGCAACTGTGCAGCTCCTGGCTTCCTCTGCGTGGACTCTCGCTGCTTCTATGTGGCCTCTAGCTGGCTCTACGTCAACCCTCTCCCGACTTCTATGTTGATGCTCCCAGTACCCTCTCTACCTCTCTTCTTCTGTATTCACTGCCCCTCAGCTACAACTCTGATCACTCCTTCGATTTTCTCAGCAAGCCCTGCCCCAGAAAATCGAATTCTTGATCAACTCGATGTGTTTTCCAAGTGACCCTCAAGCCTCCTCTTATACTTTCCTCGTTGACAATTCAATGGCCGAGATTAAGTCCCTAATCAACGGCTAAGATTAGATATGGCTTGATCCATGACTTTTGGACCATTCTAACTCAGTTTTATATTAATTCACATTAATATTTTATTTTCCCTAAGTTTAGACTTAGGGACTCCATTAAAAATATTAATTATTTTAATATCTCCCAAACTGGTTAGATTTTGTCCAACCCATTTATGGGTATTGGAGATCTCATGTGCATTAGCCTCTCCACCAATTTTCCTTTCTAGAGTACATCCGATGCTACCCCAAATCAACACTCCCTCTTAGCGAGGACTATACTCTAGTAATACTCCTCACTGAGCATCACCTTGATCATCCGGCATCGGTCCTTGTGTTGATGATAGGCCTGCTGCCCAACATCCTCTGTACTGTTGCATCACGTACTTCTACCCATGGCCCTGCCACTGCCACTGTTGCATCTGTACAGCAGCTCCCTCTGCATCCATGCTGCTGCTATGGCCCTGCCACTGCCACTGTTGCATCTGCATTGTAATCCTTCTCATCATGCTGCATCGTGCTGCCCATAGCACTGCCACTGCTAACCGCTGCACTACAACTCAGTTACTGAGAAGTAACTGATCTCCCAACTCTGACATCTCCGCCTGTTCTGCTACTCCTCTTCGGGGCTCCCGTAGCAAGGTATAATCCAAGAGGTTGGGTACCTCGAGGATCCTGCCCCTCATCGCCTGTAGTTCGTCTGACTACAACTCGATGTCTCCCCACTTCCTCTCACGAGGTGCATGAGCACTCGTGGCACAGTCATCATCTGTCTCCACTTCTTTCTTCGCCCTTCTTGGTGCAGCCTTGGTCTTATAAGCCTCTCCCTTGCTCTTCTTCCTCGGACACTGGCTCGCATAATGACCCAGTTCCCCACAGTGGAAGTATTTGACCTTGGAGAGGTCCTTCTTCTTTCATTTCTCTTGCTTTCCCTCATATGCTAGGGCAGCGTCCTCTTCCTCCTTGATTCTGACCCCCTTGCCGCTACTTCCTGCCTTGGTTAGCCTTCTGATCTCTTCCTAACGAAGAGCCGCCCACAGTTCCTCCCAATCTGGAAGGGTCGATCTACCCAGTATGCTCTGGACAAATACCTCCCAGTCCTCTGAGACTGCATTCAATGCGATCCTCACCAATAATTCCTGATCTGGCGTGGCCCCTATGGAAGTCAACCGATCCCGGCTCTCCTTCAATTGACCAAGGAAGATGTCGATATGTTCTCTTTTCTGCATCTGATATGACCGCAGCTGATTTTCTAGTAGCATCTTCCTCTGCACGGAAGTATGTTGATACAATTTCGTTAGGACCTCCCACATTGCATTTGTCGTATCCTTTTCAGCAATATGTGGTACTACATGGTGCTTGACCCCGTCAAGGATGATGCTCTTGGCCCTCGCCATTGCCTCCTCATACTTATCATTCTCAGCCGGGTCAACTGGGATCGCTATCGTTTTCAAGGCGAAGTCCTTGAGACGATTTCTGTCTAGAATAGACAAGATCCTGGCCTTCCAGACTATGAAGTTTGAGGCTTCGTCCCGTCTGTCTTGATCTCTTACGTCGTTCACTGCCATCTCATTGCTCCTCTTTCGACTATTTCAATTCTCTCTACTTCCCTCCTGGCATTTCTCGATGTAACTCCCTCTGAGCCTAGATTTCCTTCCTAGAAACCCCTCTGCCAATGTCGAGATGTCCCCACTCCAATCGTTAGTGTAGCTGCACCACTGATCCGGATTTCTTGGCTAGAAATCCTCGGTAGCAACTTCCTCCTCCTTGGTCTTGCCTTGTTAGATATTGTTCTAACCACAGTACCCCACGAGCTTCACTCTGCAACTTCTCCACAGCCTCTTATGCCCTAGCAAACTGAAGGTTAGAGCCACTAGACTCTGCACAATCCTGGCACCAGCAAAATCCACACCTCCTGGCCACGGGCGTCAATCCTTCCTGACTGAGAAAGATGATCGAGCACTGCGTAGGTTAGGTCTGCTCCTTTCTACCACTATGTTGATCCTTCTCCCGACTCAAACTTGATGACGCAGGCACTGCATCACCCCTTCCTTGCTGCGTTTCTGCTAGGAACAGCATTTGTCACTCGGGACAGTGGTTTCTGCTGTTGCTGTTGCTCTGCTCGGCTGATGCCCTCATTTCTCCTGTGATCTGCAACCACACTCTGATACCATGTTGGAATTTCTAAGTCTATCTGTTACAAATCATTCATGTACTTTCTGATTTATTTCTTCCTACTTGTTTTGTTAATTAACAAGTTATTTACCATGTAAATACTAAAAATAAATACAAGTACATGCTCAACACATACAGATTATCAACTCAAGGAAAAAAACAAACACACAAGTGACACTGTTATTTTTGGACTAATGTCACCAGAAAAACCCAATGCGGGAAAACCAGTGCAGCTATCTGAGGGTTTTATTATTAAGCAGTTTTAGAATACAATTTGGGTGCCAAAAATGGCTCACCCAAAAAAGAATGCTCTCGGCAGTAGTACCTTGCAATGAGAGACAAATATTCTGGCTAGAAACCCTGGATGTACAATCCCACAGCTCTAAGCTCCAATCTGCCCCACGAAATCTCCCAGCGTCAGCCTCTAGGACCTGCATCATCCTCTCTGGCCCAGCGTCACACCAACTAGCCATGCGTCAACCTCTGGAGGCTCTGCGTCAACCTCTGGAGGCTCTGCGTCACCCACGCTGGCTCTCTCTGGCACTGCGCAACTCTTGGCTGCCTCTATGTGGCCTATGGCTGCTTCTGCATGGCCTCTAGCTGGCTCTGCGGCAACCCTCCCCTGACTTCTGCGTTGATGCTCTCGGTACCCTCTTTGCCTCTCTGCGTCTGTATTCACTGCCCCTCAGCTGCAACTATGATCACTCCTTCAATTTCCTCAGTAAGCCCTGCCCAAGAAAATCGAATTCTTGATCAACTTGGTGTGTTCTCTAAGTGACCCTCAAACCTCCTCTTATACTTTTCTCGTTGACAATTCAACGATCGATACTAAGTCCCGAATCAACGGCTAAGATTAGATCTGGCTTGATCCATGACTTTTGGACCATTCTAACTCAGTTTTATATTAATTCACATTAATATTTTATTTTCCCTAAGTTTAGACTTAGGAACTCCATTAAAAATATTAATTATTTTAATATCTCCCAAACTGGTTAGATTCTGCCCAAACCATTTTTGGGTATTGGAGATCTCATGTGCTTTAGCCTCTCCACCAATTTTCATGGCTAGAGCACATCCGATGCTACCCCAAATCAACATTTCAATAACTTCACCTATCTTTGAGGACAGAGACTATCCTCCTTATGCAAGGACCAGCATATCGATTTTCTTGTAAAACGAAGTCATTTAAATCAAAGATAGATCATAAACATGAAAGATACTTACTTGGCACATGAAGAGGAGTTCCTTACCTTGATGCTTCTTTGAATGAAATTCTTGCTAGAGCTTTATTGAAAACCTTTTACAGAGACTTTTGGCACTGTCCAGTGCCAAGCATGACAAAAACTGCTCCGGACTATATGTTATTATTATATTCGAGACTGCTTCATCATCTTAACTTCTAAGGTACTTTGAATCCTTATCAGTTCTTTATTATTATTGATATACTTGGCATGGCATTGTATTGCTAATACATAAGGAGACTATGGAGCATTAGCAACAGTGTGTAGATCTTGATCATCTCTTTATCGCACTGAGACCTAGCACTACTGTATAGCATCACTTGTTGTAACATCGAGGCATACATTACTGTAAGCACCGAGACTGTGGAAAAGTGGCACCGAGATTGTGGAGTATATCTGAGAATCGTAAACCCGAGATTGCAGAGGTGATCCGAACTGCACTCTTGTAATAGACCCGAAATCACAGACCCAAGAATTACAGGACTGTAATTGCACCCGATGCAGAGGATGATCGATCTATGGTTTTGTAATATCATGTTACTTCAGCATTTGTGATATGACATAGATTGAGACAATGAGAGGCACCATAGAATGGAACCCGAGACTGTTGTCTTGAGAACTGTAGGTATGTCAAGGTTGTATAATGAGACCAACTCCAGAATTCCTGAATTGATCATGTGTTAAGGTCTGAGGGTGGCACTGAGTTAGTATATGTTACTGGACTGAGGTAATACTTCACCAACAATGTAGATGAATCCAAGACTGAGAATAGCCTTTAAACTGAATAAGTGTCACTTAAATGCCCTTGATTGAACCATAGCTCTAATACCATGTTGAGAATTTAGGAAGGGCATATGTTATTACAATTCTCTTTACTTGATTACTACTTGTGTACTTCTTCTTACATTATCTTTGTTCCTTATTAGTGTTTATGTTCAATACATCAAAATAGAAATCAAATCAATAAGACAGTGACACAATAATTAGGCTCCAAGCCAAGGCTAAAACCCCTCCTCTTGAGGGGAAAACCCGCAACTCTCTTCTTATAGATTCTTCACTAGATGAGTATACTGACCTTGACAATTACATTTGACCCATAGCCTCTCCTAGATCAAGACACAGTCATCCTTTATCCATCATGATTGCATCACTAATCATGACCTTCATTGTAGCACACACTGTGATCATCATCGAGCTCCTCCTGCGATAATACCTGAAATCTGCACTATGGTTACACCTGAAATCACAGTCCGAACTCCCTGAGATGACACCTAAATTTTGTACTGTGGAGACACCCGAAATTGCAATCTTGTAGATGCCCATCAAACAGACCCTTGTAGATGCCCGACATGAATTGTTGAATTGTCGTGTCTATTTATTTGAGCCGACATATCTTCATTGATGAACCGACATGTCAAATATATATATATATATATATATATATATGTTGCAGCGGACATGTCATTTCGTTAAGCATATTTTGAGGCCTTTTTATGGATGATCGTGCTTGATCTAGGAAAGCATTATATTGACAAGTATAACATGATAAAACCTAAAGACATCAAACAAGTATTTGACCTAAGAATAAACATCTTCCTCATGAAACCCATGAAGCAAGGAATTACAATAAATACATTTTATTCTTCTTTGTTTCTTCTTTACATTACAAGATATTATGGAGACCGAACCTAGTTACACTTTCTACAACAATTACCATTGTTTTAAATGCTCTACAAGGAAAACATGTATCAAAGGCCTATGAAGAGGAGAAAGCTACCCATTCAATAATATGTGGTAATTATGCAAGATTGAGGAAAACAGGTTAACGGCAAAAGGTGATACAGGATCAGATAAGTAGGTTCAACCATTTGTTGTCATGTCAAGAAGCCAAGGGATATTTAGCAAGCTTGCTCCTCAGAAAAAGAAGAAGATCAATATGTCATAGATTCAATGCTATGGATGTCAAGAATATGGGCACTTCAAGAGAAATTGTCCTAAGCTCAAGAAGGGCAACAAAAAACGAAAAAGGTAAGAAGTCGATATCACTGAAGAAATGGAAGAAGCTGAAAAGAAGAAATCCAAGGAGGAGGAAGTAAACGATCTCTACTATTATTGAGATAACTCTTCTCCGCCTAGTTCTTTTCAATATTTGTAAAGTATACCTATCAGGATAGGAATCATTTGAAGCATGATAGGATGCATCATGTTAGGAGATGGCATCATAGAAGCATGCGATTGAAAGCAAGAGCTCGTGACATCATCATAAAAAAGCATGAAAGATAGCTGAAATAGAAGTCTATGGTTGTCCCCAATAGAAGGATGTAGCTCTTGGTAACCTCATTAGAAGCACAAGTAGTACTTATGGGAAAAAGAAAGTCATCTAGTATAGAGTTCATCATACATCATTCAAAAGGAGCATTTGTTGGATGAGGATGATCAAGATCCTCTGTTAAAATCTTCATTGTAAGGTTCACCTTCTGGAAGAAGCAAGTGTCTCACTGAGAATTCCTCCTTGTATGGGATTCATGGAATGATGGTATCATGTCAAAAGAAGTGAAGCAAGTCAAGGGATTGAAGTTCTTTCAGTCAAGGAAGTTGTCGAAAGAAGTCTAGATGACCAAAAGGAAAAGATGAGGTATGTATGTTTGTATTTGATAAAATTGAGTCATGTCATATAGTTGCAGATAGCATGGATAAATGCTCTACCTCATGAGCATGATCAAAAGAAAAGGATCTCCTCCTTTAAAAGGATGCATGAAGGCGTGGTTCACATATTGACTATGATGAAATCAACATTATAAGGCCTCATATGGAATATGAGGTGGTTGACAAAAACAAAGGAACTATGGATGGAAGTTCCTGGGATGCAATATGTGAAGAATGTAAGGAAAGATCGTAAAATATGCAACTATGGTCATATAGAAAAGGAAATCAACAACTGGCGATCTAGAAGAATTGATAGTGACATCTCTGGGGAAAAGGTATGAAGACTCTGATGAAATCTAGAAAGGAAGATGACCTTTGACATGTAATATCTTTTTGGGAGATGTGTCAATATGTATACAGGATGTTGATGTGACAACAAGGAGATGTCATGATGAAAGATCATCACAAAGGTATTTTTGATTTAATGTTCATTTTTCTATTTTTAATAATATCTGGATGGGCAAATGCAAGGCTATCGAAGGAAGAGTTATAGATGTCATCTACAACTGACACTCATGTGGTAGGATGAAAAATCCTAAAGGAAACATGATGCGAAAAAGGTAGCAAGGCATGAAGGAAAGGCCAAATATGGACTAATGGATCACTTTCCAATGAAGGAAAGGATGACATGACTGACATGATTCATGGATGAAAGAGATGGATGGTCGATGCCCTATGAAGAAGTCCCAAAAGGATGAAGACTCCTGAATAAAGAAAAATAAATTTCACGGCATCGAAAGGAGGAGCTCTTCAAGGAGCTGAAGGTCCCATGACCTCCACCAATGAATGAGAAGTTGATGCTGAAAACTGGTCCCTAGTTGAGAGGGAGCCTGAAAACAAGTTTCTAACTTGATAAAAACTTGGAAGCAAATCCCTAAGCTAAGAGGGAGCTTAGGTACATTCCTTCCATAGGAATGAGTACATTCCTTCATTGGAATAGGTATATCCTCCCTAATTAAGAGGGAGAGATAGACACAGCATTCTTGTCTTCACTTGAGAAGATAGAATGGAGAATTGGGTAATTATCTGGCATTTGATACTCTTTATGGATGTAGTAGGGAATCCAAGATAAGAGGAGTCGTGAAAGGACCGATATTCTTTGAGGACTAGGAATCCAAGATAAGAATAGTCCTAGTGGAACAAACTCTGAGACATACTTTGAGAGAACCCGGGTGGGGTATGTTCCGAGATAGACAATGATGAGGGTGTCTAAAAATCATTGGTCTCGTCAGCATTGTGCTTTGGTCATGTGGAGAGATAGAGTTGTTAGTCAAGGCCTTGCTATATGACAATGTTGGTTGATATGATGCTAAACAAATGGGTTACCAATCTGACTCTTCTTATGAGAATTCCTCATATTGAGAATGTCCAAGTACCTTGTATGGATTATGAATGCCTTCCTAGTTAAGAGGGAGTGTTGAGATATGTAACTAGGATTGGTCTTCATAATGACAAGATGTAATCATGATTTTATGTATTTAATGAAAAGGGAAAAATAAATTTATTATTGTGAGTCTTGAGGCATGGGTTTCATGCTCAAGAGAACGTATTTTTATAGGTCAAAGCACGCATTGAGTGCTTCTAGTTTTGTTATAAAGTCATTGAGTCATGGTCATGTATGAATGACCCATTTGGGCATGTTACATATTGTCAGAAAACTTATTGGAGTCAAATTAGAGTCAAAAGACTCTCCAAGACCATGTCATTCATGCAAGCATCAAGTCAGCCTAAGGAAACTTCTAGTCGGCCTAAAAGGAGCAATTCGACCCTATGTGAAGCCTATATAAAGAAGACCTCGATCTCATTTGGAGAACACTCACACAAGTTCGATCATAAGGATGAAAAGTATTGCAAAGAAGATAAGGTCGAAGGAAGGAGAAAAGTTGAAGTTTTGGGTTTGTTATTGGGCTACTTCTCTCCACACGAGCGAAGAAAATAGGGCACATATAGTTGTAGTAAAGACAAGTTGCAGAAGTAAAGATAGGTCACCAAGAAGAGTTGTTCTGAAAGTCGAAATCTCTAGGAGAAAGAATATACTCGAGCGAAGAAGAGAAGTTACAATCTCTGGGCAAATCGAAGCTGCGGTCTTAAGTTGCAATGCAAGTTGCAGTCTCTAGGCAAGTCGAAATTGCAGCTTCTACGGAAGTCGAAGTTGCAATCAAAGTTGCAGTTTATGGGCAAGATGAAGTTCCAGTTACTGGGTAGTTGCAGTTGTTGAGTAGGTCGAAGTTGCTGGAAGGAGAAGATATTCTAAGAAGAAGCATTAACTTGGTCTTGGAGGGGTTCTTGGTCAAGGGTCTAGGCCTTGGAATTCGTCAAATGAAGATTCTATAAGAAGAAGAATTCTTGTGAGTTTTCCTCTCAGATTGGAGAGGTTTTGGCCCTGGCTGATTGCCTACATCTTTTGTCCTTTGTCTCATTGTTCTTTATGGTTTGGTAGTTGTTTGATGAAGAAGAACACATAATAATAATAAAGTACAAGAAGAATCTAATTAAGAAAAATAAAAAGTCCTCACAAGCAATTATCATTATAAGAGAAATCATCTAATATCTCTACCCTAGATTTCTCAACACAATGTTGGTTTAAGTTCTTGTAATCATGGCATCATATTAGTACTCACTCAAAGTTTTTCTGAGTGATAACTAAACTTTCAAATGAACTCACATAATGTCCAAACGCACTAAGCTTGACAATCTTGCAATACCCCTATTCTCTCGTGCATCTAAATCTTAAATCTTTGTTAATCAATTTGCTCCCATTGTTTTACAATTTACTCACGATGATTGAGCTCTCAATATGTTATTTCTTCAGGAATGTGAGATGGTAAATGCTTACAATATTGTTGTCAAGTTTATGCATTCGGGAAATTTTGAGGCCTAGAATGGGCCTCCTAAGGAAAATAAAAAAATAAAACCTAATGAGTTTTTAAAGACTTATTTTTATTGTGTTTTCAACTTATATCATTATATGTTTATTCAAATGACTCGCATTACGTACAAATGCGCTAAGTTTGACAATATCGGAATACCCGTATTCTCTTGTAAAAATCTCTGTTTTCCCACCCCGGTTTTCAGTTTCTCCTTATTTCTCTCATGTAGTTAAATGTCCATTCCCATAACCATACATTTAACAAACTGAAAAAAATAAATATTGTTGAATACACAAATTCTGGAAATTTTTCAGAATGTTGGAAATTGCAGAATTAAAAATCAGCAATCAAAAACAGCCATTAAAACACATTAAAACACTGATATTTTTGGTCAACTTGACCCTGGAAAAACCCCCTACAACTCTTGGGGAAAACCAGTTTGAGAGCTCTTCTTTATTTCTGAAAATTGCATTTTTACAATGAGAATTATTCAGCAAAAAATCAGCAAGCCAATTTACAACTTATCTCTTTTCCCGTGCCTCACAGCAATCTGGAAATTACAGCAAACAGGACAGCAATAAATGTTGTACGGCCTCCGTTTTGTGTGCAGAAAAATCAGCAAACTGCTCCTCGATTTTTGTGCAAAAGTCTGCCTTTCACTATGTGCTGAATCAGCTGTACAAATCTGCTCAACTACTGCCTTGGAATGTGTGCCAAGCTGCTGTCTCCTTCTCCTCCCTGCTCAGAAATCTCTCTTGCTCTCTTGCTCTCCTTCTCCCAATCTGCTCATGAAAGAATGAATGACCTTTTCCTCCTTTTCCTCCTTTAATATAACTCCAAGTGACTTTTGGGTGATCCAAGTGACTTTTGGGTGATCTCTAAATCCAATGGCTGAAATAGATTTAGATCAATGGTTGAGATTAAATGCTCATTTAAATCTCACTTTCTATTTTTTAATTCACCCCACTTTAATAAAGACCCACTTAGTCATTTATTTCCAAAGTCACTTTTCCTTTCTAATTTTTCATTTACTTTATAAAAGTTACTTTAAAATTAGACTTAGTAACTTTATCACTTAAAGTCACTTTTAAATTAGATTTAACTTTATAAAATCATAAAGTCACTTTAGGAGAAAAATTAAATTCTTTTGGACACTTTTCCCTAGGCCAAAGATCAAAGCCTAAGGGAACCACCTGTCCTCCGGTACCAAATTTCAACACTCCCTCTTACTGAGGAAGGTGTTCCTCACCACACCCATCTTGTCTCTGAAGTAGACATGCTTGCCCCGTGGTAAGGCTTTGGTAAGAATATCTGCAACCTGCTCATCAGTGGAAATATACTCAAGTTTCACAACTCCCTTCTGAACATAGTCTCTGATGAAATGATATCTGATCCCGATATGCTTTGACCTGTCATGAAATACTGGATTCTCCGTGAGTTTAATGCAACTCTGATTATCACAGTAAATCACTGAAGGTCTCAACGGCTGACCAAATAAGCCAAACAACATCTTGCGAAGCCAGATGGCCTCACAACTAGCTAGACTGGCTGCCATATACTCTGCTTCCGCTGAACTCAGTGCTACTGACTGCTGCTTCCGGCTGAACCATGACACTACTGCTGAACCCAACCCAAAACAACACCCTGAAGTGCTCTTCCTATCAGAAGCACAACCTGCCCAATCAGAATCAGTGTATCCTGCCAATCTCACTCCATCTCCCTGCCTGAAGTCCAGACCATAATCCACTGTCCCCTGCAAGTACCGCAAAATGTGTTTTGCAGCCACCCAGTGAACCTTCCTAGGCTCACACATAAGCTGACTCATCGTGTTGACTGCAAAACAGATATCTGGTCTAGTGTTGACCAAATACATCAAGGAACCAATCAGCTGCCTGTACAATGTGGGATCCACCAACTCGGAATCCGAAGCATGAAGCTTCTTCCAGTTGGTGATCATCGGTGTCGACATGGGTCTACAATCCTCCATGTGGAATCTGCTAAGGATGTCCACAATATACTTCCCCTGCCCCAGGAAGAAATGCCCCTCCTCCTGCCACACCTCCAAACCCAAAAAGTAATGCATTAGGCCGATGTCCTTCATCTCAAACTCCGCTGCAACATCTCTCTTGCAGTGCTCTATGAGTCTCTCTGCACCTGTAATGATCAAGTCATCCACATACAGCACCAGAATAAGAGGCTCCTCACCAATCACAATAAAGTAAAGGTTCGGATCTGCCTCACTCTTTGTGAAACCCATCCCCTGCAAGTATGTATCTATCCTGGAGTACCAAGCTCTGGGAGCTTGCTTCAGGCCATAAAAGGCCTTCTTCAGTCTACACACATGGGACTCCTTCCCATGCACCTCAAAGCCCTGTGGCTGCTCAATGTACACCTCCTCCTGTATGAAGCCATTGAGAAATGCAGTCTTCACATCCATCTGGTGGATCTTCCAACCCATCTCTGCTGCTATCGATATAATGGAGCGGATCGAAGTATATCGAGCCACGGGAGCAAAGGTCTCCTCATAATCAACTCCCTCTACCTGGGAGAACCCTCTAGCCACAAACCTCGCTTTGAATTTCTCAATGCTGCCATCTGCAGCATGCTTTACCTTGTAAAGCTATCTGGAAGTAACCACGGATTTGCCCTCAGGCCTCAGCACCACCTCCCAAACATCATTCTTCATGATAGAAGAATACTCCTCCTGCATGGCCTCTCTCCAGACCTACTGGCTAGCTGCCTCCTCATAGCTAGAAGGCTCAGAGTCAAGGATGCTGGTAACCATCGCCATATAGCTACAAAACCTCTAAGGTGGTCTATGTAGGAATTTACAGGGTAAGTTCCTCAGAAAGAACACCAAAAGGACACCGCTCACAACCAGATCATAGATCAATACACCGGTATTTTTGACGTGGTTAAAACCCTCAAAGAGGGAAACAGTCCACGGCCTGTGCCAACGTGGCTACTACAGGCAATTTATTAATCAAAGTATGAAAATTTACATAAGCTTCTCTCATGCACGGATTACCCGAACAATGACCCTCCATGCGCTTTAAATAGAACTCATGGACCAATCGGGTGTCAAGCCACGGATCAAGTGTCGGTAATACCGAGGAGAGAGTGAACCGTCGGATCACTACATATCGTGACCGTCGGATTGTAAGTTACAAAATGTACAACGGTAAAGAAACACACTTTACCTAACTCTATACCTAACTCTACACTAGACCAAGTTGAACTTAACTATATCCTATGTGTCGGAATATCCTAACATCCCCCCTTAAGAACAACTTGGGATAGGATTGAAGGATTTACAAATATGACACAATAGGAGAAGGAAGGAGGCACTAGAGCCTATCCCCCCTTAGTGACAACTTCCTGAACTCCAAGCATATATCGAAGTTTAGTGAACTTCGCCTCTGTGAGAGCCTTTGTGAAGATGTATGCAACCTGATCATCTGTTGAACAATATTGCACTTCAAGAACATGGTCATGAATGAGCTTTCTGATGAAGTGCATGTGTAGTTCAATGTGTTTGTTGCGCTGATGTTGGACTGGATCTTTGCATAGCAGAATGGCACTTTGATTGTCACACCAAAGTGTGGTTGGATGCTGCTGCTCAAAGCCAAACTCTGATAAGATCTGACGAAGCCACAAGGCTTCCTTACTGGCTTCCACGGCACCACGATACTCTGCTTCTGCTGACGAAAGAGAAATGGCAGCCTGTTTCTTACAAGCCCATGTAATAGGTCCTGAACCAAGAGTGAAGACATAACCAGCAGTAGACTTCCGATCATCAGGGTCACCAGCCCAATCAGAATCAGTGAAACCAACTAATAGAGGAGCTGCTTTGGCACTGTAATGAATCCCAAACTGTATTGTACCTCGAACATAACGAAGTATTCTTTTAGCTGCTTTCCAATGACTTTCACGGGGGTTTTGCATAAAACGAGCAACAAGGCCAACAGCAAAGGAAAGGTCAGGACGAGTATGGGTTAAATACAAGAGTTTTCCTACAAGTTGACGGTATAAGGTAACATCAACTTCAGGAGAAGTACAAGAGACTGAAAGTTTGACTCTAGACTGAAAGGGAGAAGGGGCTGGCTTACAGTCGTCCATGTGAAAATGACGAAGAATATCACAAGCATACTTGGACTGGGAAAGGGAAATACCCTCCTTGGATTGCAAGACTTGAAGACCGAGAAAATAGTGTAAGTGTCCTAAGTCTGTCATTTCAAATTTCTTTTTAAGGCTGGACTTCACATGGTTTATAAGGTTGGGATCACTACCAGTAAGAATAAGATCATCAACATAAAGAACAAGGATGATAAGAGAGTTGCCCACTTTCTTGGTGTAGACAGTATTGTCAGAATAACAACTAGAAAAGCCAGATTCTAAAAGAAAGCTATCCATTTTGGCATACCAAGCCCGAGGAGCTTGCTTGAGACCATAAAGGGATTTCTTAAGTCGACATACAAGGCTGGAGTCTGTTTGGATGAAGCCAATGGGTTGTTCCATATAGATTTCTTCATGCAAGTCCCCATGCAAGAAGGCAGATTTAACATCCATCTGATGGACTTCCCATTTTAAAGAGGCAGCAAGGGAAAGAACAAGGCGGATAGAGTTCATTTTGGAAACAAGGGAGAAGGTTTCAGTGTAGTCAATGCCTTCAACCTGTGAAAAGCCCTTAGCAACAAGACGAGCTTTATGTTTATCAACTTTCCCATCTGGTCCATACTTGGTTCTGTAAACCCATTTACATCTAACAAGTTTGCGTCCCTTTAGTAGAGGAACAAGATCCCATGTATCATTTGTCAACAATGAATGATATTCTTCATTCATAGCTGCTTCCCAATGTGGATGGCCTGAAGCTTCTGCAAAAGTGTCAGGATCATGATTTACTGGAGCTTGAGCCAGTAAAGAAGAGGCTCTTTCAAACTGAAACGTGTACGTCGCTGATCTGTAGGATCACCGGCAAGATCACCTGCTGCATCCCGAGTAGCACGGACCCATCTTGGAAGTTGAGGATCCTGAGAAGGTGGGGGAGGATTGTCATCCTCACTTTCATCATCTGAAGAAGAAATTTTTTCAAAAGTAGAAGAGATAGGAAGAGGTGGCACATCCGTCGGACTAGGCTCGCAGGCCGATTTATTTTCATCAAATTTTACATCTCTTCTAATGATAACATTTTTGGACTTAAATGGAATAAGTCTATAACCTTTTACATCTTCAGAATATCCAACAAAAGTACATTTCTCACTCTTAGGTTCTAAAGCTTTATGCTTTTCATCTGGAATATGGGCCCATGCTTCACTTCCAAAAACACGAAAGTGACTTACATCTGGTTTAATGGAACTCCAAGCTTCTTCTGGAGTGATATTCTTTAGAACCTTAGTAGGAGTGCGATTTATTATATAATTTGCACAATTAATTGCTTCGGCCCAAAAACTAAGACTGAGTCCTTTAGATTGCAACATACAATTAGCCATTTCCTTTAAGGTGCGATTTTTCCTTTCAGCTACACCATTTTGTTGTGGAGTGTATGGAACAGTATGTTGCATTTGAATTCCATTTTCGGTGCAAAATTTGATGAATGTGTTTTTAACATATTCTCCACCATTATCAGTTCTTAGCTTAAGAATTTGATGTCCAGATTGTTTTTCAACAAAGACTTTGAAGGCCAAAAATGTGTTAAATACTTCGCTCTTGAGTTTTAAGAAGTATACCCAAGTGCGTCTGGAGAAATCATCAATGAAAGTTAAGAAATACTTGCAGCCAGAGAATGAAGCAACAAGAAGTGGACCACATAAATCACTGTGCACAAGCTGTAAAGGGGATGAGGCGTGCCAAGAGGCACGTTTTTCAAAACTGTCCCAATGATGTTTTCCGAGTACACATCCGGAACAAACACCATCTCTGCAAGATACCATAGGAAGACCTGTCACCATATTTTCTTTACATAGATGCTGAAGGGAGCGTAGTTTAAGTGACCAAATCGCTCATGCCAAAGTTTGCTCACTTCATCATTATGAGCAACAAATACTGAGGGAAGATTTGATGACCCGAAGTTGTGAAACTTATACAACCTTGTGGAATCATCAACAATACCAGTAGCTAGAATCTGTTTAGGATCTCTTAGATCCTTGATTACAACATCATGAGGTGAAAATTCAACAATTTTACCTTCACCTGAATGAGTTATCTGATATACAGATAGAAGGTTGCAGGATAAGGTTGGAACACATAATACATCATTAAACTGACCATTGTCTAGATGAACAGTTCCAGTCCCTACAACATTAAGAGATCTATCATCACCAACATATATATTTTTGGTGTTACAATCATTTAAAGAAGAAAACATGGCTTTGTTTTTGGCCATGTGATAAGAGGCTCCAGAATCAATGAGCCACTCATGAGAATGAGAAGAAGAAGATACATTTAATGCATAACCAGACTGAGATGATTGACAACGACATGCAGAAAGTGCCATTCCTGAAGATGAAGTTGAAGTTGAAGTTGAAGAATGCTCCACATGGATGTTATGTTTCTTCATTGCGGCTTCCAAGGCTTCCATCTTCTTAAAGCATTTAAATTCTGAGTGGCCATCTCGATTACAAAAGTTACAATGTCTATCAGTCTTCTTCCATTTGTTTTTATTGGTCCTATCATTTTGCTGAAATGATCTTTCATTTTGAGGCTGAGTTTGCTTAGGACCCTTGTTTGGTTTAGGACCATTCTTTTTAGGATATGACTTCTTAGGATTCTTTGAATTTGGTTGTTGCTGGGCGGCTAACACTTTCTTGAAAGAGTTTCCAAGATTAAGAAGACTAAGGTGTAAGAGTTTTTCTTGTTCTCTTATTAAAGAATCACAAAAAGAGTCAAAGGAAGAGGCCTTGTAGTCTTTTCCCTGACAAATGAAAGCTTCCCTTGTAGAATGGAAGGTGGAAACAAATACAGAGTAGGTTGGTCCCAACTTAGTAAGGATGGAATAAATAAGGTTACTATCTTCTTTCTTAACCTTAACACCTTCCAAGAGATATCTAAGGGTCTTGAATTTGGACAAAAAATCTTCAATGCAAGAAAAATTATTAGGATCCAATGTAAGCAACTCATTTTCAAGTTGATGGGCTCTAATTTCATTTTTAATCCCAAAAACTTTAGTGATTTGTTCCAATGCTTCATGAGGAGTCTCAAGTTCTGCAATATGGAATCTAAGATCAGGAGAAATAGACATCCCTATCAAACCACGTGCTTGATCTTGTCTATTTTCCCATTTTGCAGCCTTGTCTTCATCGTTTGGTTTCTTCTCTTGGTCTGTGGCTATTCTGTAGAGACCTTTACTTCTAAGTAAATCTTTCATGTAGGATATCCATTGGAAGTAGCTAGTGCTGTCAAGAATGACTTGGCATGGACTTTCCATTTTTTTTTTTAAAAACTGAAGTTGAAGATGCTGAAAGTAAGTGTTCCAATGGATAGATCTCGAAAAATTAGGCGGTTTTAAAAAAAACGGCTCTGAAAAAGGCTTCCGGATGAAGAAGTTATGGCTTTTTAAAAAAAATTTGTTGAAGTTGCCGGCAAAGTGCGCGAATGTGCGGAAATGAAAAAATCCGCCCCCACAAAATGGAGACTTGAACCCAAGACCTCTACTCTCTTAAAATAGCTTTGAACCAATTGATCTATACAAAAAATTTGAGAGAGAGAGAGGGGGGGGGGCCTTGGTTTGCGTGCTTGCCTTGAGAAAGCTCTTTTTCCCTACAAAACACAAAACACAAAACCCAACACGGACATGCAAAGAAAACGAACCTTATGGCTCGAAGTTAGCTTTAGCCAAAAAACTAGATATTTTTAAAAAATGAACCTTGCGGCTCAAAGTTAGCTTTAGCCGAAAAACTAAATATTTTTCTCAATGTTTCTGATTTTCCGAGATCACACTAAGGTGCAGGGAAAAGAGCATACGCATGAGAAAAATCATTCCTTTATGTTTCTGATTTGCCCAGATCGCACAGAATCGCAGGGCAAAGAGCATACGCAGAAATGAAAGGTATAGATCCGGTTAAAAAAAAAGCTAAATAAACCGAAACCGAAATAAGCAGAGAGAAAATAACAGTAAACTGCAAATAAACACTGTATACCTCCAGATCTTAAAAAAGACGCAGCTACGGCTACCGGAAACCTTTTCGCGTGAAACGAAAGGGGTTCCTCACTGGAACAGATGCTCCGAACACAACAGAGCAGTCCTCTTGGCCCGAAAGCAGTCGGAAACAGCAGATCTAGTAAACAGCAATCGGATGCAGTTCTCCCGGCTTCAGATTTGGATCACCAACGGACGCGGCCCTCAAATAGCTCCGATACCATGTAGGAATTTACAGGGTAAGTTCCTCAGAAAGAACACCAAAAGGACACCGCTTACAACCAGATCACAAATCAATACACCAGTATTTTTGACGTGGTTAAAACCCTCAAAGAGGGAAACAGTCCACGGCCTGTGCCAATGTGGCTACTACAGGCAATTTATTAATCAAAGAATGAAAATTTACATAAGCTTCTCTCATGCACGGATTACCCGAACAATGACCCTCCATGCGCTTTAAATAGAACTCATGGACCAATCGGGTGTCAAGCCACGGATCAAGTGTCGGTAATACCGAGGAGAGAGTGAACCGTCGGATCACTACATATCGTGACCGTCGGATTGTAAGTTACAAAATGTACAACGGTAAAGAAACACACTTTACCTAACTCTACACTAGACCAAGTTGAACTTAACTATATCCTATGTGTCGGAATATCCTAACAGTCTACTCTCTCTGACCGGCCTCTTCGGCTCAGCAACAAATGTGGCATCTCTCAAGGTGTCCTGAAGCCACTTGGGCTTCCTCTTCCCTGAGCGCACTTTTCCCACTGGAGAATGAAACTCCTCCTCCTCATCATCATCAGTAGCCTGAACTCCTGACTGTCTGTCTGCTGTCCTCCTGCCTGCACCTGAACCTGTAGAAGCTGAGGTACTGTGTGAACTGTCCATCAGTGGACTCCCTAGTGAACTGCTCTGTGAACTGCTCTGCATGCTGCCCGGAGCACCACCCCTCTGGCTCGGCGAGCCACTGCTCACTGATGGACCTGACATCCTCATAGATGTACCTCCGAATCCTCCTGATCCCTGCCCACTGGATCCTTGCGACTGACTCAACTGCTGCTGAGGGTCTGGCTGATCCAGATACTCTAACTCCCGTGACCTCCTAAAGGCCCTGTCCTCCTCGAACTTCACATCCCATCTGACAACAACTCTCCTCTGTGCAGGAATGTAAATCCGAAAGGTCTTTGAGGTCTCACTGTAGCCCACAAAGATACCCTTCTCTGGGGTGGGCTCTAGTTTGGTCCTCTTCTCCTTGGGTATATAGGAGTATGTTATGCATCCAAAGATATGAAGATGACCAATATCAGGCTTCTTCCCAGAGAAAGCCTCCTCCGGAGTCATGTGCCCCAAGGCACGATGCGAACTCCTGTTCTGCAAGTAAACAGCTGTGTTGCAGGCTTCTGCCCACAAGAACAATGGCAACCCCTGATCATGTAACATGGCTTTGGCAACCCCTATGATGGATCTGTTCTTCCTCTCTGCAACTCTGTTCTGCTGGGGGTTGTAAGAAACAGTGAACTCCCTCCTAATGCCTTCCTCCGCACAATAGTCAACAAACTCTCCAAGGGTGTACTCTCCTCCATTGTCCGACCTCAAGGACTTGAGCTTTCGACCTGTCTGAGTCTCCACAAGAGCTCTGAACTCCTGAAACCGCTTGAAGACCTCACTCTTCGTCTTCAAAAAATAAATCCAGGTCCTCCTGGAGTGATCATCAATGAATAACACATAGTACTCATATCCACTCAAGGAAACATGAGACATCCGACCGCTCACATCGGAATGAATCAAATCAAGTATCCCCGTCGCTCTGCTGTCACTGCTGGGAAAAGGGGATTTGGCAAACTTGCCCATCGCACAACCTCTGCAAGTATCAAAGTGATCAGTACTGAAATCTGGCACACCTGTAGTGATCTCCCGCAATGTCCTCAAGGCTCCATGATACATATGTCCCATCCTGCGGTGCCAAATCTCACACAGCTCAGAACTGCTAGCTCTGCTGTCGGTTCTACTGCTCAATGCCAAAAGGGGTTGGAATGCAAACTTGTACACCTTCGCATGGCGTACACCTATCACTCTAGCTGAATCAGCTGGAGTGCCCCTAGGATACATCAACACCCGTCCTCCCCTGAACAGTACCTCATATCCTCTGTCCTCCAAAGCTGAGACAGATATGAGGTTCTTCCTCATCCCTGGCACATAAAGAACCTCTGACACCTTCAAGGGAGGTTTGGACTCCCTCTGAAATGTCACTGTCCCCACCCCGACTGCTCTAACAACTCTGTCATCACCTAGTACTACCTCAATATCAATGCCACTCTCTGAAAGCTCTGAGAAGTACTCACGGACTCCTGTCATATGACGTGAAGCCCCACTGTCCACATACCAGATACCTGAAGATGCTCCACTAATCGAGGGAAAAGCATGCTCCATCTGAACCTGTGTGGCAGGCGATCCTGCACTAGAGGACTCACACGTAGTGAACGCAAACTCCCGGTCAAAACGACCTGCAAAGTCCTCAATCTCTGCTGAAGCTGCCACGTCTTGATTCTTCCCCTTCTTCTTCTTCTTCTCCGGACACACAACTACATAGTGTCCCATCTTTTGACAATTCCAACACTTCACCTTGGAATAGTCCTTCTGTGTGTTCCCCTGTTTACCTTTACCTTTGCCTTTGCCCCCACCACTGCTTGTGGAAGCCTGCTTCTTCCCTTTGCCTTTCTTGCCTCCTGCCACCAGTGCTACGTCCTCATCCTGCTCAACTGGCTTGGCTGCCCCAAGCTATCCTTTCCTGATCTCTGTCTGAATACAATCATCCCAAAACCTCTCCCATGTGGGAAGGGTCTCACGTGCACAAACCCCATCAGCAAAGTTCAACCATGAACGGGGGAGGCCATTCACTGCAATACGCACCAACTCAGTGGATGGAATGGCCTCTCCAATCGCTGCCAACTCATCTCTCACATTGGTAATCTTTGTGAGATATCCAGCTGTACTATCATTCCCCATCTTAATGTTCTTCAGCTTCTCCTTCAGGACCATCTTCCGGTTCTCATTGGTACTCTGGTAGAGATTGGACAATGCTGTCCACATCTCATGGGCATTGCTCTTTCCTCTCACATGAGGAATGCAATGGTCTTTGATTCCGTCTAGAATCAGCCTCTTACCCTTATTGTTCTTCTTTTTATACTCAGCCAACTGAGTAACATCAGTGGGCACAACAACAGGGTTCTGTGCGGTATGCACCATGATATTCCAGACTTCTGTCTCCTCAAAGATACTCTGCATTCTCTCCTTCCAAACGCTGTAATTTATATGCCCATCCAGCCTATCCTCCACCCTCAATCCCAATGACATCCTGCTGTCCTAAAACTGAAAAATAGCACTTCTGTAGTAAAGATAACACTGCTGTTTATGAAAAAATCAGCTTGCTGGAATTTTCTGAGTGAAAATTCAGCAACTGTAATTTTTCCTTTTGCTGTCCCAAACTGCCCTTCATCACTCAAGCTCTGATACCATGTAAAAATCTCTGTTTTCCCACCCCGGTTTTCAGTTTCTCCTTATTTCTCCCATGTAGTTAAATGCCCATTCCCATAACCATACATTTAACAGACTGAAAAAAATAAATATTGCTGAAAACACAAATTCTGGAAATTTTTCAGAATGCTGGAAATTGCAGAATTAAAAATCAGCAATCAAAAACAGCCATTAAAACACTGATATTTTTGGTCAACTTGACCCTGGAAAAACCCCCTACAACTCTTGGGGAAAACCAGTTTGAGAGCTCTTCTTTATTTCTGAAAATTGCCTTTTTACAGTGAGAATTATTCAGCAAAAAATCAGCAATCAAATTTACAACTTATCTCATTTCCCGTGTCTCACAGCAATCTGGAAATTACAGCAAACAGGACAGCAATAAATGTTGTACGGCCTCCGTTTTGTGTGCAGAAAAATCAGCAAACTGCTCCTCGATTTTTGTGCAAAAATCTGCCTTTCACTATGTGTTGAATCAGCTGTACAAATCTGTTCAACTGCTGCCTTGGAATGTGTGCCAAGCTGCTGTCTCCTTCTCCTCCCTGCTCAGAAATCTCTCTTGCTCTCTTGCTCTCCTTCTCCCAATCTGCTCATGAAAGAATGAATGACCTTTTCCTCCTTTAATATAACTCCAAGTGACTTTTGGGTGATCTCTAAATCCAATGGCTGAAATAGATTTAGATCAATGGTTGAGATTAAATGCTCATTTAAATCTCACTTTCTATTTTTTAATTCACCCCACTTTAATAAAGACCCACTTAGTCATTTATTTCCAAAGTCACTTTTCCTTTCTAATTTTTCATTTACTTTATAAAAGTTACTTTAAAATTAGACTTAGTAACTTTATCACTTAAAGTCACTTTTAAATTAGATTTAACTTTATAAAATTATAAAGTCACTTTAGGAGAAAAATTAAATTCTTTTGGACACTTTTCCCTAGGCCAAAGATCAAAGCCTAAGGGAACCACCTGTCCTCCGGTACCAAATTTCAACATCTCTTGTGCATCTAAGTCTTTAAAGCTCTGTTAAAGAATCAATTTCCCCCCATTGTTTACAATTTACTTATGGCGATTGAGCTCTCAATACACTATTTATTCAGGAATTTGAGATGGCAAATGCTTACAACATTGTTTTCAAGTGTATGCATTAGGGGAATTTCGAGGTCTAAAATGGACCTCTTAAGGAAAATAATAATATAAGAGCTAATGATTTTTTGAATACTATTTTTTATTGTGTTTTTTACTTATCTCCTTATATGTTTATTCAAATGTCAAGTGTAGGCAGTAGTTGGATGAAGAATTAAATTCCACATCCAACGAGTACCCGCTCTATATACTTTTGAGTAGACCAATACCAAGATAAATTGAAAATAAATGAAAAATATGTGTTTCTAATCTTGCATCCAACAAGTGCATACACTTGATATTTGGATAAACCTATAAGAAGATAAGTGAAAATGACATTTAAAAAATAGTCGTTTTCTTTCCTTCCAAAAATATTTACCCCTGGGGATGACATCACCATCTTGAATCCAATTGGTCCCTTTAAATTTGATTTTCATAGTACAATTTTTGTTTTGAGGCCTATTTTTTACCACAAAGTTCCCCTAGTGATATGTTTAAAGATTCAATTGCAAAAAAAAATTATTCTAAGTATTGTGATGAATTAATGCCAACAGTGCTTCATAGCTTGAATTTAAAACTTATGAATGGCAAACTTTAAACAAATTTCAAATATCACACATAACGCTAGGTGTTAATCTAATTTTCATGAGTCTATGGATATCAGCACACATTACTTTTTTTACAACATTATCATTCAATATATGGGTTAGTAATACATAATAATCTAGCATTCTTCTTTTTTTCATAACGCACTTTCTTTTTTCCAACGCATGACCATCTTGAGTATATGATCCATGTTAGTATTTCATTTGCAAATTTGTAATTTAAATCTTTCATGGTTAAAAATTTCTACTTTTCTGCACTGCTATGTGTCGTATGGATCATTAATATGACATTCAACCCACAAAAATCTCATTGTTGTTGTGGGAAGAATCTCGTAAGAATTTCTATTAAGTGTTTCAGTAATCCATTGTGACATGACAATAACATTTCAAAGTTGACACTCATTTGGGATTTGAAAATTCTATGTTTGGCTTTATAAACATTGGACATTAATTAATTTAATCATAATCACCATTGGGGTTTCACTTTACCCTTGAGAAGTTTCTTGTCACCAGAGCTTAGATTAGAATCCTTCAAAGCAAGTTACTGAAGTAGAAACTAATCCTAGGTGTTTTTCCCCTATTTGGTTAGTTTTCCAAGAATTCTTTGTTGGTTTCGATTTTTCCAAACCTGAAGGGTGGAGTGAGTCACTAAGTGACAGCCATTGACCACTTGATAGTGTCCTTAGGACTTGTTGCACTCTTTTTGTCTAACTTCCAGGGGAGCTGATATGCCAATTTTTTCCAAAAAATCGAAGTCATTGGCCATCAACATATTGAGTCTTTGTAAACCCATATATGCAAATTTGTAATGTAGATGATGCTAGTAATACTGTGTATGTATGTAACAACCTAGGTAAGCCTATTCTTTCGGCGAAAGTTTCATCCTATGAGGTTTTTCGTCTCACTAACTCATCTATGTTTCTAAACGCAGATGGTTGATAGAGTTTTTCCCTCCAACCTCACCCAAAAACCAAGGTGGAATTTGTTATCAAAGTCTTAGGTGAGTCTTAGAGTTTTAGTCGAGTATGACCTTTTTTGGACTATACTTATCTTGGATAGCTTGTCCTCAAATAATATCGGTCCACAGCTACTCTTATCTTGGATACCCTACCACATCCTCAAAGAGTATCAAATGCCAGATGCTTACCCACTCCTCCATTCTGTCTTCCCAAGTGAAGACAAGAATGATGTGCTTATCTCTGTCTCTCAATCAAGGAGGATACATCAAACAAACCAAGCTTATTTCTCAAATATACAAGCTTCTTATTATGAAGAGATTATGTCAATACGTCAGCTACCTGATCATCGATGGAGATATATTGTAGCTGCAAAACACCATCTTGTACTAGCTTTTGAATATGGTGATACGTGTTGTTGATGTGCTTTGTCTTTCCAACAAATACTGGGTCTTCAGACAATCGTATACAACTGGTATTATCACAATGTATCAATGTAGGCTACAATATATTCAGTCTCAACACTACTCAAAGCAACTGTCTCTTGCTTTCTACTCATCCATGAGATCATGGAGAAGCCCAAAGTGTACATCCTCTCGTAGTGCTTTGTCCATCCTGCTCACTACCCCCAAGTCGGAATATGTATATCCAATCAAGTGGACATCATTCCTCCTATCTTATTTTAGGCGGTAGTGAATAGTTCCTTGTAGATATCTAGTATATGTTTTGTTGCTATCCAATGATCATGCTCTACTTGGAACTGATTGCGAACATTTATTGCAAAACATGTATGGTTGTGTATTCACCAAGTATATCAGTCAACCAATCAATTCCCTATACTTGGAAGGATCCACAAGGCTCGATTCGGAAATCCTTAGTCTCTTCAAGTTTGTGATCATCGAGGTTGTCATTGGTTTACAATCCATCATGTAAAACTTCTTCAATATATTGATCACATACTTCCCTTGACCTAGATAGATCTCATCAAGTCCTTGCCAGACTTCCAGTCCCAAATAGTAGTGCAACAGTGCTAGATCCTTCATGTCAAA
Organism: Pinus tabuliformis; assembly: GCA_031772625.1. NCBI lineage: Eukaryota > Viridiplantae > Streptophyta > Pinopsida > Pinales > Pinaceae > Pinus > Pinus tabuliformis. Next base: position 959,141,941 of record CM062815.1, read on the forward strand.
TTTTGGTGTTAGTTGCCCCTTACATTTCTCAATTCAACCTTCCACACATGTCAAGAGAAGATCATCCACATACAAAAGAATGATTATCGACTCTCCCTTCAAAACCTTAATATAGAGGTTTGGATCTGCAGAACTCTTTGTGAAGCCTAACCTCTACAGGTGATGCAGGCGCATCCAGCTCAACATTATCAATGTATTCTAGTAAACATAGGGGGGTCTTGTGTTTCAAAGAAGTTGGTTTCCTAAGCATTGAGTTAATTTAAATTCTTTAATGTTTTGAGTGATTTTAATGAGAATAGGGATTAATTGAATATTGTGAGGCTCTATTGTAAATGTTCTCGAATATAGGAGAACATGCGAGATTTAGGATATTTGAGTGATGAGAAGATTGAGAATTGATTGTAAACCTCAGATTAGGAATTAGTTCATGATTTTATGCATTTGAGAGAATCTTTAGGGATGAGGAAGACATTTTAGGAATATGGTTGAAGAATCTGTGGATCTAAAACCATAAATTGGTTTTAAAATTCCTTTGTATAAATGTAAGCCTAAAAGGCATTGGAGTTGGAGAGGTTAGATAGGTAAATAGATAACCAATTGAAGTGTTTTGTAAGCCTACGGGCAGATAGTGAATAGAGGCCATTAAATTAGAAGATCAGACCTGCATGACAGATAGAGAGTCTCGTTTTGTAATCATTGTGTATATTTATAAATACAGGGGTTAGTTTTGACCCTGGATAAGTGTGTTTAGAGTGTTGAAATTATTATGAATTGGAATTTTGTAATAGGTGTATGCAGGCAGAGTCGAGGCTAAACACAGAGAGGAGAACGACTCAGAAGGATCGTAATGGATCATTGGATCCATAGAGGGATCAATTCCAAAGCTCAGGAGGAAGAGTGTGCATCGAAAGAGCAGTAGGCTGAAACCTTTGGAGAAGAGAAAACCCACAGAAAACCTTGAAGAAGTGCGTAAAATTTAAGTTAAGTGGAAGAATGGAGGAGCGAAGATTGATGCTCAGGAACCGTTAGATCTAGGAAGATCAACGACTGAGATCAAGTTGGGAAGGCGGAATATCGCATCGGTGGAGTGATCGTGTAGTTTTGGGCCACAAGCAAAAACCCCAATTACACTAAGAAACAGTGAAAAACGCAGTCGGGATCAAGTGCCGGACTTGAAATATTATGAAGGTTGGCCTAAACCCTTATCGGGTCCGGAGAATTGATCGGATTGTATAGGTGAAGGGTTCCGACCATAGAGGGGAGCAATAGCGATAACGCGATGGACCCTAGACCATCGAATCGAGAGTCCAGATCGACAACCCAGATCTAATCGCTAATCGCGTTATTAGCGGTTTCATGTGGCGGGAGTCGGACAATGTATGTGCGATACACCGATAGCGATAAGCCGATCAGCGATCGGAGATCAGCGTGATCACTTATAGGAGTTCGAAGGATTGACGCAGTGGGAGGTTAACAGAGAAGGTGTACCCGACGACTTTATAGTGGCGGTTATATAATATTTGAAATCCACTAACCATGTTCGGAGTGGGATTTCAATATAATTCCATGTATTTTGTAATATGACCTGCGACAGTGTGATAGCCGATTGCGATGAGGTTAAGCCTCGAAATCTGTGCAGAGGCCGTACGGAAGGGCGGAAAGGTATGTTTATGCGGGCATTTTCCTTTGTAAATGGTTTATAAGGAAATATGCGCCGATAAGAGATTTATGTGTTAAAAACATATGTAACCAAAGGTTTTGTGAGGGAAAGGTCATATATGTGTGGTTTAAGGTTTTATAAAGGTTGTGCAGTGGTTTTAAGTCTCGATAGAGGAGAAACAATGGAAGGCTTTAAGAAAAGGGTGTAATAAGGTAAACGAAGGATTATGAGGGTTTAAAAGTCCCAATATGAAGGATTTGGCCTAAGAGTTAGGCTATGTGGGTATAAAGTTCTGATAGAGGGTTAAAAAGCGGGGTGATTGAGTTCCGATTCAAAGGAACTCTGACCATAAGGGCCTTAACCATTGATAGTAAAGATTCGACTCCTTAGGTGATTAATTACCTGGGACAATGGATTTATGCACATTTATGCATACTGTGGATATGTGCAGGGGTAATCCTAAGTCATTTTGGTATCAGAACTGAATTATAAACGAAACATTTAGTATCAGGTAGAAGAAAAAGAAAGATGTGTATACAGTTAAGTTCTTAGAGGCAGGTAAGGCAGAATTAAGCAGAGATTACAGGGACAGGAAGAATCCACAGTGATGTTTTGAAGAATGGAGGTTCACTCAGATGTGAAGAATGGATGGAGAAACCATGCAGGCATTGTTTTACTTAATTCTGATTTGATTTTGCTGACAAAGAAATAGATTAAAGATTGATGGTTGCAGCTAATGAAGTATCTCAGCAAAAGGAGATCAAGCCTTAAGAAGCAGTAATGGAAGGAATTGTTAAGGATTTTTGGGTGGAAAGGAAACTCAGCAAAGAAGAAATTGTTGTTGATAGCTAAAGCTTTGCCAAAATAAAGTCGGAGGATTGGAAGAAAGAATCAGATTCTAAATCTGATTTACAGTGGTTGAATATTGAGAATTTGTACAGTGGAAGCATGAAGATCTGCTGAAACAGGTTTGCAGAAATGGTGACATCCTGAAGGTAGGTGAAGGTATGCAGTTTGTCTAATGAGTAGCAGATATGAACGAATGAAATTTTATAGCAAAATTACAGTAGTTCAACTGTAAGAGGGATGTTTGTAAGTTTTCGAAGCAACAGAGTTTGAAGATACAGCTGAAAGCTAATGGAAAGGACAATCCATTCAAAAGTACAGGTGAATGGGAGGACAAGATCAGGTAGAGATCTTGAAGGTAAGATGATATGATTTTATTTTAATTGGATTTGAAGATTGAAAAGTTGTGGTCTTTGCATTGAAGCAAAAGTATTGTTGCAACTCCCATAAGGCAATTCCACACAGGATGTGGGTAGAATTGCTAAGAGATAAAGGAAGCTAGTAAGGGTTTCTAAGTGGAAGCAGAAATGTGACAGAACCTTGAGGAATTCCAATAGAGATTGGATAAAGAGAACAGTTGTGTTCTTTGAGAGTGCAAATGAGTTGAGGCCTAGAAGGAGCAAAGGTGTTGCTCAAAAGGAGGTTCCAGAGATAGAGAACCAATTGCTTACCAAAAGACTGAGTGAAGAGAGCTTGGTGAGGTAAGTGGCAGCAGAGAAGACTTGTTGTGGAAGAGGCTTTAGTGCAACTCATAGTAAAGTGAGTGAGGAACTCATAGATATGGAGAGGATGATGACCCATGACAGTCATAGCAGAGGTTCTGAAAGAGATCACAGCAGAGGACAAAAGGATAAGGATGCCAAGGCAAATGGCACACAGAGATAGTTAAGCAAAGAGAAATATGAGAGGGAGAAGGCGAAGATAGCAGTTCAGCTTGAAGTGTTAATGGAGATGTTGTAAAGCAATGAAGCAGACCAGAAACATGGTTATGTCATGAGAAAGAACGTGAAGTGGCAGAGGCTACAAGAGAAGAGGAATCAGCAGGTGAATATGCAGTTAGTAAAGGAGCTAAGGGAACTTGAACAGATTATAGATGCCAAACAGAGGATAGAGAAACTCAAAAGAGTTGAGCTACAGCAAAAGTGATATGCTGAAGAAGATGTTGAAGTTTCGATATGTGAACTAGAAAGTAAACCATTACTTTTTGAAAGCGATGAAGAGCTAGAAGAGTTGGATCATATGAATGATTCGAAGCAACCAGAAGACTTGATCACTGAAGCATCAAGTGAGACCAGAAGGTCTTGTATTTTTAAAACTAATGATTTGTGTATGATCGCAGGTTTGAAGAAGACATGCAGTCTTTTAAAGTTGTCAAAGATGTGAAAGAATACCTTCCAGAAGACGGAAGTTTTGAAGCAGAATATGACAAAGAGACTGGGAAAGAATCAGTTCACTACAGTGGACAAGTGCTGGAAGACTTCATTGAAATAGATGATGAGAAGGGGAGACTAGCTGACAGTGTCAAGAGTCCTTTGAGTTTGAATCAGCATACTGATATGCTAATAGAAGAAGAGAGATCAAAGCAACATACTGAAGTGTTGCCAAAGGAAGAAGAGGTACAAAGGCCTTATATTTTTTATTATAATGATTGTCTTATAATTGAAGATGTTGTTGCAGAAGCTGGAGTATATTCGACACAGGTGGGCAGTCAAATGAAAGAAGAAGAGGAAGAACATCTACTGAAGGATGTCAAGAAAGAATTAGCAGAGGAAGAAGGACCATGTGATGATGGATCAATAACAGATGAAGAAATGGGAGATTATGTAAAATTTCCAAAGTTCACTTCAAGTAAAATCATTGAGTTATATAGGGAATTAGACTTTCGGAGAAGAAAGTTGGAAGAGCAGAGGATAAATGTTTAGAATAAATTGCTGAAGAAGGATGACAAAACAGTTGTAATAAATAATAATCAAGAAGAAGTTGACAAGTGCAGAAAACAGAAACAGAAAATTGTTCTGAAAGCCAATATAGCCGCAGCAGAAAAGGTGCCAAACAGTAGTAAAGAAGAGGGTAAGGATGAAAGGGAGGCGATCAAGATGAGTGAAGAACAAGCAAGAATAAGAGTTCAGCAATCAAGGGATGAAAACAGTCAGTAGGCAGAGGATATACAAGACAAAGAGATTGAACTGATAAGAAGGTTAATGGTGAAAGTGTCTCAGAAGAAGATAACAGCAAGGAAGGAGAGGAGTGATAATAAGAGGAAGACAGCAGCAAACTATGAAAGCAGGGCAAGTGGAGCATTACAGCATAAAGTATGGAGACCTGGAGAACAGCAGCAGACAACAGCAGCAATAGAACAATTGACAAGCAAGGACAGATTACAAAATAAAGTCTGGGATCCAGGAGGAAACAATTATCCAGACTTATGACCAGGTGGTCATAAATTTTCTTACATGGGGAGTCTGATGCAGGAACATCCAGCTCAACATTATCAATGTATTCTAATAAACATAGGGGGGGTCTTGTGTTTCAAGGAAGTTTGTTTCCTAAGCATTGAGTTAATTTAAATTCTTTAATGTTTTGAGTGATTTTAATGAGAATAGGGATTAATTGAATATTGTGAGGTTTTATTGTAAATGTTCTCGAATATAGGAGAACATGAGAGATTTAGGATATTTGAGTGATGAGAGGATTGAGAATTGATTGTAAACCTCAGATTAGGAATTAGTTCATGATTTTATGGATTTGAGAGAATCCTTAGGGATGAGGAAGAGATTTTAGGAATGTGGTTGAGGAATCTATGGATCTAAAACCAAAAATTGGTTTTAAAATTCCTTTGTATAAATGTAAGCCTAAAAGGCATGAACAGGAGTTGGAGAGGTTAGATAGGTAAATAGATAACCGATTGAAGTGTTTTGTAAGCCTACGGGTAGATAGTGAATAGAGGCCATTAAATTAGAGCATCAGGCCTGCATGAGAGACAGAGAGTCTCGTTCTGTAATCATTGTGTATATTTATAAATACAGGGGTTAGTTTCGACCCTAGATAAGTGTGTTTCGAGTGTTGAAATTATTATGTATTGGAATTTTGTAATAGGTGTATGCAGGCAGAGTCGAGGCTAAACACAGAGAGGAGAACGACTCAGAAGGATCGTAATGGATCATTGGATCCATAGAGGGATCAATGCCAAAGGTCAGGAGGAAGAGTGTGCATCGAAAGAACAGTAGACTGAAACCTTTGGAGAAGAGCAAACCCATAAAAAACCTTGAAGAAGTGCGTAAAATTTAAGTTAAGTGGAAGAACAGAGGAGCGAAGATTGATGCTCAGGAACCGTTAGATCTAGGAAGATCTACGGCTGAGATCAAGTTGGGAAGGCAGAATATCGCATCAGTGGAGTGATCGTGTAGTTTTGGGCCGCAAGCAAAAACCCCAATTACACTAAGAAACAGTGAAAAACACAGTCGGGATCAAGTGTCGGACTTGAAATATTATGAAGGTTGGCCTAAACCTTTATCGGGTCTGGAGAATTGATCGGATTTATAGGTGAAGGGTTCCAACCATAGAGGGCAGCGATAGCGATAACGCGATGGACCCTGGACCGTCGGATCGAGAGTCCAAATCGATAGCCCAGATCTAATCGCTAATCGCGTTATCGGCGGTTTCATGTGGCAGGAGTCGGATAATGTATGTGCGATGCACCGATAGCGATAAGCCAATTGGCGATTAGAGATCGGCGTGATCGCTTATCGAAGTTCAGAGGATTGACGCAATGGGAGGTTAACAGAGAAGGTGGACCCGACGACTTTATAGTGGCGGTTATATAATATTTGAAATCTGCTAACCGTGTTCGGAGCAAGATTTCAATGTAATTCCATGTATTGTGTAATATGACTTGCGACAGTGCGATAGCCGATTGCGATGAGGTTAAGCATCGAAATCTATGCAGAGGTTGTACGAAAGGGTGGAAAGGTATGTTTATGCGGGCATTTTCCTTTGTAAATGGTTTATAAGGAGATATGCGCCGATAAGAGATTTATGTGTTAAAAACAAATGTAACCAAAGGTTTTGTGAGGGAAAGGTCATATACGTGTGGTTTAAGGTTTTATAAAGGTTGTGTAGTGGTTTTAAGTCCTGATAGAGGAGAAATAATGGAAGGCTTTAAGAAAAGGGTGTAATAAGGTAAACGAATGATTATGAAGGTTTAAAAGTCCCGATATGAAGGATTTGGCCTAAGAGTTAGGTTATGTGGGTATAAAGTTTTGATAGAGGGTTAAAAAGCGGGGTGATTAAGTTTCGATTCAAAGGAACTATGACCATAAGGGCCTTAACCATTGATAGTAAAGATTTGACTCCTTAGGTGAGTAATTACCTGGGACAATGGATTTATGCAGATTTATGCATACTGTGGGTATGTGCATGGGTAACCCTGCGTCAACAAGTATGCATCCATCCTGGCATACCATGCCCTTGGTGCTTGCTTGAAGCCATATAATGCTTTCTTTAATCTGCAAACATATGCCTTTCTGTCTTTAACTTCGAATCCCAAGGGTTGTTCTCTGTAGACTTCCTCATCAATTGTACCATTCAAGAATGCAGTTTTGACATCCATTTGGTGGATGTTCCATCCCATCGATGCTGCCAAACAGACCAACGAACGAATAGCAGTATACCTTGCTATTGGAGCAAATGTCTCTTCATAGTCGATGCCTTCTTGTTGAGAGAAGACCCTAGCCACAAATCTTGCCTTATATTTATCAATGCTTCCATATGCCACATGTTTGATCTTGTTGATCCACTTAGAAGTTACCACAGATTTGTCTTTGGGTCTAGGTACGATCTCCCAAACTCCATTCTTCAATATGGATTGATATTCTTCGTTCATGGCATCCTTCCATTCTTGGTGACTGACAACTTCTTCAAAAGTGGATGGCTATGCTTCTATTAGTTTTGTCATGTAGGTTGCATACCCAGAATATCGTTTGGGCTTCTTGCTTTCCTTGAATGTACCTTGAGTTGCTCCATGACCTTCTCAATCTAGACGTGTAGACTTCAACCAATTAGGTCATTTTCTAGATTCCAAGATAGCCACATGTTGTATAGGTTCATTGGGGCCTTCATCTTCATGATTTGATTCCTCGTCCTCCCTAGTAAGCTTCTTCGAATACAGGAATCTCTTCATCATCAGAGTCCATAAGGAGATCCTTTGATTTCTTGAATGCAATGCTTTCGTCAAATATTACATCTCGGCTGACTTCTATCTGGTGTCCTTCCTTTATGTCGATCTTATAGGCCTTAGAAGAATTGTTGTAGCCCACAAATGTTCCCCTCATGCCTAATGGATATAACTTCTTTCTCTTGTCCTTAGGTATATGAATGTAGACAGCACAACCAAAAATTCGGAGATGATCCACGGTAGGTTTATTTCCAGTGAACACTACTTCAGAGTTTTATTATCTAAAGACCTGTGGGGACTTCAATTTTGTATGTATACAGCAGTCTTTGTAGCTTCTCCCCACAAAACTTTCAATAAATCTTGATCATGTATCTTTGCCTTTACACTTTCTTCAATAGATTGATTCTTACGTTCTAACTTCTGCAACTCCATTTTGTTCAAGATTATGTGGGACTATCAGCTCCCTCTTAATCTCAGACTCCTTATAGAAAGCGATAATTTCCTTAGATGTATATTCTCCTCCATTATCATATCTTAATATCTTGATTTTTCATTTTGTAAGGTTCTCTACTTCAGCGTTGAATTCTTGAAATTTGGTAATACTTCATCCTTGGATTTCATTAAGTAAACCCAAGTTTTCCTTTAATGATCGTCTATAAATATGGCATAATATAGATGACCTCCAAGTGATTTAGCAGTCACAAGACCATAGACATCGGAATGAATAAGATCCAAGATTTCTTTTGAGCGTGAAGCACTGTTTCCAAATGGTCTCTTGGTGTTCTTACCCAATGCACCACCTTTGCATATTCCTTCATGATCTTCTTTCAGTTCGAGGATTCCATCTACTATGGTGTTTAGAATTGGAAGGATTTTGAAATGGAGATGACCGAATCTTCTATGCCAAAGTTCACATGGGCTGATCTCAATGTGAACTAAAGCTTGAGCAAGAAGAGATAGCAACCTGAAATGTCTTCCTCCACGAATCCCAATCACTCTAGTACTTTCTATGCTTTAGTTTTTACACCATAATACAACTTTTCCATCAATGAAGGCCATTGTATCACCTTTATCTTCTTGACTTGAAATTGAGAGTAAATTTTTATGCAAACCTGGAACAAATAGGATGTTGTTAAGATGAATATTACCTCCATTCTCTAGATCTATTGAGGTTGATCCAATTCCCCGCACAAGATAGCTCTTATTATCTACAAGTTCTACGAAGCAAGAAGATTTTCCTCTTGATAGTGTCTTCAGTGGCTTGTGATGACCAGTCATATGCCTTGCTGCTCCACTGTCAATCACCCAAATTATCTCATCTTGAAATGTTCCTGTGAGTGCTGAGAAGATTCCTTCGTCTTTTGTCTCGGTCACTTCCTTCTTTGGAGTAAATAAGAGATTTCATATTTCTTTGATTCCTCTCTTGAGATGGCTTGCTACCTTCGAACACTTCTTGAGAAACTTCTTCAATGTAATAGAGATCTTCATGATGCCCTTAGTCAACCTTAAGCTCCGACACCATGTTGTAAAATTTATAGGGCTATGATTAGAGTGATTTCTCTTTCTTTGATAATTTCTTGTGCTGTCTTTTCACTGACCTTACTTATTAGCTTCTCTTATTATTATTATGTTTGTGTATCATCAAATAGCTACCAACACAAGAAGAACAAGAACATAGAATGTAGACTGCAAGCCAGGGCCAAAACCTCTCCACTTTAGAGGAAAACTAGCAAATCTCTTCTCCTACTTATAGATTCTTCAATTGACAAATTCCAAGACCTTTAGACCAAGACAAAAACCCTCCAAGACCAAGTCCAACCTTTCCAGATGATGTGTTTTCCTTGTCCAATTCAAACACAGTCAAATCTCTTCTAGTAGCACAACTTTGACTTCCAACAGCAGAATTTCGGCCTACACTGCAGATTTCGGCCTTCCTACAATTGTTGTTGCCACACATGTGAGCTTTGTTTAAGCCTCCCAGGACTTCTTTAGACCTTTGCTTGGCTTTCTCTGACTTCTAGAGGTTGAGGATGGCTTCTTTTGACCTTTGTTTGACCTTCTTGCCTTCTCTTCATCAAGATCGAACTTGATGAGGAAAACCCTAGATCTGTTGCAGAAACCCTAGCCTTCATTCGCATGTGTGAGAGGGAAATAGCCCAAAACAAGTATTCTTCGTCCTTCCCCCTTCTTCGTTGCCTTCTTCCTCTTCTTCCTTCTCGTTTGGATGAATGAGAGATGAATGTGCTTCAAGGAGGTCGAGTTCCCTCCTACATATAGACTTTTCAAAGGTGGACATGGCTCTTCAAATTAAGTTGACTTGCCAGCTGCCAGGCCGACTTGATCTTGGAGGGTATTTTGACATTTTTAATGACAAATAATTTTCTTTACAAGTTACAATGTGCCTGAAAGGGCCTTCAACTTATGACAATGACTCTTTTGACTTCTTGACCTAGGACAAACCCTAGAAGCACTCAATGGGAGCTTGACCTATAAAATAAAAGACCTTGAGCATGAAACGCATGCTCCAAATAATAATAAAAATAATTTTCTTTCATTTTACAATCTACAAGAATCAAAAGTAAATTTCATATTTATGAAGACCGAACCTAGTTACACATTTTTCAACACAAAGGGCCTCGACCCCCCTCCTCTCCCCTTGTTTCCTTAGGCCGCAGCCCCTTGTGGCCCTCTAGGCCCCTCCTAAGCCCAACGACAGCGTCCTTTGGCTTGTTGTGAGGCCTATTAAGGCTCTTGACCCTAGTCGCTGCCTCCTTCAACATTTTCCTCTCCACTTTGGCCCTCTTCTGTTGATTTAGGGTAGCATCGGATGTGCTCTAGCCATGAAAATTGGTGGAGAGGCTAAAGCACGTGAGATCTCCAAAACCAAGAAATGGTTTGGAGAAATTCCACCCGATTAGAGAGATATTAAAATAATTCATATTTTTAATGAAGTTCCTAAAGTCTAAACTTAGGAAAACTAAAATATTAATGGGTATTAATATAAAACTGGGTGAGAATGTTCTAAAAGACATGGATCAAGCCAAATCTAATCTTAGTCGTTGATTAGAGATTTAATCTCAGTCGTTGAAGACTCAACAGATAAAGTATAAGAGGAGGCTTGAGGGTTAGTTGGAGACACACCAAGACTGATCAGTCAGTTTGATTTTATGGAGAACGGTTTGCTGAGAAAATTCGAACAAGTGATCTGAGTTACAACGAGGGGCGGTGAGTGCATAGCAGAGAGGTAGAGATAGTGTCGAAGGACCAGCGCAGAGGCAAAGGAGGCTACGCAGAGCCAGTAGGAGCCACGCAAAGGGCCAAAGTGACTGCGCAGAGGCTAGCAAGGCCTACATGGATGACACAAAAGGCCAGAGAGCCAGCGCAGAGCAGCAGAAGACTGACGCAGGGGGCTTCAAAGTGACGCAAAGGCTAGGAGGGCTGACACAGAGCCTCAGAGAATCATTGGAGATATTTTTGTGGAGCAAACTTGTTGAATATCTGCTTCCGAAGAGAGGTATTACTGCAAGATAGATTTCTCTATTGGGTGAGCCAGTTTGTCACCCTAGTTGTACTCAAGAAAGTTGCTTAATAACAAAACCCTCAAAATTGTTGCACCGGTTTTCCCAAGTTGGGTTTTTCCGGGGACGTTTGTCCAAAAATAACGGTGTCCCTTGTGTGTTTGTCTGTTATTTTCAGTTGATGATTTGTAAATGGTTGAGACTGCATTTGTTTATTTTCAGTATTTATATGGTTAATTAACTTGTTAATAAATAAACAAGTAGGTGAAATAAACCAGATAATGCAGGAAGAATTTATGACGTGTTAGACTTAGATATTCCAACATGGTATCGGAGCATTGCAGATCACAGGAGAACTGAAGGCACCAGCTAAATCATAAAATTTGCAACAGAAACAACTGTCCCGAGAGACAGAATTGTTCCTAAGCAGAAGGCAGCAGAGAAGGAGTGACGCAGAGGGCCTGCATCATCATTTCGAGCCAGAGAGAAGGCCAACGCAGAGGCAGCGAGAGGCAGAAGAGGCTCACAAAGAGCCACGTCATCCGACTCAGCCAGGTAGGAGTGACACAGTTGGCCAGAGGAGCGATTCCGCCTTGCCGAAATTGCGCAGAGCTAAGAGGCTCAGTTTCTTCAGTTGTTGGGGCCTAGGGAGTTGTGAGAAGATTATGGATTGGGAAGCTGGTGGGGTGTTGTTGTTGTCAAAGCAGAACAGTACCTAACGGGACAGAACCAAGGTAGAGGGAGTCACTACCTAGGAGGATTTCTAGCCAAGAAATCCAGATCTGTGTTGCAAGTGCAAAGAGGATCGGAGAGGAGCGGTTCGACTGTTGGCAGAAGGATTTCCAGGAGGGAAATCGAGACTCAAAGGGAGTCTAGGAGAGGATTTCCAGGAGGGAAATCGAGACTCAGAGGGAGTCTAGGAGAAAACTTCCAGGAAGGAAGTCGAGACTCAGAGGGAGTCGAGGAGAAGAGCGGAGATGGCAATGAACGGACTGAGGGATCAGGACAGGTTGGACGGGGCCTCCAACTTTGTCATCTGGAAGGCCAGGATCTTGTCTGTTCTGGATAGACATCGCATCAAGGGCTTCGCCTTGAGAACCGTGGCTATCCCAGTCGACCCAGCTGATAACGAAAGGTATGAGGATGCAATGGCCAAGGCAAAGTGCATAATCCTTGATGGGGTCAAGGATCATGTAGTTCAGCATAATGTCGATAAGAACACGGCAAAGGAGATGTGGGATACGTTGACAACATTGTATCAAATCACTTCCGTGTAGAGGAAGATGCTACTGGAGAATCAGCTACAGTCGTATCAGATGCAGAAGGGAGAGCAGATAGATCTATACCTAAGCAGGTTGCAGGAGATTCGGGACCAACTTACTTCCATAGGGGCCATGTCGGATCAGGAGTTCATGGTGAAGACCGCCCTAAGCAGTCTCCGAGGATTGGGAAACATTTGTCCAAAGCATTTTGGGTAGAGCGACTCTTCCAGGATGGGAAGAGATGTGGGCAGCTCATCGCCAAGAAGAGATCAGATGGCTGACCAAGGCAGGAAGTAGCAGCAAAGGAGGTCAAATCAAGAAAGAGGAGGAGGAGGATGCGGCTTTGGCATCTGCCGGACAGCGCGGGAAGAAGAATAAGAAGGACATCTCCCAGGTGAAGTGCTTCCATTGTGGGGAGCTAAGTCATTATGCAACCCAATGTCCCAGGAAGAAGAATAAGGGAGAGGCTTCTGACTCCAAGGCAGCTCCGGCTAAGGTGGAGAAAGAAGTCGAGACGGATGACGACTGTGCCATGAGTGCTCATGCACCTCTAGAGAAGAGGTGGGGAGACATCGAGATATAGTCAGGAGGACTACAGAAGATGTGGGGCAGGATCCTTGAGGTACCCAAACTCTTGGATCATATCCGGCTACAGCAGCCATGAGAGACAGTAGCAGGATGACGGATGTCGGTAGAAGCAAGATGCAGATGAAGCGACAAGGTAGTGCTAGAGTGCAGTGGTCTCTAGCAGCGCAGTGAGGGTTACAGCAATGCGAGAAGCACAGAGGTGGTTGCAACAGTGCAGAAAGGCACAGAGGTGGTTGCAGCAGTGCGAGAGGCACAGAGGTGTTGCAGCAGCGTAGAGGCAGCAGAGGGAGCACAGGATAGCAACAGAGGGAGCTTCAGCATTAGGGGGGCTTCTAGCCTGACAAGGATGTCAGTAGTTGGGTAGATCAGTTACTTACATCTCAGTAACTAAGTTGCAGTGTAGCAGTTGCAATGGTAGTGCTATGGGCAGCACAATGCAGCATGATGAGAGAGAGCTGCAGTGCAGATGCAGTGTTGGCAAGAAGGACCAGCAGCAACATGAATGCAGAGGGAGTTGCAATACAAATGTAGCAGTGGCAGTGGCAGAGCCATGGGCAGTAGTACAGGAGGCAGCAGTGTAGAGGATGTTGGGCAGCAGGCCAAGCATCAGCACAAGTATCGGTGTCGAATAAGAGGGAGTATTGATTTGGGGTAGCATCAAATGCGCTCTAGCCATGAAAATTGGTGGAGAGGCTAAAGCACATGAGATCTCCAAGGCCCAAAAATGGTTTGGGGAAATTCCACCCGGTTAGAGAGATATTAAAATAATTAATATTTTTAATGGAGTTCCTAAGTCTAAACTTAGGAAAATTAAAATATTAATGGGTATTAATATAAAATTGGGTGAGAATGTTATAAAAGACATGGATCAAGTCAAAACTAATCTTAGCTATTGATTAGAGATTTAATCTCGGTCATTGAAGACTCAACAGGAAAAGTATAAGAGGAGGCTTGAGGGTCAGTTGGAGACACACCAAGATTGATCAATCAGTTCGATTTTCTGGAGCAGGGTTTGCTGAGAAAATTCGAACAAGTTATCTGAGTTGCAGCGAGGGGCAGTGAATGCATAGAAGAGAGATAGAGATAGTATCGAAATACCAACACAAAGGTAGAGGAGGCTACGCAGAGCTAGTAGGAACCACGCAGAGGGCTAGAGTGACTGCGCAGAGACTAGCAGGGTCTGCGTGGGTGACGCAGAAAAACAGAGAGCCAGCGCAGAGTAGCAAAAGGCTGACGCAGGGGGCTTTAGAGTGACGCAAAGGCCAGGAGGGCTGACGCAGAGCCTCAGAGAAGCGTTGGAGAGATTTTCGTGGAGCAGACTTGCTGAATATCTGCTTCCGAAGAGAGGTATTACTGCCAGATAGATTTCTTTGTTGGGTGAGCCAGTTTGGCACCCTAGTTGTACTCAAGAAAGTTGCTTAATAATAAAACCCTCAAAACTGCTGCACCGGTTTTCCCAAGTTGGCTTTTTCCGGGGACAATTGTCCAAAAATAACGGTGTCCCTTGTGTGTTTGTCTGTTATTTTCAGTTGATGATCTGTAGATGGTTGACACTGCATTTGTGTTTATTTTCAGTATTTATATGGTTAAATAACTTGTTAAGAAATAAACAAGTAGGTGAAATAAACCAGTTAATGCAGGAAGAATTTCTGACGTGTTAGAAATTTCAACATCTTCCTAGCCTCATTTGCCTCTCTTCTATCCCTGATTGGCCTCTGAAATTTTTGGACTGAATATTGGTGAGTTTTGCAGGTGAAATTGGCTTAAGATTGGTGTTTTTTGATGCCAAGTACTTTGGAAAATATTTTGGAAACTTGGGCAAGTGATCTACAAGGCCTTGGGCCTACTCTAAACCCTCTCTTCTCACTGTTTTGCTACAGTTGTGATAAACCTTTCATAACAGTGACAAAATTCATGATTAAGTGCCCCAAAAATCATATCTAAGTAGTTCAAACTTCAAACACACTAAAAGTTTCATGGTAAAATTTTGTTAATTGTTTGGCAAGTTGGACGTTGTTTCTTGAGCATAGATCTACTTGTTTAGTGACTGAAATATCTCTGCATAATCAGTAGATCAGATCTGAAGATTTCATCACATAAGGCTAAAGAATCCAAAGTTTCAATTTGTTAAGCTTGTTCTACCATTTGGAAACTCTTGGGCACAATTTGGCACACACTTTCACATTGATAGCTCACCGTTTTCATTGTTTCCTTACTGCTGTCATAAGTGTTTTCAGATCTGATATAACAGTGGATAACACATCATAAGAGGGTTAATTAACTTGTTTCTTCACTTGGCAAGTCACTTAATGTTTCACTGATGATATTAACAAAATATTAATGTTTCACTGATCATATTAATGGTTCACTGATGTTTATATATTTCTCTAGTAATGTCATTATAAAAAAATAATAATAATAAATAAATAAATACAGATGATGAGTATGACTTTGTTTAGGTGGGTTTGTTAAGGCTGCACAGTGGGTTTGTTAAGGCTGAATAGAAAATGCAAATGACATGTACAAATATTAATTTGTAAAATATATTAAATTTAATTTTATATAATACTAGCTTAGATCCATAACCCCAGAACTAGCAAGTGCTGAGAGGGATCAAATCTCTTGAAATGCAAAAGAAAGCTATGTTGTATCTAGTATTCAAGAGAATTTCATTTAATTATAAGATATTTATTACGATGAAACACATGACAGTTTTTAGTTTTCATATTTCTAAATAAGTCATTACTAGTTTTCATTACTGTAGTTTCCTTAGTAACCTGTAACTCACACACAAAAAAAAGAGTTTTGATTATGTAATGATCATAACTATTATTTAATGTTGCCAAGACATTAAGAAATTCTTCGAATACTATTTATTACAGTGGAATTTATCCCCATATACATATATATATATTAAAATGCAAATGTCAACAATACAGCTTTAATATATTGATTATTGAATTGGATAGATAAAATTTAGATTTGGCGAAGACAAGAAACGGTTAGGGAATTAACCATTAATGCTACTCTATGTTACCAGATCCGTCAAGCTTAATGGTGGGATCCACGGATCCCCGGATCGGAGACGGATTCGGATCCGGATCCGCAGAGATACGCCCAGCTTCTCTCTGAGGCTAAAAAAATCGTAAACTTCAACGCATAAATCTGTAATAAACTAGCAAACGCCAGCACAAAATTCCAAAATGGGAAATTCAACTGTTCAGTCGCAAGTGAATGAAAGAATCAGCGTCCGGCGTCACTGAATTAATTAATTGACGTCAGCCAAAATAATCTATGGAGTTGGCCCGGACAGTTTATTATTTTTATTTTAGTTGACGACATTATAAGCGTTAATACAAGACAGTGAATGAAAGAATCAGCCTCCCCGAAAACAATGAATTAGCGTATTATAATCTATAGCCATTTTTATTCAGATATTTTGAAGTTTAAAAAGTAAACTTTATTTAGGTAATTTAAAGTTTAGAAAGTGAGTTTTATTTATATATTTAGATATTTTACATTTAAAAAGTAAGTTTCAGTGTCCCGGAAAACAATGAATCAGCCTATTATAATCTATACCCATTTTTATTCAGATATTTTGAAGTTTAAAAAGTAAACTTTTATTTAGATATTTTAAAGTTTAGAAAGTGAGTTTTATTTATATATTTAGATATTTTAAAGTTTAAAAAGTAAGCTTTTATTTATATATTTATTTTTCCTTTAAAAAGTAAGTTTTATTTTAATTAATTTTAAAGTTTTTTTTTCAAGTTTAAAAGGTAAGTTTTCTAAAATAACTTTAATAATTTGTATTACCACTAATAATTAATGCTTAAATACATTATTCAGATATATTGAAGTTATATATTTGAAAACTCATATGTTTTTTATTTTTATATAAATTTACTTAATATTTATAAATGATATATTAAGTCATGAATTATTTACATAATAATTATTTATTGTATGTAAAAATTATATATTAAAAAATTAGCATATGTTTTTATTTTTATATTTATATAAATTTAGTTTTTATTTTTATATTTATAAAAATTTTAATTTTAAAAATTATAAAATATTTTATATTTGTGTGTACTTGCCGTTTCCGGATCCTGGTTTTTCAAAAAATAGGAGGATGCGTATCCGAATCCGGATCCATATCCCAATCCTAGTAACTTAGATGCTACTAGTACTCACCAAGATTATTTACTAATTGGCATCGACAACGATGATAACCAACAAGATTGCCATTATATGGAGTAGAATATGTAATACAATTTTGTTATTTAAGTAAACTCATTGGTAGGAATCAAGAGAGCCTTTCACGAATATTTGGGAATACAAGACGAGATTCCACATAATAATAATAATAGGTTATTAGGTATTTACTTTTTATAATTATCATAAACAAGTTATTCCTGATTAAGTTATTCCTGATTAAGTTTTGATGTTAGTTTATTTAAAGATTATTAACGTTAGAAGATATTCTACTAATTTTATATTTATAAAGTTGATAATAATAATAATAGGTTATTAGTATTTACTTTTTATAATTATCATAAACAAGTTAGTTTATTTAAAGATTATTAATGCTAGAAGATATTCTATTAATTTTATATTTATAAAGTTGATAATAATAATAATAGGTTATTAGGTATTTACTTTTTATAATTATCATAAACAAGTTATTCCCGATAGGTTTTGATGTTAGTTTATTTGAAGATTATTAATGTTAGAAGATATTCTACTAATTCTAATTTTATATTTATGAAGTTAATGATTATTCATGTTAGAATATATTTGATTTATTTTATATACAAAAATATTTGGATCAATTTTACATGCAAAGTGTATTACCTTATGTAAATCGATTTAAATTAACAATAAGGGGTTATTGTGAATGAATTGATCTGTCAATAAATGAAATTACCAATGAAGTTGTTAATCCTTGCAAACAATGAGGAATCTAAAGTATCAGATCTTAGATAACTTCATGAGGATATTTCTAGACAGCTGCAAAAGATTAAGCTCTCGGAATTCTCAAAAGGAGAGAATGTGAATGTGTTGAAGCGTAGTTAGAAGGTATGACTAGGTGTTTTGTGTTGTAGGAATATGCCTCCACCTCGAAGACCAAGATCACTATATTTCAGCTAAGAAGAAGTGCTTTGATTTGGTAAGGAAATCTATAAAAACAATTACATCTCACATCATACAATGTTCCCTCAGAATGTTCGAAGTCAAATTTTACAAAGTCTTTGTCGGCCTACTTTCAAGAACAGTGGGCCAGAGCCTTTCACGCATTAATCCTAGGAAACAAAACAATGGAGGAATATGAGATGAGTTTTATGGAACTCGTAAATACACGAAACACTTAGCTTGGCTTTCATCAGTATCAAGATAGGGGACTCTGCATTAGTATACATATTAAATTACAAAGAATGTCCAAGTATAGGATAAATGAATTAATAAATACCTAAATTCGCAAAATATAATGAATCTATTAAGGTATTTATGTGTACCGCCACCATAATAGGTAACTATAGGAGATTATACAAAATAAAAGGTTAATGCAATATACTATACAAAACAAAATGAAAATATAATTTGTATAAAATGAAACAAAAATATAATCATAAAAAATACGGTATAGTTGACAAATCACATAACCTTCAATGGAAAGAACTATGAGCATCGGACGAGGGAACCATTTCAGCCAAACCATTAAGTATATTGGAGTGTAGGGTTCGAGAGCTCAGAAACCGCCTGGTAGACCAAGTTAAGGTGCAGTGGGACAAGTATAATTTTAGATTGGCTACCTAAACGACACGGGTGCCATATGCAAGAAATACCCCAACTTGTTTGGATTTTGAAGCACTTAAAACCTTATTCTGTATATCTTTACTTCATTTTGGCTGAATATTTGAGATTATCAATTTGGAACTGCCACAAAATTATGAAGGGTTACATGTAAGAATGATTTCAAATTATTTGTTAAACATTACTAGTACATGGATACCAATAGGAATTATGAATTATGTTATGGATGTAATGTCTATAAAAAAAAACAATATTATTATTTTTCAACATGAATGATAAGATGGAAATAAAAGAATGACTATATTGACTACTTTATATGAAAGCTAACTTACAGATATATGGGCTAGACATAGCCAAATACGTTGTATGAATTTAAAACTCAATATCGTCGATAGCAACATATTTGAAATGCACAGAAACTGTTATTTGAATACAATTAACTTTGGATATATTGATGTATATGTTATAATGTGTGGACAAGTGTTTACATTGCAGATAGTATCGTTACCAAACCAACTACATGATGACAAAACTCAAAGAACAATTGAGGCTCAATGAGGTTCCATGATAGGGTGTTGTCCTTGGTTCTACTGGGATGGGTGGAGGTGTTTCCCACCATTATCCTCCAAAACTTGGAGCCATGGGGAGATTGTGTGAATCACGCTCCCCTAGACGTGTGATGTTCCCTGTCGAATGCCTACTGGGAAATTAGATCGATATAATCGACATTGTCACCCTTGAGGTTTATGAATGGTTAGATCAGTATAGCTACCGCAGTGATGCGAACATCGCAATTTTTTCGCACTGCCGAAATAATCACCGATTTTTTCAGCGATTTTTTTAATTTCAAAAAATCGTTAAAAATCGTGATTTTTTCATAAAAATCATGATCCGATCAGAAAAAAATCGTGGTAGGCGAAAACAGCGACTTACAAAAGAGATTTTGTGTTTTTTTCCTCATTTTTTTCAGACAGAGAGCAAGAGTGAGAGCTAAGGAGGAGGAGAAGTCATCTACAAGGGCAAGAGAGGAGAAAAGTGAAGGAATTTAGCATCCCAAGCAAGAAAAATTCAAGTTTGGACCAAGTTTCTTCAGCAAAGCATGGTTTTCAGGTATGGGCATCAAATTTGACCCTTTTTTTTGTTTTTTTCTTGTTTTTCCTTGGGTTTCTATCACCCATTTATTTTCAATGATTTTTTATTGGATTTGATTGTGTTTTTTTCCATTTTTGTTGCATATAGTGGAGAGGGTTTATTTTGGTCAAAAATGCAAAAACTTGATTGTTAGATTTATTAATTTAATTTCTTCTTGTGCCCTATTTTTTTCCATCATTTTTGCTTGGGTTTGAATGTGTATTTTTTGTTGAAGAAAGTGTAACTAGGTTCAGTGTTCATAAATGTACTTTGATATTTGTATTTATTCAAGAAAAGAAATATTATTTTTGTTATATTTATCAAGGAGTTTCTCGCTCATTGAAATAGGTCTAGCACATGTTAAAGCGCTATAGGTAAGTCAAAGAGTCAAAGAATATCCCTCCAAGCAAAGACAAGTCCTCTCCATGCAACGACATCATCAAAGGAGCAAAAATGATGAAGGAAACTCAAGTCGGCCTATAGTCATCATGTCGGCCTCAAGTCGGCCTAAAGGAGGGACAGTCCTCTATATATAGAGGTTGTCCACTCCCTCAAACGACAAGCAATCCACCTCTGAAATCAGCGAGCAAGGAAGACCGAGAAAAGGGTGAAAAAGGACGAGTATAAGGAGCCTCTATTGCAGCGAAGAAGGAGAATTCATCACCGAAGGTTGGAGGACTGTTTCTAGGGTAAAAGATAGTCACACATGCGAGAAAAGGAGGCATCTCTGCAGTCATAACAGCAGCAATGTAAAAGTCTCATACTTCTCATTGCTTGGACTTGAAACTTAGGCCTATAAAGCCTCCCACTAGAGAGAAG
The DNA here is from genome assembly GCA_031772625.1 of Pinus tabuliformis. Classification (NCBI taxonomy): domain Eukaryota; kingdom Viridiplantae; phylum Streptophyta; class Pinopsida; order Pinales; family Pinaceae; genus Pinus; species Pinus tabuliformis. The sequence goes on from CM062815.1 coordinate 959,162,752, forward strand.
AAGAGACTCTCCCAATCGAAGAAGAAAGGAACCAAATACTCAAGGAAACCTCCTACATGTGCGAGAATTTAGGGTTGTAGAACAACCATATCAAGTCTGCAACTACATCTTGAAGAAGGAGCTCGATTGGTCAAGAGGAAGGAAGGGATCATCACAAGTAAAGGGTCACACTAAAGATCAAGGATAAGTGTCTCTTCTAGAGCAAGTGCAACAAGGACTATCAACAGTTGTAAGAAGAACGAAGTGCCGAAAGAAGGAAGGCGAAGTGTCGGGGAACGAAGTGCAGGAAGGAGGAAGGACTTGACTTGTCCTTGGAGGATATTCTTGTCAAGGGTCTAGGGTTTGGCATTGATCAATAGAAGCTTCAATAAGAGAAATTTACATAAGGGTTTTCCTCTCTAAGAGAGAGAGGTTTTGCCCTGGCAAATAGCCAACATCTTGTGTTCTTGTTTTTTTGTGTTTTGGTAGCAGTTTGATGAAGTAAACACACACACTAATAATAAGAAGAAAAAGATCAAGCTAACAAAAATAAATTGGAAAAGTGTTTCACAAATTGGTATCAAATCTAGAAGAATCCTACTATACATAACTGCCCTTGATTCTTCAACATTTTTTCCATTATTGTTGCATTGAGTTGAGGTTTTTTTTTTGTCAAAAATTCAATATGTTGTATGTAAACTTTTAATTTTATTTTTCTAACTTGCAATTCTTCTGTGCCCTAGGTTCAACTTCAAACTTCAAGCTTCATCTTACATTAGGACTCAAGAATTCAACAAAGTTACAAACATGCCAAGGAAATTGGACCCTCTGTGGGAATTTGGTGAACCTAATGGAGGGTTTGACAGATCAAAATTGACTTGCAAGTTATGTGGGCATCATATGACAAGAGGGGTATACAGATTGAAGTATCACCTTGCACAAATTCCTGAAAATGAAGTAGGGCCTTGCACAAATACAAATCTAGAAAATCATCCGAAGGGCCCTCAAATCATTGGAAGAAATGGAGCAAACCAAATTGTCCAAGTCAGCTCTGAAGAGCCAACTAGCAGGAAGTAGAGTGTCAGGATTGGGAAGTGAACATGAGAGTGGTATTGGTTCTACTTCAGCATTTACAACCAACCCTGTAGTTGGCTCATCATTTTTTGTTCCTAGAACCACACCTAGTTCACAACCATCTATCTCTTCAATTATTAAAAAAATGGAGAAAGAAGAAGATGACAAGTTGTTGAGCAATTTTCTTCTTTGCAGTGATATTCCTATTAGCGTTGCAAGGAACAATCCATTTTTCCAGCCCACAGTTGATGTTATTGTTATTGTTGGCCCAGGGTAGAAAGTTTCTTCTTATGATGACTTTAGAGGGCACATTCTTCAAAATGAGAAGGTTGATTGCACCAAGAGATTGGAGGAGTTTAGGGCATCATGGGCACACACATGCTCTGTGATGTCATATGGTTGGACCGATCAAATGGGTAGAAGCCTTATAAACTTCTTGGTTAATTGTCCCAAGGGGACAATGTTTATGAAATCTGTTCATGCATCTGCACATATCAAATATGCACGGTTATTATGTGATTTGTTGGATGTGTTCATTCTAGAGGTGGGTCCACAACATGTTGTCTAAGTCATAACGGACAATGCTGCAAATTATGTTGTTGGCAAGATGCTTATGAGAGACATCCTACCTTATTTTGGACACCTTGTGTTGCACACTGCATTGATTTGATGTTGGAGGACATAGGAAAAATTCTTTTTGTCAAGGATATTGTTGAGTCATCAAAAAGCATTACAAAATTTATATATAATCATGCATATGTGCTTCATTTGATGAGAACATTCACCAATAACAAAGAGTTGGTGCACCCTGCCATTACACGGTTTGCCACCAATTTCATATCTCTTCAATCCCTCTTGAATTCTATGTGGGATGTGAAGAGAATGTTTCTTTCAAAGGAGCGTCGTGCTTTGGCATTTAGTCACAAACCAGAGGGAGAGGCCATATGCAGGTTAGTTTCATACCAGGAAAGCTTCTGGGCGGGAGTGCAAGAAATGTGTAGCATTACTAAACGGTAAAGGTTCTTTGATTAGTTGATGGACACAAGCTTGCAATGGGCTACTTGTATGAGATCATGGATAGGGCCAAAGAATCCATTCGAACCTACTATGATGATAAGGGGGATGAGGGGTTTGAGAAACAAAAACTCCTATGGGAAGTGACTGATGAGCGATGGAACAATACACTCCATCGTCCCATTCATGTTGTAGGGATCTACCTGAACCTTGCATTTGCTTACACTTGTGGTTTCTTATTTGATGTTGAGGTCTTGGATGGATTCTTCACTTGTGTTCATAAGATAGTGCCATCTCTAGCAGAATGTGCAGAAATCTCGAAAAAATGGAGATATATAGAATGGCAAGTGGTACATTTAGCTTTGACATGGATGTAGTTGATAGGAGGACTAAAATTTCAGGTATGTTTTAGTTTGTTTCAAATTTCATTGTCTCTTCAAGTTCATAACTTCATACTTCGCTTCAACTTTCAAATGTCATTTTCTTTTCTTATTGTTTATCTTATTTGTTGTAGATGCATGGTGAAGAAGCTATGGTGGCAAAGTACCCAATCTCCGAAGGCTTGCCATTCAAGTGCTCAGCCAAACATGTAGCTCCTCAGGATGTGAGCGCAACAGGAGTATATTTGAAAAAATACACACCAAGAAGTGCAACAGGTTAAAACTTAAAATATTCCAAATTTCCAATTAATTTTTTGAATTCATTAAATAATATTTTTTTATAATTATTATTTTATTATTTATAATTTATCAATTTATGACCCTTGTACAGGTTGGAGTCTCAGCGACTTAATGACATGGTCTACGTCTACTACAATCTTCGATTATGGGTGAGGCAACTTGAGAGGACACCTGATGTGTGGGCCATCTCATTGCATGGGATTGACACCACTGATGCATGGAGGGTTGAGGTCGAGAGGCCTCTCATGGAGTCATCCGCTGATTGCTTAGAGCAAGAGGTAATGGAGGGGGTAGAGGTGGAGGAGGAAGAGTAGGAGGAGCAGGAGCTATAGGAGGAGGTGAAACCACCTACCCAAGCTACCCCTGTCACCAGTAGAGGATGTGGTCTACCTCCTATAGCTCCTAGTTCTTCAACTTCTAGAGCATAGCAAAGTCCACTACCAACTCCACCGTCATCTACATTTAGAGGAAAAGCTATTGCATTTTCTCGCAAGATGAGGCAAAGAAAATCAGTAGTATTAGTTATTTGGTTCATTTCATTGTATATGACATTATGACTCATGATATGAGATACATTATTATATTTTTTGTTGATATTTTGAGGCTGAGTTGGGACTCAAGACTTAGTATTCAGGACATATTTCATTGTTATGTGTGATGTAGCTCTAGAAATGACATTGCACATCTTATATATTAGTTATTTTATCATATTTATGTGTCAATGCATTTATTTTATGTTGTAGATGCTTTAGAAATTAAAAATTTTGAAAAAAAAAAAAACTTTTTGTATTTGCCAAATTTTACCATTTTTTTCCCGATTTTTCCAATTTTTTCCGATTTCAAACCTTCGCCGATTTATTCCTAATCGCGATTCGCAACACTGAGCTGACGCCATGGCATATCCCAGTAGGTGAGGGATAGGATAGGGGCTGAAAAGATTAGGAATGATAGGATGATTTTAGAATAGCTTGGGAACTTGATTGGGCCATGACTATTAAAGTTGTAAATCTATAAATATTCAAAACACAAATTTTTAAAGTATCTTCACATTAAATGAGTGTTCAAGCACAGGATATAATCCTTACATGATTACACTAATTGCTAAAATAGTCACTAATATACTATATAAACCTTAACTTTGGGACTAAGTTTTCTGAATGAGGGTTATATGTAATGACCCATCTTGAGTTATAAGAAGCATAGGAATATTAGCATGCATATGAGGCATGCATATGATAGCCACATATGCATGCATCACATGCACTGCAATAGTATACATACTAACTTATTATAAAAAAAAAATGTCAAGTAAAGGACGATCGAACTAATTATTGAAAATTCTAAGTGAATACCTAACTCAAAATATATATGTTGAATACATTCAATAATGTACTTAATGCATGTACCACTATCATAATATATATAACTATACAACATAAAGGATAAAGGCAATGTGTTATACAAATAGCAAGGGAAGTACAAATAATTATAATATATATTAATTATTATACAAATTAAAAATAAAAGAATTATAATATATAATAATTATTATACAAATAAAGTGGGAAATGATAATATACATATACTATACAAACTAAAAAAATTATAACATATGATATACAATAAAAAGGCGTTGACGTAAACAAATCACCAAAATATTAACAAATAATGGATTATAATAGTTCAAATTAATCCCTTGAATACATGTAAGTACCTCTACATTCTTGGCTGTCATTGCAAAATCCAGGTCTACGAATATCAGAGGCAGAGGGATCGGTGACCGCCTCAGAGCACCTTAAAAGGCCATTGCACAACAGTGGTGGGGGGAGCTCACCATTATAAGAGAAGGGAATGAGACGAAGAAGGGGGAAAGAGTTTGGAGATTTACAGAGACGGTGGGAATTTCAGATAGAATTTCAAAAAGGAAATTTGAGCTCAATTATTCTTGAAGTTTTGGGCACGAGGGCCAAAGTGCTTCCATTTTGAAGTACTTTGGAGCTGGGTACCGAGATTGTGCCCAGTATGGCAGGGAGGTTTTGGTCATTTTGGTAACGGAAGCAAAGTTGGTGCTACAACAGCTTGGGATCGACTTCAAACACGGAAGCCAGGTAGGTATCTGTGAATCTAATTGATTAATTCTTGCTTAAATTGCAGTTGTTAAATGATTTAATTTTGGTTAGTTCATTAAATTTTGGTATCATAAAAATTGGGTTTTACCGGCACATTCTTGGTTGTAAGATTGTTTTATAATCCATCATTAAGTACCCTTGTCATAAGAAGCTAATTATAAATTGAGTACTTAAATTATTAAACAATCTCAACTCAAGGTTCACTCACATCCTTTCCATCAGCATTCTAGGCGTAGTTGCATTAATAATTTACCTCCAAGCATAAGGTTCAACCAAAGGTATTCACCTATGCCATATTAAGAATCTAGGGATTTAAATGTCATAGATGGAATTGAAATGTGTTTCTTGCATTTGTTTGGTGCTATCCCATACTAATTTGAGATCTATCTGTTGCTCTATCAGTACATAATGTTTATTTCAACCCAAGCATAGCAATGTAACTATGGCATGTCCTTTCATTACAAAATGCTATGCCATATTAAGAATCTAGGGATTTAAATGTCATAGACGGAATTGAAATGTGTTTCTTGCATTTGTTTGGTGCTATCCCATATTAATTTGAGATCTATCTGCTGCTCTATCACTACATAATGTTTATTTCAACCCAAGCATAGCAATGTAACTATGGCATGTCCTTTCATTACAAAATGCTATGCCATATTAAGAATCTAGGGATTTAAATGTCATAGACGGAATTGAAATGTGTTTCTTGCATTTGTTTGGTGCTATCCCATATTAATTTGAGATCTATCTGCTGCTCTATCACTACATAATGTTTATTTCAACCCAAGCATAGCAATGTAACTATGGCATGTCCTTTCATTACAAAATGCTATATAAACAGTATAATTGAGGGAGTTTATATAAGAAATCGAGGAATTCATGTTGCTTTAAGTTTTCACAGGTGACAAAAAAGTATTAAATGCTACTGGTAAATAACAAAGTGTTGATGTCTATACCATTGGAATGTCTTCTGCATACGCTAAGTGTCTAGCATGCAGGAGAGCGTCCTCTTTAGGTGCTTGCTCGAAAGAAGCAAGTATTATGATTTCCTTCCTAAGTTTTAACGTGGGAAAAGCAAATTAATTAATTTATTGATTAATCTTGGCTATTGGGCTAAAGTTTCTGAAGATAGATAATTTAATTATTTAATTGACTCAGATCTAATCTCCACCATTGATCTAAGTGGGTTAGGAATTAATTCCAGCCCTATATCACCTCGGAGAATAGGGATTTGACTCAAGTGAAACTATAAAGAGAACCTAATAGAGGGGATGGAGACCCATTGCATTTTTTTGCAAGGGATTTTCTCATGAGTGAGGCTCAAGTTACTAAGGAGAAAGAGGAAAAGTTTGCAGCAGATTTTTGGAAGAAGAATTCATGTAAGGACCAAGAAGCTTGAAGGGGACCAAGACTTGGAGGTGTTGTCGCGCGGATTGACACGACAACGCTCAGACCGGGGGGTTGTCACTCTGATCCCCGGTCTCTCCGTTTAAGCCTGTCTCCCACGGCTAAGGGGGGTAGACCCTGAGGAAAGATGAAGGCCAACTGCCAGACAGTTGGGCCAGGAGACGAAAAGCACTAAAATGACTTGACGAATTGAGCAGACCAGTGCCTTAAAAGATCTAAATGATTACTAGCTAGATGATCGAAGAACATGAACCACGACCAGCAATCATCAGGAAAAGAGAGCAATGCTTTAAATATTCAGTAAAACCACAACGCTCTTCAAACAACGATATCCAGTAAACTAAAAGAAATAAATTGCTTCAAACAACAGAGAAACCAGATATCAATTTCGTGCTCAAATCTCAGCGTGAAAGATACAGCATGCATTAAAAAAGGGCTGAAACTGGCCAAAGAAATTTTCCAATTTTTCTTTTTTTTTTTTTTTTTTTATGAAAACTTAAATAAAAATATAAAAATCAAAATCTAAAATTTTAAGATCTCCAAAACCTAAGTCTAAAAAAATCTAAAAAAATTTAAAATCTAAATTTAAAAGCTAAAAATAAAAATATTATTTTTTATTTTTTTTTTTTATATTAAACAAAATCTAAGAAATAAAAAGCAAATCTAAAAGAAATAAATCTAAAACTAAACTATTTTTTTATTTTTTTTTTTTTTATATCTTTATGAATCTACATTAAAAAAAATGAAACTATTTCAAAAGAATTAAAATCTAAATGACATACGATTTGAAATATAACAGAAAAATAAAAAAAACGAAACTAATCCAAACCCAAATCTAAAGCTACGTATGACCTTTATGAATACGCTTGACCTTTATGAATTTATATTCAAAGGGAAAGATCGAAATTAAAAAAAAATGGTTCGAAACTTCGTATAAACCCTATGCCAAGCAAAACCAGACGTAACTTAGAACGAAAATTCCACTGCGCGTGGAACACCATACCTCGAAGATACGCAACGGATTCGGAAATCACGTGGGCGGATTTGAGGATCGGCCTTTTTTACCTGGCTGAGGAATCCGGCTTTTGAATGATTTCTCCAGTGAACTGACTGAAGACCGATGCTGGAGCTCTCACTGTTAACGTTTTGCCACCTCCACGCACAATGCAGCGAAGGGATTTGACAGCGGATGGATAAATGCCAGAAGTCGTGAACGTTTCCTGGTCCGATTTGATCGCCTCAATATGTCACCAGCAGCGCTCAGACAACAAACTCCCACAGAAACGAAACTCTGGCGATGACCGAATCTGGAAACGTCAATGATTAGCTGATCTGGGTGATGAAACTCTAGCTACAGGAACGCTATCACTTGAAATACGCAGACATTCACGACGGCAGAAACGCTGGACAGTTTTTTGATAGCAGACGGCGGCTGAAACCGTGACCCTGGCGCGTCAATAACAAATCGAACTGTGCGTTTCACTTCTTTTTTGTGGTGTTTCTGGGTGCGTACAGGTTGGCGGAAGTCTGGAACACGGATAGAACAACACACAGGGGCAAAAATTTACGATTTTCTTGCTGTTTGCAAGGTCGCTGTCTAACCCGATGCTTGAAATGGCGGATGACTTGAACACCTTCCAGAAACCTGAGATTGAAATCTGGCCCGTATCGATTGATCACCTTGTGCGTTTGCAGGTGCTTAGGGCTGAGAAGATTGACGATGGTCATGCAAAGACAAAACCCTATACCTGCAAAAGAAAAACAAAACCCTAATGAAGTATGCCAGAAAAGAAACTAAAAAAGAAACCTAAACCCTAAATGAAGACTGCATAAAACAAAATATGAAACCCTAGCCTAATAATTTACAGATTGTGGCCCCTTAACAGCCAGATTTAGTTATAGCAGCAGTAATACTTTTGAAATATCAGAAGAAAATTCACTGTGAACTTCACTGTAAATCAGAAAGAAGAAGTTCTCAATGTAAAACATGAAATGAACTTAAAAAAAATTAACCCAGGGCACAATCAGCTGGGCTCTGCACAGAACAGCCTGTGGGAGTCGGCTGGTTCAGCCCAGAACTTCCCCAAACGCCCACAAATACCCTTCACCTCAATGCTTTCCTGCACACCTCAAGCAAACATCAGCAAAAAGGGCAAGAAATGCTGCTAGATTTCAAGAGAAAATGGAGATACCTGCCATTTTCCAGAAACCCTACAACATTTCAGACCCTAGCACGTGAGCAAGATACCTGTACTCACAATGCTCTGAAAAAACAGCTATTTTAACTGTTGAAAAACTGAAATATGCAGAAATTCAAACACCTCACAGCAGTTCCAGAGAGTAACACCAGCCAGTTTGAACCCCAAAGTCTTTTTATTAATCAGAAATCAGTTTACAAGAGAGCTTTCAGTACAGACTCACAGATCAGATAAACCTGAAAATGACCTCCTAAGACCCTACATAAAGGAAATGATCCCAACGGCTAGTTTTGGGTGATCCACAAAAATATTATTATTTTATTGCTTAGGGTTTTTGCTTTATGCTTTTTATTTTTTATTATTTTTTATTTTTCAAAATTTTTTTTTTTTTAAATTTTTTAAATTTTTAAATTTTTTTTAAATTTTTTATTTTTTATTTTTTATTTTTTATTATATATGAATTTATTATTTTTATTTATTAAAAAAAAAAATTTTAATTTATTTTAAGACGGATCATCAAACCCAGCCGTTGGAATCATCACCTAGCACCTAGGACCTAGGACTCATGAGGGGATTTACAACATTTTCAACCCTCAAGACACATTTCATCATGATTTTTTTACAATTTTTACAATTTACATCTCAAAGGGATGAATCCACTTTAACATAGACCCTCATAGACCACCCAGATCTGCGACACAACTATAATCTAGCAGAGTAACACGCTAGGATTCTCCTAAAGTCCTAATAACGAAATGCATCCCGGCTTTGGGGTTGGGTTTGAAGGAAAACTCTGCCGATCCATGGATCGGTGAGACTAAAAACCTCCCGGGACGCAGATCGTCATTAGAAAGTTAGGTCCACCTAGGCAACTTTACATACATGACTCTGATCTGCTTAGATTATTTACACTTCAAACATGCAGACTGGGTTTACAACAAAAATGATCAAGCTGTCGATGACTATAGGCTGGCACGGACATGTCGCTCAGGAGCTATCCTTCTCTGCCAACAGGAAGGAGGTGTACTGCATGGGTAGTTGACCAGTAGTGGTCAACATCTGGCTCTACTTGGGGACACGTTGCTGCACTGGTAGGAATGTGAGAATCCAGAATCTGCATCCATACAACACACAAATAAAAATAAGTAGCGTCCATTCCCAAATCATCATATGCATTAAGTACAGGAAAAATAAAAGCTCTTCATTTATTGACTAACTAATAACATGAAAAGTAAATCTAATCCTAAAAACAGAAATAAAATGCTGAAAAGACAAGGAGTAGGGATAGAAATACAATACAAAAGATGCCCCATGGCATCAGATATCATCTCTGAAGAACATCTTGAGCATTTGGCCGTTCGCTGGTAGATGAAGTGGTTCACCATCCAATCTGCTCAAGTAGAATGAGTTTGGCCCCGCTATATCTCTAATGATGTATGGTCCCAGCCACAAGCTGTCAAACTTCTTATGTTTTCCCGGTTTTTTCATTCTTGCGATCCCAAAGTAAAGCCATATCGCCAAAATAATTCGCCCCTTCTCATCATAAGGAAATCCAACATGGATTGGTTTTCCATAAATATCTTCTGCATTTTCATTATCATTCTCAAAAAGATACACACGATCACATGCCCCGACAATGCACTGTGGTTGCGTGTAAGTGCATCCTAGTTGAGAACTCTTTGTATCAAGACTCAGTGAAGGGTCCAGCAGCCTTTCCGTGACATAGGAAAAATTCTCCCAAGGTGTCATTGAGCTGGTATTTTGATCTTTACCATCTTTGCACAAATCACACTGGCATGGATTCATTGCATTTTTATCCATCACACAGGGTATTGGCATTGCTTCTTTGCCAAAGCTCAAGTTATTAAGTAATATGATAGTTTTTCTTTGGTGACCCTTTTTACTGTCAAATGAATTGAGCACCAAGTGGGTCTCTATATTTTCCCATGCCTCCTTGATATCAGTGTTTTTTGCATCCCCCTCAAGATCATTCACCTGTAGTGTAAGAGAGTCAAAGCATAATTTAGGAAGAGGCATTAGCAGAATAGAAGGTTTGGGATCAGCCTTGGGTTTGCACCTTTTGGGACAAATATAACTTTCCCTGTGCCACTCAACTCTGATATTTTCCTCTCGGGCTCTCTATTTAGCCTAATAAAACCATCACCGCTAGGAGAAGGAATCATAGCATATGACCAATTCATTTGAATGCTTCCTCCTAGATCAGAGGCCCACTTTCTAGATAACAACATACCCCAAGCATCAGGTACATCAACGACAACAATATCCATAACAACCATGATGTCTGGGTAAACTGAAAGATGAACTTGTAAATCCTTGATTAAACCATGTACTTCGATTTTCTTGGAATCCATGGCACATATATTATAGTAGGGTCTGGAAACTCTTAAATTAAGCTGTTCCATGACCCTTTTAGTCATAACGCAAGCAGATGCGCCTGAATCCAACATGCAGTTATTCAATTTATACCCATTGACCAATAAGGTGATAAAGAAGGGTTGATGGTCTTTGTTATCAGCATCTACGCTTTGCAGATAAATAGGAGCATCATGATAATCAACCTCGCGAATCTTCTGTTGAGAAGCGTTGACTTTTGGACCCTGAATTGCTTTTAGTAACTTGTCTTTTTGGGAAGGGATCTTAGCGATCTCAGATACAGGAACCCAGATTTTAGCATTATTAAACCAACTCCCCAAATCGACATCTATTCCAGAGTTTATGCCAGGGTTTAGAGTTTGAGAGGGAATTTGATTCCCGCTCTGATCTCTATCCCTTCTCTGGTATGTTAAACCCTTATCTCTAGCAATTTCTAAAATTTTCTCAGGAGAGGGTTTCTCACCATATAACCTGGCCAAAATGTCATCTTCCTTCTCAAGGTTATTTATATTAAAAGCGGATTGAGGATTCACAACATCATAACTCCTTTCCTTAACCTCTATCCAATCCTTCATGGGCAAAGGAAACTTGCTCCCTACTACATTTATTTGCTCACCTGTCCCAAGCATTCCATTATCGAGAAGTCTTCTGATAATGGGACAAGAGGATTCTTCGTGAAAATCAGCACAAGCACGACAGTAGGGAGGAGCATCATCCACCAGATTGGTAAGCGGATTAGGGGGCCTCTGCTCACTAGTTTGACCCTTTCTTTGCCAGTTACTATTTCTGTTATTATTATTTCGAGGCTGAAAATTTTGCGGTTGCGCTCTTTCCATTTGAATTAACCTATTCTGCAAAGTGTTTATCTCCTTGTTATGATTAATTTCCATGGTTTCAATTTTCTGAAGCAATTTGAGAACAAGTTCATTTTCAGGCTCTTGGGCTGCTTTTCCCTTAGTTTCCTTCAGTTTTGTAGCAGCCCTGTCATAACCTGGGATTTCAGACTTCCCAGAAGCTGCCTTGTCCTTCTCAAGTTCTACAGCTAAGGTTTGGCAAGCTCGATAATCAGTAAGTTTAGCACGCCTTAACTCATAAGATGGCTCAGGACCAAAGGCATCAATATAAAAATCCTGGAGAGTTTTATCTGAAGGTTTATAATCTTGAGGTATTTCTTTAATAATGCTATTAAACCTTCTATTAAATTCCTCAACAGTTTCGTCTTCTCTCTTTCTCATCAGAGTAAGAGCTCTTACAAGATGTCGTTCCTCTCTTTTATCTCCATATTTTTCTCTAAATGAATTAATGATTGATTGTAAAGAGTCAAAAGAATTAGGAGGTTTTTCTGTAAACCAGTCATGAGCATCACCTCCTAGAGTCAAGATAAAAAGGGTCATCCTGACATCCTCATGATCAAAATCAGGAGATCTAGCGTACTTAGCAATCCATATGTTGAAATCTCGCAAATGGGAATTAACAGTAATGGCATTATCTCCATGAAAGCTAGGCAATTTGTCTATCCCAACAGATGGAATATCATTGGGGGCTCCAGGAATGTTAGAGAAATCACAAGGACCCAACAGACTCATGGTGTTGCGCCTAACCTGACCCCTAAAGAGCAGATGAACGTCAGAAAGGGCTTCTTGTCCAAGATTTGTAAGGAGTGCACGAGAAGCGAGTTTGTGTGATCGCACCCTGTAAACCCTTTCAGGATCCGGAGTGGGGTTGCACAGACTGCCTGGATGTCTTCTAGTGTACACTCTCGCAGATAATAATGGAAGTGGAGTCGCCACTTGAACAAGAAGCTAAGCACGGAAAAGCTTGAAAAACAAGGACCAAGGACAGAAAAACTCTATCCCCGGCAACGGCGCCAAAAAATGTTGTCGCGCGGATTGACACGACAACGCTCAGACCGGGGGCTGTCACTCTGATCCCCGGTCTCTCCGTTTAAGCCTGTCTCCCACGGCTAAGGGGGGTAGACCCTGAGGAAAGATGAAGGCCAACTGCCAGACAGTTGGGCCAGGAGACGAAAAGCACTAAAATGACTTGACGAATTGAGCAGACCAGTGCCTTAAAAGATCTAAATGATTACTAGCTAGATGATCGAAGAACATGAACCACGACCAGCAATCATCAGGAAAAGAGAGCAATGCTTTAAATATTCAGTAAAACCACAACGCTCTTCAAACAACGATATCCAGTAAACTAAAAGAAATAAATTGCTTCAAACAACAGAGAAACCAGATATCAATTTCGTGCTCAAATCTCAGCGTGAAAGATACAGCATGCATAAAAAAAGGGCTGAAACTGGCCAAAGAAATTTTCCAATTTTTCTTTTTTTCTTTTTTTTTTTTTTTTTTTTTTTATGAAAACTTAAATAAAAATATAAAAATCAAAATCTAAAATTTTAAGATCTCCAAAACCTAAGTCTAAAAAAATCTAAAAAAATTTAAAATCTAAATTTAAAAGCTAAAAATAAAAATATTTTTTTTTATTTTTTTTTTATATTAAACAAAATCTAAGAAATAAAAAGCAAATCTAAAAGAAATAAATCTAAAACTAAACTATTTTTTTATTTTTTATTTTTTTATATCTTTATGAATCTACATTAAAAAATGAAACTATTTTAAAAGAATTAAAATCTAAATGACATACGATTTGAAATATGACACAAAAAATAAAAAAAATAAAAACGAAACTAATCCAAACCCAAATCTAAAGCTACGTATGACCTTTATGAATACGCTTGACCTTTATGAATTTACATTTAAAGGGAGAGATCGAAATTTAAAAAAAATGGTTCGAAACTTCGTATAAACCCTATGCCAAAGCAAAGCCAGACGTAACTTAGAACGAAAATTCCACTGCACGTAGAACACCATACCTCGAAGATACACAACGGATTCGGAAATCACGTGGGCGGATCTGAGGATCGGCCTTTTTTTTTTTACCTGGCTGAGGAATCCGGCTCTTGAATGATTTCTCTAGTGAACTGACTGAAGACCGATGCCTGAGCTCTCACTGTTAACGTTTTGCCACCTCAACGCACAATGCAGCGAAGAGATTTGACAGCGGATGGATAAATGCCAGAATCGTGAACGTTCCTGGTCCGATTTGATCGCCTCAATATGTCACCAGCAGCGCTCAGACAACAAACTCCCACAGAAACGAAACTCTGGCGATGACCGAATCTGGAAACGTCAATGATTAGCTGATCTGGGTGATGAAACTCTAGCTACAGGAACGCTATCACTTGAAATACGCAGACATTCACGACGGCAGAAACGCTGGACAGTTTTTTGATAGCAGACGGCGGCTGAAACCGTGACCCTGGCGCGTCAATAACAAATCGAACTGTGCGTTTCACTTCTTTTTGTGGTGTTTCTGGGTGCGTACAGGTTGGCGGAAGTCTGGAACACGGATAGAACAACACACAGGGGCAAAAATTTACGATTTTCTTGCTGTTTGCAAGGTCGCTGTCTAACCCGATGCTTGAAATGGCGGATGACTTGAACACCTTCCAGAAACCTGAGATTGAAATCTGGCCCGTATCGATTGATCACCTTGTGCGTTTGCAGGTGCTTAGGGCTGAGAAGATTGACGATGGTCATGCAAAGACAAAACCCTATACCTGCAAAAGAAAAACAAAACCCTAATGAAGTATGCCAGAAAAGAAACTAAAAAAGAAACCTAAACCCTAAATGAAGACTGCATAAAACAAAATATGAAACCCTAGCCTAATAATTTACAGATTGTGGCCCCTTAACAGCCAGATTTAGTTATAGCAGCAGTAATACTTTTGAAATATCAGAAGAAAATTCACTGTGAACTTCACTGTAAATCAGAAAGAAGAAGTTCTCAATGTAAAACATGAAATGAACTTAAAAAAAATTAACCCAGGGCACAATCAGCTGGGCTCTGCACAGAACAGCCTGTGGGAGTCGGCTGGTTCAGCCCAGAACTTCCCCAAACGCCCACAAATACCCTTCACCTCAATGCTTTCCTGCACACCTCAAGCAAACATCAGCAAAAAGGGCAAGAAATGCTGCTAGATTTCAAGAGAAAATGGAGATACCTGCCATTTTCCAGAAACCCTACAACATTTCAGACCCTAGCACGTGAGCAAGATACCTGTACTCACAATGCTCTGAAAAAACAGCTATTTTAACTGTTGAAAAACTGAAATATGCAGAAATTCAAACACCTCACAGCAGTTCCAGAGAGTAACACCAGCCAGTTTGAACCCCAAAGTCTTTTTATTAATCAGAAATCAGTTTACAAGAGAGCTTTCAGTACAGACTCACAGATCAGATAAACCTGAAAATGACCTCCTAAGACCCTACATAAAGGAAATGATCCCAACGGCTAGTTTTGGGTGATCCACAAAAATATTATTATTTTATTGCTTAGGGTTTTTGCTTTATGCTTTTTATTTTTTATTATTTTTATTTTTCAAAATTTTTTTTTTTTTAAATTTTTTAAATTTTTAAATTTTTTTTTAAATTTTTTATTTTTTATTTTTTATTTTTTATTATATATGAATTTATTATTTTTATTCATTAAAAAAAAAAATTTAAATTTATTTTAAGACGGATCATCAAACCCAGCCGTTGGAATCATCACCTAGCACCTAGGACCTAGGACTCATGAGGGGATTTACAACATTTTCAACCCTCAAAACACATTTCATCATGATTTTTTTACAATTTTTACAATTTACATCTCAAAGGGATGAATCCACTTTAACATAGACCCTCATAGACCACCCAGATCTGCGACACAACTATAATCTAGCAGAGTAACACGCTAGGATTCTCCTAAAGTCCTAATAACGAAATGCATCCCGGCTTTGGGGTTGGGTTTGAAGGAAAACTCTGCCGATCCATGGATCGGTGAGACTAAAAACCTCCCGGGACGCAGATCGTCATTAGAAAGTTAGGTCCACCTAGGCAACTTTACATACATGACTCTGATCTGCTTAGATTATTTACACTTCAAACATGCAGACTGGGTTTACAACAAAAATGATCAAGCTGTCGATGACTGTAGGCTGGCACGGACATGTCGCTCAGGAGCTATCCTTCTCTGCCAACAGGAAGGAGGTGTACTGCATGGGTAGTTGACCAGTAGTGGTCAACAGGAGGATAGTGTGAGAGAGGGCAAAAAACTTGAGTAGGCCGAGACTGCAAGAGAGGACCAAGATTTCCAGCAGGTGAGCCAAGACATGGAGCCCAAGTTTTCTTGAACACGCCGACAATTCCAATCCACAGGCTGTACAGCTAGGATGACCAAACTTTTACAGGCACAGACCGAGATCTATCGGGGACAATTCATCTTCCACAGCGGCCATCTTTCAAGGGCCGAATTCTTCCTTGCATCAAAAATCTTAGGGCCAAATTCCAGGTTCTAATATTGCTGTATTTTCTGTGTAATTTCTCTCTGGGACTAGGCCCTAAAAATTTTCCAGATTTGATAGAAAGTGAAAGGAGATTTATTGGGCAGAATTTCTGCTGTCTTGTGGTGATATTTTATTTCATTTTCCACTGCACATTTTATTTCTAAAGTTGAGAACAACAGTGTATTTATTTTCACAGTTTTGGAATTAATTTGAACATAAATTATTTTCTAGGTAATAAAAAAATTGTGATAAAAAATAAATCAGATCTCGTGTTAAAAGTTCAACACAAAGAAGTGCATCAAGCATTTTTATCCATAACGGTTACAGTTGACAAGTAGTAGTCAACAAGATTTTGAATTCAGGAATCATGATAAATCAAATGGCAGCAAAAGAAATAAGAGAACGTCAGTTATGAGCAGGTTTCTGGCTTATTCTTTTCTTTGTAAGCTTGGTAGGACTACATCTTCATCATGTCCAACTTTTCACCCCAATTGGGGGGATAGCACAAGATTTGAACCCAAGACTTCCGGTTCAGTGAGAGTTCATTTCCATGGTCATTGCCAATTGACCTACCCCAAGCGAACAGGTTTCTGGCATTTTGAAGTCTCATCAAAATTTGAATATACCGTAACTCAAAATTTTAGAAAAAGATGGAATATAAATAGCCCTTCCATTTGTATCTATACCTATAGCTCTAATTTTGACATTTCAAACAACACTCTCAAATAAATATTATCAGTTGATGGCAGACAAATAGCAAGAACAATGCCACAATATCAGGCACTCTTACAGGCAGAGAATAACCCAAAATACCTTCATATCAAGCTCAACAGTTGTAAGTTGTTGCTCTGCAAACCGCCGCTTTAGAGATAAAACTTCAATCAACAAATCCTGGAAGACAAATGGAATTTACAGTTACACCAAAAACTACTGTACCATGTGTACAGAAAATTCTGATAAAATTATAATCAGGGATTCAGGCTTCCCTTGCAAAACTTTATAACAATCAACAAAATAGCTCTTTCACTGTCATTTCACCTTCATTTCAATTGCCTTTCTGAAGCGCTGCAAATTTAGTTGGACCATTAGATCAGTAAGCTTAGATATGGTTGTTTCCATGTCTTCTTCTTTCTCCATTGACTCAAGCTTCCTCCTACGTTGATCTAAAAGAGATCACAAAAGAATTATAATAAGGTTACTAAACAATGGCACTTGGCTACATTTATTTATAAAAGCCATCTTAAAAATGTTTTCTTAATCCCAAAGAAGAGATGCATATGCATTCTAGTAGGTGTCGACATGTATGACAGTCTTCCACATTCAAAGATGTATACCTATCCGATTGGCCATCTCTTGTTTCTTTCGTCGCTCTAATCTCACAGTGTTGACGATTTCCTCCTGAAATTCAAAATAAGACTTTAATCTGAAAATAGTCCTCACATTGGCAATGATTATATACCAGTACTCGATGTTTTCATCTAAAAGAAAATCAAAAGTGATGGTTCTTTACCAGCACTTGATGATCATCTAAAAGTAATCAAAGCTAAAAACAAACATGCATTCTATTTTAATTGTTTACATCGTACCCTCTTCCTGTGTAGCTTTGCCGCTTCATCCTCCAAATGCCTCTGTTCACTTGATATTCTCTTAAGTTCCTCATCAAGTTTTGCAATGTGCTCTTCAGCCTCACTCCTCCTGTGATTCAGTTCATTGATTTCTCTCACATCCACATCTGAAACAAATCCTCCACAATAAGCAAAACAACTTGACTAAAGACAACCATCTAAAATCAAGTGAGTAAATTTAACTGAATGTAGATGGACACTAAGATGCCACTTACTAGAAGCAAAGAGGCGTGATCCCTGTACTGGATTTACACTTGCTGATACATGGCCTCCATACCGAGAAATAGACCAACGGTAATGGTTTTCAGGAGTCCACAGATCCATCACTCCTAACTTGTTTGCCTCATCTGCTCTACGGTTTGTCACCTCTGAGCCAATGAACTACAAGGAGAAAACAATAAAATTCAAGCCAAAAAAAAAGACAATTTGAATAACATGATTAGGTTCAGGCTTTTCTTCCTCATTGCTGTTGAAAATAGTGTAACTAGGTTCAGTCTTCATAATATCAAATATTGTAATGATGTAATTTTGTATCAAGAAAATTTTTATATTTTTGCTTGAGACATGGGTTTCATGCTCAAGAAGTTTCTTGGTCTAGTTGTGACTCCAATTAAGACTCCTAGGATGAGTCATGTAAAAAGAAGACAATCATGTATTGTTACACTTGTAAATGTAATTGTTGCAAGTCAAAAGTCATTCTAGATCATCAATGAAATACTCCAACATGTACCCACCGAATCGATACAAAGAAACCGCTTGAAATTATTCATTTGGACAATTCTGGAAGCCTCTTATTGTGTCAGCCTAATCAAGGGATCACGTCGGCCTAGAGATGAGGAGGCAAGCCTATATAAAGGCAGCGTTGATACCTCCTCACAACAAATTCATTCTCATTCATTCATGAAGGAAAAGAGAAGTGAAAGGGTCGAAGGAAAGGTAGCCGCAGTCAATGAGGAAGTTTGTTCCCTCATTCGAGTTCATCATCAAGTCTGTTCACACGTGCGGCATTCTGATCTGATCTAGGGCATCACTTTATATGAGTATGTTATTGGGTTAGAGGTCTGTTGACCACTACGTGTCAACTACCCATAGCAGTACACCCCCTTTTCTCCGCAAAAGGGATAGAACTTGAGCGACGTGTCCGTTCCTGTCATCATCAGCCCGATCATATTGTTTTGTAAACCCAGTCTGCATGTGTAAATTGTAAATAATCTTAGCAGATCTGAGTCATGTATGTAAATTGCCTAGGTGGACCTAATTTTCTAGTGATAATCTACGTTCTGGAAGGTTTTTTGTCTCACCGATCCATGATCGGCAGAGTTTTCCTTCAGCCTAACCCCAAAGCTGGAATGAATTTTGTCATTGGAATCTTAGAGGAATCCTAGTGTGTTGATCTGCTAGATTATATTTGGTCGTAGAACTAGGTGGTCTATGAGGGTCTATGTCAAATGGGTTTTCCCCCTTGAGATGTAAAATTGTAAAAGTCATGATGTAAAGTGTCTTGAGGGTTAGGAAATGTTTTAATCCCCTCATAGGTCCTAAGTACTAAGTCCTACGTCCTAGGTGATTTTTCCAAAGGCTAAGTTCGAGGATCCATTTAAAAATAAAAATTGAAAATTGAAAAAATAAAAAAACAATAAAAAATAAAAGATATAAATAATAAAAAAATTAAAAAATAAAAAATAAAAAATAAAAATTAATTAATTAATAAAATTAAAAAATAATTTAAAAAATAAAAAATAAATTAAAAAATAAATAAAATTTGGAAAAATAAAATAATAATAAGTCAAAGTTTTGAATAAATAAATGCAGAATTTCAATTTTTTAATAGATTAAAATGCATTTAAAAATTCAACGGATGAGATTAAAAGGGATTTTGATCCTCATCGACGGTCGAGATCATTTTGACATGGATCACT
This sequence comes from Pinus tabuliformis, assembly GCA_031772625.1. Taxonomy (NCBI): domain Eukaryota; kingdom Viridiplantae; phylum Streptophyta; class Pinopsida; order Pinales; family Pinaceae; genus Pinus; species Pinus tabuliformis. The sequence goes on from CM062815.1 coordinate 959,182,569, forward strand.
CGAACTAGCCGTTGGGAAATTTTCCATTAAATAGGGTGTTAGGGGTCATTTGAGATGAGATTGGATCTGAGAGTCTGGTGCTAAAGAACGCTCTCTTGTAGTCATTTTTTTTGTGCAATAAAGAAAGACTTTGGGTTGAAATCTTGCTGGTGTTACTCTTCTGGAAATGTTGTAAGATGTTTTATTTTTCTGCATAATTTTATTTTCAGCCATTGATAATAGCTTGATGAAGATTGATTTAGGCACAGGTATCTTGTGCGATCTCTGGGGTTTGAATGATAGTTTAGATTCTGAAATATAGTGGCAGGTATCTCCATTTGATCTGGATTTCACTATTGTTTTCTCCCTCTATGTTGATGGTTGATTTTACGTCGTGCAGGAAATTCTTTTTTTAGATTACCGGGCATTAGGGGAAGTTCTCGGCTGAACTAGCCAACTCCCGGATTGTGTTTTCTAAAAAAGCCCAATGAGTTCTTGATTCCGGGCTTATCATTTGAATTTTTTTATGAATGCATGAAGGGTTTTCTAAAGTATCTCACATTAAAATTAAATTCTAATAATATTACTGTGATTATTGACAAATTTGGCTGCTTAAGAGTCGAAAATCTGTAAATATTGTAATTATTTAGCTGATTTAGGGTTTTCAATTTTGTTTCCTGCACATATTATTTTTGGGTGTTATGTTTTTTGCCATTGCAGGTTGCAGGTACAGGCTTTAAGAAATTTTCGGGTTTTCCATCAGGCAATCTGATCAGGGTTTTGCATTAGGGAAATCTGAAGCGGATTGATTTAAAAAATTTTGTAACTCCTCTGAAGAATTTCAAGGGTTTTCTGCTGCTGCCTAGAGGGTTTCCTTTTTTGCAGAAGGATTTTGAAATTTTGTTTCAAGTGTGCACTGTTCAAGCTGCAGCACTAGCCATTCACCCTTCAGTTTTCCTACGATGGCCATCCTCCCACGTTGTTGTGTTTTCGCTGCAAAACTCTACAGAAATCGCACATCTTCTCATCATTAAGTCTCATCGTGGCAGCTCCCTCCGTCCTCACTCTCCCTCGTCCGTCCTGTGTACCATCACCTGCAAAAATATAAAACGTGCCCACTACACTCAAATCCGCTCCAGCTTCCACGCATCTCTCACGTTTTTCTCTCACGCTGCATGCATATCCCTCTCCACGCAGTTTTCTCCCTGTCCGCACCCTCATCCTGCATTTGTCCCATCTCTCTATCCTCCCTACGCTGCCTCCAAGCCTATAAACGCACAGCAAACACCAACAGCCTCATCCTTTACTGTCGAGCTGCCATTTCCGCCTGCGTTCTGCTATCCATTCCGCATCTTCACCCAGCGTCACGCTGCCATTTCAAACTACAAGCCACTGCCCCGCAGCTCATTCCTCTCATCGCAACCTCCTCCATTATGTTGAGTTTCCTAAGCCTGCACGCCATCATTCCTCTGATCTGCAGCTCCCAAACGCAGCTCATTACTGCACCACCTAATCTCCTCCACGTCCCCATCCGCAGTTGTTCAGCTATCCTCCATCGTTCAGCTTTCCTCAAACCCGTAGAGCCATTGACTGCCAGCTTCCAAGCTTCCGTAGCATTCCTTGCGTGGCTGCTCTCTTCGAATCCCGTCGTCCACTGACCTGCACACGCCCAGACACAACACAAAAATGTTGAAACGATGCAACGTAGGTAAGATTCGAGGTTAGATATTATACAGTTCAATTTTTTTATGATGGGTTAGGGTTAATCATAAGTTATTTGATTTTATATGGTTAGTTTGTAAAATAATTCAATTTTAGTTTAGTTCTTTCATTTTATTTTTTTTATTTGTATTTAGTTAGTGTTAGATTATAATGTATATACGTTAGTTCATTTTAGCTTAGATTTAATTTTTTTAAGTTTGATTTTAAAAATATCAAAAAACAATCATAAAAATTAAAATCATAAAAGGCATTAAAAAAAGGGTTCCTTTTAGGTTTTACTATAAATTAGATTTAATTTTGGTCTTAGTTTAATTTTTATTTCTATTTTAGTTTTGGTTTTATTTTAAAATAATATAAAAATCATAAAATAAATTAAAAATATATATATATATATCATAAATGGTGTTACAAAATTTAAAAAATAAAAATAAAAAAGTTTAAGCTTAGATTTTGTTTTATTAGTTTAGCCCATAGTTTAGTTTAGGTCTGAGTTTTATTTTTAGAATTTAGATTTAGTTTTCATTTTTGTTATAGTTTAGTCTAGTTTTACTTTACTTTTAGAATAAATCAAAAAATCAAATAAAAAATAAAAAAATTCATAAAAGCTTAAAAAGCTCCTTTTTATTTTTATTAGATTTTAGTTTAGATTAGATTTTAATTTAGGATTTTAATTTTTTGTTCTATTTTGATTTTTTAACTTAGAATCATAAAAAAATATTTAAAAAATTTAAAATTTTTTGAAAAGGCTTAACAAAAAATTGAAAATTCATTTTTGGTGACTTTTGCAGTATTTATGTTCCATTTCTCTATAGCTAAATGCACTTAAATGTTTATTTAAAGTTAGCTATGTGAAAGTGGTAACTGATCAGCATTTAAATTTTATGATCATTTAAAGCATTTAATTTTTCTTGAAGTTTAATTGCTGGATCATCGTTAAAGCATTGTGAATTTACTGGATATCTTGCATTGCTTGGGTTTGATGATAAATGATTGTTTTACAAAGTTCATATCTTCTGCAACATCTAATAAATAATCATTTAATCATTAACTCCATAAGGCACTGGTCCATTAACTTCTAAAATCTAATTTGCCTTGCTGTGTCTCCCAACCCAACTGGTCCACAGTTGGTCATCCTTTACGCCATAGGGTCTACCCCCCTTAGCCTCGAGAGACGGCTTAAACGGAGGGATCGGGGATCAGAGTGACAGCCCTCGGTCTGAGCATTGTCATGACAATCTGTGCAACAACATTTTCTAGCGCCGTTGCCGGGGATAGAGTTTTTCTGTCCCTGGCGTTTCAACGACATTCATCTTCTCATTTCTCATCATTCTTTCATCTTTCTCATCTCTCATTTGAGCTGGCAGATTCAACATTTTTTGGCATCATTTGGATCTTTTCATCGCCTTATCTTTCGTCATATCAGCAACTACTCTTCAGTTCATTTCTTGTTTGGGTGGCGACTCCATTTCTTTTATTTTTCCCAGGCAAGAAGCCTCCCTCATATCAGCTTGTTTGTTGCTTTTTGGATCCTAAAATTAGATTCATTGTTCAAGTGGCGACTCCACTTCTTTCATCTAGTGATTTTCTTGAGCAGAGATCTTGTTCTATCATCCATTTGGTCCCTCGTTATTCATCATGGATTATTCGTTTAAACCATGTCATTTTACTGATAATCTCCATGATTTTTCGAAAGAAGCCATTTCTAAATTATTTTTGTTCTCAGGTGGTGATTCAGTCGCTGTTAGAAAATATCTAAAAAAGCTTACTTGTGTAATGATCATATATTGTAGACTTCCTCAATATAATCATGAAGATGTCAAAATGCATCTATTTGTCCATTCTTTAAAGGGTGATGCTTTGAACTAGTTTAATAATTGTCCTGAAGATTCTTTCACTTCATTACAAGACATTGTCGATGCTTTTAAAGATAGATACGATGATCCAAATAGCTCGCCTTGTACCCCTAAAATTGTGCAATAGAATGAAAGTAATCTTGTAAAAGGTCCAGCTGTCGATGAAAGATTTCAAGACAATTCTTCATATCAGAATGTGCCATCCACCTGTACCATTGCAGATCAAATCCATGATAGTGGAAAAGCAGGGACAAATTGTAAAAACAGTGTTGACAATGAAAAGTAAGATCAGAAGCAAATTATACGAGAACTAATGCGGCTAGTAAAAAATATGGTGATCAATCAAACTAATTACGCCAATGATGTGAGAACTTTATGCACCCACCTGGAAAAACGTAATAAGAAGATGGAGATCATAAAAATTAAACACTCTGATTACATAATCGACATGCAAAATCAACATGCTAAGGAAATTGAGGCCATGAAAACTAATCATGACACAGAAATTAGTTTTATGCAATGCAAGTTATCAGGCTTAGAGGAAAATATGACGACCATGAAAGTTAATCATGATAAGGAAATTAATTCTATGCAAAATAAATTATTGACCATGGAAGAAGACCATGCCAGGGAAATCAGTGCTATGAAGGTTGAACACTCTAGTCAAATAGATGCCATTAAAATACAAGTTCAGAAATTTCAACAGCTGTGAGAGGATGAAAGAAACCAGGGAACGTCAATAGATCAGGAGCCTCCTTATCTATTACAGCAAGCTCCATCATATTATGAGGTCCTTTGTTCCACTGAAAAGTGGATAATTGAAGGTGACCTGGATAAAAGGGAAATTAATAATCAGATTGATGCTCACACGGTTAATCCACTAGTCATTGAAGATCAAGTTATAACTCATGGCACCTGTGAGATTGATCCATCGTCCTTGGCAGCGCAGATGCAGAATGAAGAAATACATGTCACACATATCTTACATACTTCATCTGAGAGATTTGAAGCAGAAATTTCCACGTCATCAGTGATACAGCCTGCCACTAAGAAAAAAGGCAAAAGAAAAAGAATGAGAAGAAGATTTAATGCATCAGACGGCCGTGAGCAGCGTGATTTTCGAATAGGAGAAAGTCCTACCATATGCAGAATTGGACATGGCACATCCGACAAGCAGCCGACAGATTTGCTTGAAAGCAGGCAAATGCTCAGTATACACTATATTGAACACAACTGATGCCATGGGGCATCCTTTGTATTGTATTTCTAACCCTACTCCTTGTTTTTTTCAGCATTTTCATTTCTGTTTTAGGATTAGATTTACTTTTTAGTTAATAAATGAAGAGCTTATATCTTTCCTATGCTTAATGTTATATGATGATTTTTGGACGAACGCTACTTATATTTTGTTGTGTGTTGCATGGATGCAGATTCTAGATTCTCACGTTCCTATAGTGCAGCAACGTATCCCCAAGTAGAGCCAGATGTTGACCACTACGTGTCAACTACCCATAGCAGTACACCCCCTTTTCTCCGCAAAAGGGATAGCGCTTGAGCGACGTGTCCATGCCTGTCATCATCAACCCGATCATATTGTTTTGTAAACCCAGTCTGCATGTGTAAATCGTAAATAATCTTAGCAGATCTGAGTCATGTATGTAAATTGCCTAGGTGGACCTAATTTTCTAGTGATAATCTACGTCCCAGAAGGTTTTTTGTCTCACCGATCCATGATCGACAGAGTTTTCCTTCAGCGTAACCCAAAGCTGGAAATAATTTTGTCATTGGAATCTTAGAGGAATCCTAGTGTGTTGATCTGCTAGATTATATTTGGTCGCAGAACTGGGTGGTCTATGAGGGTCTATGTCAAATGGTTGTCCCCCTTGAGATGTAAAATTGTAAAAGTCATGATGTAAAGTGTCTTGAGGGTTAAGAAATGTTTTAATCCCCTCATAGGTCCTAAGTCCTAAGTCCTACGTCCTAGGTGATTTTTTCAAAGGCTAAGTTCGAGAATCCATTTAAAAATAAAAATAAATAATAAAAAAATAACAATAATAATAATAATAAATTAATTAAAAAATTAAAAAATAATTTAAAATATAAAATAAAAATAAATTAAAAAATAAATAAAATTTTGAAAAATAAAATAATAATAAGTCAAAGTTTTGAGTAAATAAATGCATAATTTCAATTTTTTAATAGATTAAAATGCATTTAAAAATTTGACGGATGAGATTAAAAGGGATTTTGATCCTCATCGACAGTCGAGATCATTTTGACATGGATCACTCGAACTAGCCGTTGGGAAATTTTCCTTTAAATAGGGTGTTAGGGGTCATTTGAGATGAGATTGGATTTGAGAGTCTGGTGCTAAAGAAAGCTCTCTTGTAGTCATTTTTTTTGTGCAATAAAGAAAGACTTTGGGGTTGAAATCTTGTTGGTGTTACTCTTCTGGAAATGCTGTAAGATGTTTTATTTTTCTGCATAATTTTATTTTCAGCCATTGATAATAGCTTGATGAAGATTGATTTAAGCACAGGTATCTTGTCTGATCTCTGGGGTTTGAATGATAGTTTAGATTCTGAAATATAGTGGCAGGTATCTCCATTTGATCTGGATTTCACTATTGTTTTCTCCCTCTATGTTAATGGTTGATTTTAGGCTGTGCAGGAAATCCTTTTTTTAGATTACCGGGCGTTAGGAGAAGTTCTCGGCTGAACCAGCCAACTCCTGGATTGTGTTTTCTAAATGAGCCCAGCCAGTTCTTGATCCTGGGCTTATCATTTGAGATTTTTTATGAATGCATGAAGGGTTTTCTAAAGTATCTCACATTAAAATTAAATTCTGATAATATTACTGTGATTATTGACAAATCTGGCTACTTAAGAGTCGAAAATTTGTAAACACTGTAATTATTTAGCTGATTTAGGGTTTTCAGTTTTGTTTCCTACACATTATTTTTGGGTGTTCTGTTTTTTGCCATTGCAGGTTGCAAGTACAGGCTCTAAGAAATTTCAGGTTTTCCATCACGCAATCTGATCAGGGTTTTGCATCAGGGAAATCTGAAGCGGATTGATTTAAAAAAATTTGTAACTCTTCTGAAGAATTTCAAGGGTTTTCTGCTGCTACCTGGAGGGTTTCTTTTTTTGCAGAAGGATTTTGAAATTTTGTTTCAGGTGTGCACTGTTCAAGCTGTAGCATTGGCCATTCACCCTTCAGTTTTCCTACACTGGCCATCCTTCCACGCTGCTGTGTTTTCGCTACAAAACTCTCTAGAAATCGCACATCTTCTCATCATTAACTCTCATCGTGGTAGCTCCCTTTGTCCTCGCTCTCCCTCGTCTATCCTATGTACCATCACCTACAAAAATATAAAACGTGCCCACTGCACTCAAATCCGCTCCAACTTCCATGCATCTCTCACGTTTTTCTCTCACGTTGCACGCATATCCCTCTCCACGCAGTTTTCTCCCTGTTCACACCCTCATCCTACATTTGTCCCATCTCTCTATCCTCCCTACACTGCCTCCAAACCTATAAACGCACAGCAAACACCAACGGCCTCATCCTTTACCGTCGAGTTGCCATTTCCGCCTGCGTTCTGCTATCCCTTCCGCATCTTCACCCAGCTTCACGCTGCCATTTCAAACTGCAAGCCACTACCCTGTAGCTCATTCCTCTCATCGCAACCTCCTCCATTACGTTGAGTTTCCTAAGCCTGCACGCCATCATTCCTCTGATCTGCAGCTCCCAAACGCAGCTCATTACTGCACCTTCTAATCTCCTCCACGTCCCCATCCGCAGCTGTTCGGCTATCCTGCATCGTTCAGCTTTCCTCAAACCCACAGAGCAGTTGACTGCCAGCTTCCGCAGCGTTCCTTGCGTGGCTGCTCTCTTCGAATCCCGCCATCCACTGACTTGCACACGCCCAGACACAACACAAAAACGTTGAAACGATGCAACGTAGGTAAGATTCGGGGTTAGATATTATATAGTTCAATTTTTTTAGGATGGGTTAGGGTTAATCGTAAGTTATTTGATTTTATATGGTTAGTTTGTAAAATAATTCGATTTTAGTTTAGTTCTTTCATTTTTTTTTATTTGTATTTAGTTAGTGTTAGATTATAATGTATATATGTTAGTTCATTTTAGCTTAGATTTAATTTTTTAAGTTTGATTTTAAAAATATCAAAAAACAATCATAAAAATTAAAAATCATAAAAGGCATAAAAAAAGGGTTCCTTTTAGGTTTTACTATAAATTAGATTTAATTTTGGTCTTAGTTTAATTTTTATTTCTATTTTAGTTTTGGTTTTATTTTAAAATAATATAAAAAATCATAAAAAATTAAGAAATTAAATTAAATTAAATTAAATTAAAAAATTAAAATATATATATATATATAAATCATAAATGGTGTTACAAAATTTAAAAATAAAAATAAAAAAGTTTAAGCTTAGATTTTGTTTTATTAGTTTAGCCCATAGTTTAGTTTAGATATGAGTTTTATTTTTAGAATTTAGATTTAGTTTTCATTTTTGTTATAGTTTAGTCTAGTTTTATTTTACTTTTAGAATAAATCAAAAAATCAAATAAAAAATTAAACAAACAAACAAACAAACAAAAAGCTTAAAAAGCTCCTTTTTATTTTTATTAGATTTTAGTTTAGATTAGATTTTAATTTAGGATTTTAATTTTTTGTTCTATTTTGATTTTTTAACTTAGAATCATAAAAAAATATTTTAAAAAAATTAAAATTTTTGAAAAGGCTGAACAAAAAATTGAAAATTCATTTTTGGTGACTTTTGCAATATTTATGTTCCATTTCTCTATAGCTAAATGCATTTAAATGTTTATTTAAAGTTCGCTATGTGAAAGTGGTAACTGATCAACATTTAAATTTTATGATCATTTAAAGCATTTAATTTTTCTTGAAGTTTAATTGTTGGGTCATCGTTAAAGCATTGTGAATTTACTGGATGTCTTGCATTGCTTGGGTTTGATGATAAATGATTGTTTTACAAAGTTCATATCTTCTGCAACATCTAATAAATAATCATTTAATCATTAACTCCGAAAGGCACTGGTCCATTAACTTCTAAAATCTGATTTGCCTTGCTATGTCTCCCAACCCAACTAGTCCATAGTTGGTCATCCTTTATGCCATAGGGTCTACCCCCCTTAACCTCGGGAGACGACTTAAAAGGAGGGATTGGGGATCAAAGTGACAGCGCCCGGTCTGAGCATTGTCGTGACAATTTGTGCGACAACAAGGTCCAATCCAGCCGCAGCTTGGAGGAGGAAGTCATTGCCAAGGAGATCGAAGTCATCAAAGGGCTAGACAAGCCCTAACTCTCCTAGCACGTGTGCCTACGTTCTGAAGCGGAAGGTTCTGTTCTTGCTGCTCTAGAACAGTCACTCCTTTGCCATCACGACATCTCAGATCAAGCTCAAATCAAAAGGATATTATATGTATGATGGGTCTACAAGAAGTTAGAGGATAAGAGGAGGCTAGATGACCCTATCCCAGACAATATTTGCTGACTGTCATACTCTTGTTGCAGACCTGCTATACTGTTCAGAATCGCAGAGGAAGACAATTTGTTTGGGTACATGTTTGGAGGTATTGTCATTTGATGTTAAAGGGATTGTTGAGTCAAAGTTTGGGTCTTGGAATTCCTCAATAAAGATTCTATAAGAAAGAGTTCAAAGGGTTTTTCCTCTCACGATTTGGAGAGTTTTTTGCCCTGGCTTGGTACCAATATCTTGTGTACTAGTGCATTTTTGATCTTCTTGTTTTGATAGCTGGTTGATGATAATAACTCATGTTAGCAATAAGAAGCAGAATCTAAGGAATTATTATCACAAGCAGTTATCATAGTTAAAGAGAAATTTAATATTTAAATTGCCCTCAATTTCTCAACAGTTGCCTCATCCACACCTCAACCAGTTTCAGCATACATGTTAGCTGATTCTAAAAAACAGAGTTTTTATAAGACTTCATACGTGTTAGCTGATTCTAAAAGCAGTGTGTTTCCGAGACTCCTGTTGAAATTTTGTAGCTTCGGTCGGTATTCAAGTCAACAAGTCAAATGGAAAATAAATTATTATTTTAAGGTTCATGTATCTCCAAGATGACAGGTTGATCCCACCTCTTCAAGGGGTTTGACCCTTGGTCAAGACTCAAAACCCACTTGATTTGACTCATATAAATTAGCAATTCAACCTCCTGATTTGGCATCATCATCACCAACTCAGATCAGATCAATAAGACTTCTGTTCACATGTGCGGACAAGGAAGAAATCACCTGAAGTTGACCAGCAAAGTTTGACCAGTTCAAAATCTGTTTGACCAGTCCTGACTTTTCTGGGCTGCGTTGACTTGGAATCTTTGCCGGGATGCTGACCGAATGTCTGGGCAGAATTCTGGGTGTTGACCAAACCTGTTCGACCAGCGTTGACCGCAGGTCAACTGAGGCAGTTTGACCCATGGTACAGGGCCGAAATTCAGCCTGTTGACCAGATTTGACCAGCAGAACAGAAGTTCAAAATTTCTCCCTCCTTTGACCAGGTTTGACTTATGCATTGGTGTGATCAATTTGACCAAGTTTGACTGGGAAAATTCAGATTAAACTTTTGATTGAATTGGACAATTTCTCCTAAGAAAAGATTGCTGGGCTTTTCCCTGGTCTGGGTTTTCCCAGGATAAATTGTGTCTCTTGTGCATCTTTATTTTACTGTGATCTTTACTGCCCTACTGATTTATTGTTAAAATTTTATGAAGGATAATTGCTTAATGATCGGAAAGTGGTAAAGTGTGATCATATCGTTGGAAGTAATTATCTGGAACAGCATTTCGTTCTTGTCTTAATTGTACTTGTAAAATCAACATGGTATTAGAGGTTTGGTGAAGAAAAGGGCATTGAGATCCCTCTTGAAGACACTTGCTTTGGAAATCTAATCTTTGACCAGATTCCTGACCAATGGGTTCCTCTATCAAGCCTGAACATGGGCTGGAAGGTGCATCAAACTTCAGGGCTCGGAAGACTAGAATAGATCTCATTCTTGAAGAAAATAATGTCTTGAAATATGTCAAAGGCAGGTTTTCTGAGCCTCAAGATAATGAGAAAAGATTCAGCACAAGAGAATGGAAATCAAATCCAAGAGGATTCTTGTTGAATCCATCAAAGATCGCTCGATTCCTTATGTTTCAGGAATGAAGACTTCAAAACAAATATATGATACCCTAGTAGGGCTATATACAGTCAACAACATTGGACAGAAAATGACCTTGAGAAATCAGCTACGTGATATTCAAATGACTAGATCAGATATTGTGGCCTCCTACTTCATGAGGATCTCTCAATTGAGAGATCAGCTCAAGGCCATTGGAGAAATTATTGATGAATCAAAACTTGTGACTACAACTCTTAATGGTTTGCCAAATTCATGGGATTCTTTTGTTTCTCGCATGTATGGAACAACGTCTGATCAACTATGGATCTCCTATACCCAATAGGAGTCTAGGCTATTATCAAAAGGAAGAATTCAAAGACCTCAAGATGGTGAGTTCCAAGCATTCACAACTCATTCTAAGAATAGTAAAGGAAGAAGAAATTTTGGTAAATTTCAAAAGAGGAATACAAGTAGAAGTCTTGCTCCCAATCAAGATCAAAAGAAGAAGGATATTCAATGTTTCTGCGGCCAAAAGTTTGGTCACTATAAAGACAAGTGTCCTGAAAGGAAGGACGATAGAAAGAGGAAAGGCAAGCAATTTGCTTCAGCAACAGATATTAATGATGAGTATCCACAGGGGAGAAATCAAAGTACGACAAAACGTATGATGATGAAGATGATGATATGCTTGAAATTTTGAATAGGCTAGGAGCCAGAGGGAGCTAAGGAGAAAGGTTCTCACATATAAAGTAAAGAAAGTCTCAACACTCATGCTAAAGATGACCCCTTCTTGGAAGAGTTGGTAGACTTAGGGTTTGTAAACCCTAGAAAGGGTTTGATGGGTATAATTTAGAAATCCCTAGGGTTTGGGGATAAAACCCTAGAGATAGACCTAGAATATTGAAAATCGATGAATTTGCTAGTTGATACAAGGGAAGAGAAGGAAAACATCATGCATTAGTAGTTGATGATGAGAAAGAAGATGAGGATCTCTAACTTGATGAAGTTGAAGATCAAGAGGGAGTTAACAAAATTCCCTACAATCCTCAAAAGATAAATATTTCATATGTTTCCTTGATTATTATTGTTAAACTAAGTCTAACTGACTCATGTAACTCGTCTAGTCTCAATTCAGAACATCAGACTCTTCACTTGTCTTTTTCCCAATTCTAACTCGCACTAGAAGACAACAAACTAAGCCTCCCACTCCTGCGCATAAGTCAAACTGCTTCATAAACTCCTCCTAACTTATAGGGACTCGTGCATGCTAAGGAAGAACAACTTGTGGTCTTTCTTGACTAAGGCACAAGTCAAGAAGACCTTCACTCACTACTTTTCAACAGGTAGATCATGAAGCCCTACCAATGCTCTCGCAGCAGTTGGAAGCATTTGGAAGAAAGAAGCAAAGTATGTGGCATGAGGATTCTCCCAGGAGTGATTCGTGTTCAAGAGAGAGAAATTGTATTGAAGGATGTCATTGTGTTGAGATCTGTAGAAAGTGAGAGATGACTTCAAGGTGGATTTACAAAATGAAGCATTTGGTAGATGGCAACATAGAAAAGTACAAAGCAAAGATTCTCCCTGGAAGAGGGCGAGGACTATGAGTAGAAATTTGCACCAGTTGTTAGGTTCACTCCTATTAGAATGATTATTTCTATTGCTTCTAGTAGGGTTGGAAATTTCATCAGGTGGATATCTCCCTAGAAGAGGGAGACGACTATGAGGAGACATTTGCACCAGTTGTTCTCCCTGGAAGAGGGAGAGGACTGAGGAGACAGTTGCACCAGTTGTTAGGTTCACTCCTATTAGAATGATTATTCCTATTGCTTCTATTAGGGTTGGAAATTTTATCAGGTGGATATCGAGACCATTTTTCTCTATGGAGTAATTGAGAAAGAAGTGTACATATAGGTACCTCAGGGTCTTGAAGGACATGAGAGGGAATCTCATGTCATAGACTGAAGAAATAGTTGTACCTAAGTCATTGGAATCATCGCCCCCCCACGTGTCATGAATCCAGCCTATCAGACACGATTCTCTACTAACACATGTCTGATTCATTGTTGGTGAGTGTCCAAAGTTTGGGATTCATGTCAAGGTGGTGTCTTATTCATGCCCAAAGAGAATCACAACTTTTGGACACATGTCCACATAAATTGTGGCTGCATAAATGCATTCATTATTTGGGTGTTGAGGAACTATGGGAGTGACTGGCAAAGCAGAGAGGAGTGTTTTGGATGATGGTGATACTCTTAAGGGGTCATCCTCCACATCAACAAATGCATAGATTACATTGGATACAGAGGAGGATGCAAAAGAGAGCAGTTGTGGTATTGATGCTAAGTTTGATGTTGATGAGCTATAGGCATAGCCTATAGCCTGCTGGCAGTAGCCTATGAGATTCTTCCTTCCTGTTCTACAATTTCGGGTTCTAGTGTCTACCTTGTTTTGTATTTGTTATTTTCCATTGGCATTCCTAGTCAGGAGTCCTCAAGACTCAATACCTATGCAATACATTTTGATTTTGATGACTTAATGAGAAAACTGCAATTTATGGTTAATTTTTTGTGTTTGTCCAATGTCAATTTATCGTATTCGTCATTGATGTAGTAGTAAGTGCTAGTTGTAAACTTGTATCATTGATGTCTCATGATTGTATGCATAATGTTACAATGTACATGTATGATCGAATTTGTATCATCCTGAGAATTTGTGTACTATCTATTAATATATATATATATATATATATATATATATATATATAATGTGTCCCTCGTGTCATGTTTTGGGGGGTCTCTATGTCCTGTGTCGGAATCTCATATTTTCGTGTCCTGCATGTCCCATGTCAGGTGACTTAGCTTTGTACGGACCTTGGGCATGGTATTCTTGGATTGATGGTTGATTTTGTTATTATGACTTATTTATAATGGAAGTAGAAGAACTCACGTGTCAGAGGAAGCAGCAGCGGCAAGAGGATTTGCTTTTGTGATAGAGGGAGCAATCAAGACAAAGGGAGTTGACCTTTGAGTGAGTGATGAAGGACCTTGGATGGATATATTGCTTATTGGGACTAGAAGTGTGGCAGAGGCCAGGTGAGATCTTCATTAGTCAAAAGGAAGTATATTATTCAGATCCTTTAGCGATTTGGGATGATGGACTGCAAAGGGAGCAACCAGGATTGCCAGGGTGACCGGAAAGTAGTTGTGATGATGGATCTAGCAAAGGAAATTGATCAGGTTATGGTTGATACAAGGCATGCAGCATAACATGTGTTGAGGTACCTGTATGGTATAGTTGGATATGGATTGAGACATGTTTCATATGATGAAGTACAATTGTTAGGATATACAAATTCAAATTGGATAGAGAATGCAGAAGACAAGAAAAGCACATTAAGATGATGATTCAACTTGGGGTCTACCATGATGAGCAAGAAGATGACAGCACTACTAAAGCAAAGTATATTGCAGCTTGGTTGGCAAGTGTGAAGCGATGTGGCTTCAGAAGCTACTTGCAAGATTGTTTGATTAGGTGCAGGATGACAAGTTGAAGCACATGGTACCACTACATCTAGAACATGGTTCAGAAGGGAGTAGTGAGGCTCCAATACATTTCTACAAATGTGCAGGTTGTTGACATTCTCACAAATCCTTTGCCCTGATGAAGTTCACTTACTACAAGGATAGGCTTGGAGTGGTTGAGAATGCCTCCCTCTGTGAGAGAGAGCATTGATGTTATAGCATCAAGGGGCGGAGAATCTCCCTAGGTCATGGGTTTTGACCAGGAGCCATGGGATATGGCTAGGGAGATTGGCACAGTGAGCGCCCGAAATGCTCCACCGGTCAAGGGTGGCCTAACCATAGTGCCATGGGTTTTGGCTAGTGGGTTGAGCGAGTACCTTATAGCATCGGGCAAGTATGTTTATCATTCAACGTGACAACATGTAAAAATGATAAATGGGGCCAAGTTTCACCATGGTTCAGGTGGGGTACCTAACATGACTCCGAGTAACGACTTTGTTGATTAGTGACACAAGGACTAGTGGGTAACTAGTTCCTCTATTTGATGTTGATGCAAGGATACTCTCAATCTTTTCTTGTAATGGAGAAATTTACTCAACAAATGTACATATGAGGAAGTCAAGGAGAATACCTCCCTTGCTAAGAGCGAGTGTTGAAATTTTGTAGCTTCAGTCAGTATTCAAGTCAACAAGTCAAAGGGAAAATAAATTATTACTTTAAGGTTGATGTGGGCTCCAAGATGACAGGTTGGCCTCACCTCTTGAAGAGGTTTGACCCATGGTCAAAACCCACTTGATTTGACTCATAAAACGGTAATTCGACCTCCTCATTTGGCATCATCATCAACAACTTGGATCTTATCAAGAAGACTTCTGTTCACACGTGTGAAGGAGGAAGAAGACACTTGAAGTTGACCGGCAAACTTATACCAGTTATATAACTGTTTGACCAGCATTGACTTTGACTTTTCTGGGCTGCATTGACTTGGAACTTTGACTGGACACTGACCGAATTTCTGGGTAGAATTTTGAGTGTTGACAGAACCTGTTTGACCAATGTTGACCACAGGTCAACTGTGGCAGTTTGACTGGAGTTTCAGGGCCAAAATTCAGCCCATTTGACCAGCGACCACAATTGACCAGGAGTTGCAAAGACCAAAATTCAGCCTGTTAACCAGATTTGACCAACTGAACAAAAGTGTGTAATTTCTCTCCTTTGACCAGGTTTGACTTATGTGTTGGTGTGGTCAATTTGACCAAGTTTGACTGGGAAAATTCAGATTGTATTTTTCATTGAATTGGACAATTTCTCCTAAGAAAAGATTGCTGGGCTTTCCCAAGATAAATTTTGTGTCTCTTGTGCATCTTCATTTTACTGCAATATCTACTGCCCTACTGATTTATGGTTGAAATTTTCTGAAGTATAATTGCTTAATGATCTTGAAAGTGCTAAAGTGTAATCATATCATTGGAAGTAATTATCTGGAACAGAAAATTGTGCTTGTCTTAATTGCATTTGTAAAATCAACAACTCCAATGTCTTTGTCACAGCAAAAAAAAATTAATTAAAAACATACCGAATGGTCTAGTGCAAACTGACTGATCAGCACTTCCTTCACAGCAGATGGTGCTTCAAATACATCATCAAGCCTCGATGTGATCCCCAGACTTTGCATCTAGAATTTATTATATAATTTAATATGAGAGAGAATTAGAACAACATAGCACACAAGAACCAAGAAATAGTATACTTAAAGGAATAGTCCTTACCTCATCTGATACTAGTGTAGCTCCTCTTCGCATTTCTCTATTTCCAGTATAGTTTAGGACAGGAATATCAAATTGTTTCATGTTTTTAACAAGCAAATCTCGATCAGATGAATCCTGAGTGATAAATGACTGCAAGTGCAGGAAATTTCATTTAAAAGAAGGAAATATAACATTTGTCATAGCTTAAACAAAATTTCAGAACCAAAAACTATAAACATTACTTACGCTAAAGAGGACATATTCCATCAAAAACAGAAGATAATTATAAACCTACAGAAGCAGGTCAATGTTCAAAATACAGGACCTCAGTTTAATGCATTGAAATGAAATGACTATATATAAATGTCCACTAATGACCAAAATGTGTCAATTTAACTCAAAAATTACAGCATGTATGAAAAGTAAACCATGTATTTCTAAGTACTGTGTTTTGGACATTTACAAATCAGAACATATGACACTGGTAAAAGAAAAAGCAAAAATTGCACAATATTCCCAGTGAAAACCAAGACAGTCCATTATCATTTGAAAACAATGGAAATTCATTTACTGCCACAGAACAAAAGCTCGTCTGATGCATGCATGTCTGCTAAAGCTGCTAGCACAATGCATTGGCTTTGTTTGTCATTCACATTAAAGTTTAAATCTAAACAATTAATACATCTACAATGCAACGCATTCCCTTTGACAGCCTCCAAGCTCTCTGTTGTAGTGCATGCTTTTGCCAGGCTTTACGGAAGAAATATGAAGCCTAGCATTACACTTTTCTTTACCACAGCATAGCATATAGTATATAGTATATACACAACATCCACATTCATGGAAGGGCCAGAATAGAAATCGAATGGAATATTTATTAGTGTCCACCAATAACCAATAGCAGTCAATGGAGCCCATGAAGACAGAGTGGTCATGGTGGCTGAGTTAAGCTATCAATATCCATTCCTATCTTATGAACAATCATGTTCAATAACTTTAACAATATCCAATTTAAGTACAATAAAACGGAGAAATCCATTAAGGATAATAATAATTAATAATATCGTGCATGGTTGATGTGTTTGACACATGCAAAGATGATATTAATATTGAATGAATGGTTAGCTCACATTTGAAGGGATATGACGTTTGGGAGTAGGTGCCTATTTATTAACTAGGTTTGCTGATGGTATTACATGTGGTACATCCCACTCCGCAAGATGCTTCATTCTCAAAGCAAGATCAACGGCTTATGCCAGAGATCAACTTCGCCCACAAGTCAACAACAACATATTCTTGGTCTGTTATATGAAAATTTGTATTCCTCATGAAGATAAGCCACTGAATTCCTCGAGCAATCAAAGGAATGCTGTACATACAGCATAGGTCTGAGAACTAGTATGTATAAGATGATGCAGGAAAAGCAATGTTGCAGCGTTGCACCAGCTTTGGGGATGGGGGGATGAGTTTCCGGGATGGCTAGAGCATACCCCTAAATTTTTCAGGGAACAGCAGGCTCTGGACAGCAATCATATGTGTGTGTGGGGGGGGGGGGGGGGTGGCAGGGGCCGGGCCAAGAGAGAGAGAGAGAGAAATAAATATTAAAAAAACAAAAATCACCATATGCATAAGCATGACAAAAAATAAGTCATTAATAACATCGTCTAATCATAATTGTAATTTGTCCATTGTCAAGACTCAAAACTCAGCATGCATTCCAAAGGTCTAAAACTTTTAAACAGTTGAAGTTTAAACTTAGTCTTATAACATAGTCTAAAGTTTATCTCCAGAGTCTAAATTGATACAAGGCTAAAGCAAATGTACTACTAATTAGATTCTAAAGTTGCAAGCCTTGTAAGCCGAGCTATTTTAGTGTTCTGTCCATTGGAACAAATGAATGATTTAATGCCAGACTGAACCCAATTGATGATGATATGCTCTTTGGAAAGTTCCTCTAAAACGGTGGCCACAAATTTTGCACATCCATTTTTGGAAAGATTTGGTTCATTTTCAAGTAGTATTATGAACCTCAACAAGGGATTATCATTTTGTGCAGTTTGGTCTTGGACATGTTGTCCCCCAACTTTTCCTTGAACATTTTGTCTGTCCATGGTAAATGAGAAATGTTCAAGCTCAAAGAAATGTAATTTTAAAGTTTTAAAATTCGAGCAAGATGTTAAAAGACCCTGCAAAGCAAAACGCTGATAACTTCCAAATTCAAATTTCAAAATAGCAAACAAATTATAAGTTACAAACATACAACATCGTACTACGCACGAACCATTTCAAATTTAAATAGCGAATAAAATTTATTATTTAAACATTGAACAATCACAAGAACTAGAAGCGGTTCAAAATACTAAATTCAAGATTAAAAAAAAAAAAAATGATTAATAATTTAGTAGATAACATATCCAAAGTGAAGAAAAGCAAGGATCATGGTCGAAAATAACACTGAGTGTAGGTGCCAAATGGCTAAATGCCTCAAAATAACAAAAAGAAAGTCTCTGGCTTAATGCCCATGTTAGCATGAAGGTTGATCTACTCATAGATTTAGATCTTCTACATTAAGCTTATCCAAAAAATGCAACTGCAACTCAATGTCATCTAATGGTACATTTACCAATACTAAATCGAGAGATGGACCATCCACCTCATCATCAATCTGGGAAGCATCCTTCAAATCTACATCCCTCCATGTTGCTGGTCCCAATAAAAACTATGGTGATTTCCTAATAAGAAGACGAACTCTGCTATGCACATAAACTAGTTCTTCCCCTCACTTAGAGGTTAGCCTATTCCTCTTAATAGAGTGGATGAAACTATATGTGGACCAATTCCTTTCTATAGTTGAGGAACTAACAACTTGAGATAGTAAACACATACCCAAAGTGTGTATTTCTGGAACTTTGTCTCCATACATCCTCCACCATCCAGTGCGACTTCTTTGTGCCATACCCAACAGATCTTGCTTTGTAACGTAGAGAAAGCGAGGCCACTAAGCATTGCAAAGTTAAGAAATGCTCTCAAATTATGGTTGCTTGCTCTAGTGTATACATCTTCGGAATGGTTCAACTCTGCCTTCCCTTTCCTTACACAACTTTGGATCAAATGCATAAGTAGCCATATGAAGATGTGTGTTCAACTTGTTCCATTTCTTTTCAATCAACTTTTAAATTTCATTAAAAGACTCCAAAGAGGGGTCCCTTTGATGCATGATGGACCTGGCATGTCCAATTATGCTATGAATTAACTAATATACCTCCCCAAGGTTAGGGGAATCTGAATCTACATACCTGATTACCTACGCTATTGGAGAGGTGAAAGAGAAAATGTATTTCACATCAACCCACCAATCATCATTCAACAAAATGTGTCTTACCTTCTTTCCCTGATCTGGTTTTTATTCCCCCCGTGTAAACCACTCAAAACTAATAACAATGGCTTTTAAGACAAGTTGCATCACTATCATACAGTCAAGAAAAATAAAATAAGTGGCATACCTTCTATCTGTTAGTTTCAAGAACTACTTTTTGCATAAATTCTGTAAATAGTTAGAGATGCATGGTAGTTGCGACTGAACATTTGTGCCTCTCTTGCACCCACAATAACACAAGTGATCCAAGAAATTTTCCCAATGTGTTTAAGTGCATTATTTAAAGCATGCACACAAGGAGTCCAAAATATGTGTTGATACTTGCTTTGAATCATTAACCCCGTAGATCTGCAAACTGGTGTAGATCCTTGATAACCTGAACTATATTTGTAGGACCAATATGCTAAATTCCATCCTTCAATACAAAAAACTAGAAAACTACATCTTCATCTTCCCAATACAATCAACATCCCTTAAGAGAAAGGGCCTACTTGGAGAGGTGATAATGATGTTCAACAAATGCTTTTGTTGAATATTTGTCCAACCATACATGAGGACTGAACACCCATAAAGAACCCATGGTTTTCTAGGGCCTTCCATTAACACTTGCATCCTTGAGACCCCTCTTTCTAACAAGTTTGTCCTCATTTTATTGTAAACAGGTGGTTGAAATGATGGGTCGGCAATGATTACTTTCCTCGTCATCTCTCTGTAGAAAGGAGAACAGGTGGCAATAAATGATATTCCATTTGGAAAGAAGAATCTAGCCATTCCATCCCTTGCCTCCTCCTTGCGTTGTGTATTGAACATATTTATCACAGCTACTTTCTTGCTTGAAATTGTGTTACTAGAACCCCTCCCTCGCTGAGTCAACTTGATCATGGTCATTGGTTGCTCCTTGAGAGGACTCCATTGAGTCTAGAACTCTAGGTTTTTTAAAAATAAAAGAATTTTCCTCCTCTGTCTAGTCTCAAACTTGTTCTTAGAAAGCATAGACTCATCACACTGACGCCTTCAACAACAAGTCTACTTCAAATCAGGTTCCCAAAATATTTCTTTCAACCTCTAAAGTTGCCTTCAACTTTGTTCAGGATTGTTCTTCAATCAGGTCTGCTACAGGCATAACTCAAAGGTCTGTTACAAGCTCAAGCTCAGCCTTCTTCAGTAGCCCAAAATCATCCTTCTTTAGCTGTCTTCACAGGCTTATATTCCTTACTTCTACAGATGTTTATAGGAGTAGTTTGACTCCTTGAATATGGTCTAAAGCATTCCTTATTTAAACTTTAGGCCTACGGCTTTATGACCCTATAATAAACCCTTATCATTGATCATAACAGCTCTAACTTGGACTCCAAAACAGTCTCCAAACAGCTTGACTTTATTGCCTTAAGATGACAGAATTCTAGCTCAGGATTGGCCTCAGATCAACCTCACACTTGCCCTCAACAAACTTTAGACAAACCTCAAATATGGATTACCTCGGACAGCCTCAGCCTAGATTGCTTTGGAGATGACTCGTATAGGGCCTGTTGTCGCATAGAATGTCTAGGCACTAGCGACAATGGCTCAGATCAAGGGTTGTCACACTGATCCCCAATCACTCCATTTGAGTTGTCTCCCAATAGCAAACTAAGGGGGGTAGACCCTATGGAAATGGAAAAAGGAAAGATTAGTTGAAAACCAACCAACCTAGGAGACACAACTAAGCAACCAACACTTGTTTTAGATTGCGCAAGATTTTAAGCATTCAAAATGATTTAAATAAAGTGATACCAGTGCCTTGTGGAATCAACTATCTTGCGAAGAAAATAAGGTTTAAGTAAAGGATGGGAAACTACTACTGAAAAGACTCTACTGTCTCATATGCAAATGCAAAACTTAAAACTATGTGAAATGCAAGGACTTAGTTAATTTTAGTTAAATGAGGGCCTAGAATTATTTCTGAAACGTCTTAAATGTTACTTAACTTAAGGCTCAGAAACGTGGTGACCTAAATGTGAAAGCAAATACTTATGTCAGCACTGCAAAATGTAAAATCTGCACAAGTGATTACTAAAATGCACAATGGACTGAAATGTAAAATGCTGGAATGAAACACTTTTAAATTAAAAAATTCATTTGTATGAAATACTCAATCAAAATCATTAAATGCATAAGTAAAACTAGATTAGTCCTACTTGCATAAACATGTAAAAACAAATGAACTTCAAAAAATAAACTAAATGTTTTAAACTCAGATCACATTAATGAAATATCAGTGTAGTAATCTGCTCTTACATCAAATGTTAAAACCAGCAACATATTCTAAAACAATAGTCTTGTAATGATACAATATTCAGAAATTTATATGTATAACAGTAAAATAAATTTAAATGAAAAACTGATAACTACAATTCAGAAAATTTCTGAGTTTAATTATTTCTGATTTATTAATGTATTTGATCTAAAAGCTCAGAAATAAACTACCGAACAGCAGTAAAACAATTTTCAGGAATTTGTTTGCAAAAGTTACTGGAACTAACTTCTATTTCAGCAATTATACAGCAGTTAAAATGCAAATTAAATATGCTACTAAATTCAGAAAATTTCTGAGTTTAGTTATTTCTGATCTATTAATTTATTTGATCTAAAAGCTCAGAAATATACTACCAAACAGCAGTAAAACAATTTTCAAAAATTTGTTTGCAAAAGTTACTTAAACTAACCTCTATTTCAGCGATTATACAACAGTGAAAATGTAAATTAAATCTGCTACTAAATTCAGAAAATTTCCAAGTTTAATTATTTCCGATATTGATGTATTTTATCTAAAAACTCAAAAAACATACTAAAATATATATATATATATATATATATATATATATATAAAATAAAAATATATATATATAAAAAAAAATAAAATAAATTAAATTAAAAATAAATTAAAAAATTAAAAAATAAATAAATAAAATATATATATATATAATAAAAAAACCAGTGAAGTAATATTCAGAAAATAGCATTCAAAAGTTTTTGAAAGTAATTATAATTCTGAAATGTACTGCAGTGACAGATGAAAACTAATTTGCTGCTAAATTTCAAATAACAAAAATTTTATGCTAGTATTAATCTTGCTTTCAATTAGATCAATTAAAGAGATAAGGGTTTAGAAGATGTGCACCAGTCAGCCCCTAGGGGCATGAAGACACTTGAAGATGCGCTGCCCAAATCACTAAAAATTCTCCAATGCAAATGCCAAACTCAGAAAAATTTGAGAAAAATTTGTTAAATTTTTTTGGGAAATTTTAGGAAAAATTGAGAGAAAATTATGGTGGAAGCTGCAAAGATGGGATCCCTGAGGGTGAAACGATAGAGGCCGAGAATGAGGCTGGAGATAGCCAGCGTTGGGCCTCAAGGCCCTAAAAAAAATTTGCCCATGATCCTTCTAAAATTTCTCCTCAACCTACAAACAAAATGTAGATGCCCTTTGGGGCTCGATCTCTCTCTGGAATCCGCAAAAATCACCTGCAATTTTCAGATTTTTTCCTGCACAAATAAAAGACAAAAAACCCCAAAGCATGTATATACAAAAATATGAAATACCCAGAACCCCAATGAATTAGAAAATTGTTAATTACAAATCTACAATAATACTCTACAGATCTAGCAGATCAAAGCCCTCTATTAATCAGATTTAAACAAATTTTTACACAATATTTAGAAATAAATTTTAAATAGACACAAGCCCAAGAAAAACCCTGCAAGTAAAATATTCTATAAAATGACTTCAAAAATTAAAAAGATAGTGGGCTCTTTTAGATTTTGTAAACTGAGAGTCAGTTGGTCCAGCTGAGGACTTCCCCAAACGCCCAAATTCTGAATGATAACTTATGCACACTTAAATCTGCTTGTTAGATTAATAGAGATCTAAAAAATGATCATAAAATTATCAAGAAATAGAGATACCTGCTACTTCTATCAAATTAAAATGATATTCTAAAAAACCCATAAATCTGTGCAAAATACCTGTACACATATCAATCAAAGTATTAAGAACAATATTACCACATAAATCTGAAAGAGGAACACCACCATCTGAAACCCTAAAATCTTTGCATTTTATTAACCAGAAAAAATTACAAGAGCTTTCTTAGAGAAAGTACACGATTCAAAAATCGGATGGAATAATGGAAAGAAACCTCTCATTTATAGAAAAATTCTCCAACGGCTAATTGGCTTGATCCTCGTCAAAGCAATCTCAACCGTTGATGAAGATCAAATGATCTTTTAATCATCACCGTTGAAATAAAGTTACTTTTTGAGAAAATTCGAATTTCACTTTCAATTTCCTTTTAATTAACTCAAAAATGATTATTTTGAGTTAATTGCCACAAAAGTTGAATTTTACTTAACTATTATGGCCCAATGGTTCAAAATATCTTGAAATTTTCAATATTCCCTTGGTCGTTGACCTCTAAAAATTAGGAACTTTAAAACCCACGAATTTTAAATGTTGGAGAATTTAATTTTTCCTAAGACCTAAATTAATTAAATTTCTTCCTTTAGCATTTTAATTTATTTTAGTCAAAAATTTTAATTAATTGACTCATGAGGGGATTATTAATTTTTCCAACCCTCTAATATTTAACCATGGTGTCTAACTATGAAGGACCATGCACTAAATATTTTTTACATGAAATATTACAATTCTAACCCATGAAGGGGGAACACCCGTTCATTATAGACCCTCAATAATTACCCATTTTTGCGACACAAAATATGATCTAGTAGACTAAGTGACTTGTAATAAAATAATCTAACCAAATAGTTAGAATTATTCTCAAATCATTTTTACAGAGACTCGATAAATAACACTAGGACTCATTTAAAATCCTGACAACAAAATCCACCCTAACTTTGGGGTGAGGCTGGAGGGAAAAACTTTGTCGATCATCTGTGTTTAGAAACACACATAAATCAGTGAGACTAAAAATCCCCTAGGATAGAAATCATCATCAGAAAAATAAATTTACCTAGGCTTTTACATACATTTGTCTGACTATGATCATTTACATTACAAAATGCAGAATGGGTTTACAAAACTCCAGTGTACATATAGATGATAATGATAAATCTTTGGATCATCTGAATGCTCAGACATGATGGAAATCCATGCGCAAAAAAATGTACAGCTATGGGGTAGTTGACATGGAATGGTCAATAGGGCCTCAGTTTAGACTGTTCAAGGACTTGGTCTGCTTCAGAAAAGAGTCTTAGATCAGATCGTAATTTTCTCAAAAATAAAGGGGCCATAGAACAGGCCGAGATCATGCCATAGACATCCCTGAATTTTGCCTCGGCAATTTGAATTCAACCAAGTGAATAGCCACAGAAAAAGATAAAAACAATAATGCAAAAACCCTTGATCCAACTCGCCACCTTCTTCAGTTTTTAGGGCCTCATACTAGGTCTATGATTCTGTCACAGAAACACAGACCTCTACCATAGATGCCTTAGTTATAGTAGGGCTCAGCCAGTCAACACAAGTCAGCGATTTGGCCTACACACCAGTCAACACAAGCCCTAATTCGGCCTCTTTTTTGCAATAGCAAACTCAGAAAAATGTGCCCCAATTCAGTCACTAGGCCCTGGTTTTCTTGCTAGATAAAAATTCCTCTTTAAGAACAAATGCCACAGAAATCTTCCTTTTTAAACCTCACACTGTCCCTCAGATAATTGTCCACAGATGCATTGAATGATGCTCAAAAATGTCCATGAGATACCCTTATTTATACGCTTTTAAGAGGGGCTAAATTTGGAGCCGCACTGTACCAAGAGTAGGAATTTTCCTTTTTGAAAAGGCATGCCTATAACAGAGCAGACCTGGAACAATTATGGCCAACTTGAAGTAGAAGGATTAGGACCTAGGTCACTTAAAAATATAATTTTGTCTTTCATAGAATCTCCTTTCAAAGCTGAATTGGACATATGGAACTAGGCCTATTTAAATTATAATTTTGACCTTCTTTTAGGAGTTCTAGTGAAGTGATGATAAAGTGGGGCATAGGTGCTGGTGCAAAACCCGTCATTGGGGCACAGACTAAAAAATAAATCTCTCCAACCAAGATGACCCACAAATCATGCCACCTATCAAACAAAATGGTGTTACAAGGGCTACTAATCTAGAGGGTCCTTGTACTCAAATTCACTCTATTTGTGCACGGAAATCATCAAACAAAATCTATGTTGCAGGAAATGCCAAAACTAATGGCGTACCAATACCGGGGATGGCCCGAAATGCCGAAACGAGCTTGAAATGGGGCTGAAGCATCAGTGGCCATACCGTGCAATGTTTTGCGATTTCAAAAAGCCGAACGGTATGGACAGTGGAGTTTCAGCCCTATTGCTGTAGCAACAGGCCAAGTTTTGGCAGCCGAAAAGAAAAAATATAATTTTTTAGGCCTTTTTCGGCCATCTCAAGGAATGTAAAGAGGGCATGGGTGTTGAAGAAAATGTAACTAGGTTCGGTTTTCATTATGACTTGTAATTATAATATTATGTAAAAGAAGAAACAAATTATTATTATTCCTTACATCATGGGTTTCATGAGCAAGATGTGTTTACCATAGGTCAAAGACTTCTTCTTGATGTCTTTAGGATTTTATGTCTCAACATAAGTATTATAGAAGTCATGATGTCAAAGATCTACACTCCAAGAACAAATGTCACTATCCTCGTGCAAGTCAGCTAAATAAAAGACAGTGATCTCAATACGTCGACCTAGCTTAAGGCATTCATGTCGGCCTAATACACCAACGTTGATCTATATATATATATACAAGGAGTGACGTTGCACTACACACACAAGTCTTCGAATCATCTTATAACATTCAGCGAAGAAGTAATGCAAAACACAGTGATCAAGGGTGATACATATCTCGGCGAAGTCTGCCTCTTACATATACATCATGACAGCTCTTGGTGAAGTTTGAATATAGCTCTTGGAAGACTATATATATATATATATATATATATATATATATACAGTGACAACTCTCGGTGAAGTCTAGATATAGCTCTCGGAAGACTATATATACACATATCTCCTCTCGGTGGTAGCCCGTCCTATCATCATCAGAATAGCGAAGAACATGAAGGACTGTCTCAAGACAGTGGCATGATTAAAGTAACTTATTCCTAAGCAAAGAATTGTAGTAGTCAAGGAAGAGGAGCCGAGGACTATGACAAGACAGTGAAGGTATAAGGAGACTGAAAACTGAAGGAGTACAGTGACATAAAGTCTATAGACTGTGGATTGAAGGTCGAACAATGCAGGGGATAGTGATAAGCATCTTGGAGGTAATCCTGAGTCAATTTTGTCAAGGGTCTTGGTATTCGTCAACTGGAATCTCTATAAAAGAATTTTTATGCGGGTTTTCCTCTCCAAAAGGGAGAGGTTTTGGCCCTGGCAGGATGCCAACATCTTGTGTTCTTGTCTCTTTGTTTTGGTAACTATTTGATGAACTAATGAAGACACACTCTAATAATAATCAGTGAAGATTGGAATAAAAAGAAAAATGGAAAAACACCTCACAAATAGTTATCATGCTAAGAAGAATCACATTAACTACATTTTCCCATCTAACACCAAAACACACCAATAAACCAATTTTTATGTGGCTGTTTACTAAATTTAATTAAAAAAAATCCAAATGGGATTCCCTAGAAGATGAGAAAAATAGAATTCTCTAGAAACCCTATGAACCTTTTCTTTTCTTTAAAAAGACACTTCATTCACTCATTTTCACACATTGTTTGGCAAGAAGACCTTCCTATAGCAGCAGTAAGGAGTTTATTTTTGTTTTGGAGTGTGGGAAGCAAGAGGAAGGGTGTGGGCAGCAAGAGGAAGAGTGTGGGTAGTAGCTAGTTGGGTGAGTTTTTCATTTCCTAATTTTGCATCATTCATGGCTTTTCAAAGTTGTGTTTCAAGTAACCCTAAATTGGATGAGTTTTTCATTTTGTATTACTGTAATTTTGCAGCATCCATGGCTTCTCAAAGTTGTGTTTCAAGTGCCCCTATATCCACTCAAGCAAGCAGCCAGCAAGAATATTATCCTCTATGGAAGTATGTTACCAAAGTGAAGCAGATGAGCTGCGGTGGTACATGGAAATGGAAGTGCAATTTGTGCAAAAATGAAAAGACCTTCAAGGGCTCTTACACAAGAGTGAATGCTCACATTTTGCATGAAGAGATAAAGAGTATTGATGTGTGTACACATACCAAAAATGCAGAGGTGAGGGCTAAATTCAAGAAAGAGAGCGATGATGCTCAAAGGTTGATGGATCAAAGTCGCAAAATCGGCATGGGCACTACCAATCCTTGCAAGAAAGAGGAGGGCACTAGAAGTAAAAGCAGAGTTATCAAAGCCATCAACTCC
Source organism: Pinus tabuliformis (assembly GCA_031772625.1). Lineage (NCBI taxonomy): Eukaryota > Viridiplantae > Streptophyta > Pinopsida > Pinales > Pinaceae > Pinus > Pinus tabuliformis. The sequence continues at coordinate 959,210,361 of CM062815.1, forward strand.
AATTCAAGATGGCAGATTGTTGAAAATGCTTGATAGTCAAGGGAGAGAAGAAGTTGACTCGTTAGTGGTAAGGGCCATCTTTGCTTCTAGCATCCCCTTTAATGTGGTTCAATCCCCATATCGGCAGGATTTGGTGAGAGAGATTAACAAAGCTCCTTAAGGTTACAAGGGCCCAAACTATGAAAAAGTCAGCATAGTTTTGCTAAAGAAAGAGAGGCAAGTTCTTGATGATGTTCTGAGACCAATTCATAGCTCATAGGGTACTACAGGGCTTTCTATTATCTCAGATGGTTGGACCGATACAAGATGCAAGCCTTTGATTAATGTCATTGCATCATCACCAAAAGGAGCCATGGTCAACAAAGCATAAGATTGTTCGAGTGAGATCAAGGATAATAAGTTCATTGCTGATATTTTAATTTCTGCTATTGAACAAGTAGGGCCAGAAAATATGGTGCAAGTTATCACAAATAATGCACCTGTTTGCAAAGTTGCAGGTTTCATTGTTGAGAGTAGATACAATCACATATTTTGGACTCTTTGCATTGTCCACAATTTGAATTTGATTTTAGAAGAGATTGACGCAAAAACAGAAACGATTAAGGAGGTCACAGGGCAGGCTAGGGAGATTATAAAATTCATCACCAACCACCACCAATCTCAAGCAATATATCAAGAATACACCAAATTTGAGCTGTTGAAAGTTGTTGAGACAAGGTATGCCTCAAACTTCATCATGTTGTGTCGCCTTGTTGAAGTTAAAAATGCATTAATGAGTATGGTGGTGGGTCCAACTTAGGTTGAGTGGAAACATGCAGATTCAAAGAAGGAAAGTATGGTGAGGAGGGTGTTGGTTGATGACGATTGGTGGAGAAAGATTGATTTCTTGCTCAAGTTCACATCACCTACATTCGATCTTCTCCGAGCTGCAGACACAGAGGAACCTTTCCTAGGAGAGGTTTATGATGGCATGGATACCATGGTTGAAAAAACTGTGGAAATATCATCTGAAAGGCTTTCTTCACTCCATTGGCCACCTCTGTGTCCTTATGTGGATTTTCATTTTCCTGAATAAGTAAGGTCCATTATTGTTACTAGGTGGAATAGCTTCAACACTTCATTGCACACTTTGGCACATGCTCTGAATACAAAATTTTATGATGAAGAATTCATTGTTGAAAGCAATGGGAAGTGGAAGGCTCCACATAAGGACAAGGAGGTGGCCAATGGAGTGAAGAAAGCCTTTCGGAGGATATTTCCAGCTTCTTTACATACTGATGTAAGGCAAGAATTTGTCTATTTTTCTACTGGAATAGAGGATTTTGCAGACAAATCAGCTTTGGATGAGAGGAGGACCATGGACCCAGTTAAGTGGTGGACTTGTCATGGGGCAGGTGGTGTTCATTTGCAAAGTCTTGCCACTCATATTGTATCACAAGTGGCTATCTCTTCATCAGCGGAACGGAATTGGAGCACCTACAGTTTCATTCATAGTGTGAAGCACAACAGGTTGGGATCGCAGAAGGCAGAGGACTTTGTATATGTGCATTCAAACCTACGCCTTGTGTCTCGTAGAGGTGAAGAATATACAAGTGGACCTCATAAAAATTGGGATGTGGATGCAGAATGTCCAGATTTAGAGCTCTCTCTTTCTTCTCTTGAAATTTGTGCCAGTAGTGACGCAAGTGCAACTGGAAGCACTAGTAGAGTTGCCTTTTCTGCTGAATAAGCATCTTATTCTATCTTCGCTGATAAGGATGAGGAGTATGCTAATGTAGCCATGATTGTCCTTAGTTCATGTTTTATTTCAGCTTTAGCACATATAAAGGTTGATTTTGGAGTCTTGGATGTAAAGCCTCATTTATAAAGGCTATTTTTGGAGATTTAAATCATGTAATCATCTGTTGGAGTTATATAAATTGGATTTCCTTCTAAAATGTCATTTATATGTCTCATTCTTTCTTTTCTTGCAAAATAATGCGTTATAATTTATTTTATATATATATATATATATATATATGACGTTTCGGGCACCGTTTCCATTTTCCGAGGGTCGCATTTCGAGTTGTCCCCATTTCGGAAATTTCTAGACGCTTCAGTGTTTCATGCAACTTAGAAACAAATGCTAGCCCATTCACCTTGTTATTACAGTTTAGTTTCAGAATAAAGACTTCAGGGGTAATGGCTTGGAGCAGTTGTTTAAAATCTTCCACCAAAAATTCAGGCATGCTGACAGATAATTTGTTAGCGCTGGTTCAAAATTTAAAACGATGGAGCTAACAAATCAAATGGCAACATTTTTTTTTACTTTGTTTTTTCCTGTTTTAGTCATCAACTTCGGCCATGGTTTCCTAACAAATGGAAACGAATTTTTGAAAACCAAATGAGTTTTTTATCAGGAATGAGCCCATTAACAAAAACATCTCTCTGTTTTTACATAGGTGTCATGGGTTTGAACATACAAAGGAATACTTGCAGCCCATTTTGTCAGATTTAAATATTTAATGATTTCTTGTTTTAGTCATTAATTTTGGGCGCAATTTCCAAGGAGGTGGTGATGAACTTCAAAAAACCAAAAGAGGTTTTTGTTAGTAACAAGCTCATTTACAAAACCCTCTTTCAATGTTTACACTGCTATCACGGTTTGAGAGATTTGTATGGCTCTTTGAAACCTATTTTTCAGAAATTCCTCATATTTAATTTTTTCTATTTTTAGAAAAACGTCCAATAAGCTTTCAGTTGGAGAGCCACCTCATCAATTTGACTTGACAGCAAACTAAAGATGGGTGAGGAGGTTTTCAGATAAATCTCTTTTGGATTTTGGTAGGATATGTATATATTTTTAGTATTTCGTATTAAAAACTTTCCAGAAATTGTGGATCTCAAAACTTATGTAATTTTTGTATAAATTAGAGGAATCGTAATAGATCAAGGTTGAGTTTTTTTGAGTGTTATAAGATGTTGTACACTATGATCTTTTCAGAAATCTTAATGAACAAGCTTGATCATTGACTCTGAGATTCATATGCTAGTTCTTTTTGGTTTGTGTTTCTTAAGTGATTGTTTCTATCCTATGTTTTCCATTTGAATGTTTCTCTTCAGTGTTTAATTTAAAGCAAATGAATCAAAAATGATCTTAGATGCTTTGAGTTCATTGTAATTAAATACTTGCACCCTTTCTCTCTAAAGTTGTAAAGGAATTCATCTTTGTTGGATGCTTCTGCGCAGTGGACTATTCTTCTCCTTTCAACCTTGCATCTCACCATAGCTTGATGATTTAGGAAAAAGTTGTCTATCTTGCCTTTGTATGTTGATGATCCACTGATTTTCAATTTGGTTAAGTCTTAAGCCAGTTGAACTCCATGCCTAATGGAATGACCCTCTTTCCCAACCAAGCCTTTTTCAACCCCCATCCTAGTTAAAAAATCTAGCCACTGAGCATATTAGTGACCTACGACTATAGTGAACTTAAGTAGCACAGTTATAGAGAGATCCCTCTCTAGATTGAAGGGCCATCTTTCAATCCTAAAGCAGTTTGAAGTTACCTCGGAGTTTTCACCATCACAACCTAGTGAAATTCTGAGTGATAACACACCCTTTGGCATCAATGACAATTTTTCCAACATCTATATCCAAGTGAGAACATCATTTGAAAGATAGTGTTGTAGAATTAGCTAAGAATAGGTAGATGACCAAGACAAATACCATAGTCACCTACTTAATGAAGATCACTAAACTCCATGATCAACGTGTAGCGAAGATGAGATCAAGGTGAAGAGTGAGTACCCATTGCATTAAATGGCTTTTTCTTCCTCTGGGAAACCTTTTGTCCATAGGGCCTATGCCCAAGAAAAGATTCCCACCTTTGAGAAACTAGGGAAGGACTGCATCCAAAAAGAGACAAGACTAGAGAGAGTTCCAAGTATGGCGGTGAAGCAAACACTTGCACTCATCAATGAGATGAAAAAAGGCAACAACAAAGAAGTACATAGAAAGGATCAGAAAGGGAAGAAAGAGTATTCAAGTTCCCTCTAACCATGGAAAGGACTTGAGCCACATCAAGTGTTATAAGTGTCAAAAATTTGGGCACTATGCTTCTCAATGTCAGGGGAAGAATGGTAAGGGAAAGCAACAACAATTTGCAAGGAGTGCAGAAGGATCAGCTGGAGTGGATGAGCTTTCATCCAAACTTGAGTCACGCCTTCCTATGCTCTTATGCATGAAAATAAGAGAAATAACTTCATAAAGTTAAGATGAAAACACATGCACAAGAGTCTATATGAAGAAAGATACATCCCTATAGAGTAATCCTCCAAAGATTTGCCCACAAATATATGATTTATATGCCATATTTATCAACCATATATTTGCCTCATTAAAAGATGATTATTAAATGTACAAATGGTAACAAAGAAACAATACGTAAGAAAAGATGGCCTCAACGGCAAGAAATACTATTATTATATCTATAATGATTTACAAATAGTATATGCATTAGAGACAAACCTAAATATTATCCTAAGATCCCAGCAAGATCCTAGGATCCTGTTAAATCCATCTTCTAACCAAACACCATGAGGGGATAAGTCCCATCAAATATGAAGTTTGATAACAGGCAAAAATTTGTCATTTTTATTATTTGCCCTTCAATAGCATCCAACAATGCAATGTTTGTTGGCATCCACCATTAAAACCACCGAAATTGCAGATTTGCTTTACACAAGATGGATTCACAACCCTTGGAAAACCTTTTCCAAATGCAAAACGGGACAAAATTTGGCTAATTATCCTACACACATCATATCCGACTTTTGACAGTTTATATACTAAAAATATAACAAATACAACAACAAAAGATGTAAAAATTTCTCATTTCCCACCCTGGTTTTCAGTTTCACCTTATTTCTCCAAAATAGTTAAATGCCCTTTCCCACATCCATACATTCAACAACTGAAAAATAAATTTTGCTGAAAACACAAATTCTGGAAATTTTACAGAATGCTGGAAAATGTAGAAATAAAAAATCAGCAGATACAAACAGCCATTTAACACATTTAAACACAGTAACTTTTTGTCAAGGTGACCCTGGAAAAACCCCCTACAACTCTTGGGGAAAATCAGTTCGAGAGCTCCTTATTTCTGAAAAATGCTTTTTACAGTGAGAAATATTCAGCAAAAAAATCAGCAAGTAAACTTTTACAACTTATCTCGTTTTCCGTGCCTCACAGCCAACTGGGAAAACTTGCAAACAGAAAAATCTGAACAACAATAAATGTTGTATGTCCTCGATTTCTGTGCCAATTTTCAGCCTTAAATTCTGCTGTACGATTTCCTCGATTTCTGTGTCGAAAATTGCTATACGGCCTCCTTGAAAGTCGTGCCAGCAAACTCAGATTTCTGCTCCTCGATTTTTGTGCAAACTGTTGTACGGCATCCTTGAAAATCGTGCCCAAAAATCTGCCTTTCATTGTATGCTACCTCAGCTGTACGGACTTGCTGGAATGCTGCCTTGGAATGTGTGCCACGCTGCTGCCTCCTCCTCCCTGTCCAGAAGTCTTCCTTGGTCTCTTGCTCTCCTTCTCTCAATCTGCTCATGAAATAATGAATGACCTTTTCCTCCTTTTCCTCCTTTAATCTAACCCTAAGTGACTTTTGGGTGATCCCTAAATCCAATGGCTGAAATAGATTGAGATCTAGCGCTGAGATTAAATGCTCATTTAAATCTCACTTTCTATTTTTTAATTCACCCCACTTTAATAAAGACCCACTTAGTCATTTATTTCCGAAGTCACTTTTCCTTTCTAATTTTGCGTTGACTTTATTAAAGTCACTTTAAAATTAGACTTTAGTAACTTTATCACTTAAAGTCACTTTTAAATTAGATTTGACTTTATAAAAATTATAAAGTCACTTTAGGAGAAAAATTAAATTCTTTTGGACACTTTTCCCTAGGCCAAAGATCAAAGCCTTAGGAAACCACCTGTCCTCCGGTACCAAATTTCAACACTCCCTCTTACCGAGGAAGGTGTTCCTTACCACACCCATCTTGTCTCTGAAGTAGTCATGCTTGCCCGGTGGTAAGGCTTTGGAAAGAATATCTGCAACCTGCTCATCAGTGGGAATATACTCAAGCTTCACAGCGCCCTTCTGAACACAGTCTCTGATGAAATGATATTTGATCTCGATATGCTTTGACCTGTCATGAAATACTGGATTCTTTGTGAGTTTAACGCAACTCTGTTTATCACAGTAAATCACTGAAGGTCTCAACAGCTGACCAAATAAGCCAAACAACATCTTGCGAAGCCAGACGGCCTCACAACTAGCTAGACTGACTGCCATATACTCTGCTTCCGCTGAACTCAATGCTACTGACTGCTGCTTCCGGCTAAACCATGACACTACTGCCAACCCAACCCAAAACAGCACCCTGAAGTGCTCTTCCTATCAGAAGCACAACCTGCCCAATCAGAATCAGTATAACCTGCCAATCTCACTCCATCCCCCTGCCTGTAGTCCAGACCATAATCCATTGTCCCCTGCAAGTACCGTAAAATGTGTTTTGCAGCCGACCAGTGAACCTTCCTAGGCTCACACATAAACTGACTCATCGTGTTGACTGCAAAACAAATATCTGGTCTAGTGTTGACCAAATACATCAAGGAACCAATCAGCTGCCTGTACAATGTGGGATCCACCAACTCGGAATCCGAAGCATGAAGCTTCTTCCAGTTGGTGATCATCGGTGTCGACATGGGTCTACAATCCTCCATGTGGAATCTGCCAAGGATGTCCATAATATACTTCCCCTACCCCAGGAAGAAATGCCCCTCCTCTTGCCACACCTCCAAACCCAAAAAGTAATGCATCAAGCCGATGTCCTTCATCTCAAACTCCGCCGCAAGATCTCTCTTGCAGTGCTCTATGAGTCTCTCTGCACCTGTAATGACCAAGTCATCCACATACAGCACCAGAATGAGAGGCTCCTCACCTATCACAATATAGTAAAGGTTCGGATATGCCTCACTCTTTGTGAAACCCATCCCCTGCAAGTATGTATCTATCCTGGAGTACCAAGCTCTGGGAGCGTGCTTTAGGCCATAAAGGTCCTTTTTCAGTCTGCACACATGGGACTCCTTCCCATGCACCTCAAAGCCCTGTGGTTGCTCAATGTACACCTCCTCCTGTATGAAGCCATTGAGAAATGCGGTCTTCACATCCATCTGGTGGATCTTCCAACCCATCTCTATTGTTATCGATATAATGGAGCGGATCGAAGTATGTCGAGCCACGAGAGCGAAGGTATCCTCATAATCAACTCCCTCTACCTGGGAGAACCCTCTAGCCACAAACCTCGCTTTGAATTTCTCAATGCTGCCATCTGCAGCATGCTTTACCTTGTAAAGCCATCTGGAAGTAACCACGGATTTGCCCTCAGGCCTCGGCACCACCTCCCAAACATCATTCTTCATGATAGAAGAATACTCCTCCTGCATGGCCTCTCTCCAGACCTGCTGGCTAGCTGCCTCCTCATAGCTAGAAGGCTCAGAGTCAAGGATGCTGGTAGCCATTGCCATATAGCTACAAAACCTCTCAGGTGGTCTACTCTCTCTAACCGGCCTCTTAGGCTCAGCAACAGATGTGGCATCTCTCAAGGTGTCCTGAAGCCACTTGGGCTTCCTCTTCCCTGAGTGCACTTCTCCCATAGGAGAATGAAACTCCTCCTCCCCATCATCATCAGGAGCCTAAACTCCTGACTGTCTGTCTGTTGTCCTCCTGCCTGCACCTGAACCTGTAGAAGTTGAGGTACCGTGTGAACTGTCAATCAGTGGACTCCCTAGTGAACTGCTCTGTGAACTGCTCTGCATGCTGCCCAGAGCACCAACCCTCTGGCTCGGCGAGCCACTGCTCACTGACGGACCTGACATCCTCATAGATGTACCTCCTGATCCTCCTGATCCCTGCCCACTTGATCCCTGCGACTGACTCAACTGCTGCTGAGGGTTTGGCTGATCTAGATACTCTAACTCCCGTGACCTCCTAAAGGCACTATCCTCCTCGAACTTCACATCCCGTCTGACAACAACTTTCCTCTGTGCAGGAACGTAAATCCGAAAGGCCTTTGAGGTCTCACTGTAGCCCACAAAGATACCCTTCTCTGCGGTGAGCTCTAGTTTGGTCCTCTTCTCCTTGGGTATGTAGGAGTATGTAATGCATCCAAAGATACGAAGATGACCAATATCAAGCTTCTTCCCAGAAAAAGCCTCCTCCGGAGTCATGTGCCCCAAGGCACGATGCGGACTCCTGTTCTGCAAATAAACAGTTGTTTGCAGGCCTCTGCCCACAAGAACAATGGCAACCCCTGATCATGTAACATGGCTTTGGCAACCCCTAAGATGGATCTGTTCTTCCTCTCTGCAACCCTGTTCTGCTGGGGGTTGTAAGGAACCGTGAACTCCCTCCTAATGCCTGCCTCCGCACAATAGTCAACAAACTCTCCAAGGGTGTACTCTCCCCCATTGTCCGACCTCAGGGACTTGATCTTCCGACCTGTCTGTGTCTCCACAAGAGCTCTAAACTCCTGAAACCACTTGAAGACCTCACTCTTGGTATTCAAGAAATAAATCCAGGTCCTCCTGGAGTGATCATCAATGAATAAAACATAGCACTCATATCCACTGAAGGAAACATGAGACATCCGACCGCTCACATCGGAATGAATCAAATCAAGTATCCCAGTCACTCTGCTGTCACTGCTAGGAAAAGGGGATTTGGCAAACTTGCCCATCGCACATCCTCTGAAAGTATCAAAGTGATCAGTACTGAAATCTGGCACACCTGTAGTGATCTCCCGCAAGGTCCTCAAGGCTCCATGATACATATGTCCTATCTTGCGGTGCCCAATCTCACACAGCTCAGAACTGTTGGCTCTGCTGTCGGTACTACTGCTCAATGCCAAAAGGGACTGGAATGCAAACTTGTACACCTTTGCATGGCGTACACCTATCACTCTAGCTGAATCAGCTGGAGTGCCCCTGGGTACATCAACACCTGTCCTCCCCTGAATAGTACCTCATATCCTCTGTCCTCCAAAGCTGAGACGGATATGAGGTTCTTCCTCATCCCTGGCACATAAAGAACATCTGACACCTTCAAGGGAGGTTTGGACTCCCTCTGAAATGTCAGTGTCCCCACCCCGACTTCTCTAACAACTCTGTTATCACCAAGTACTACCTCTATATCAGTGCCACTCTCTGAAAGCTCTGAGAAGTACTCACGGACTCCTGTCATGTGACATGAAGCCCCACTGTCCACATACCAGATACCCGAAGATGCTCCGCTAATCGAGGGAAAAGCATGCTCACTTTGAACCTGTGTGGCAGGTGATCCTGCACTAGAGGACTCATACGCAGTGAACCCAAACTCCCGGTCAAAACGAACTGCAAAGTCTTCAACCTCTACTGAAGCTGCCACACTCTGGTTCTTCTCCTTCTTCTTCATCTCCGGACACACAACTGCATAGTGTCCCATCTTTTGACAATTCCAACACTTAACCTTGGAATAGTCCTTCTGTGTGTTACCCTATTTACCTTTACCTTTGCCTTTGCCCCCACCATTGCTTGTGGAAGCCTGCTTCTTCCCTTTGCCTTTCTTGCCTCCTGCTGACAGTGCTACATCCTCATCCTGCTCAACTGGCTTGGCTGCCCCAAGCTGACCTTTCCTGATCTCTGTCTAAATGCAATCATCCCAAAACCTCTCCCATGTGGGAAGGGTCTCACGTGCACAAACCCCATCAGCGAAATTCATCCATGAACGAGGGAGGCCATTCACTGCAATCTGCACCAACTCAGTGGGTGGAATGTCCTCTCCAACTGCTGCCAACTCATCTCTCACATTAGTAATCTTTGTGAGATATCCAGCTACACTATCATTACCCATCTTAATAATCTTCAGCTTCTCCTTCAGGACCATTTTCAGGTTGTACTCTGGTAGAGATTGGACAATGTTGTCCACATCTCATGGGCATTTCTCTTTCCTCTCACATGAGGAATGCAATGGTCATTGACTCCATCTACAATCAATCTCTTACCCTTATTGTTCTTTTTATTATACTCAGCCAACTAAGTAGCATCAGTAGGCACAACAACAGAGTTCTGTGTGGTATGCACCATGATGTCCCAGACTTCTGCCTCCTCAAAGATACTCTGCATTCTCTCCTTCCAGACGCTGTAATTTGTATGCCTATCCAGCCTATCCTGCACCCTCAATCCCAATGACACCCTGTTGTCTTAAAACTGAAAAATAGCACTGTTGTAGTAAAAATAAAACTGTCGTTTGTGAAAAATCAGCTTGCTGGAATCTTCTTAGTGAAAAATCAGCAGGCTGTAATTTTCCTCCTTGCTGTCCCAAACTGCACTTCAGCATTCAAGCCCTGATACCATGTAAAAATTTCTCATTTCCCACCCCGGTTTTCAGTTTCACCTTATTTCTCCAAAATAGTTAAATGCTCTTTCCCATATACATACATTCAACAACTGAAAAATAAATTTCGCTGAAAACACAAATTCTGGAAATTTTACAGAATGCTGGAAAATGCAGAAATAAAAATCAGCAGGTACAAACAGCCATTTAACACATTTAAACACAGTAATTTTTTGTCAAGGTGACCCTGGAAAAACCCCCTACAACTCTTGGGGAAAACCGGTTCGAGAGCTCCTTATTTCTGAAAAATGCTTTTGACAGTGAGAAATATTTAGCAAAAAAATCAGCAAGTAAACTTTTACAACTTATCTCGTTTTCCGTGCCTCACAGCCAACTAGAAAAACTTGCAAACAGCAAAATCTGAACAGCAATAAATGTTGTACGTCCTCCTCGATTTCTGTGCCAATTTTCAGCCTTAAATTTTGTTGTACGGCCTGCCTAGAAAATCGTGCAAGCTGCCAAAAATTCTGCTATACGATTTCCTTGATTTCTCCGCCGAAAATTGCTGTAAGGCCTCCTTGAAAATTGTGCCAGCAAACTCAGATTTCTTCTCCTCGATTTCTGTGCAAACTGCTAGACGGCCTCCTTGAAAATCGTGCCCAAAAATCTGCCTTTCACTGTATGCTAACTCAGCTGTATGGACTTGCTGAAATGCTGCCTTGGAATGTGTGCCAAGCTGCTGCCTCCTTCTCCTTCCTGTTCAGAAATCTCCCTTGCTCTCTTGCTCTCCTCTCAATTTGCTCATGAAAGAATGAATGACCTTTCCCTCATTTTCCTCCTTTAATCTAACCCTAAGTGACTTTTGGGTGATCCTTAAATCCAATGGCTGAAATAGATTGAGATCTAGGGCTGAGATTAAATGCTCATTTAAATCTCACTTTCTATTTTTTAGTTCACCCCACTTTAATAAAGACCCACTAAGTCATTTATTTCCAAAGTCACTTTTCCTTTCTAATTTTACATTGACTTTATTAAAGTCACTTTAAAATTAGACTTTAGTAACTTTATCACTTAAAGTCACTTTTAAATTAGATTTGACTTTATAAAAATTATAAAGTCACTTTAGGAGAAAAATTAAATTCTTTAGACACTTTTCCCTAGGCCAAAGATCAAAGCCTTAGGGAACCACCTGTCCTCCGGTACCAAATTTCAACAAAAGAATATCATGTATTTGTTGAGAAATGTAACTAGTATCGGTCTTCATAATTGTATTTGAGTCATGATGTAATGTATTTGTCATAAGAAAGAAAAAGAAAAACTATTTATAAGCATAGATTTCATGTTTATTTTATTTTGTGGATTGGAGGAGGTCGGTGTCTTGGTCAAAAGGTCTTGGTTGTCTCATTTGATTTGGTTCTAAAAGAAGAGGAGAATTTTGGGTTTTCCCCTAGAAGACGAGTTTTTCCCTAGCTGAGAGCTTACATAATGTGTCACTTGTTGTTTTGATCTTCATGTACCTGGTTTTGATAGTTGCTTGATGATAAGCAAGATAAAAGAAGAACTAAAAGACACTAAAAAGAATTCAAATATATCACAAGTAATTATCTAGATAAGAAAATCTTTCTAAGGTGAAGAAGAAGAAGAAAAAGGAAAAGGCAACTTGAAGTTCAATTGCTATCATAAGGATTCTAGTACGGTCACAAGAAGAAAAGAAGTCTCATTATTTGACTTTTGAAGGATTTCATCTACTAGGAGGAAGGTTGTCATAAGTTACCAAGAAGGAGATGTTGATTTGGGGTAACATCGAATGTGCTCCAGCCATGAAAATTGGTGGAGAGGCTAATGCACATGAGATCTCCAAGACCCAGATACGGTTTGGGCAGATTCTACGCGATTAAGGAGATATTAAAATAATTAATATTTTTAATGGAGTTCCTAAGTCTAAACTTACAAAAAATAAAATATTAATGGGTATTAATATAAAACTGAGTTAGAAGGTTCTAAATGACATGGATCAAGCCAAATCTAATCTTAGCCGTTGATTAGAGATGTAATCTCAGCGGTTGAAGGACCAACAGGGAAAGTATAAGAGGAGGCTTGAAGGTCAGTTGGAGAACACACCGAAGTGATCAGTCAATCAATTTTCTAGGCGGGGTTTGCTAAGAGAAGTCGAATCAATGATTAGTTTGAAGCGAGGGGCAGTGAGTACGAGACAGAGAGGCAGAGATAGTGCTGGAAGACTAGTGCAGAGGCAGAGAGGCAGACGCAGAAGCCAGAGGGAGCCACGCAGAGGCTAAGAGAGACAGCGTAGAGGCCAGGAGGGCCTGCGTCATCCACACAGAGGGTGCAGGAGTGACGCAGAGAGCCATAGAGGTTGCGCAGAGCCTCAGAGAGCTGACGCAAGGGTTTTCGACCTGACGCAGTGCTTCAGTTGTGCTACAGACGGTTTCATGGGGCAAATTTTCTAAACATCTGCTTCCGAATAGAGAGGTATTACTGTCGGATTATTTTCTCTGTTGGGTGAACCGGTTTGGCACCCAATTGTACTCAGAAAGACTGCATAATAAAATAACCCTCAAAATTGTTGCACCGGTTTTCCCAAATTGGGTTTTCCCGGGGACGAGTTGTCCAAAAATAACAATGTCACTTGTGTGTTTGCTATTTCTTTCAGCTGATGATCTGTAGGATGGTTGAGACTGTATTGTGTTTATTTCGATATTTATATGCTTAAATAACTTGTTCGTAATTAACAAGTAGGAGAAATAAACTAGAGAATACAGAGAAAATCTCTAACGGGTTAGACTTAGAAATTCCAACATGGTATCAGAGCGTCGCAGATCACAAGAGCACTGAAGGTGCCAGCTGAATCAGAGAATTTGAGGCAGAAACAGTTGTCCCGAGTGACAAAAGTTGTTCCTAGGCAAAAAGCAGCAGAGAGGGGTTGATGCAAAGGGCCTGCGTCATCAGTTCGAGCCAAAGAGAGGCCAGCACAAAAGCAAAAAAAGGCAGAAGAGGCTCACGAAGAGCCACGCAGAGACCAGGAGGGTTGACGCAATTGGCCAAGGGAGCAAATCAATCTTCCCAGGATTGCACAGAGCCTAGAGGCTCAGTTCTTCAGTTGCTGGGGCATAGGAAGCTATGGACAGATTGAGGGGAGTGAAGCTGGTGGGGTGTTGTTGTTGCTGAGACAGAACAGTACCTAACAAGGCAAAACCAAGGTAGAGGGAATTGCTACCTAAGCGGATTTCTAGCCAAGAAATCTAGATTAGTGTTGCAAGTGCATAGGAAATCGGAGAGGTGTGATTCGACGGTTGGCAGAAGGATTTCCAAGAGGGAAATCGAGACTCAGAGGGAGTCTAGAGAAGAACTTCCAGGAGGGAAGTAGAGACTCAGAAGGAATCGAAGAGCGAACTTCCAGGAGGGAAGTAGAGACTCAGAGGAGTCGAAAAAGAAGAGTAGAGAGATGGCCATGAATGGACTGAGGAATCAGGACAGGCTAGACGAGGTGTCCAACTTTGTCATCTGGAAGACCAGGATCCTGTCTGTTCTAAATAGACATCGCATCAAGGCCTTCACCTTGAGAACCGTGGCTATCCCAATCGACCCAACTGACAACCAGAAGTATGAGGATGCGATGGCCAAGGCGAAATGCATAATCCTTGATGGGGTCAAGGATCATGTGGTCCAGCATATTGCCGAGAAGGAGATGGCAAAGGAAATGTGGGATACCTTGAAGACATTGTATCAAGGCACTTCCATACAGAGGAAGATGCTACTAGAAAATCAGTTGCAGTCGTGCCAGATGCAGAAGGGGGAGCAAGTAGATCACTTCCTCAACAGGTTGCAGGAGATCTGGGATCAATTGACTTCCATAGGGGCCACGCCGGATCAAGAGTTGATGGTGAAGACCGTCCTGAACGCAGTCTCCGAGGAGTGTTCGACATTCGTCCAGAGCATTCTGGGTAGAGCGAATCTTCCAGATTGGGAAGAATTGTGGGCAACTCTTTGCCAAGAAGAGATCAGACGGCTAACCAAGATGGGAAGTAGCAGCAAAGGGGCCCGGGTCAAGAAAGAGGAAGAAGAGGACGCAGCTCTAGCATCTACAGGGGAGAAGGGGAAGAGGAAGAAAAAGGACCTCTCCAAGATTAAGTGCTTCAACTGTGGGGCGCTGGGCCATTATGCGAACCAGTGTCCCAAGAAGAAGAATAAGGGAGAGGCGTCTGACTCCAAGGCAGCGCTAGCAAAGGCGGAAAAGGAGGTGGAGGATGATGATGATTGTACCATGAGTGCTCATGTACCTCTAGAGAAGAGGCGGGGAGACATCGAGCTCTAGTCAGGAGGACTACAAGCGATGAGGGGCAAGATCCTTGACGTACCCAAACTCTTGGATCATACCTAGCTACGGGAGTCCCGAAGTGAGAGTAGGATGATGGCGGATGTCAGTAGAAACGGATGCAGATGGAGCGGTAGAGAGTGCTACAATGTCGTAGTCCGAGCAGCGCATAGAGGGTTGTAGCAATGCGAGAAGCACAGAGGAGGTTGCAGCAGTGCAGGATGGCACAGAGAGGTTTGTAGCGGTGCGAGAGGCAAGGAGTTGTTGCAACATTGTAGAGGCAGTAGAGGGAGCACAAGATAGCGGCAGAGAGAGCTTCAGCATCAGGAGTGTTTCTAGCCTGACAGGGATGTCAGTGGTTGGGGGGATCAGTTACTTACTTCTCAGTAACTGAGTTGCAGTGCAGTAGCAATTAGCAGTAGCACGATGCATTATGATGAGAGGGGGTTGCAGTGCAGATGCAATGTTGGGAGAAAGGACTAGTAGCAACATGGATGCAGAAGGAGATGTCATACGGATGTAGCAGTGGCAATGGCAGAGCCATGGGCAGGAGTACAAGATGCAGCAGTGCAGAGGATGTTAGGAGGGGAGGCTTATCATCAGCACAGGTACCGATGTTGTATAATCAGGGTGATGCTCAGTTTGGAGTATTAGTACAGCACAATCCTTGCTAAGAGGGAGTGTTGATTTGGGGTAGCATCGGATGTGCTCTAGCTATGAAAATTGGTGGAAAGACTAAAGCACATGAGATCTCCAAGACCTAAAAATGGTTTGGGCAGATTCTACCCTGTTAAGGAAATATTAAAATAATAAATATTTTTAATGGAGTTCCTGTGTCTAAACTTAGGAAAAATAAAATATTAACAAGTATTAATATAAACTGGGTTAAAAGGTTCTAAATGACATGGATCAAGCCAAATCTAATCTTAGTTGCTGATTAGAGATGTAATCTCGGCCATTGAAGGACCAACAGGAAAAGTATAAGAGGAGGCTTGAGGGTCAGTTGGAGAACACACCAGAGTGATCAGTCATTCGATTTTCCAAAGCGAGGTTTGCTAAGAGAAGTTGAATTAGTGATCAGTTTGCAGCGAGGGGCAGTGAGTACGAGACAAAGAGGTAGATAGTGTTGGAAGACCAGCGCAGAGGCAGAGAGGCAGACACAGAATCTAAAGGGAGCCACGCAGAGGGTGCCAGAGTGACGCAGAGAGCCAGAGAGGCTACGTAGAGCCTCAGAGAGCTGACACGGGGGTTTTTCGGGCTGACGCAGTGCTTCAGTTATGTTGGAGAGGGTTTCGTGTGGCAGATTTTCTAAATATCTGCTTCTGAATAGAGAGGTATTACTGCCAGATTATTTTCTCCGTCGGTTGAGCCGATTTGGCACCCAGTTGTATTCAGAAAGACTGCATAATAAAATAACCCTCAGAATTGTTGCACTGATTTTCCCAAGTTGGGTTTTTCTAGGGACAAGTTGTCCAAAAATAACAGTGTCACTTGTGTGTTTGCTATTTCTTTCTGCTGATGATTTGTAGATGGTTGAGATTGTATTGTGTTTATTTCGATATTTATATGTTTAAATAACTTGTTCGTAATTAACAAGTAGGAGAAATAAACCAGAGAATATAGATAAAATTTCTAACGGGTTAGACTTGGAAATTCCAACAAGAGAAAAACTATATCAAGTAATGGTAACACTGACAAGTTTATCTATGGCCTCATCAATGAAGTCTAAGAATAAACTTCAAGGAGCCTCTAATTTTAGAGCATGGAAAACAAGGATGGACCTCGTCCTTGCAGAGAATAAGGTATTGGAATTTATACAAGGAAAAGCCAAGGAACCTATAGATGATGCTGGAAAGGAAAGGAAAAGTACAAAGAAACTGACATTAGTGCCATGAACCTAATTGTGGATGGAGTTAAAGACAACTTGATTCCCTACATATCCATACTAGATTCTTCAATAAAAATGTATGATGCTCTCTCTAAGTTATTTACAATCAAGAATACTGGAAATGTGGCAAGTCTAAAGAATGAACTTCGAACAGCAAAAATGCCAAAAGATGATACAATATCTTCCTCTCTTGTAAGAATTGCCTGCATTAGAGATGAAGCACAAGCAATTGATGAAGTAGTCCCTAAAAAAAAACTTGTGATTACTGCCCTTCTAGGACTACCAAAGTCTTGGAATGCCTTTGCAGCTGGAATTAGTATTTGGAAGAATTATCCATCTTTTGAAGAAATGTGGTCTGCCTTTATACAAGAAGAAGCTCGTCTTTCCATGACAGTAGGTAAGCAAGAAGATGAAGAAAATACCTCTAATACCTACTCTGCTCATTTCAAGAAGAAAGGAGGAAATAAGAAGTTTAAAGGGTCAAAGAAAAATCATGGGAAGATTGACCTCTCTAAAATAGAATGTTATCATTGTCATAAGATGGGACATTATAAGAATCAATGTCCCGATAATCCTAAGAACAAGAAGAGAGAAAGGGACCAAGCTACAATTGCTATTGATGATAATCCTCCAAAGAAATCTAAAACTAAGGATTCTGAAGTCAAAGACTTATTCTATTAAGTCTCATATATCCATTACTTATAATATAGGTTATTGTTTTTTAATTCTTGTAGAATTTCTCTTATGATTGATTTCTAGGGTTTATAGATTTAACATGTTTTGTTAGAAAATTTTTGAGTTGTTTTGATGAGTTAAAGGAATCCCTCACAAGACTAGATTGATGCAAGATCAAGAGGGAGCTTCCCTCCATTTTACAAAAAGATAAGTATCATATTCTTTATTTCCTTTTTCATTATTGATTTCCTTTATATATCTAGCTTCATTTTTTGTTACTTACTTATAATGCTTTCTCTTGTGTTTTCCTTGGAAGGAAAGTTTGCAAGAATACTCTAAAGAATGATGGCTAGATTCAGAGGGACACTCCAAAAGAAGAAAGAAGTTTCGTTGCAAAGATAGCAAACCCTACAAGGTTTATAAAAGAAGCATCTCAAGGTATGTGTAAGATTACAAGTCTTATAACAGGTCTCCATTATATAAGAAGGTTCAATCTTTTTTATATTACTAGCTCTCTCTTCTCTAGGGTTTGTTATAGAATCATAAAGATTTTATATTGTTATGGAGATTAATCTCTAGATTAAATCTACCCTTATCATGCTATCTAACTTTGTTCACTTTGATAAAACCCTAAACTTTAGGGTTCACTATAAAAACCCTAGACTTTTATGGTTTGTTGATGATATCCAGAACATATGATAAAACCCTAACTCTTTAACGCTGGATAAATTAGGGTTTATGACGAAACCCTTATAATAGTCAATATATTATCCTAGGAATGAAACCCTAGGTATATAAGTTTATGTATGGTCGAAACCCTAATTTGGTCAAGTTTTTGTATATCTTTTATTAAAGTTTTGATGATTATATCTAGGGTTTATGACAAAAAAACCCTAGTAGAGATTGATATAACATTCAAGAAACCCTAATTGCAAAAATGCTTTCGTTATGATTGAAATATGTTGTTGATATCTGATGTTTAGTTTTGATAATGGAATCTAGAGTTTGTGACTCAATCCTAGCAAAGATTGTTGTGAAGTTTAGGACATGAAAAGTGTAACCCTTGTTGATTATAAACCTAACTAGGTTTAGGTTTTGGATATCTTAAGATTGATTTCTTATTTAATAACCCTAGATTTCTTTTAGGTTTTGGATATACTTTTTGTTGAAGATTTGCAGGTACATAATACTCAAGATATTGAAGATGCTTACCTACCTCATACTTGATGATGACTTGACGATGATGTTCAGCATGATTGAAAAAGGGAGATGTAAGAATCTTGATGTGATTGAAGTTTACGTTGTTGATTAAAGAAGGAATGATGTTCCAGAAGGTTGTAGTTCTCTGATGATATGATGATGCGAAGGAAAGAGCCTATGTGGCTGAATTGTTGATGGATTTGTCCTCTAGTAGAGAAGAAGCTTGGACAATGAAAGTGTATATCTCCCAAGTTAAAGAAGAAGGGCATATTATGAAAGCTATAGTAAAGAAAGAATAAGATCGGAGAAAGGCTAAAGCACTACAAATAGTTATTTGTGATTGATGAAGTTGTGAACAAGGATTGGATATTTCAGAAAGTGTTGAGGCTGAATAAGGTGTTGTTGAAGAAGTTGAAGGAAGCTTCCACAGAGATTTGTTTAATAATATGAAGACCTAAGTAACATCAGAATGGTTGAAGACCCCAAAGTTTTGTGCTAGCATATAAGAACATATATATATTGGAAGTTTGATATTGTTTGGGGTAGTGAAGCTACTGGATGTTCAAATGGTTGAACAGGTAGTTGATGTGTGGATCTCTCCCTGAAAAGTTTTTGAATAATTAAGAAGCATACTTGGATTGATGGGTATCTCTATTTTGGTTGCGGAAGAGATGAGTACCATAAAATTGCATGTATGATGGTACTCGGGAGGACACCTTGGCCTGGTTAGTAGTGAGATCTCAGTCGTTGTTTGGCCTTGATGATGTTTGGATCCCGGTGTGGGAGGGTATCTTGGTCATGTGGAGCTTCGTTGCTGTGGTTGACCTTGTTGAGATACCTGGATTTCTGAGGGTTGGTGTCAAAGCAAAAAGGCTTGGATGGTATCTATATTGATACCAGGGTTTTAGCCTGACAATACCTATAATGGCATGTTTCCTAGATGACACCTTAGTCCCTGACAGTGTCTTAGATCCTTGTATTAGTGTCTTGGAAATGGCAAATGGATCCTTAAGATGATGGATCCTTGAAAAAGTGTCATTGCAATTTGGATCTTTGATGTGTTGGATACATTGGCAGTTTTGGTATCCCTAACATTGTGTATGTTGTCGTACTCTTCTTGGAACATTTCAAATTGAGGTCAACCTTGTACCGATTTAACAATTATGAATACCTCCCTAGTTAAGAGGGAGTGTCCAAAAATGTAACTAGTATTGGCCTTCATAATTGTATTTGAGTCATGATGTAATGTATTTGTCAAAAGAAAGAAAAAGAAAATTATTGTGAAAGAAAAATTAATTATAAGCATGGGTTTCATGCTCATTTTATTTTGTTCCTAGGTCAAAGCACCCATTCTGTGCTTCTACGGTTTGTATCATGTGTCGTTATCCTTGTCATTATATAATACACCCTTCATGGGCTTTGTATATCAAGAAATGAATTTGTAATTGAGTCAAAATTGTAAGTTTAGCCTCCTCCACCAAGTCAGCCTCAAGAGAAGACAAGTGGGCCTCATGAAGGGATTCGACCATCTTGAAAACACTATAAATAGAATTATACTCTACCTATTTGAGCATCATCTCAAAAAGTTTCGATCTACAGTTGGAAGAGGAGAAAAAGAAGTGTGAAACAGCTCAAAAGAGAGGGAGAATCATAGCGAAGAGGGAGACACTTGTCAAGCAAAAGGAAGCTGAAATTCTCTCCTTTCCTATCTCACATGCGAGTTTATGGGTTGCGGGAGGGGCCAAAATTGCAAGTCTACAATAGGGCCGAAATTCTATTGCAAGAGGGCCAAAAGTTTGTGATTGTTGCAGTGTTGGAGAAGGTTGACTATTGTTAGAAGTTGATTGGAAGGACTATCTTGAAAGGTTGACTTGGTGAATTGAAAGAGGTCATTGTCTTGGTCAAATGGTCTTCATTGTCTCATTTGATTTGGTTCTAAAAGAAGAGAAGAGAATTTTGGGTTCCCCCTTAGTAGAGGGGTTTTTCTGTAGGGCCTTGCAAGAGGGCCAAAAGTTTGTGATTGTTGTAGTGTTGGAGAAGGTTGACTATTGTCAGAAGCTGATTGGAAGTACTATCTTGGAAGGCTGACTTGGTGGATTGGTAGAGGTCATTGTCTTGGTCAAAAGGTCTTCATTGTCTCATTTGATTTGGTTCTAAAAGAAGAGAAGAGAGTTTTGGGTTCCCCCTAAAAGAGGGGTTTTGCCCTGGCTGAGAGCCTACTAGTGTTATATGGACAAAACCGGACCAGCCAGTTCAGACTAGTCCAACCATTTTGAGGCAAAAAATTAGTTCGAACCAGTGAATCGAACCATTTTTGTCCAGTTCGGTACGGTAAAATCACGTAGAACACATCAAGTGGGGCATGTTTCGCTTTTTTTCTTTTACTGTTTGTCTTAGTTGGGCACTAGCCCAGAATAGGTGCCTAATATTCTGTAGAAAATTGATAGCGATGGGATGAATTTCCTTGAATAGAATTTAATTTTTGACCTTTCTAAAGTGACTTTCTAAAAATAGAAAACCATGTCTATCTTTGCAACCATGACTTTAAAAAAAAAATAGAAAATCACCTTCCATCAATTCGTAATCACATATATATGATGGAAAATCACATAACTTGTCCTTAATCAAATTTTTAACTTAATCATCAATATTATCATTATTATTACGATTATTCTCTTTAAGATATTATATTATTATTAAAAGGAAATTCAAGTCTCTTAATCGCAAGACTCAATCATGCCATATGTAACTCCCCTCAATTAATGCATATGTTACTCTCTCTCTCTTAATGTATTAATTCCTCTCTCTTTAATGCTCTTACAAACCTCTTACCCTTTAATGACTCGTCATAAAAAGATTTCTCTTACACCTCTTTAATGCACAAGTTACACTCGTCTCCTTTATGGCATAATTTACACTCCTATTTTGGCATATGTAACTCCTCCTCAAGGCATAGGAGTTACTACCTCATGAATTCGACCTCCTTGCTTTTCCTATATATTTGTGCCTCGCATCCTCACTTGACACACTTGTGCTTGTCAAAGGAGAATTTGAACTTGAGAAGGAGAGAGTTGGAGAGTCTAGAAAAAGATTGGGAGAGAGAGAAAGAGAGACTTGAAGAGCAAGAGCAAATCTTGGAGAGCCAAAGTGATTCAATGTTTGCATCGGCCACTGCTATTAGAGACCATCTTTAGATTTGGGTGAGCTTCTTTATTCTCTCATTGTAATTTGTATCTCTACTGAACAATTGATTTCTAATAGAAGAAGAATTTGTTTGGGTTTTCCCCTTGTGGGTTTTACCCTGGTCATTTTTTCTTTGTGTCTCATTGATTTCATGGTTGTCTTCCATTGCGCATATGGTTTATGTTCTATCTACAATTACTTGACTTATTTTGCAGCACAAAGAAGTTCTAGATTTTTAGTGATTACAACAACATAGATCATTAGAATTTCAACATGGTATCAGAGCTTTGGTGAAGACAAGCTCCATTTCCAGATCTTTTTCTGCTGGAATATCTCTTGTTGTTTGCTCCATTTGCAATTCTCTTTCTGTAACTTTGTTTATGTTGGAATATCACTTGTCCACTCCATTTGCAGTTCTCTTTCTGCTGAAATATAGCTTGCTCTCCCATCCATTTGCATCTCTTTCTGCTAAAATATAGCTTGTTGTATGCTCCATTTGCAGCTCTCTTTCTGTTGAAATATAGCTTATTGTCCACTCCATTTGCAGCTCTCTTTCTGCTGAAATATAGCTTGTTGTCTGATCCATTTGCAACTCTCTTTTTGTTGGAATATGTCTTGTTGTTCCTTCTCCTTGCTGCTCACTTTCTGCTGAAATCTCTCTTCCCTTTTGCTGCTGAAATATCTCATTTACAACTTCAATATTTCTTGTTGTCTCTTTCTATTTGCGGCTGAAATTTTGAGCAGATCAAGATGTCTTCCTCCTACTTTAAGAATGAAGAGAAGTTGGTTGATGCTTCAAACTTCTTCCTTAGAAGGCCAGATTGGATATTACTCTTGAAGAACATGATGTTCTAGGATATAATGAAGGAGAAGTAGCAAAACTAGCTAACAACTCCAATGCTGCTATCAAGGCCAGATACAAGAAAGGAGAAGTCAAAGTTAAAAATATTATACTTGACTCTCTTGGAGACCACCTCATCACTTATGTTTCCAATTTGAAAAAAGCCAAAAAAATGCAATGTTGTGAACATCGCGATTGAAATTAAATCGATGAAGGTAAAAAATTGAAAAAAAAGGAAAATCGAGAAAAAATCGGTAAAAATCGGGAAAAAATCAGCAAATACAAAAATATTCATTTTTTTCAATTATTTTAATATCTAAAGCATCTACAACATAAAATAAATGCATTGACACATAAATATGATAAAAGAACTAATATATAAGATGTGTAATATCATTTCTAGTGCTACATCACACATAACAATGAATCATGTCCTGAATACTAAGTCCTAAGTCCCAACTCAGCCTCAAAATATCAACAAAAAATATAATAATGTATCTCATATCATGAGTCATAATGTCATATACAATGAAATGAACCAAATAACTAATACTATTGATTTCCTTTGCCCCTCTTGCGAGAAAATGCAATAGCTTTCCCTCTAGATGTAGATGGCAGTGGAGTTGGCAGTGGACTCTGTTGTGCTCTAGAAGCTGAAGAACTAGGAGCTACAGGAGGTAGACCACGTCCTCTACTGGTGACAGGGGTAGCCTGGGTAGGTGGTGTCACCTCCTCCTCCTGTTGCTCCTCCTCCTCCTCCTCCTCCTCCTCCTCTACCCCTTCCACTACCTCCTGCTCTAACCAATCAGCAGCAAACTCCATGAGAGGCCTCTCAACCTCAACCCTCCATGCAGTAGTGGTGTCAATCCCATCCAATGAGATGGCCTCCACATCATGTGTCCTCTCAAGTTGCCTCACCCACAATCAAAGATTGTAGTAGACGTAGACCATGTCATTAAGTCGTTGGAGTCCAACCTGTATAAGGGTCATAAAATAATAATTATAAAAAAATACTATTTAATGAATTCAAAAAATTAATTGGAAATTTGAAATATTTTAAGTTTTAACCTGTTGTGCTTCTTGGTGTGTATTTTTTCAAATACACTAAGTTGCGCTCGCATCCTAAGGAGCTACATGTTTGGCTGAGCACTCGAATGGCAAGCCTTCGCAAATTGGGTACTCTGCCACCATAGCTTCTCTGCCATGCATCTACAACAAAATTACAAATAAGATAAACAAAAGAAGAAAAAAAAATGAAATTTGAAAGTTGAAGCGAAGTATGAAGTTATGAACTTGAAGAGACAATGAAATTTGAAACAAACTAAAAC
Organism: Pinus tabuliformis; assembly: GCA_031772625.1. Classification (NCBI taxonomy): domain Eukaryota; kingdom Viridiplantae; phylum Streptophyta; class Pinopsida; order Pinales; family Pinaceae; genus Pinus; species Pinus tabuliformis. Next base: position 959,234,232 of record CM062815.1, read on the forward strand.
ATACATGGCATTTTAGTCTTCCTATCAACCACAGTGATGTCAAAGCTGAATGTGCCACCTACCATCCTGTATATCTCCATTTCTTTGGAGATTTCTGCACATTTCGCTGGAGATGGCACCATCCTCTGAACACAAGTGAAGAATCCATACATGACCTCAGCATCAAATAAGAACCCAAAGGAGTAAGCAAATGTGGGGTTCAGGTAAATCCCTACAGCATGAATGGGACGATGGAGTGTATTATTCCATCGTTCATCAATCACTTCCCATAGGAGGGGTTGTTTCTGAAACCCCTCATCATAGTAGGTCCAAATGGATTCTTTTGCCCTATCCATGGCCTCATACAAGTAGCCCATTGCGGGCTTGTCACCATCAACTAATCGAAGAACCTTTACCAAAGGTTTAGTAATGTTGCACACCTCCTGCACTCACGCCTAGAATCTTTCCCGGTATGAAACTAATCTGCATATGGCCTCTCCCTCTGGTTTGCGGCTAAATTCCAAAGCCTCTCCTTGTTGTTGGTGAATGTTATCATCAAATAAAGCACATATGCATGATTATATATAAATTTTCTAATTCTTTTTTATGAGTCAACAATATCTTTGGCAAAAGGAATTTTTCCTATGTCCTCGAACATCAAATCAATGCAGTGTGCAACACAAGGTGTCCAAAATAAGGTAGGATGCCTCTCCATAAGCATCCTTCCAGCAGCAACATAATTTGCAGCATTGTCCGTTATGTAGGAATTTACAGGGTAAATTCCTTAAATAGAACACCGCTCACAAACAGATCATAGATCAGTACACCTGTATTTTTGACATGGTTAAAACCCTCAAAGAGGGAAACAGTCCACGACCTGAGCCAACGCGGCCACGTCAGGCAATTTATTAATGTAAAAGAAAGAAAATTTACATAAGCTTCTCTTATGAACGGTCACCCAACAAATAACCCTCCATGCTCTTTAAATAAAGATCATGGACCAATCAGGTGTTAAGCCACGGATCAAGTGTCGGTAATACCAAGGAGAGAATGAAACGTCGGATCACTTCATGTCTAGAACATATCGTGACCGTCGGATTGCAAGTTACAAAAAGTACATACTAAAGAAACACACTTTACCTAACGATACACTAAACCAAGTTATACTTAATTATTTCCTATGCGTCGGAATATCCTAACATCCCCCCTTGAGAACAACTTGGGATAGGATTGAAGGATGTACAAAGATGACACAATAGGAGAAGCAAGGAGGCACTAGAGCCTATCCCCCCTTAGTGACAACTTCCTAAACTCCAACCATAAATCGAAGTTTAGTAAACTTTGTCTCTGTGAGAGCTTTTGTAAAGATGTTTGCACCTTGATCATCGATTGAACAATATTGCACTTCAAGAAAATGGTCATGAATGAGCTTTCTGATGAAGTGCATGTGTAGTTCAATGTGTTTGTTGCACTAATGTTGAACTGAATCTTTGCATAGTTGAATGGCACTTTGATTATCACACCAAAGTGCAGTCGGATGTTGCTGCTGAAAAACCAAATTCTGACAAGATCTGACGAAGCCACATGACTTCCTTACTAGCTTCAACGACGCCACAATACTCTGCTTCTGTTGAAGAAAGAGAAATGGCACTTTGTTTCTTTCAAGCCCATGTAATATGTCCAAAACCAAGAGTGAAGACATAACCTGCAATAGACTTCTGATCATCAAGGTCACCAGCCCAATCAGAATCAGTGAAACCAACCAATAGAGGAGATGCTTTTGCACTGTAATGAATCCTAAACTGAACTGTACTTCGAACATAACGAAGTATTCTTTTAGCTGCTTTCCAATTACTTTCATGTGGGTTTTGCATAAACCGAGCAACAAGGCCAACAGCAAAGGAAAGGTCAGGACAGGTATGGATCAGATATAAAAGTTTTCCAACAAGATGATGGTATAAGGTCGCATCAACTTCAGGGGAAGTACAAGTCACTGAAAGTTTGGTTCCAGACTGAAAGGGAGAAGGGGTTGGCTTACAGTCTTCCCTGTGAAAGTGGCGTAGAAGATCACAGACATACTTGGACTAGGAAAGGGAAATACCTTCTTTGGATTGCAAGACTTGAAGACCAAGAAAATAATGCAAGTGTCCCAAGTCTGTTATTTCAAACTGCTTTTTAAGGTTGGACTTCACATGGTTTATAAGGTTGGGATCACTACCAATAAGAATAAGATCATCAACATAAAGAACAAGAATGATAAGAGACTCAACCACTTTCTTGTTGTAGACAGTATTGCCAGAATAACACCTGGAAACGCCAGTATCTAAAAGAAAGCTATCCATTTTGGCATACCAAGCCAGAGGGGCTTGCTTGAGACCATAAAGGGATTTCTTAAGCCGACATACAAGGCTGGAGTCTGTTTGTATAAAGCTAGGAGGTTGTTCCATATAGATTTCTTCATGCAAGTCCCCATGCAAGAAGGCAGATTTAATATCCATCTGATGGACTTCCCATTTGAAAGAAGCGGCAAGGGAAAGAATAAGGCGAATAGAGTTCATTTTGGCAACAGGGGAGAAGGCTTCAGTATAGTCAATGCCTTCAACTTGTGAAAAAACCTTAGCAACAAGACAAGTCTTATGTTTATCAACTTTTCCATCTTGTCCAAACTTGGTTCTGTAAACCCATTTGCATATAACAAGTTTTTGTCCCTTTGGAAGAGGAACAAGGTCCCATGTATCATTTGCCAATAATGAACGATATTCTTCATTCATAGTTGCGTCCCAATTTGGATGGCCTGAAGCTTCTGCAAAGGTGTCAGGATCATAATTCGTTAAAACTTGAACTAGTAAAGATGAGGCTCTATCGAACTGAGAACGTGTACGATGTTGATCTGTAGGACACCTGCAAGAGCACCTACTGCATCCCGAGTAGTGCGGACCCATTTTGGAAGTTGAGCTAAAGGAGGATCCCGAGAAGGTGAGGGAGGATTGTCATCCTCGTTGTCATCATCTGAAGAAGGAATATTTTCAGAAGTAGAAGGGATAGTGAGAGGTGACACATCCGTCGAACTAAGCTTGTAGGCCGGTATATTTTCAACAAACTTTACTGTTGAAGTTTCTAAGTCTAACAGTCAAAAACCCTCCATGTACTTACTGGTTTATTTCTTCCTACTTGTTCTAATTAATTAATAAGTTATTTACCATGTAAATACTGAAAATAAACACAAATACAGGCTCAACATATTACAGACCATCAACTAAAGGAAACAAAGACAAGCACACAAGTGACAGCGTTGTTTTTGGACTAGTGTCCCCGGAAAAAACCAATGCGGGAAAACCGGTGCAGCTATCTGAGGGTTTGATTTATTAAGTAGTTTCAGAATACAATCTGGGTGCCAAATCCAGCTCACCCAACCAAGTAAAATCTTGGCAGTAGTACCTCTCTACTTGGAAGCAAATATTCCAGCTGAAACCCCGAATAAACACTCCGGCAGCTCCAATCTTCCCCACGAAACCCCAGTGTCAACCTTTAGGGACTGCGTTAGCCTCTTCTGCCCTTTGTGTTAGCTTTCCCGGCAATTCCAGCTGTTCCCGACAGTTCCAACTTCTGTCCTCTGCGCCAGCTTTCCCGGCAGTTCCGGCTTCTGCCCTCTGCGTCAGCTTTCCCGATTGTTCCGACAATTTCCGTTCCTACCCTCTGCATCAGCTTTCTCGGCTATTCCGGCAGTTCTAGTTGTTCCTGGCAATTCCAACTTCTGCCCTCTGCGTCAACTTTCCCTGCTATTCCGACTGCTGCGCTAATCCTCACAGTGCTATCTCAGGCTCTCTACCTCTGTATTCATTGCCTCTCAATTGCAACTCTGATCACTCTCTCAACTTTCTCAGCAAACCTGGCCCCAAAAAGTCTAAATCTTGATCTCTTGGTATGTTCTCCAAATGACCCTCAAGCCTCCTCTTATACTTTTCTCGTTGACAAATCAACAGCCAAGATTAAGTCCCTAATCAACGGCTAAGATTAGATCTGGCTTGATCCATGACTTTTGGACCATTCTAACACAGTTTTTATTAATTCACATTAATATTTTAATTTCCCTAAGTTTAGACTTAGAGACTCCATTAAAAATATTAATTATTTTAATATCCCTCAAACTGTTTAGAATCTACCAAAACCCTTTTTGGGTATTGGAGATCTCATGTGCCTTAGCCTCTCCACCAAATTTCGTGGCTAGAGCACATCTAATGCTACCCCAAATCAACACTCCCTCATAGCGACGATTGTGCTCTAGCAATACTCCTCACTGAGTATTACTCTAAACATCCGGCATCAGTCCCTGATGCTAGGCCTACTGCCCATCATCTGCACTGTTGTATCTTGTACTGCCACCCATGGCTCTGCCACTGCCACTGTTGCATCTGTACGACAGCTCCCTCTGCATCCGTGTTGTTGCCCATGGCCCTTCCACTGCCACTACTGCGTCTGCACTGTATCCCCTCTCATCATGCTGCATCGTGTTGCCCATAGCACTGCCACTGCTAACTGCTGCACTGCAACTCATTTACTGAGAAGTAAGTAACTGACCCCCCAACTCTGACATCTCTGTTAGGCTAGAGACACTCTCAATGCTGAAGTTCACTCTGTCACTGACAAGTGCTCCCTCTCTGACCTCTACGCTGCTTCAACAACTACCTGCATCTTGCACCGTTGCACACCTCTTTGTGCCATCCTGCACTGGTGCAACACTCCCATGCCTCTCGCACCGTTGCAGCCTGCTAGCCTCGCGCTGTCTTGGGAATCCTGCATTGTCGCTCCTTCTGCTGCTCCATCCTCATTCGTCTCCACCAACATCTGCCAGTACTGCTACTCCTCATCGAGGCTCCCGTAGCAAGGTATAATCCAAGAGGTTGGGTACCTCGAGGATCTTGCCCCTCATCACCTGTAGTCCGTCTAACTACAGCTCGATGTCTCCCCACTTCCGCTCAAGTGGCGTGTGTGCACTCATGGCACAGTCATCATCTATCTCCACTTCCTTCTTTGCCCTTGCTGGCGCAGCCTTGGTCTGGGAGGCCTCTCCCTTACTCTTCTTCCTTGGACACTGGGTCGCATAGTGACCCAGCTCCCCACAGTTGAAGCATTTGACCTTGGAGAGGTCCTCCTTCTTCCGCTTCTCCTGCTTTCCCTTAGATGCTAGGGTAGCATCCTCCTCTTCCTCTTTCTTGATTCTGATCCCCTTACCCTTGCTTCCCGTCTTGCTTAGCCTTCTAATCTCTTCGTGGCAAAGAGCCGCCCACATTTCCTCCCAATCTGGAAGGGTCTCCCTACCTAGTATACTCTGGACAAACACATCCCATTCTTCAGAAACTGCGTTCAGGTTGTTCTCACGATCAATTCTGGATCTGGCGTGGCCCCTATGGAAGTCAGTTGATCCCGGATCTCCTTCAATCGACCGAGGAAGAGGTCGATATGTTCTCCCTTCTTCATCTAGTATGACCGCAACTGATTTTCTAGTAACATCCTTCTTTGCACAAAAGTATGTTGGTACAATTTCTTTAGGGCCTCCCACATTTCATGTGTCGTTTCCTTTTCGGCAATATGTGGTACTACATGGTCCTTGACCCCATCAAGGATGATGCTCTTGGCCCTCGCCATTGCCTCCTCGTACTTTTCGTTATCAGTTGGGTCAACTGGGATAGCTATCGTCCTCAAGGCGAAGTGCTTGACACGATTTCTATCTAGAACGGATAAGACTTTGGCCTTCCAAACTACGAAGTTTGAGGCTCCGTCCAGCCTATCATGGTCTCTTACCCCGTTCACTGCCATCTCGTTGCTCTTTTACTTCCCTTCTGGAAGTTCTCGATGTGACTCCCTCTGAGCTTCGAATCCCCCCCTGGAAATCCTTCTGCCAATGGCAAGATGCCCCTTCTCTGATCCTCTGTGCAGCTACACCACTGATCGAGATTTCTCGGCTAGAAACCCTCGATAGCAACTCCCTCCTCTTTGGCCTTGCCCCGTTATGCATTGTTCTGACTACAGTACCCCACCAGCTCCACTCTACAACTTACCCACAGCCTCCTAAACCCAAACAAAATGAAGGTAGAGCTCTTAGGCTCTGCGCAATTCCGAAACCAGCAAATCAGCGTCCTCAGCCAACTGCATCAGCCCACTTGGCCTCTACGTAGCTCTGCGTGAGCCTATCTTTGCCTTCCTCAGCCTCTGTGTTGCCTCTTCTTGGCTCAACCTCAATGCCACAAGCACTGCGTCACCCTTCCCTTACTGCTACTCTACTAGGAACAGCTTTTGTCACTCTGGACAATTGTTTTCTATTGCTGCTGCTCTGCTCGGCTGATGTCCTCAATTCTCTTGTGATCTGCAACCACACTCTGATACCATGTTGAAGTTTCTATGTCTAACAGTCAGAAATCCTCCATGTACTTAATGGTTTATTTCTTCCTACTTGTTCTAATTAATTAACAAGTTATTTACCATGTAAACACTGAAAATAAACACAAGTACAGGCTCAACATATTACAGATCATCAATTGAAGGAAACAGAAACAAGCACACAAGTGACACTGTTGTTTTTGGACTAATGTCCCCGGAAAAACTCAATACGAGAAAATCGGTGCAGCTATCTGAGGGTTTGATTTATTAAACAGTTTCGGAATACAATCTGGGTGCCAAATCTGGCTCACCCAACAGAGTAAAATCTCGGCAGTAGTACCTCTCTACTCGGAAGCAAATATTTCGTCTAAAACCACAGATAAACACTCTGGCAGCTCCACAGCTCCAATATGCCCCACGAAACCCCAGAGTCAGCCTCTAGGGACTGCTTCAACCTCTCTTGCCCTCTGTGTCATCTTTCCCAATAGTTCTGGCAGTTCCCGGCGGTTTCGGCAGTTCCTGACAGTTCCGACTGTTTCCGGCAGTTCCGACATCTACCCTCTGCGTCAACTTTCCCGGCAATTCCGGCTTCTGCGCTCTACGTCAACTTTCCCGGCTGTTCCCAGCAATTCTGGCTTCTGCCCTCTGCGTCAGCTATCCCGATTGTTTTGGCAGTTCCGGCTTCTACCCTCTGCGTCAGCTTTGCCTACTGTTCCGGCAGTTCCCAGCAGTTTCGACTGCTGCGCTGATCCTCCCAGTGCTATCTCTGCCTCTCTACTTCTGTATTCACTGCCCCTCAGCTGCAACTCTGATCACTCTCTCAACTTTCTCGGCAAACCCAGCCCCAGAAAGTCGAAATCTTGATCTCTTAGTATTTCCCCCAAATGACCCTCAAGTCTCCTCTTATACTTTTCTCGTTGACAAATCAATGGTCGAGATTAAGTCCCTAATCAATGGCTAAAATTAGCTCTAGCTTGATCCATGACTTTTGGACCATTCTAACACAATTTTATATTAATTCACATTAATATTTTAATTTTCCTAAGTTTAGACTTAGGGACTCCATTAAAAATATTAATTATTTAATATCTCTCAAACTGTTTAGAATCTGCCCAAACCCTTTCTGGGTGTTAGAGATCTCATGTGCCTTAGCCTCTCCACCAAATTTCGTAGCTAGAGCACATCCGATGCTACCCCAAATCAACATTTACATCTCTTCTAATGATAACATTTTTGGATTTAGGTTGAAGAAGTCTATATCCTTTGACATCTTCAAAATAACCAATAAAAATGCATTTTTCACTCTTAGGTTTTAAGGCTTTATGTTTCTCATCCGGAATATGGGCCCATGCTTCACTTCCAAAAACGCGAAAGTGACTTACATCTGGTTTAATTGAGCTCCACGCTTCTTCTATAGTGATATTCTTTAAAACATTAGTAGGAGTGCGATTTACTATGTAATTTGCACAGTTAATTGCTTCTGCCCAAAAACTAAGACTAAACCCTTTAGATTGAAGCATACAATTAGCCATTTCCTTTAAGGTGTGATTCTTCCTTTCAGCTACACCATTTTGTTGTGGAGTATATGGAGTATGTTGCAATTGAATTCCATGCTCAGTGCAAAAGTTGATGAATTTGTTAATCAGATCTTAGCTTAAGAATTTCATGTCCAGTTTGTTTCTCAACAAAGGCCTTTAAGAACATGTTAAAGACTTCACTCTTGAGTTTTAAGAAGTATATCCATGTGCGTCTAGAGAAATCATCAATGAAAGTTAAGAAATATTTGTAGCCAAAGAATGAAACAACTAGAAATGGACCACATAAATCACTATGCACAAGTTGTAAAGGGGGTGAGACGTGCAAAGAGGCACGTTTTTCAAAACTATCCCAATGATGTTTTCCGAGTACACATCCGGAACAAACACAATCTCTACAAGATACCAAAGGAAGACCTGTCATCATATTTTCTTTACATAGATTTTGAAGGGAGAGATAGTTAAAGTGACCAAATCGCTCATGCCAAAGTTTGCTCACTTGATCATTATGAGCAACAAATACCGAGGGAAGAGTTGATGACCCAAAGTTGTTAAACTTATACAACCTTGTAGATTCATCAGCAATGTCAGTAGCTAAAATCTGTCTATCATCTCTTAGGTCCTTAATTACAACATCATGAGGTGAAAATTCAACGGTTTTACCTTCACCTGAATGAGTTATTTGATATACAGATATAAGGCTACAAGATAAGGTAGGAACACATAATACATCATTAAATTGACCATTGTCTAGATGAATAGTTCTGGTTCCTACAACACCAAGAGATCTACCATCACCAACATATATATTTTTGGTGTTGCAATCATTTAAAGAATGAAAACATGGCTTTGTTTTTGGCCATGTCATAAGAAGCTCCAGAATCAATGAGCCACTCATGAGAATGAGAAGAATGAGATACAATTAGTGCATAACCAGACCGAGATGCTTGACAACCACATGCAGAAAGTGTTATTCCTGAAAATGAAGTTGAAGTTGAAGAGTGCTCCAAATGGATGTTATGTTTCTTCATTGTCGCTTCCAAGGCTTCCATCTTCTTAAAGCATTTGGATTCTAAGTGGCCATCACGATTACAAAAGTTGCAATGTCTATCAGTCTTCTTGCCTTTGTTTTTAGTTGTCTTATCATTTTGTTGGATTGATTTTTCATTGTGAGACTGAAATTACTTAGGACCCTTGTTCGGTTTAGGACCATTCTTTTTAGGATGTTGCTTCCTAGGATTCTTTGAGCTTGGTTGTTGTTGAGCTACTAAGGCTTTCTTAGAAGAGTTTCCAGTGTTAAGAAGACTAAGATGTAAGAGTTTTTCTTGCTCTCTTATTAAAGAATCACAAAAGGCATCAAAAGAGGGGGACTTGTAGTCTTGTCCTTGAGAAATAAAGGCTTATCTAGTAGAATGGAAGGTGGAAACAAACACAGAGTAGATTCGTCCTAACTTAGAAAGAATGGAATAGATAAGGCTACCATCTTATTTCTTAACCTTAACACCTTCCAAGAGAAGTCTACAAGTCTTGAACTTGGACAAAAAAATTCAATGAAAGAAAAATTATTGGGGTCCAATGTAAGCAATTCATTTTCGAGTTGATGGGCTCTAATTTCATTTTTAATTCCAAAAAAAATATTTCATTGCTTCATTGCTTCATTGGGGCTATCAATTTCTGCGATATGGATTCTAAGGTCTCGAAAAATAGACATCCCTATTAACCCACATGCTTAATCTTGCTTATTTTCCCATTTGTATTATTTATCTTAATCTTGAGGTTTAGACTCTTGGCCTGAGACTATTCTATAAAGACTTTTACTTCTAAGTAAATCCACCATGTAGGATAGCCATTGGAAGTAGTTGGTGTTGTCAAGAATAATTAGACATGGACTTTCCATTTAAAAATAAAAAATGAAGTTGTATATGCTGAAACTAAGTGTTCCAATGGAAAGATCTCGAAAAATTAGGCCGATTCAAAGAAAACGCCGCTAAAAACGGCTTCCAGATGAAGAAGTTATGGTTTTCTGAAGAAAAAAAAAAAAGATGTTGAAGATGCCAACGAACCACGTGCATGTTTGGAAGTTGATGATAATGTTATATTTTAAAAAAAATCTCCCCCCCCCCCTTCCAAACTTAATCTAATTAACTCATTTTTTTTAAAAGGATTACTTTATGTGACCCACTTTTATAAATAAGTGAGAGTCACTTTTACAATGGTACTTTATGAACTATCCAAAAAATTGTAACTTAAATAAAAGATAAAGTGACTTTAGAATCATAAGTGACTCACTTTTTATGATGGGTGAGAACATTTTTACATAAAGTAACGTTAAAACATAAGTTACATGTGTTTTTTGAAAAAATAACTTAACAAAAAGAAAGACTTGAATCCAAGACCTCTATTTTCATAAAATAACTTTACACCAAGTGAGTTAGTTTAAAAGGCTAATAATTTTTGGAAAGGAGGAAGGGGTGGTTTTTTTGCTCACTTAAGCTTTGGGGTGCGTGCTTACTTCAAAAACCCCATTTTGCCTACAAAACAAAAAAACAACCACACAAACCAAATGAACAAGCAAAAGTATCCAAACCTTACGGCTTAAAAGTTAAATTTCGCCGAAAATGAAATATTTTCCTCAAATGTTTCTGATTTTCCGAGATCACACTAAAGCACCGCGGAAAAGAGCATGCGCATGAGAAAAATCTTTTCTTTTTGTTTTTGGTTTGCCCAGATCACACAGAGTCGCAGGACAAAGAGCATACGCAGAAATTAAAGTTATAGATCCAATAATAAAAAAATTATAGAGGACTATAAACCAAAATAAACAGAGAGATAAATAACTATAACTGCAAATAAATATTGTATACCTCTACATCTTAAAAATGACGTAGCTAGGGCTACCGGAAACCTTTTCACGTGAAACGAAAGGGGTTCCTCACTGGAACAGATGCTCCTAACACAATAGAGCAGTCCTCTCGACCTGAAAGTGGTCAGAAATAGTAGATCTAGGAAACGACAGTCGGATGCAGTTGTACCTACTTCAGATTTGGATCACCAATGAATGCAGCCCTCGAATAGCTCTGATACCTGGTAGGAATTTACAGGGTAAGTTCCTTAGATAGAACACCAAACGACACCGCTCACAAACAGATCATAGATCAGTACACCAGTTTTCTTGACGTGGTTAAAACCCTCAAAGAAGGAAACAATCCACGGCGTAAGCCAACGCGGCCACTTCAGGCAATTTATTAATGTAAAAGAAAGAAAATTTACATAAGCTTCTCTCATGAACGATGACCCAACAAATGACCCTCCATGCTCTTCAAATAGAAATCATGGACCAATCGAATGCTAAGCCACGGATCAAGTGTCGGTAATACCGAGGAGAGAATGAATCGTCAGATCACTTCATGTCTAGAACATATCGTGACCATCGGATTGTAAGTTACAAAAAGTACATCGTAAAGAAACACACTTTACCTAACTATACACTAGACCAAGTTATACTTAATTATTTCTTATGTGTCGGAATATCCTAACACGTTATGACTTGGACAACATGTTCTGGACCCACCTCCAGAATAAACATATCCAGCAAATCACATAATAATTGTGCATCTTTGAAATGTGCAGATGCATCAACAGATTTCATAAACATTGTCCCCTTAGGACAATTAACCAAGACGTTTATAAGGCTTCTACCCTTTTGATCGGTCCAACCATCTAACATCACAGTGCATCTTGTCTATGCCCATGATGCCCTAAACTCTTCCAATCTCTTGGTGCAATCAACCTTTTCATTTTGAAGAATGCGCCCTCTAAAGTCATCATAAGAAGGGACTTTGTACCCTGGGCCAACAACTGCAATAGCGTCAGCAGTGGGCTGGAAAAATAGATTATTCCTTGCAATGTTGAAAGGAATATCACTCCAAAGAAGAAACTTGCCCAACAACTTGTCAGCTTCTTCTTTCTCCCTTTTTTAATAATTGAAGAGATAGATGGTTGTGAACCAGGTGTGGTTCTAGGAATAAAAATATGATGAGGCAGCTACAGTGTTAAAAATAGCAACTAGGGCCAAACTCCACATGGGTCATCTTATTTATGACAGTTGATATTTTTCTTGGATTCCTCTCCTTGAGGGGTGTAGGATTGATCTAAAGATCATCCAATTCCGACATGTACAAATGAAGTTATGAATTTATTTTGATTATGGACAAATTGTCAAGGCCGGACAACAAACTTATGTAGGCTCAGAAGCCCAATAGTATCGTCTATTCATCCTAAACGTTTGTTATAAATACATGATGCCTTAGCCTCATTTGGACACACTCATCTTCACACTTATCTCTCTCTCTCCTCATTGATTGGGTACGGATTTTTGGGCCTCTCTCTCTCCACACATCTGAAATTTCAGGACAGTTTGACCAAGCGTTGACCAGCATGCGTTGACCTCCTTTGACTGCGTTTTTGTGAGGGCTCTCTGTTTGGGCAGGCCGCATTTCTGGGTACAGAAATCAAGGCTAAACGTTGACTGTTGACCAATGTTGACTGTAGCTAGGGCCGACCGTAGGTGGGTTGTTTGACAAGACTTTGACTGGGCTAAATTTCACTATTTTGAGGGTTTTTTTATCTTGTTGTTTAGAGGTCGAAGTTGACTAAAGTTGACCAATTTGTTGAGGGTAAAATCTGCCTTGTTGACCAGCATTGACTTTTCTAGTTAGGGCTCTTTTGCTATTGTTATAAATTATCAGATTTGTAAATTGTACTATCTCTCTCTGCTAAACTATTGAAGACTAAAAGAAGATTTGATCAAGGGTTTCCCCACATTGGGGTTTGTCCCTCGCTGGTGCCACATCTTGTGTCCTCTTGTCTTGGCTTGTCTTCTACTGTTTATGTTTATGTTCTATCTGCATTTTACTATCACGTTGATATGATTGCTAATCTAAATATGGATACTGATCTAATAAAGAAATTGAAGTAAAATTGCTCTAAAGCATAGAACATACCATTATTGCCTAAAATTAACATGGACTCAAAGCTGAGGTGAAGACAAATCCCAAGCAAGAGTGAAAGAGAAATCACCAAAGACAGTTGGACAAGGACAAAAGGCTCAATGGGTTCCTCATCCTACTTCCCAACTGAAGACAAGCTCCATGATAAATCTGACTATCATGGATGGAAGATGTCTCTTGATTTGACCTTGGAAGAAAAAGAAGTGATGGACTATGTGCAAGGTAAAATCCCTGAACCTCCTTCAAATGCACCGACTGCTGCGAAGACCAAGTAAAATAGGGCTGAAGTCAAAGCAAAGAAGATTAACAAGGATTCCACTGACAAGCATCTGGTGGCCTACATCTCCAAATCGAAGACCTCCGAGGAGATCTACGACAAGTTGGTCGACATGTTCAAGGTTAGTAATGTTAATCAAATTCTATTTCTTAATAATAAGTTAAGGGATATTAAGAAGGGCAAGGACGAGGACATTCAATCCTATTTCTTGAGGATTATTGGGATCAAGAATGATCTACTCTCGATTGGAGAAGTCATTCCTGACAGGGAACTTACTCTCGCTACCCTTGGAAGACTCCCACCTGAGTGGTATGTATTTAGAACCACTGTACTCAACAATGATCGAATTCTAGGGTTTGAAGAATTGATGTCGAGATGCATTCAAGAAGAAACAAGAATGGTGGAGGAAGAAATGCCTTCTAATAAAAGCAACCCCACTGCATTCTCCGCTCATGCCAAAAAAAGAAATAATGCAGGGTCTAAAGGTCATTTCCATGGAAAGCCTAGATCTAAGGGAGGAAAGAAGGGCAGGTGCTTTGTTTGCAATAAGTTCGGCCACTATGCAAGGGAGTGTCCAAATAGAAGTGACACATCACATGATGACGATCACAATCATTCCAAGGGCAACTTCAACAACAACGATCAAAAGAATGGCAGGTCTAATGGAAAAGGAAAAAGGAATGCGGGACATCAAGGAAATGGTCGACCCTCCAAGAAATCAAGGAACTCCAGGTATGAAGAATCAAATGTTGTTAACAATAAGCAAAAAGAGTACTATCTTATATCGGCCCTCTCAACTTTCTCTCCTCCGAACACTTTGGGAAATTGGCTGATTGATAGTGGTGCCTCAAGGCACTTCACCTAATACAAGGAAACCCTCTCTAATCGGATGGAAAATGAGACAAACATGGAGATCATCCTTGGAGACGATGCCACCTATTCCGTGAAGGGAGTAGGAAATGTTACCCTTCAATTGAATCAAGGTAACACTTATTCATTTGCAAGAAGTACTATATGTACCTGATCTCAAGAAGAACCTAGTGTCCATTTCAGCCATGGAGGACAAAGAATTCAAGGTCGCATTCATCGATGGAAAGGTATGTGTTTGGAAAAGAAATTTTAAAGATGTTTTTACTCTTGGGTTTAGGGTTGACACTTTGTATCAAGTTGGAGGAAGTCCATTAGGAGCCATGTCTTGCGACACATCTCTACAATCTGAACTATGGCACCGGAGGTTTGCCCATCTTCATTATAAGGCCCTACCCGATGTGAAACAAATGGTGACAAGTATGCCCAAGTTCAAAGTAGAGCATGAAGGTGTATGTCCGGGATGTGCCGAAGGAAAACTTACAAGGGGACCATTCCCCTCAAGTAATAGAAAGACCACAGATATATTGCAATTGATCCACTCTGACATATCTGGTATGATGCCCGTAAACTCTTTGGGAGGATACTTATATTATCTCACCTTTATGGATGATTATTCTCGCAAGACCTAGATCTACTTCTTGAAGAAGAAGGATGAAGTGTTCACCTAGTTCCGACACTTCAAAGCCTTGATCAAAAACCAATCCGAGAAGAAAATCAAGATATTGAAGACTGATAATGGGACCGAGTACGAATCCAATGAATTCCAAGATTATTGCAGAGAAGCTGGCATTAAGAGGGAGACTACAACGCCATACACCCTTCAGCAGAATGGTATGGCTGAAAGGAAGAATCACTCTATTGTAGAAGCAATTCATGCCATGCTTCATGATCAAGGCCTTCTGAAGTTCCTATGGGCTGAAGCTGCAAATATCGTTGTGTATGTTCAAAATCGATGCCCTCATCAAGCATTGGACTCCAAGGCTCCCGAAGACATGTTTACTAGTAAGAAACCCGATGTCTCTCATCTAATAATTTTTTGAAGTCTCGTATATTTTCATGTTCCGAAAGAGAAAAGAAGCAAATTGGGTGCATCTGGGAAGAAAGGAATCTTTGTGGGCTATAGTGAAAATTCTAAGGGATATAGAATTTATGTGGATGGTCAAAAGGAAGTTGAGATAAGTCATAATGTCACCTTCGATGAAGATATGGCCCTCACGAAGATCAACAACCTTCCTATCCTAAGGAAGGACAAAGAAGCTGACACCGGAAATCAGGGTGAAAAAGAGGACGAAACGATGCCTGATGTTGATGAACCTATGGATCCTATAGATCCTCCTCCTCATGAGCCTTCCTCCTCCAAGAGGAGACCCTCATGGCTTAGGGAGACTCTCGAAGATGCCGAGAGACATATTGCACCAAGGGGGACTTTCCGTGAAAGCAAGAAACCGAACAGGTATCAAGGATACTTGACCATCATGAGCACTATCATTCAAAATGAGCCTTCACCATTCGAAGAAGTCATGAAGCAACAAGTATGGAAGGATGCTATGAATGAAGAATATGAGTCAATTATGAAGAATGATATCTGGGATGTGGTCCCTAGACCCCAGGACAAATCGGTTGTCACCTCTAAGTGGCTCTACAAAATCAAGCATGGCGCTGATGGAAGTGTAGACCCTCTCATTCACAAATGTAAGATGGAGTTGGCTTCTGAATTTGAGATGAAGGACCTAGGACCGATGCACTATTTTCTAGGGTTGGAGGTCTGGCAAAAGCCAAGTAAAATTTTCCTCTCTCAAAGAAAATATGTTGTGAAGATATTGGAAAGATTTTGGATGGTGGACTGCAAGCGTGTGACTTCTCCGATGGAACTTAACCTTAAGAAGTTATGTGGTAGTGCTGCTGGACCGGAATTGGGAAATGCCTTTGAGTATAGTAAACTCATAGAAGCACTGATGTTCTTGGTGAACTCCCGTCCGAACATATGTTTTGCAGTTAACACATTGAGCCAATATATGGTTGAGCATAATCATATACATTGGATTGGTGCCATGAAGCTTCTGAGATATCTTTGAGGCACAATCACTCATGAACTGAGATACATTGTCGGAGATGTAAGGCTGCATGGTTATTCTGATGTTGATTGGGCTGGCAGTGTGGTGGATCGCAAGAGCACTTCTGGATGTTGTTTTTCTTTGGGTTCTGCTTCGATATCTTGGATGAGCAAGAAGCAGAAATCGGTTGTGCCTTGAGCACCACCAAGGCCGAATACATAGTTGCTAGTATGGCCTCCTCTGAAGTTGTCTGGTTGAGGAAGCTCTTCAGTGAGCTGTTTGGACATGTGTTGGATACCACCGTGATCCTCTACAACAACCAAAGTGGGATCTGATTATCAGATAATCCTGTGTTTCATGATCACTCCAAGCATATAGATATCAAGTACCAATTTATCTGGGATATGGTACAACGAGAAGCAATAAGGGTCCATCACATTGGGACTAATGAGCAGGTCGTCGATATTCTGACAAAGCCCCTGGGGAAAGTCAAGTTCTTGGCCTTCCGAGAACGACTTGAAGTCGTGGAGAGACCCTCTTATGAGGGTCCTATATGAGATGGTCATTGAGCTCTGGGAGCTCCCGGGGGCTTGGGTACTTCTTGGAGCAATGAGCAACCATAGGGTGAGTGGTTTAGCCTTCCCCTAGTGGTTTGTTGTGTACAAGGTGAGTGGTTCAGCCTTCCCCTGTAATAGCCCTTGGCAACATGTAGGCAGGATGAGTGGTTCATCCTTCTCCTGCTGAGACATCCTACCCATGCAGTCTAGGACTCATGGGAAGTACCTCTCATATGGCCAATGAGTAGGGAAATGAGGATAGGGACCATAGTACTACTGATGGACGCATCATGTACTACGGTACTCCCTATGCTAGGATGACCGATATTGATCTAGGATCAATGGGAACTAACTTCGGGTCAGTAAGATTGGTATGAAACACTGTCTTTTGATTAGAACTGACTTCGGGTCAGTAAGAGTGGTATGAAACACTCTTTTATTTGGGACTGACTTCGGGTCAATAGAGAATGGTATGATAAATTCTCGATCACTTATTCTTGTTCATAGTTCAGCAGAGTAAAGCAAAGCAGAACAGAGCAGTGCATTGATGGCAGAGATAGTACAGATTGGCAAATGGATTAGCAGATGGAGTTCTCCCTAGTTGAGGGAGAGTTAAAATTGGAAACTAGGGCCAAACTCCACATGGGTCATCTTATTAATGACAGTTGATATTTTTCTTAGATTCCTCTCTCCGAGAGGTGTAGGATTGATCCAAAGATCATCCGATTCCGACATGTACAAATGAAGTTATGAATTTATTTTGATTATGGACAAATTGTCAAGGTCGGCGAACAAACTTATGTAGGCTCATAAGCCGAACAGTCACGTCTATTCATCCTCAGCATTTGATATAAATACATGATGTCTTAGCCTCATTTGGACACACTCATCTCCACACTTCTCTCTCTCTCCTCATTGATTGGGTACAGATTTCATGGCCTCTCTCTCTCCACACGTCCGAAATTTCAGTAGAGCGAAATTTTAGGATGCTGAAATTTCAGGAGACCGAATCACTGGACAGTTTGACCAAGCATTGACCAGCTTGTGTTAACCTCCTTTGACTGCGTTTTTGTGAGGGCTATCTCTGTTTGGGCAGGCCGCATTTCTAGGCACAGAAATCAAGGCTAAATGTTGACTGGTGACCAGCATTGACTATAGCTAGGGCTGACCGTAGGTGGGTTGTTTGACCAAACTTTGACTGGCCTGAATTTCATTGTTTTGAGGGTTGTTTTATCTTGTTGTTTGGAGGTCGATGTTGACTAAATTGACCGATTTGCTAAGGGTCAAATCTTCCATGTTGACCAACGTTGACTTTTCTAGTTAGGGCTCTTTTGTTGCTGTTCTAAATTATCAGATTTGTAAATTGTACTATCTCTCTCTGTTGAACTATTGAAGACTAAAAGAAGATTTGATCAAGGGTTCCCCACATTGGGGTTTGTCCCTCGCTGGTGCCGCATCTTGTGTCCTCTTGTCTTAGTTTGTCTTCTACTGTTTATGTTTATGTTCTATTTGCATTTTACTATCATGTTGATGTGATTGCTAATCTGAATATGGATATTGGGTTAATAAAAAATTGAAGTAAAATTGTTCTAAATCATAGAACATACCATTGTTGTCTAAAATTAACATACAAGGTTGGTTGTAGATATTGATGTTGAAGTAGAACTAGTGCCACTCTCATGTTCACCTCCTAACACTCTACTCCCTGCTAGTTGACTTTTCAGAGCTGACTTGGACAGTTTGAGTTGCTCTATTTCTTCCAATGATCTAAGGGCTCTTCGGATGATTTCTGAATTTGTATTTGAGCAAGGCCCTACCTCATGTCCAGGGATTTGTGCAAGATGATACTTCAATCTGTATACCCCCCTATCATATGATGCCCACATTACTTGCAAGTCAAGTTTGATCTGTCGAATTTCCTTAGCATATTTGTAACTTTGTCGAACTCTTGAGTTTAATGTAAGATGAAGTTTGAAGTTGAACCTAGGGCACAAGAAGAATTGCAAGTTAAAAAATTAAAAAATAAATTTACATACAACACGTTGAATTTTTGACAACAACAAAAAAAACCTCAACTGAATGCAACAGTAATGGAAAAAATTCACATTCAAACCCAAGAAAAAATGATGCAAAAGAACTAGGGCACAAGAAGAAATTAAACTTATAAATCTAACAATCAAAATTTTGCATTTTTTACCAAAATGAACCTTCTCCACTCTATGCAACAAAAATGAAAAAAAAAAAACAAAAACAAAAACAAAACAAAAAAAACACAATCAAATCCATTCAAAAATCATTGAAAATCAATGGGTTATAGAAACCCAAGCAAAAAAAAAAAAAAAAGAAAAAAAAAAGGCCAAATTTGATGCCATACCTGGAAACCATGCTTTGCTGAAGAAACTTGTTCCAAACTCGAATTTTTCTTGCTTGGGATGCTAAATTCCTTCGCTTTTCTCCTCTCCTGCCCTTGTAGATCACTTCTTCTCCTCCTCAACTCTCAAACTTGCCCACTGTCTGAAAAAAACCAAAAATTGACCCTTTAAATTCATTGTTTCCGTTGTCCACGATTTTTAACAATCGGATCGCGATTTTTTGCAAATAACAAAAACACCGAAAAAATCGGCGATTAAATTGTTTTGGCAAAAAAAACACGATGTTCGCAACACTGGAAAAATGTATGACAAGCTTATTGGAATGTATCAAGTGAACAACTTGAGTCAAATTCTTGCTCTGAAGAATCAGCTCAAGGATGTTAAGATGAACAGAGGAGAAACCATTCAAGCATACTTCATGAAGATATCAAAAATCAAAAATCAGTTGTCAACTTTTGGTGAAGTTGTTTCTAATAAAGAACTGGAACTGATTACACTTGGAGGTCTTCCTTCTTCTTAGGAAACTTTTATTACTACCATCAGTGATAATGACAATTTTCCTACATTTGATGAGCTCCTGGGAAAATGCAGTCAAGAAGAAGCTAGAATGATTTCCAGAGAAAGAACCTACTGCCTTTTATGTACAAGGCAGAAAAGAAAGGAAGAAGAGGAATGCACTATTTGAGAAATTATGCTCCCAACAGCTCCTCTCAATGGACCAGTGACTTATCAAAAGTCCAAGGCTACATTTGTCGCATGCATGGCCACTGTGCTCATGACTGTTCAAAAAACAAAAGAGCATCAAAATCCAACTTCAACAATCGCTCCAACAAATTTGATTACAAAAGAAGAAGAGAAGCCCCTTCTGCTCGTTGGGCAAACTATCGTTCCTCAAGGAAACAAAGGTATGAAAATAATGCAGCTGAGACTCAATCAGAGTACTTTCTTGTTTTTGCTCTTTCTAGTTCATCTCCTGCAGATTCTTGTGATAGCTCGTTAGTTGATAGTGGTGCTTCAAGGCACTTTACTGGTTACAAAGAAGTACTCTCTAATCTGGATGACAAGGAGACAAATTTAAAGATCATTCTTGGAGATAACTCTACATATCCCATAAATGGATCTGGTTTTGTTTCTTTCCATCTAGATCAAGGTAAAACTTTGACTCTTCAAGAAGTTTTATATGTACCTAGTTTAAAGAAGAATCTTATGTCCATATCAGCTTTAGAAGATAAAGGAATGAAAGTTGTTTTCATAAATGGTAAAGTTCTCACATGGCCATCGAGATCCAACATGAGAGATGCCCTCACTTTGGGATCTAGATGTGAAGGTCTATACAAAATCAATGGAAGACTTATTCATGCACTAATCCATGACATCAATCATCAAAGTGAACTTTGGCACCAAAGGTTTGCTCACTTGCACTACAAACCATTACCTCATGTGAGAGAGATGGTTTCTGGAATGTCGAAAATCCAATCTAATCATGATGGCATTTGCCAATAATGCGCAAGCGAAAAGCAAGTGAAGGGACCATTCCCTTCAAGCAAAACTAGAACCAGTCAAGTATTGCATCATCACATTCTGATTTATGTGGATCAATGCCTATAACTTCTCTTGGTGGTTACTTGTATTATATTATCTTTGTGGATGGATTTTCTCACAAAACATGGGTTTATTTTCTGAAGAACAAAAAAAAGGTCAAACTTTTAACATGTTCAAAGATTACAAAGCTCTAGTAGAAAAACAAACTGGAAAGCAGATCAAAATTTTCAAATCTGACAATGGAGGACAGTTCACTTCCAGTGATTTCATTGACTTATGCAAAGAAGCTGGAATCAGAAAAGAGACCACTATACCATATAACCCAAAACAAAATGGTGTGGCCGAGAGAAATAATAGAACTATCATGGAAGCAGTCAAAGCTATGTTGCATGATTAGAAATTGCCAAAGTTTCTATGGGGAGAAGTTGCGAACACAGTGGTCTATGTTCAAAATAGATCTCTTCATTGTGCCCTAAACAACAAGACTCCTGAAGAAGTCTTCACTGGCAATAAGCCCTCAGTTGGGCACCTGGGGATCTTTGGTTGTCATGTCTACTTCCATGTCCCAAAAGAGAAAGGGAACAAGTTGGAAGCTTCAAGCAAGAAAAGTACGTTTTCTAGTTATTGTGAGAATTCTAAAGCTTACAAAATATACATACCTGGTCAAAGAACTACAGAATTTAGCGGGGATGCAACATTATGCAGCTCTTGGAAAAGCAAGAGACAATCCTCTTCATCCTGCTAATGTTGATGATGTATTTGAAATACAAGAAGATCCTGAAGCTAAAATTGATCTTGTTGATGAACTCATGGAGCCCATGGATCCTTTGGATCCTCCACCATGTGATCCTCCTTCTAAAAGGAGACCTTTATGGCTTCGTGACACTCTTCAAGATGTTGATAAACGTGTTGCCCCCAGAGGAACTTTCAAAGAAAGCAAGAAACCTTGTCGGTTCCAAGGATATGTTGTAGCCATTAGCAACATTATTCAAGTTGAATCGTGCACTTTTGAAGTTGTAAAGGTCCAATTGTGGAAAGATGCAATCGCTGAAGAATATGATTCCATCATTCATAATGATGTATGGGAAGTGGTTCTAAGACCCCAAGGTAAATCTGTTGTATCTTCTAGATGGTTGTATAAAATTAAACATGGTGTTGATGACAGTGTTGAAAAATATAAAGCTAGATTTGTAGCTGGAGGTTTCTCTCAGAGAGAGGGAATAGACTATGACAAAAAATTTGTACCTTTTCCCCATTACACCACCATCCGATCTATTGTAGCTTTCGTTGCTAGACAAGGATGGTCTCTTCACCAAATGGATGTGAAGGATGTTTTTTTGCATGGCTTCCTTAAAGAAGAAGTATTTGTGGAGAAACCACAAGGATTTGATGTACATGATCCAAAAACTCATGTGTGTAGGTTGAAGAAAACCCTCTAATGTTTGAACTTTGAAGCATGCTCCAAGAGCTTGGTATGTTCGCATAGATAGCTTCTTAATGAAGCTTTGTTTTACCAGAAGCAATACAGTTCCAAATCTTTACTTTAAGACAATCCAAGGTATGCCTTTGAATTTGGTATTGTATATCGATGATTTATTTCTGATCAGTAGTGAGCCTCTTATTCTCCAGTGTAAGAGGGAATTAGCTTCTGAATTTTAAATGAAAGATCTTGGTTTGATGCACTACTTTTTGGGCCTGGAGGTATGGCAGAAATCTGGTTAGATTTTCCTTTCTCAAAGAAAATATGTTGCCAAACTACTAGAAATGTTTGGCATGATTGAGTGTAAATCCATGAATACTCCAATGGAAATGAATTTCAAGAAGCTTTGTGGTAAAGTTGCAGGACTTGATTTGGCTAATCCTTTTGAGTACCGTCAACTGATTGGGGAACTAATGTTCTTAGTGAACACTAGACCAGATATATGATTTGTAGTCAATACTATGAGTCAATACATGATTAAGCCTACTCGTGCACACTAGGTTCTGCAAAGCATGTGTTGAGGTACCTGCATGGGACCATCAATCTTGGATTGAGATTTATTGTCGAAGATGTAAAGCTACATGGATACTCTGATGTTGATTGGGCTCGTAACTCTATTGACAGAAAGAGCACATCAGGGTGTTGCTTCAGTTTAGGATCTGCCATGATATCTTGGATGAGCAGAAAGCAAAATTTTGTTGCCCTTACCATGGCTAAAGAAGAATACATTGTTGCTAGCATGGCTAGTTGTGAGGCAATATGGCTACGGAAAATATTTGGAGAGTTGTTTGAGAAAGTATTGGATACTACAGTAATTTACTGTGAAAATATGAGTGGGATTCGACATGCTGAAAATCCAATGTTCCATGACAAATCCAAACACATTGAAATCAAATATCATTATATCTGGGATATGGTGCAAAGAGGAGCAATAAGACTTCGTCATATAGTGATTGATGATCAGATCGATGACATTCTTACCAAGCCTTTACCAAAAGGAACGTTCTTGGTTTTAAGAGAGCAGCTTGGACTAACAAATGTGACTCTTCCTAGAGAGGGTGGTCATGGATGATAAGCCTTGGATGTGCGAGATCATTGTCATGTGTTGACAAGTGGTTTCCCCCAAGCAGTGATGAGCCTTGGATGAGCGAGATCCTTGTCATGTGTTTACAAGTTGATCCCCCCAAACAGTGATGAGCCTTGGATGTGTGAGATCTTTGTCATGTGTTGACAAGTGGACTCCCCCAAGCAGTGATGAGCCTTGGATGAGCAAGATCCTTGTCATGTGTTGACAAGTGGACCCCCCCCAAGCAGTGATGAGCCTTGGATGTGCGAGAACCTTGTCATGTCTTGTTAAGTGCATCCGCCGAAGCGTGTATAGGGTGATGGATGTATCTCCCCTATGATGATTCTTTTTCATTATATTGTAACATCATTGTTCCAAAGCAGAGATAATGGAGATCCTTGTATCGGAGAGAAATTCCTCCCTAGCTGAGATGGAGTGTTGAAAATTGACAGCTATGGGATGAATTTCCTTGAATAGAATTACATTTTTGACCTTTCTAAAGTGACTTTCTAAAAATAGAAAGCCATGTCTATCTTTGCAACCATGACTTTCCAAAAATAGTAAATCACCATCCATCAATTCGTACTCATATATGTATGATGGAAAATCACATAACTTGTCCTTAATCAAAATTTTAACTTAACCATCAATATTATTATTATTACTACTATTCACTTTATGATATTATTATATTATTATTAAAAAGAAATTCAACTCTCTCAATCATGAGACTCAATCATGTCATATGTTACTCCCCTCAATTAATGCATATGTTACTCTCTCTCTCTTAATGGATTCATTTCTCTCTCTTTAATTCTCTTACGCACCTCTTACACTCTCTTACACACTTTAATGACTCGTCATAAAAAGATTCATCTTACACCTCTTTAATGCATAAGTTACACTTCTCTACTAAATGCATAAGATACACTCCTCTCCTTTATGGCACAAGTTACACTCCTATTTTGGCATATGTAGCTCCTCCTCAAGGCATAGGAGTTACTCCTTTATGAATTCGAACTCCTTGCTCTTCCTATATATTTGTGCCTCTCATCCTCACTTGACACACTTAGTGAAATGAGAATTCGAACTTGAGAAAGAGAGAGTTGGAGAGTCTAGAAAAAGATTGAGAAGGAGAGTCTTGAAGAGCAAGAGCAAAAGTTGGAGAGCCAAAGTGATTGTGTTTGCATCAACTACAACTATCAGAGATCATCTTCAAATTTGGGTGAACTTCATTCTCTCATTGTATCTTGTATATCTACTAAACAATTGATTTCTAATAGAAGAAGAATCTGGTTGGGTTTTTCCCTTAAGGGTTTTACCCTGGTCATTAACCTAACTTCTTTGTGTCTCATTGAGTTCTTGGTTGTCTTCCATTGTGCATATGGTTTATATGGTTTATGTTCTACCTACAAATACTTAACTTATTTTGCAGCCTAAAGAAGTTATGGATTTAAGTTATTGTAACAACATAGAACATTAGAATTTCAACATATTAAAGCATATGGCCCTACTATTGCTATGCATTTCATAGTAATGTTAAATTCTTAAAGTAAAAGTGACATTCTCCTTTATCTTTCATTTTCATCCTTTTACCATTTTCATCCTTTTACTTAAATTTTTAGCATTACCATGATATGACTTGAGAGTGGTTTTGACCTCATTGGATTTCATATGGAGAAACTAGAATTTTAGATCTCGCTCAAAATCCAGCAAAGTTAATGATTTTTCGGGATTTCATGATGGGGGAGATTTCAAAGCTACATTAGATTTTCTCATGTACAAGGGTATGGAACTAGTATTTAATCAAGAGCACCAAGCCCTCTATGTACCTTGATGTTAGTGGCATTGGTTGTTGAACTCCTCTATCATGAGCCTACTAAAAAAATACCCATCACTCAAACAAAATCTTGACTTGACATGCTATGATTTTTCTATCTTATTTTAATGCTTAGAGGGTGATATTGATGACGAAGATCCCAATATAGGCAATGATTTTGATGATATGTAGGTATTTGTTGTAGCATAAAATTTTTTGGATGCTAGAGGCCATGTGGAGCTTGTTTGCTGATGTATTTTCGGTTTAGAGATGGATTGCACTCGGTGCTATTTTGGTTATGTGCACCCTTACATGCTATATAAATGAGAACTTTTGCTTATTTGTGTATAAATGGTTTGGATTCATACGGATGCACATGAATATATTTTTTTTCTTTAAAATTTGAATATTTTATGAGTTTCTGGTTGACCGGTTTTTTGGTCTGATTTTTTTACCGGTTTCCGTACGGTTTTGACCGGTTTTTGGTCCGGGAGGTCTACCGATTCAAAGACCGGTCTGGTTTTGATAACTATGGAGCCTACATACTGTGTCACTTGTTGTTTTGATCTTCATGTATCTGGTTTCGATAGTTTCTTGATGATAAGAAGATAAAAAGAGTTAACAAGAATTCAAATATATCACAAGTAATTATCTAGATAAGAAAATCTTTCTGCCTTATGATTTTCTAACAGTGTTTGCCCTAAACTCTAAAAGATGCTCCTAGAAGACCAAAACATCGTACTCATTCAAATAAGTATGTAATTTTAATATCTCTAGTGTATGCATAAAGTTCGGTTTGTGTTCTTTTCTATGCCCTTGCCTTTTCTAATCTTTAAATCCTGAAATGTTGAAAATTTGCAGCTCAGACATACACCCATGCTTGTAGTAATTTTAATAGTGACTGAAAGGGTACATTATTGAAAAGATTTTTTCATTTCATCTCTTTACAAATATCCTACCAATAAATATTAGTTAGATATCTCTACTCAATGCAATTTTCTATTACCATACTGCCACATCAAAGAAAAGGCCATATAATATTATAACGCATGGGATATGATCAATCTTTCCTTCATCAAAAGATACCTAAATATTAGTTAGACATGCACCCATGCTTGTAGTAATTTCGATAGTGACTGAACGGGTACATCATTGAAGAGATTCTTTCATTTTATCTCTTTACAAATATCCCACAGGAATATCCAAGCACAGAGCTTGACTTTTGACAATCATGGACATTGATGATTGAACAATATGAACATTTTTCCCATTCATTTTTCTTTTGGAATGCATTGAATTTAAATTTTGTGTACAAGTTGCAGCTCAAAACATGGGTTTTGTATGATGGGTTTCATACTGGATTTCCAATGATTTAGATATTGGATTTTCAATGGTAAAATTACAAAAAACACCTTCCATGTCAAGAAAACAGAAAATACAACGTAGGATGATCCTTGTGGTCATTTTTCTTGTTTTTTCTTAGGATCATCTCAGCATTTACATATTGTATGTGGGTTTCGAGGACCCATTCAAGTTCAGTGCTTCCATCATCCCAACCCCAAGCATTGTGAAAACAATCAGATAGTTGTGAATTGGATTGAGTACTAAATGTTTAAATAAATTCCTATTCAATCCCCTCTTAATCTAAAATATGAATTTAATATCATTAGAAAACCAAATTATTTTATAGTGGTTTTCAACACAACTATAAAAGTTTGCAATACCTATTGAAAAGGGAATGCCTTTTGTGTTTAACATAGTCATCATTAACAAGAAATATGAGGAAAAAAAACTAATATAAAGACAGTTCTCCTTGATAGATTGTTCATGGACCTTATTACAAATTTAAAGTAGTTACACTTAAGTTTCCTAAAGCTAAAGCTCATATCTAGTGGCCAATAATGGAATGTAACTCGACCCCTTTTCAAATTGTTTGAGATTTTAATTGGCGTGTAAGCGTTGTGCATAATACTAGCTTGAAACAACTACACGTTAATATTGAATTCTGCATATATATATATATATATATATATATATATATATATATATATATATATATTTCCGTCCCCAACCCCCATCCCCTGGAAATTTGAGGGTGCGCTCTAGCCGTTCCGGGGACTCGTCCCCCTGTCCCCACCATTCCCCCGTCCCCAAAACCAGTGCAACATAGCATATTTCTATTATTGAAGTAAACAAAATGTACGAGAATTAAGGTAAATACCAAGCAGCCTTGGTAGGATCAGATCCATTTAATCCATTTAAAGAGGTTTATCCATGTTCATAAAGGATCGTTCCAAGAAAAAACGAATTGCTGGACTAATAGGCATAGCTTGAATATAAGCAGATCCATCACTCAGAACAATAGTTATAATATTTCCTTCTTTTGTCATTTACCATATCAATCAATAATATTTTCAAAAAATAGCAGAAAACTGAGGATATCATAAGTGAAAAGAGTCACCTTCCAGATATAATTTGGGACATGGCCTTCCAAGTAAGCCGCATGACCTTTGTTAGAAACATTGACCTAGACCAAGTAAGTTACATTAGAAATGTCCAAACAGTTGGCATTTCAACATTTTGATATTAATTAAGATTTAAGATCAACCTCTATAACTATATACCTCTACAAGAACTGGACCATAAACTTTACTCTTGAAATTGCTGCTATTCTTTTTAACCCATTCAACAGCTTCAAATATATGTCGAGCCCCAGAATCCTTCAATGCCTGCAAAAGTCGAATATTTGTATTTTCTATATCTTTCATCCTGCAAAGATGCAAAAAATAGCTAAGTCTAATCTATTTAAAGCCTAATAGAAGAAAACTAGTCATCAAATAAAGTAAAAAGGTGATCATAAATCATGACTAAGACCTTACCTGTTCATACATCGATTCAGTGTTGATCTCTCCTGCTCCAGCATATTACCCTTTTCTTTCTTGAGCGACCGCTTTTCACCAGCAGAAATTTCCAGCTCCCTTATTTGTGATCCAAGTCCTTCCTGTTGTATTGGACCAAAACAAGCAAAGAATAAATCAAAGAGTGACATCCATGAAACAATTTTTTATGTCAATCAGTATATAGACTTGTTTTGCCATATGAAAATGATGCCACTTGTTAAAAAAAGTACAGGGAAACAGAAGGGCTGGACATCTTATCAGATATTTGTCAAATAAGAGTAGAATAATTTTCGATTTATTTTATGCCAAATTTCTATCTCAAGAAAACTGGCCAAGTCCATTTTTCAGATCCATAGTTGTGTAGATAAGATAAGGCAATTTTATTAAGTAATTTTATTAATTTCCCTAAATGACCAAGTGTCTAGAACACTCCTGGAGCTAAAATGTTATCGAGATATATGAATGACAATGAAAGAGAGAAAAGAGCACAAGCAAGACAACCCTAAGTGGAGCAAGGCTTTAGATCAACATCAGCATCATATGTGGAAACAAAGCAGAGGAAGAGAAAGGAGAAGAGGTACCCCTGTCCTCATTCATCATTGTGAAGGAACTGACGCAAACCATGAAGTTCTCCTCTCCAGAGTGTTTGATGCCAAGAGGTCCTCATAGTACAAAGATGGGAGGCGTGAAGACAAACATTGTCTCACAAAGCAATCACATTCCAACTCGACTATGGGAATTAGCCTAGTGCTTATAGCCTCCACCAATAGAGATATACTGAAATAAAGAGATAATGAGATTGATGAAATTGGGCCTAGAAAGGCCATATAACATATGTTACATGTGTATAACCAAACCCAAAACATATAAAGCTAAGCGTCTCTGATCACAGTAGCAAAAGAAGGCCACAAGGGAACCACTTGAGTCCCAAAACAAGTGGTGAAACGGCCCAACCCCCTGGATCTCGTAATATCAAAGACAACTGAAGAAAAGTGTTCCTTAGGTTCAATCTACTAGAAATGGCATTGTTGGAAGATCCTTTTGGACCTTGAAATGTGGCAGTCCATATCGTACTATAGATGATTTTAGAAAACCTGCAACTAATAGTGTTGGACCCTAAGGCCACAAACATAATGACATCTAATGTAGTAGGGGCAGACAATGAGGCCATCCTCCAACTTCATGAAGCGCTCATAATAAAAGGCCATCTTGGGGCCAAGAACATAGGGGGGTACCAAAGTGCTTAGAATGTACCTCTAGTTGATGCCACTCCTGATTTTGCTTTTGTGCAAAGGAAATGACCAAGGGCATCCAAAACGGTGATAAAGGGACGATGATGCTCTATCCCAATAGAATAAACAAGTGGAATAGGCTAAAAATAACAAACCTATCTATAATAAAAATTCTTTAAGGAGACAATCCCCTTGAAGGAGGAACAAAAGTCAGGGTTATCTGCAGCAACCAAAAGCAAAATCCCCCAATATGCAAATCTTGTTCAAAATGAAAAACAGGTCTGAAAATGTTCTCAAAGTGTAAAAGATGAGCCCTACACTCAATCTAGACAATGGCTTGCAATTCTATCCATTTGAAATGGATCATACACTAGAGCATGATGGAATGAACTCTCTCAACCTGAGAACAATCTATTGAATTCAAAAACAAGATCATAGACCTCAACACCAAAAAGAACAATGAAATTATGATGGTGTCAAAGAGGAGAAACTTCATCAAGATATCTTGAAAATGCCAGTGGAAACCTTGGCACTCTAACATGAAGAATTATGGCCATCCTTTGCTTTCTTGGGGCTAGGAAGCAAGCCTCATGCTAAAGCTAGGGAGTAAGAATCGAACCCCAAAATATGCCTAAGCAACGATGATCTCTACCTACCCCCTCAAAATCATGAAAGAACTCTTGATATTTCTAAGAGAGATTAAAGATCAACACCTTAGTGTCACTAAGGTTTACCACCTTCTTCTTAAGATCACAAAAACCTGGAAGGATGTCTAGTTTCCTTTGCAAGCCCTCTAGTGAGGAGGCTAAGAGGACAATGTCATCAGCAAACAAGAGTATTTCAATCAAAACCTGGTGAAGGATGTAGTGGTCATCAACACAAATGTTCCTATTAAGGTGCATTTCAAACTCATCAATGTAGATCAAAAACAATGTAGCTGATAGGGGCAACTTATTTGACCTCAATGGTACTCAAGATAAAATTAGAGAGGCCAAGTTATGTGTCAACCCACCCAACCATTGTTGTAGAGCCCCATTGCAACCACAATGAGGGAGTCGAGAATCCCAATGTTCAGCAATCTCTTTAAAACGAAAGCCCCAAGAATTGAGTCAAAATCCTTCTAAAAAGTCAACTAAACAACAAACGACCCAAGAAGACCAATGCCTAGATTCCTCAATGATAGCCCAAACCATAAAAATGTGCTCTACAATTTGGTATCCATTCCTAAATATTGCAATAATTGTTCATATTTGAGTTGTTCCCCAACTTGAAAAAAAGTGTTGATGATGCTATGTGCCCATGAAGGGCATAAGCCCCAACTACCTAGCTCACTGGAAAGAATAGTAATGTGGCATACCAAGGATGTTGATGTTTGTAGCTTAGGAAGGTACTTTTGAGCAGGAGTAAGTGTCTAGGCATGCAGAAATTGCCCAAGATCTCCTTAGACACTTGCTCTAGTGTGAGCAAGTTGCATTTGTAACTTAGTGATCCAAGTGGATGTTGGTGGCCACCCACCTATCCCACTTGGAGCCCCACAACTGTCTCTTTCAGTTTTTCAATTTCTGTAATTGTAGCACAATTTACTATTTTTAGCAATATTTCGAGTCCTGAACTTCTGGAGCCGTTTTGAGGCCCTAAACGACGGTTTTTGGGAAATCTAGGAGCACATGGGTCCATGGACCGATGTTGCTCTTCCCAAAGTTGTAGTTCTCAGATAGATCTTTCTAACGAGATATTGTGCACGTCACACGGAGATCGTATGCCAAAGTTACGACCCCAGGAAATTGATGTACCAATTTACCCAAACGAGGCCCACAGTTTGGCATTTCATCTTCTAGGGTTAGGTTTTTGGATGTTTAGGGTTTTCCACTGTTTCTCAACAATAAATAGGCCTTCGAGCCTCATTGTAACACAGTTCAGAGAGATGTAGCTGCCACATCTCTTCTCAGAGATAAGCTACCATTGCCCTAGCTGGTTTATTTCCATTTCTGTTTGTAAGCATATTTCAGTATTTTACATTAATGAAATGAAGTATTATTTCCGCTGCATATCTGTATTTATGGTTATCTCTGTAATTTGTTGCGTTCCCATTTAAATCTAGATCAATGGTATCAGAGCGATCTGCTCTTTCTCTGTCTTTCCTTGCATGTCCACAACGAGGTCGGGATATAAGGAGTTAGGGCTAGAACTAGTCGAACCTTTGCAAGACCAACCTCGCAAATCCTGACGGCCTCCCATGGCGGATGAAAAGAAAGACGAGGGGGCAGAAGATCCTATCAAAATCTTTCTCGAAGAAGCCCTCAAGCAACAAAGGAACACGATGATGGACAACTTTGCACAGATCCTTCAGCGACTACCCAGAGGCGACGCATCAGCTTCCAACAGCTACTCTGGAAACGCCACATCGTTTAAGGTACAAGTTAATTTTGAAATCCCCATATTCAAGGGTCAGATAGACGCAGATGCCGTAGATAAATGGTTAAATCTGCTAGAGGGTTATTTTTCTGTTCATGATTTTTCTAGTTGGGAAAAGATTACTTTCGCTCTTCTCAGAGCAGCCCCCCACGTCAAGGACTGGTCGGAAACCTACTGTGAGCAGAAGGATAAAAGTACAGGCTCACTATTTTAGCTGCACCCACTTGGAATTCCTTCCGGGATGCCATCAAGGAGCAGTACTACCCTGTCAAAAGCTATGAGGAAAAATACATAAAGTGGACCACGCTGCGGCAAGGAAGGGACCAAGATGTGCCAGAGTTCACAAACATTTTTCATACCCTTCGCACATAGTTGGGTATCAAGGATTCTGAGCTACATTTGGTACTCAAATACCGCGGCTGCCTACACAGATACATCCAGGAAGAGATGGAGTTCCTAAACATCTCCTCGCTCGGCACGACATACCAATACACTATCAAAATCGAGCAGAAGTTTAAACAAAAGAAGCGAGACTTTGGATCTGCAAATCCGAAGACCAAAGGACAAAGCCAAGGACCCAAGACAACTCGTCGAAGCCACAAGAAAAGAACAACACCACAAAGCCAAAGAAGGACATAGGAAAGTGGTGTGAGTTCCATAAGAGCCCCACTCACAACACAAGTGAGTGTCGGACCAAGCAGTCGCTGGTGGCCGAGTTGAAGGCTTCAAAATCAGATGCATGTTCCGACCCTGAGTCAAAACCTGACAAGGGGAATGGCAAAGGGAAGCAGATCATTGACGCAGAGCCCAGCGCCATTGTTGCCACCGCCAAGATCTAGAAGAATGAGCCCGAAGATCCAAAGGAGGCGGACGTCTTTTCCACTCACAGATGTGGGTGAAGGGTTCACTGCTGCAATTCATTGTCGACAGTGGCAGCCAAAAGAACCTTATTTCAGCAAAGGTCGTGAAGCAGTTGGGCCTACCAACTACACCACACCCGCAGCCGTATAGTATCGGGGGGCTTCACGAAGGATGAGACCTCCGAGTTCGCCAGCAGTGCCGCCTTCCCTACAGCATCAAACCCTTCACAGACAAGGTATTGTGTGATGTTGCACCTCTAGATGTTTGTGATGTATTATTAGGCCAGCCATACTTGTGGAGGCGACATGCTGTGTATGAATCAAGGCCCCGTGTTGTTATTATTTCTTTGGGTAATTCATTATACAGGATACCGGAGCTAGCCCCACCTACCGCCACCTCTTTGATCGCTGCTAAGAAAGGTAGCAAGCTCATCTCCCAGACTAGGAAATTCATTTTCTATCTGGTTCTCTCCCAAAGTAAGGGGGAGATCATCACCACATCCATGACCCCTGCCAAGGGTTCCTCCATGCAGCAGCAACAGCAGAGGGATACGGTCATGAAAGATCACAGGAATAACTTCTCCTCACCCACAGGGGTACCACACAAGTTTCAAGTGGGTGACAAAGTCTAGCTACATCTGCAGAAAGAACGCCTTACAAGAGCCCATCAAAAGCTCAGACCACTTCGACATGGTCCTTACACCAGTACCAAGGCTACATGAAACAATGCTTTGGAGCACAGCATTCCCCCATTCCTTCGCTTGTACCGAGTGTTCAATGTG
Source organism: Pinus tabuliformis (assembly GCA_031772625.1). Lineage (NCBI taxonomy): Eukaryota > Viridiplantae > Streptophyta > Pinopsida > Pinales > Pinaceae > Pinus > Pinus tabuliformis. The sequence continues at coordinate 959,267,359 of CM062815.1, forward strand.
GACCGTCGTTGACCATGCTTCCCACCATTACTGGACACAACAGAGGTTGCAGAACAGCTCACCAGGGATTTCAGCAGATGGAGGAACTCAACGCAATGGGGACCATTGCTTCCTAAGGGGGTAGGCATGATCCAGGTGGATGTTGGTGGCCACCCACCTATCCCACTTGGACCCCCACAATTGTCTCTTTCAGTTTTTCAGTTTCCGTAATTGTAGCACAATTTACGATTTTTAGCAGTTTTTTGAGTCCTGAACTTCTGGAGCCGTTTTGAGGCCCTAAACGACTTTTTTGGGAAATTTGGGAGCAACATAGGTCCATGGACTGATGTTGCTCTTCCCAAAGTTGTAGTTCTCGGATAGATCTTTCTAACGAGATATTGTGTGCGTCAAATAAAGATCATATGCCAAAGTTACGACCCTGGGAAGTTGATGTACCAATTTACTCAAACGAGGCCCACAGTTTGGCGTTTCATCTTCTAAGGTTGGGTTTTTGGATGTTTAGGGTTTTCCATTGTTTCTCAACAATAAATAGGCCTTTGAACCTCATTGTAACACAGTTCAGAGGGATGTATCCGCCACATCTCTTCTCAAAGATAAGCTACCATCGCCCTAGCTGGTTTATTTCCATTTCTATTTGTAAGCATATTTCAGTATTTTACATTAATGAAATGAAGTATTATTTCTGCTGCATATTTGTATTTATGGTTATCTCTATAATTTGTTGCGTTCCCATTTAAATCCGGATCACTTAGCCCAAGTCTAACTTAGGAAAAGCACATAATTATTATGTTGGCTTATTGACCTAAAGAAACTTTAGAAAAAGTAAAGTATTTACCTTGGTCATTATATTTTAATCTCATCCCTTGATCTTAAGTGAGGCGAGATCTAATCTCAACCATCAATCACTTAGGAGATTAGGGTTACGGATTTATCTCAACGAAAAGTTATAAAAGCAAGGCTAAGGACAGGGAGAAGACACACTATACAGCAACACAAGATTGTGGGAGCCATCTCAGTGAAAAGTGTGATACTCTAGTGTGTTGGGTCAGAGGAAGGGGGTACCAAGGAGATCTTGATCAGCCAAAGAGGGCTTGATCAGCTCAATCAAATCTAGTGTTGTACATGTATTTCCTCAATTGGGCTATTATTCCAAAACGGGAGCCCAAGTAGGTACTGAATCAATTTAATGATGAATTGTTGTTAAAATTGGAAACTAGGGCCAAATTCCACCTTAGGACAGCTCATATGATGGAGATGATTATTGCATTGGATTCCTCTTTTCGAGAGGTACAATTTTGATATAAAGATCATCTCATTCTGACAAGCGGAAATGGAAGTTTGAATTTATTCTTTCTCATGGACAAATTATCAAGGTCGGCCTTAGTCAAATGTAGGCTCACGAAGCCCAATGGGTGTGTCTCCTCACCCTTAACTAATTGTATAAATAGGAGTGACCCTTCTCTCATTTGATCATCACTCATCTCATCACATCATCTTCTCTCTCCTCTCTTGATTGGTTTGTACAACTTGGAGGCTCTCTTCTTTGCACATATGGAAGGAAGGTAGATTTCTAGTCTAGTTTTGAAAGCCGAAAATTTCAAGACTAGGGCATGTGTTGACCAATAGTATTTGACCAACGTTGACTTATAGTATTTGACCAACGTTGACTTCTATTTTGGGGGCAGAATTTTGATTTCTGCAGGCCACATTCTTTGGCACGGATTTCAAGGTGACTGGAGACTGTTTTACCGAGTTGACCGTTGGGTTGACTTTTTGGTTTCACCGCAGAATTACAGCAAACTTTGCCTAGTTTGAGCGAGCTTGTTTTGGGTTGACTTTCACCCTCTTTGGAGGTCGCATTCTTCTGTTGTTGACCGAGCTGATTGGAGGACGTTTTGGGGCATCTTTGATGACCGTTGACTTTCTGGTTAAGGCTACATTGACTACTAATTTGACTTTTGATTTGGAAGGACTGTTTTGGGCATGTAACTCGAATATTTGTACACTCTCTCTCTCTCTCTCTGCTGAACTATTGAAGAATAATAAGAAGATTTGATCAAAGGGTTCCCCACATTGGGGTTTGTCCCTAGCATCTGCCGCATCTTGTGTCCTCTTGTCTTGGCTTATCTTCTGGACATGTTTTTTAAGTTCTATCTGAATTTACTATCAATGTGTTTAAGTTAATGTGATTGCTACTGAATATGATTGGAAATTATCATTGGGCTAATAAGAAACATTGAACTAAATTGTGCTAAAGCATACAACATACCATTGTTATCTAAAATTAAAATGGTATTAGAGCTCAAGTGAAGACAAAGCCCAAGCAAGAGTGAAGCAAAGCAATCACTAAGGGAAGCTGATGGACAAGGACTTGGAACTGGTCCCAATGACGACTACATCTTTCTTCAAATTTGAGGACAAGCTTAAGGACAAATTCGACTATCATGCATGGAAGATGACTTTGGATTTGACATTAGAAGAAAATGATGCCATGGACTATGTCACAGGAAGAATAGCAGAGCCTCCTTCAAATGCATCCGCTGCATTAAATCAGGGCCTGGGTTAAATAAGCCCTTGGCACCTTTTTGAGAATGGGCATGATCTTTGATCGTGCCCCAATTAATTAATTACATAACATTCCCTCTTGAAAAGATGCTTTGTCCTCAAAGCATACGTACCAATGGATGTTTTTTGCAAGAAGCTTCTGTCTTCCAGGAGGCTTCTTCTTCTGGTAGATTTTTCAACTTGATAAGGTATTCTTTAATTACTCGAGATCGCAACTTTCGTTCCCTAGTGGTAACAATTCCTTTTGGTTCTAAGATGAACTTGCCTTCATCATCTAATATCAGAAGCATTGTTTGTGTTGATAGGTATCTTCCCAATGCCTTTTTAAGACAAGATACATGGAAAATGTTGTGAACTCGACTATTGTCTGGAAGGCTTAAGATGTATGCTACTTGACTGATCTTTTTGTTAATCTGATATAGTCCATAAAACTTTAGCGCCAATTTGTTTTTCCCTTTTTGTTTTAAGGATAATTGCTTGTAAGGTTGAAGTTTAACAAATACCCATTCTCCAACTTCAAATTCCCTCTCTGTTTTGTGTCGGTTGTTTTGTGTCAGTCAACCTGCTGCTTCATGTGATTTCTTGCAATACTTAGATTTTCTTTTAATGTTTGAAAAACTTTTTGGGTGTCTTCTAATTGCTCCTTTGCTGCTGGAACTTTTGTCTCGGAATGGCCAAATCCTTCCATTTAGGATGTTCATATCCATACAGAGCTTGAAATGGGGCCATCTTTGCGGAAGTGTGATAAGTTGAATTGTACCACCATTCAACAAGATGTAACCACTGAGCCCACTTATTTTGTTTGTCTGTTGCATAACAACGAAGGTAAGCTTCTAAGCACTTATTGACAATTTTTGTCTAACTGTCTATTTGAGGATGACATGCAGAACTCATGTTGAGGTATGTTCCAATATGTTGGAAAAGCTCCTTCCAAAAATTCCCTTTGAACTTGGGATCTCTATCACTAACAATGACTTTAGGAAATCCATGTAATTTGTAGACATTCTTGCAAAATATCTCAGCGATCTCTTTTGCTAAATCTGATTTCTTCATTCCTATGAAGTGTGCATACTTTGTGAGTTTGTCTACTACTACAAGAATTTTATCTTTCCCGTCTAACATGGGTAATCCTTCAATAAAATCCATTGATATTTCTTCCCATTTTTGGTTTGGGATATTTAAGGGGTGGAGCAACCCTGGGGTCATAATGTTCTCACTTTTATTTCGCTGACATTGGTCACATTTTGCTACATATTTTTGAATATCACTATTCATTCCCTTCCAAAAGAATGACTGGCATTATAGTAGGTTTTAAAGAATCCTACATGTTCGGCTGACAGCGAATCATGCAACTCTTTGAAAATCTTGGCTTTAAATTTGGAATTTGAACTCAGATAAATTCTCCCTTATACCATTGAATATCGCTTTTCCATTCAAATTTTGAACTTTGAGGAAGGTTATTAATTATAGTACTTGTTTCGAGATCTTTAGCATATTCACTTCAAATCTCATTAAGCCAATCGGGAACAACAACTGAAACTGCAAGTAATGATGGTTCTTTGTCTTTCCTAGACAGAGCATCAGCTACTACGTTATCTTTCCCTTTCTTATGTAATATATCCATGTCGAAGGCAGCAATTTTTTCGATCCATTTTTGTTGTTTTGTAGATAGTGTTTTCTGCTGGAGGAGATGTTGAAGACTATTATGATCTGTTCATATTAAGAACTTACTTCCCAAGAGATATTGTCTCCATTTGGCTAATGTGTGCATAATAGCAAGCATTTCCTTGTTGTATGTAGACTTGAGACGTTCTTGCTTATTGAGCTTTCTGCTCTCAAATGCATTTAGGTGTCTCTCCTGCATTAGTACTACTCCTATGCCAAAACCTGAAGCATCACACTCAATTACAAATGTTTTGAGAAGTCTGGAATTGCCAATACAGGGGCATTAGGCAAAACTTCCTTCAAGTCTTCAAAACACTTTTTTGCTTCATCATTCCATCGAAATGAGTTCTTCTTTAGAAGGTTCGTTAGGGGTGTGGTTATATGGGCATAGTTTTTAATAAATCTTCGATAATACCCGGTCAATCCTAAGAATCCTCTTAGCTTGGAGATATTAATTGGTTTGGGCCATTCCCTTATAGCCTTGATCTTATTAGGATCTACTTTTACTCCTTCCCTAGATAATTAATGTCTGAGATATTATACTTCCTTCCCAAAAGTGCATTTGGACTTCTTGGCATAGAACTGATGTTTTTCTAATATAGTAAGAACTTGTTCCAAATGTTGTAAGTGGTCCTTCCATGTTTTTACTATAAATTAGGATATCATCAAAGAATACTAACACAAACTTCCTTAGATATGGATGGAATGGTTCGTTCATAGTAGCTTGGAATGTTGTCGATGCATTGGTTAAACAAAAGGCATTACTTTAAAATTATAATGACCTTCATGTGTTCAGAACGCAGTTTTTGCTACGTCTTCCAACCTCATTCTGAGTTGGTAATACCCTGACCTTAAATCCAATTTTGAGAAGTATTTAGCGCCATGTAGTTCATCCAGCATTTCATCAATAAAAGGAATTGGGAACTTGTTTTTAATTTTTATTTTGTTTAGTCCTCGATAATCGATGCATAATCTGAATGATCCATCTTTCTTTCAAACTAATACAACTGGAGCAGCATACAGACTTTTACTTTTTGTGATGATGCCACAATTTAAAAGATCTTGGACTAATCTCTCAATTTCAGTTTTTTGATGATGTGGATATCGATACAGTTTGATGTTGATGGGATTTGATCTCGCTTTGACTTCTATTGTATGCTCGATTTCTCTTTTAGGAGGCATCTTCATTGGAAGGTCTTGGAAGAATTTTCCGTGCTCTTGAATTAGCTCTTGAACTTCTGGTGCTTCTTCATTGACCAAATTCGAAGTTAACATTTCTAATTGATGACACTCTACTACATAAGCTGGTGCTCCCTTCCGAATCATTTTCATCATTTGAGATGGTGATACAAATTGATTCTCAAGTGGCTGGAATCCATATAACTTGTACTTCTGCCCTTCCCATTTAAATCTTATAAATTGCTTTTGATGGTTGGCAAAATAAGTGCCTAGGGTTTGTAACCATTGGATACCTAAGACCACATCCACTCTTCCTAATGGCACAGTGTAGAATGGAGATTCTAGATTATAGTCTTGAATCTGCAATTTGACTTTATGGCATTTCCCTACCTTTTCAATTTTTTTTCTGTCAGTGACCATAACCTTCATGAGGAATAAATAGAGCCCAAAACACAAGATCTATAAATTTCTAAAATAAAACCCCAAAATTATTATTCACAAATGAGAAAAATATTTTACAAGGGTTAGGAATAACTTACAAAATATTTACAAACTATTTACAATAATCTACAAAAGAATATTAGCTCTAAATAGCAAATAATTTATTAATAACCCAAGAATAAATTTTGCAAAATAATTTGATAGAGATAGTTGTAATTTGAATGCACAAACCCTAACTCTGCAAAATAGATTCGTTAAATAAGCTTGGGGTCCAAACAAAATGTGATCACCTCAAAGTCCATGAACTTGGGCTTTCCCCAAGGGTTGAATTACTTGAAAGATCTCTATGCACTTGAAAAATAGATCATTAGTTTCATAGGGGTTCGATTCACACAAATAGGCTAGTGATCTAGAGATACCTGCTAGATCCACCAGCTTCTAAGTGTTTACTCTAGCCCAAAACCTAAAGCAAGATACATGTGCTAATAGATAGTCCAACCATTGGCTATGAAACAATAATCTTCACTAATAGCATAAATTAGAGCATTAAACACATTCAGCACATACCATGAAACATTAAATGAGAGACACCTTGTATTGAAACCCCAAAGTCTCTATTAATGAAGAAATTCCAGCAGAGTTTAGCTCAGAACACAAAAAAAAATGATCTAGTGAGATCAAGATACAATGTAGAGCATGACAACTTCCTTATATAGAAAAATGAGAGGGAATAACCCCTCCAAGTGGAAATAACAGCTAGTTGCATTGATCCGTGGCTTGATCTTGAAAGAAAGAAATGGATCCCTTGATTAGCTGGCACAAATCTCCAAAAAAAATTGACCTTCCTTGTTCACTATGTTGGAGGGATCACACTTCGACTTTTGGAACATGGGGGAGCCTCCAAAAACTAGAATTATCGTTTCTTGTGCAAAATAATTCTTTGAAGGCCCAAAAAAATCGATTTGCTAGAAAAATAATCTTCTATGCCCCAATGAATTTCTGGATTGGGTCCTGCCTTGGAAATGAAGCATTTTATTGTTTACTTGAATTTTTCCTTTGAAAATAGCCTCAAATAATTTTTGATGAATTTTCCACTTGGAGGGTAATTAATTTCCCCCTCATTTTATTTTTTAGATAATTTATGGCTAATTTAATTTTTATTTTTACCAGAAATTAAAATTAAAAAGACTCAAGAGTGGGATTAATTATTTTTCCATCCTTTGATTGTATCTAAAAAATATTTTGGTAATAATGTTCTAATTATGAGGAACCATTCACCAAAAATATTTCTAAACACACTTAAACATCAAATATTACAAATTCAACCCTTAGAAGGGAAAATACACATAGACCACTTGAAACTCAACCAGATTTTCTGACAAGACACATGATCTAACATGAAAAATACATAGAATCGATAAACACTAGGACTCACCTAAGACCTCGTCAATGAGTTTCACCCTATCTTTGGGGTATATCTGGGAGAAAAACTTTGTCAATTATCAGTGTTTATAAACACACATAATTTGGGGAGGTTAAAAAACTCTCTAGAGTGAAACCCTTTGAGAAGAATCGTAGGCTTATCTAAGTGTTGCTACATGGCTTAATAGTCATACTAGAATCATTTTTTCAATAAACTTGCAGAATTTGTGATTACAATAATGACATTGACTCGAAAAAAATTATCTGTTGCTTTATACCCTGCTTCTTGGACTGTTAACATGTTCATGTTCAACATGAGGCATGGTGCCCAGAAATATTTGAAATTTGCAAATGAAAGAAATCTACAAATATAAAGAAAAAAAAAATTGTAGCCAAGTAAAATGGAAAACCAAAGATAAATTTGGGAAAAACAAATGGGGCATATTTAGCCTATAAATAGATTGAAATTTAAGATTTGAAAACTAACAGGTGAATTTCGATAGAGGGGAGACATCCTTTTATTGGCTTGGAGGGGCAGTTTTTGGAGGGAAACAGCCCCTAGTTTCCCTCAAAAACGTAGAAACAGCCATCCGTAGGGTTCACGGCCGGCTTGGCAATAAATCAGCCAGTTTATGGCCGATTAGGCCCAAAAAATGTGGGGTCCACCCAGATAAACCGATTTTTCAACTGTTTCAATGGCTGGGGCTAATGAGCCGACCGGTTTGACCGGTTTACGGTTCGAACCAGCCGGTTTTGAATACTATGGTTGCAAATTTGACATTCAGCTACATTCATGGTTTGGTAAACTCTAGCACTTGTATGACTTGCTGATTTGACATAAGTTAAGGCTGAAATTTGTCAATGCTTTAACATTAATCATGAAAGAGATAGAGCAGATTTACTCTTGTAATTCCTGCTGTTATAAAGTGAATTTTAGATCTGGATTATGCATGATAAGATTGTCCTAGAGGGCTAAAACTTGTCAGCGCAAATTTGGTATCTTTTCTTTTGGACTATCTTGCTGATTGGGGCTGTTAAGACATGAAATATTGTCCATTGTTGCTGTTGTTTTATCATATTACATAACAACCCTAAGAATCAAAATTCAAAGGGTTAAGATCTAGGAAACCTCTAGAAAAACAGTGAAATTTCTGAAATTGAATTAAAGCTTGTACTTTGCTGAAATTTCTACGGCTGCTACAGCACTCCCACTAGCTATTTTACAATGGTGGTATCCTTTTAGTCCTCCCATTGACCTGCCTCTGTGGCCATTCATTGGAGATAAATAAAACTATCTTATCTTTTCTTGTTTATTATAATGATGGTACCCTTTTAGTCCCAATGGTTTACTTTTGTGGTCATTCATTGGACACAAATACAATTATCTTATGTATTACAATGACGATACTCTTTTACTTTCATTGACCTGCTTTTGGGGCCATTTGTTTGCCATAAATGAAATTATCTTATCTTATCTTTTAATGATTATATCATTTACCTAAAGCACCATTTCTACGGCTGCTACAGCACTCCCACTAGCTATTTTACAATGACGGTATCCTTTTAGTCCTCCCATTGACCTGCCTCTGTGGCCATTCATTGGAGATAAATAAAACTATCTTATCTTTTCTTGTTTATTACAATGATGGTACCCTTTTAGTCCCAATGGTTTACTTTTGTTGTCATTCATTGGACACAAATAAAATTATCTTATGTATTACAATGACGATACTCTTTTACTTTCATTGACCTGCTTTTGGGGTCATTTGTTTGCCATAAATGAAATTATCTTATCTTATCTTTTAATGATTATATCATTTACCTAAAGCACCATTGTCACAACGACATCGCCTTTGATTTCCATCTGAAAAATTACATCTGATAGAATTTTCTTCAATCAATCTACGTATACCAAGCTCTAGGTACCCTTTCAAATCCATGCAGTACCTTTTACAACCTACTCACTATAATACCACCCATAAAAAAACAATGAAGTATGCCCAAATCTATCAGTTCAGAGGACTTGCCCCATTCTACTTTCAACTCTTTAATCATCACTATGTTAATCCTTGTAATGTTGGCTCTCAAAATTGATAAACATTCTGATAACATGTTGGATTTTTTGAAGCACATACAAGAAGACAATAGTTTCAACAAAAACCTGTACAATTCAAATTACATATGAATGCATATTTATCAAAAAAAATTATTCCAATAATGGGCGGTTGAGAAAAAGAACCTTCATCTAGTAAAACTTAAGCTAACCCAAAAAATAATAGCACCTTCTAAATTGCTCTTTGAAGGCACAGTTTGACTTTGTATATTAATAAGAGTTCATCTTGAAAACACATATTACGATACCCATCCAGCTTCATCAGCACATTCCTCCACACAACATTAATAGTAAATACAACCATAGTAAACTGCCAAAAAAGAGCAATGGGATAACAAAAGAAGATCCATGCAACAGAAAATAAAAACCAATTGCAAAGAAACTATCAAACCAAGAATTTCAAATTTCTTCAGCTGGGCGGCTAAAAAGATAATCAATGGAACAGCCAGTGCATACAAGTTCCTCTTTTGGAGGTTCATAGACAGGCAACTTTGCAAGATCATCTTCAGCCGCTGCAAGGTCTTCCATAGCTCTCGCAATCCTCTCTTGTCGAGATTCTTCTCGCTTGTTTACCTCTTCAATTTCATTGGCTTTTGCTCGGACTTGCACACTCTGTCATACATCATACAGTTAAAGTTACAAAGTATCTAGTCCCATTTTCTAGAAGGAAATAGACTACAGCCAAGTTACCCAGGGGCCAGGACCTTCCAAGTTAAATCTAATAAAGCAGAAGGCACACAGTAATATAAGGCTTTAGCCAATCAAAAGGCTTACAAGTCGATTTTCAGTGTCTATGATGTCTCTGCGTTTTTTATCATTTAAACTTATGCTATTGTTTAGCTTCTGACATGCTGCCTCAATCTTCTTCTTTATTTGTTTTTTCTCCCTGGAACACAAAACCATGATCAACCAAGTCATTCTTCCTGTGCTTTATTAAAAACAGTCTGCATGTATAGGCAGTAAAGGGAAATAAGTTGAACTCATAAACTTGGAAATAATTGCAGAAAATTCTGGGAAAGCCAATAATACTCTATTGGAGCTTTTTGCTCTGCTATTAATTTTGCAATTTCATCTCGATTTCGCTTTGCCATTTTCTCCTTTTCCTTTGCCTCAATGTATTGCTTTTTCCTCATATCATACTTCAGCCAAGGAAGTTTCTTCTTCATAGATTCGACCTGCATTAGTGGTTTAGAGTATTCTGTTTTAAAATGCATCATCCCACAAAAAGAAAAAGCAGAACAGCAAGGGGGGTATATGCAGTAATAATGTAGATCACTCCAAAAAGCTGCCAACTAATACTCTTTACTTAACAAGCAAGACCTAAGAATACCTTTTGCAGTAGTTTTTCTCGTTGTCGAACACGCTCCACATCTTTTTCTTGCTCAGCATTGAGTGCCTTGAATTTGCTCAATGTTTCCTCATTTTGCTTTACAGTCTATACAAAAGAGTTACATCAATATTATGAACTCCATTAAAGCATACAACAATGTGTGTTGTTACAAGTAAATCCATTGAAACATTGTAGCTATATTAATGTCTTACTGACAACAAAGACATTGTCAAGAAGATAAAAGTAAGGAAAACAATATGCATAGGAAATGTAAAAGGCCACAGATGACACAGCTCAAACAACTTACTATTTCAAGTCTCTTCAACTCCCGACTTTTCTCAATAAGAGCTCTATGTTTCCCTGAGAGCTCCTGATCTCCAACAGCTTTTTCAGTCTCTTCTAAAAGCTCTACAGGGTTTAACTTGGCAAACTCGCATACCCTATCTTGTGGTAGAAACTGCCAAGCAGTAAATACAAACACAAAGAACATATTAATATTCTACCATGTGTCTTCCTGAAACCAGCATCCATATGTTAGATTTCCACGAGAAAATGTCAAAAAGAGGCCCTCATACCTCCATTATCAGGAATCCAATTAACAATCTACAAGCAAGTAAACACAACCAGGAGAGCATGTTAAGTTAAAACTAGAAAATGGCACTGAAGAAGCAGTTCTGATCATGAAGGCATGCTGCTGAATCAACTGCAATTCGATGATAGTTATAAAAAAGGAGACAGGTGAATTAACTGTGATCCTCTAATCAGAAATTTTAAAGAACCAATCGACAATGATGGGTTAATCAGTAAATTTATATTTTCATATTAAATTTAAGTACTAATGTCCACTAGTGGCCAACAGTACTGTAATAAGTACAATGATTAGAGAGAAGTGCTTAATGCATATAAGACAAAGAGCAGTACCCAATGAGTTTAGAAGAAATGTAATAAAGAAAAATATCCAGGAAATTCAATGAAGCAAAATATAACATGAATGGGAAAAAGGGCACAAAGATCGAATCCCTAGAGCAGTAACAGCAAAACAAATAATTGCAAAATCAACAATCAATGATATGAATAAGAAGAGTCGAACGTGAAAAATATGGAGATGAAACAGCAAACTCAAACAATGGGAAATAAAAGATTGCCACATTATGTCAATCAATCAAAACTGATGTATAAAAAAAACTAACCAGTAGTAAATGGAACACACTTGACACAGCCAGGAACTCCTAAACTCAAGAATTTGTTAATTTTTTAGTGTTCTATGCTGATATAATCACTTAAAACAATTTCTTCCAATTTCAATTACCCCAGTAATAGATAAGCAATTATAGATAGAACAGTAAACAATAAATGCACAATAGAATATAGCCAAGCACAATGAGACACAGAGATTTGGTCAAAGACCAGGGAAAAACCCCACAAGGGGGAAAACTCTTAATCAATTATTCTTCTTCTATTAGTCAATCAATGTTCAGCATGAAATACATCAGTCAAATAGTACATCCAATAACCAGTCAAAGTCAATGCTTTGACTCTCCAATACAACCAATCCAAAATCAGTCAATAATGAGAGAGAAAGTCAAATCTGGTCAATGTTAGTTTTTGGTAGCATCGGAAGTGCTCTGGCCTTGAAAATTGGTGGAGAGGCTAAGGCACATGAGTTCTAAAGAACCCAAAAACCATTTGGTGAAATTCCACCCGGATTGTATTTTATTAAAATAATTAATATTTTTAATGGGGTTCCTAAGTCTAAACTTAGGGAATTAAAATATTAATGGGTTTAATCAAAATATTGGTGAGAATGATCTAGAAGGCGGATCAAATCATGTTTTAATCTTAGCCGTTGATTAGAGACTTAATGTCGGTCGTTGTAGACTCAACAGGGAATTATAAGATAGAGGCTTGAGGTTCACTTGAAGACACATAGAGTGTTGATCAGTCAGTTCGATTTTCCTAGGGCAGGGTTTGCTAAGGAATTTGAACCAGTGATCAAGCAAAGAGGATCAGAGGCAGCACTGGAAGGAAGTGATTTCCAGTTCCAGGGAATACGCTAAGAGGGATAACAAAGTCAACGTAGGTCCAAGAAGGGACAGTGTAGCAGCTGAAGGAGATTGACGCAAAGGGTCAGAACAGAAGCTAGAGGAGGTTGACACAGAGGTGTTCGGGATGAGCAGAGTTCAGTGTCGGAAATCACAGTAGATGACTGGCAGGAGAAATCTTGATTTCTCAGCAGCAGAAGCAACAGCAGTCCAGGTTGACGCAATCAGAGGGAGCCTCCACGCAGAAATCACGCAGCCCCTGCGTAGGCTCACGCAGGGACTACACAATGGGCTGGGGATAGAGCAAAATCTCCAGAATAAGTGTGAGAGAATTCTCAATTATCTTCTCTGAGTGGATTGTCGTTTTTCTCTAGGGTGTCCAAATTGTATTAGATATTTACTGCCAATAATAAGAATCTTCAGATCTGTTGCACCAGTTTTCCCACATTGGGATTTTCCAGGGATGATTGTCCAAAAACAAGTGTGTCAATGTGATTGTTCATATGTTGATGTTTCTCTTGCCTTTTAATTTTCAGTTCCTAATTTTTGAAGTCTACAACTAAATTTATTTTGGTATTTACTGAAGCTTTGGTGAATAACTTATTATAAATAAGTAGGAGAAATAAATCAATTATTGCAGCAAATTTTCACATGGTATCAGAGCAAGGTCCAGGCAAGATGGAAGCAAAGAAAAAGGGCATGGAGACAGTAGGGATCAGAATATTTTTGAATTAGATTCCAGGCTAGAAGAGGAGTTTGCTTGCTTATCAAGTTTTGCATCAGCCGAGGATTGGTAGATTGATAGCGGGGCTTCAGCTCATATGACTAGAGAACGAGAATATTTCTCGAGCTATCAGGAGGAACAGATGAACTTCCAAATCACAATGGGTAACAGGACGAAATGCACCCCAGTAGGAAAAGGAACCATTATATTCCAAACAACAACAGGAGATAGTCTTCAAACCATGAATGTACTGCATGTGCCAGGTATGGGAATGAATTTGATTTTTGTCTCTCAATTACAAGATAAGGGATATGATGTATACTTCATTGGTAATAGAGTATATGTCAAGCATCCAAAGTGGAAAAAGAGGGCCCAAATTGGAACTCGAAGCAACATATTATACAAGTTGCAACTCGAGTCTCCTATGGCACTGATAAGCAATAATGTCGATGGAGAAAAAGAATTAAATGAGCTATGGCATAGGAGGATGGGTCACTTACATCATGGGGCGTTACAGATGCTCAAGGAAACTGTTACGGGGGTTCCAGTACTTACTACCAAGCATGATGATACATGTAGAGGCTGCGTGCTAGGCAAGTACGCCAAAGCAGCATATTCTAGAAGCAACAAAAGAGCTAAGAGTGTATTGGGGTTAATACACTCAGACATTGCAGTTCGATGTCTACAAGGGCCATCAGTGGGGCTGAGTATTTTGTTACCTTCATAGATGACCATTCCAGGAAAACTTGGATCTATTTCTTGAGAGCCAAGGATGAGGTCTTTGATCGGTTTAAAGAGTTTAAGGCTCTAGTGTAAAACTTGACAGCAAGGAAAATCAAGATATTGTGCTCAGATAATGGCAGAGAATTCACGGATTAGAACTTCACTGATTTATATGCAAAAGAAGGGATCCGAAGAGAAGGGACAGCACCCTATAATCCAGAACAAAATGGAGTCGCAGAAAGGAAGAACAGAACTATTATTGGAGCAGCAAAGGTGATGCTATATGATCAGAATCTACCCAAGTTTTTATGGGCAAAAGCATGCAATACAGTTGTACACATTCAGAACAAGATTCCTCACAGGGCTTTAGGAAAGAAGACGCCAGAGGGAGTTTTCACGGCATAGAAGCCAGAAATAAGTCACCTCAGGATATTCAGAAGTGTAGCTTATTGCCATATTCCAAAAGAGAAGCAAAGCAAGTTAGAGCAAACTACCAAAGTTGGGTATCTAGTAGGTTACAGCGAGACTTCAAAGGTGTACCAGATCTACATTTCAAGCAGTAGGAAGATTGTAGTAAGGCAGGATGCAAAGTTCATGGAGGATAGAGCCTTCAGGAAATCTCGTGAGATGTCGTTTGAAGAACAGGATGAGGATGCTCCTCTAGTCCAACAACAGGGATCAAATCTAACAGGAAGACAAGGGTCTGGTTCAAGCATAGTAACCAGTACTAGCATCTCCTCAAAATAAGAGGAGAAAAGAGTGTCACAGCAAGTACAACAACATGACGAGGAACAGATGGAACCTCCCACCACTAATGGAAGAGCTAGCCGAGAAGTACGACATACTTTGAGGAACGCAGAGGAATTCGTTGGAGCTCCTAGAGCAGAGAAAAGGCAGCGTAGACAGCCTGATAGGTACCAAGCATCGGTAGCTCAGGTCGAAGAACCCTCTAGTTTTTAAGAAGTCGTACAACACCAAGTATGGGTGGATGCCATTGTAGAAGAGTACAGTTCTATCATGACAATTGATGTCTGGGAAGTTGTACCAAGACCAGAGAACAGATCAGTTGTAGGTTTGAGATGGATCTACAAGATCAAGTATGCTGCAGGTGGCAGCATAGACAAGTACAAGGCCAGGTTTGACGCAAAAGGATATGCATAAAAGGAAGGAATAGAGTATGAGAAAACCTTTGTCCCAATAGCTCGGTATACCTCTATCAGATCCATTATATCCCTTGCAACTCAAATGGGATGGGAGATTCACCAAATGGATGTCAAGACAGCGTTCTTGAATGGGATGATAGAAGAAGAGGTATCTATCGAACAGCCAAAAGGTTTCGAAACACATGAAAAGAGAACTCATGTGTGTAGGTTGAAGAAAGCCTTGTATGGGCTAAAACAAGCACCCAGAGCTTGGTATGGTTGAATTGACAGCTACTTACAGCAGTTGGGATTCATCAAGAGCAATGTTGATCCCAATCTTTATTATCTGTTGGTAGAAGGTGAGCCGTTAATTTTTGTATTGTATGTGGATGATCTATTTTTGACAAGATCATCCAGACTCATAGAGGATTGTGAGAAGAACCTGGAAACCGAGTTTGATATGAAGGATTTGGGGCTAATGCACTATTTTCTGGGATTCGAAGTTTGGCAACGGGATGGTGAGATCTTCCTTGGCCAAGGAAAATATGCATCAAAAATTCTGAAAAGATTCAAAATGCAGGATTGTCGACCTATGGCTACGCCCATGATTACCAATTGGAAGAAAATAGATGCATCGGAAGACAAGGAAGTGGACCCTGCCTTATACAGACAACTCATTGGGTCACTTATGTATTTGGTCAACACCAGGCTAAACTTGTGTTATGCTATCAACACCCTTAGTCAGTTCATGGTGGAACCAAAAAGGGTGCACTGGGCAGTAGCAAAGCACATTCTCAAATATGTGTAGGGAACAGTGAATTTTGGATTAAGGTACACCAAGGGCAAGGATATCGAATTGAGTGGATTCACTGATGCAAATTGGGCAGGAAGTTCAGTAGACGAGAAAAGTACCACTAGGTATTGCCTCGATATTGGATCTGGGATGACCTCCTAGTGCAGTAAGAAGCATAAGTCTGTAGGTCTGAGCTCTGCTGAAGTTGAGTACATGGCAGCTAGCAAAGCAACATGTGAAGCTCTATGGCTCAAGAAACAGCTTGTAAATCTATTTAGGAGAAGGATGGAAGCAACAAGGATCTTCTGTGATACTCAGAGTTGTATCAAGCTCTCTGAAAATCCAGTATTTCATGATCGCTCCAAACACATCGATATTCGGTGTCACTTTATCAGACATTGTGTTCAGCGTGGAGCAGTACAGTTGGAGTACACTCCCACAGGAAATCAAGTGGCAAACATACTTACCAAGGCTCTAGGAAGAGCATAGTTCGTTCAATTTCGGGAACAGATGGGTATGTTGGAAAATCCCTTTCAACAGAATGATATAGCATTTGAGAGGGAGTTGTAGTACAAATGCAGCAGTGATAGTAGTAGTGTCATGGGCAGCAATACAGTAGCCGCAGTAGCACAATGTTGGTGGCAGCAACAGTGCAGAAAGGAAGTGCTTCAGAAACAGAGCAGCATGCAGGTAGACATTGTTGCTAGAGCACTTTCCTCGCTAAGAGGGAGTGGAGTGTTAGTTTTTGGTAGCATCGCAAGTGCTCTGGCCTTGAAAATTGGTGGAGAGGCTAAGGCACATGAGTTCTAAATAACCTAGAAACAGTTTGGTGAAATTCCACCCAGATTGTATTTTATTAAAATAATTAATATTTTTAATGGGGTTCCTAAGTCTAAACTTAGGGAAATTAAAATATTAATGGGTATTAATCAAAATATGGGTGAGAATGATCTAGAAAGCGGATCAAGTCATGTTTTAATCTTAGCCATTGATTAGAGACTTAATGTCAGTCGTTGAAGACTCAACAAGAAATTATAAGATGGAGGTTTGGGGTTCACTTGAAGACACATAGTGTGTTGATCAGTCAGTTCGATTTTCCTAGGGCAGGGTTTGCTAAGGAATTTGAACCAGTGATCAAGCAGAAAGGATCATAGGCAGCACTGGAAGGAAGTGATTTCCAGTTCCTATGAATATGCAAGGAGGGATAACAGAGTTAGTGTTGGTCCAAGAAGGGGTAGTGCAGCAGCTGAAGGAGATTGACGCAGAGAGTCAGCACAAAAGCTACAGGAGGTTGACGCAGAAGTGTTGGGGATGCGCAGAGTTCAGTTTCGAGAATCACAGTAGATGATTGGCAGGCGAAATCTTGATTTCTCAGCAGCAGAAGCAGCAGCAATCCAGGTTGACGCAGTCAAAGGGAGCCTCCACGCAGAAATCACACAGAGCCTGCATAGGCTCACGCAAGGACTACGCAGTGGACTGGGGACAGAGCAAAATCTCCAGAATAAGTGTGAGAGAATTCTCAGTTATCTTCTCTGAGTGGATTGTCGTTTTTCTCTAGAGCATCCAAATTGTATTCAGATATTTACTACCAATAATAAGAATCCTCATATTTGTTGCATCGGTTTTCCCACACTGGGTTTTTCCAGGGACGATTGTCCAAAAACAAGTGTGTCAATGTGATTGTTCATATGCTAATGTTTCTCTTGCCTTTTAATTTTCGGTTCCTAATTTCTGAAGTCTACAACTAAATTTATTTTGGTATTTACTAAAGCTTTGGTGAATAACTTATTATAAATAAGTAGGAGAAATAAATCAATTATTGCAACAAATTTTCACAGTCAAAGATACCAGTCTACAATTTTCGGCCTGTGAAGGTATAGTCAACAACAGTCAACGGTCTACAATAATCAGTCGAAGTCAACCTGCCCAGAAAAGTTTAGTCAACCCAGCATTAAATTCAGACTTCCTTCCTCAATCAAACTTGGTCAAAACAGAGACAAAAAACCTTCCTGCAATTCGATCAAATTTCCAGTCAACATGCCTAGAATAGTTCGGCCAAACCAATCAATGTCTCCTTGAAAGCTCGGCGTCCAACCTCAAAAAAGAAGTCAGTCAAATCAGATCCAAACAACCCAAGTCAAAGAGAGTCAAATCTGGTCAACGCAGGTCCGAATTCTCTTTCTCCTCCTTCGCACGTGTGAAGTGTCTCCTGCAATTTCAGATCAGATCGAACTTGATTTGATGTGTGATGATGTGCCAAATGAGCTCCAACATTAGGTCTATTTATATGTGGCTTTGGAGGACCAATTTCTCTTGGTGGGGCCAACTTGTAATTTCATTAGGCCGACTTGTCTAACTCAAAATTTTGAATTTTCTGTTATGATTTGCCAACGAAATTTTGATCGAAGCTGCCCAATTTTCAACAGAATTTTCCTTTCATTAGAGAAATTTTGAGGTCTAAAATGGGTCTCAAAACAAAAATGTACAACCAAAATCAACTTCATAAGAACCAACAGGATTCAAGATGACAATGTCAACCATGGGAGATGATTCACCATTTTTGGAGTTAAAAAGTAAAAACATAAAAATAAAAAACTATTTTTTCAACTCATATTTTCAATTTATCTCATTAAGGTTTTACTCAAATTTCGAGCAGCAACACTCGTTCGATGCGGAATTTAATTTCTCATCCAAGGAGTACCCATGTTGCATAGTACATACTTTCGATGGACCCTGCTACACGAAAAATGAAAAATACATGAAAAATGTAATTGCAATCACATTTTTCATGAATTTCTCATTTTTCGTGTATAGGGTCCATCGAAAATATGCACCATGGGTACTCTTTGGATGAGGAATTAAATTTCACCTCCAACAAGTGCTCCCGCTCGAAATTTGAGTAAAACCGTATGGAGATAAATTGAAAATACAAGTTGAAAAAGTAGTTTTGTTCTTTTTTCCCTCTAAAATTTGATGTAATTTAATCTTATTTATTATTTCCACTATTATTTTATAATATTCCTTAGGAGGCCCATTCTAGACCTCAAAATTTCTCTAATGAAGGTACCAATTGTATCCGGCATAATACTTAGAAGCTTAAGAGGAGTTTGTAGCCAAATTTAACTTCAGGTTTTTAATGTTAGCAGCAAGTTACTCAAAACTGAAGCATTTGCTGTAGTGTTTAGCTACTCATACAAAACTGATTGTAACATAAAAATGACGAATAAATCCTATAAATAGCAATTATAACCAATATTGTAAACATCAACATCAAGATATAATCGGCAAGGGCCCGTAAAAAATCTAGAAAATATTGGTAAAAATCGGCAAAATTAAGATATCACCAAAATATCAGTAAAAATCAGCAAACATCTACTAGGCCAAAAAGTCACGATTTCGCGATTTTATCGCAATAAAATCAGGATGTTTGTAGCAGTGATTATAGCTGCCCAATTCTTCTCTAGATATGCTAGAATACGGGCAAATTTAGAATTAATGACCACAGAATAGCATAGCCTCAAACTTTTTCATTATTGTCAAAACCAAAAACAAATATAAATCAGGATGTTTGTACTTGTAGCAGTGATTATAGCTGCCCAATTCTTCTCTAGATATGCTAGAATACGTACAAATTTAGACTTAATGACCACAGAATAGCATAGCCTCAAATTTTTTCATTATTGTCAAAACCAAAAACAAATATGAGTATTAAGCTAGAACAAGCAAAAAGCAGTTGCTAACTTTTGCATAAGAATATATAAAGGCCATGGATATTTCGTTTTTTTAAGCATAAGGTAACCAACTTTAGTCATTGAGACAACATAAGATATGGCTTCGAAAAATGTACCTACTCACAAGTCATAGGCTCAAGCGTTCATGTGAAGCATTCAGCTTTTCCACCACAAACTTTAGTAAAATATGTATTGGGAATAATGGTCATGTGGTCAGCGATGTCAAGAGTGTATAGTGTTAGATTTTATAATGTCTTATCCTCCACACTTCTAGCATGGAAAAAATCAATACAAGAATGTTTTTACATGTATGAAGAATTTGGAAGTTCTTTGGACAGGTCAATGCTGTGAAGTTGTGTTAGAGCAAAATCTAGCACCCTAGTTCAAAGCCTCACTAGGTAACCTAGATCAAGTGCAACAATGGGAGTGTCACCATTGCCACCTTACTAACTACTCCCCTCATTTTAGTGAAGGATGGATATCCAACACAAGGAAGGCTTTCCTAGTAGATCTTGTGGATCAAATAATCCAATTATCTTAAGCTAAGTACCCACTATGGGTTCTACAACGATTTTCCACCAAAAATAAGAATAAGAAATTAGGGTTTAAGGTGGATTGGAAAGCAAAATCCCAAATTAGAGTTCAAAGGTTCCTACGGCTCAATCTAGAGGGTTAGGTCAGCCAATAGAGGCTCCAGATAGGTTCTCAAACACACTCAATTAAGAAATTACACTTAGTTATCATAAAATAGCTTGAAAAATCAGTAATTTCAGCAATATAACAGTTTATAACATCAGCAAATTTAACCCCGAAATCTATGGTAGTAAAAAGTAAAATAAGGGCTAAAATTATGAACAAATAAGAGAATAAATTACAACAATTTTCTACCGTTAATACATATAACAACACTTAAACCCTAGACGTCAACACTAATAAATGGCAGGAAAACGCACATAAAATATCGCTTTCACTTATGTAATGTATTTCAAACAATTCCTAACACTAGGACATTAACACCCAAATCAATAGATCTTGAAATAAGTGACTTTGCTGTGAATAAACCCTAATTTTCCCTAAAACGAAAATAAAAATGAATTTTCTAGAGAAATAAATGATTGACACAAATATTAGGATTAGTACCTTCCTAAATATAGGGCTGAATGGAGTCTAGGAGTAATAAGCTTGCAAGAAATAGATGGATGTGGATTCAAAGGAATCAAGAGAGACAAACTAGTGTCCCTTAATCCTCTGACATTGCATCTTCTTGAACAAATAAAGGGAGGGAGCTAAACCTAGGTCTCCTCAAGAAAACTTGATGAACAACCTTGTTTGAGAAGCAATTAGCGATAAAAACATCAACAAAACCTTGGTGAATATTTAATAAACCTAATCCATCAACAAGAAACAAGATTGGAAGAAGATAACTTACATAGCATAACACATATCATCAAAGTTCACCAATAATCATCCATGAAAAGAGAACCATCTACCAAAAATCTCCCATGAGAAAATCATTCAACTAGTGCTCCATAGCACATAAGAGAGAAACAACTAATATCCAAGAGGTGTGATCTCCAGTTGTTGAATGTTCCACTACATATGAGCATCTAGGTTTGGGTCTTAGAATCTTTGACACAACCAACTCAAATGCCACAACATCACTACTTTTCACAGCGGAAAAACACACATCAGTGAATCATCTAGCGCACATGACAATTTTTAACTTTTCAAACCCTTCTTTGTTATATTAACAAATTATAATACAACAATCTAGGGCTCCCATACCAAGGATCATGGCCCTCATACAATCATTGATACAAGAATACAAACTAGGGCTTGGAGTCAATCACTTTGACTACCAATCTACCCTGAACAAGACAACACTTGACCTAATTGTTGATGGTAGCCAGACACAACCCTTTCCATCCACATGTCCTAAACACGTATGCTAGTGTATCTGCTCCCAATCTGTGGCATCCAAATTTGCCTCTATCAGTGATGACAACTCCTTTTGTCCATTGAACACAGCTCACCAATTGTCTGCCCTCTAGTTGATCATTAGTCCATCAATGAGTCAACTCATAGGGACTTCTATGAGTTGTTCACAACTTCGTTTGTGAACAACTCCTAAGTTTCCCATCTGTTGCTCTGTAGTCCTTCAAGGACACAACCCTTTGGGACTTCTTTCCACTATTGCCTTCCTATGTTGCTTCAATGAAGACAAACTTAGGGCATGGAGGCTACCCACTATGACTGTCAAAAGTCCTTCTCCAACAGTCAACTTAGGGTTGTCAATCTAGCTCTCTTGGCTGCAGTCCCTGAGCTCAACTTCTCTACCACTACTAGCATGCTTGAGGTCCTTCTCAAGTCTCCACTTAGGGCACAACGGTCAACCATCTAATAGTCCATCCTGTAGTTAGGCTGCCATACATCTGCACTGCTTCTTATGCTTCAGATTTGCCCATTGTCAGTGAACTCTTTGACTGATCTTGGGCCATGAAAACTGCCCTCTCCTAGGGCTTGTAGATATGCCTTCTAACAGTGAATAGGTTGCCTCCTCATCATTGTTCTTGGCTCCACTATATTGTTGCTCCCCTTTGTATCTCTACAACTAGCCCTCTAATCTCTGATTTGTTCATCCTAAATCAAGGAACTAGGGCTGATTAAATATTGTTGTCCATCTGCTATGAACAAACTTCTATAAACCCTTCTTTCCACTTGATCCAACAGCCCTTTTCCTTTGTCATTCTCCTCTACTTTAGTGCACACTTAAATATATTCCGGCCTTACAAAGGATTTTCTCATACACAAGCCTTGCGTATGCACCATTTGCCCTAATCTCAGGGATACACTAGTAAAACTTGCTTCTCCTTTAGAGTCTCGGCCCTACCTTCCAGGTCTAAACCAAGGCTTCACAACTCGAACTAATAGCAAGGATACTTTGGTTGCGACATCACCGGAATAACCCTAATCTAGGGTATACAACTTTTGTTGTTCATACCTTGAACAACACCTTCAACACTCTTTAAGTTGCACTCATCTAGGGCTTATTAAATTTATGTCCTAAATACCTCTGGAAACAAATCTCAACTCAGAGATATTTTTCCTTAGCTCTAACCCTTTCCAAGCAACTCCACACAGTCCTAAATATTGGGCCTACTTGCCCAACACACCAGTCACCTTGGACAATCACACGGCTTCATTCTTCAAGGGTTGTTCCACATCAACTAGGCCACATAGGCCACGCATTTGTTGTGTTGAGGTTTTGAGGGTGATTGGCCCTCTTGGCTGCAATCATCTAGGCCCTTTAGACCTTCTACCATGCTCATTAGGGCTTGTGGCCCTCGTCCTACAATTTGGACAATGAATTAGGCCTTGCGTCCCTTCCTCTTTCTAGTGGCAAGACACACCAATCTGTGGCCCCTTCTTGGCAAGGTAATTAGGCCTCTCGATCACCTTTTTTGCCCTAAACTAGGCCTACGGTCCTCCTCATAGTTCAGCAAGACTTATGAAATTAACTCGGCTGCTTCAGGACTAAAAGAAACATCCTTAAGTGCTAACAAAACCCTCCTCTTTTGTTGTGACTTCATGGATCTCCCTAGCTTTCCTTGGATCAGCTCATGGCCTGTCTTGTAGCCCTCTCGGCCCTCAAATTAGGGCATTCCAAGACTACATCTTCGACCTCCTCTTTGATCAAGCAAGCTCCCTCTCACTTGATGTCTAGCCTTGCCCTAAGGCCTCTCTTAAACAACTTCGCCTAAGCCTCTTAGAAACCCTCTAGAATTTAGGGGTTTTATCCACTTAGACTTGGGATTTAATTTTTCTGTTTTAATTTTGCTTTTAGAAATTTAAACCCCATCTAGGTCTAATACCCCTTCACTTGGTTTCTTTGCCCACAAACCCCTTTTGTGACCAAACTCACACAAACCCCAGATCTAGGTTTGTGGAGTACCTCCCAAGCTACACAAGTGAGCAATAATTCATATGAGCTAAGCACTCCCCCACTCATATAAGGCTAACCAAGCGCTTTAGAACTAATTTGGCTAAAATCCCCTAAACATGATAAATCCATGATACAAGGATAATAGGTCATCAAGCCAACCCCCAATATAGCCTCATATAATGACAATACATGAAAAATCCCCTCAATTAGACCACACATGTGAGTGTATAAGCCTCTAAAGAGTGACATCATCCTCAAAAGACATGTCTCTCCATCATAAGGTGCAATAGCTTGTCCAATAGGCATGTCTTGACAAAAGTCATGTCTCATCATCGAAAGGTGGTCCCTCAAGCACAACATCATCCTCCTCAAGCCCACATCATGTAATTGGGTGCCATGTCATCATCAATGAGCAGCATCCTATCTCAAATGGGTACTATCCAAGGTTCTAGAAGTGGGAGAGTGTCTCAGGGTGCGTGTTAAGTCATCATTAAGCTCAATGTCCATCAATAGGGCTACAACATGGCCATCCAAAGGGTCGGCCGTCAACATCCAAGAGGTATGAGTGAAGCATCATCAACGTCCTACAAATGACCATGAATATGTCTTGATCATCATCAAGTGAAATCTCAAGGAATAAAGTAAAGCTCAACTAACATGGACACAAAATTCATTGAAGCATAAAAGGTGGACCATATTCAATGTTAAAGCCATGTAAGTATATCACACAAAGTACCATCATCAAACTTCACACTAGCTCATGAACTTACACAAGTTGCTAGATTTTGGAATGGGAAGATCATCAATGCCCCCGATCACATGCCCAACGTTATTGGGAGGAACAATTCCTAGGCCGACCCTTCAATCAATAGGTGTAAATGATAAGTGAGATGGTCTAGGGTGTACTTAATAACAAGTGTCATAGTATTATACATGGATTATGCAAGAGTCAAGACCATCCTCCATGAGCACATCATCCTACTCAAGCCCACATCATGCAATTGGGTGCCATGTCATCATCAATGAGCAACATCCTATCTTAAATGGGTACTATCCAAGGTTCTAGAGGTGGGTGAGTGTCTCAGGGTGCGTGCTAAGTCATCATTAAGCTCAATGTCCATCAATAGGGCTACAACATGGCCATCCAAAGCGTCTGCCATCAACATCCAAGGGGTACGAGTGAAGCATCGTCGACATCCTCCAAATGACCATGGATATGTCCTAATCATCATTAGGTGAAATCTCGAGCAATTAATAAAGCTCAACTAACATGGACAGAAAATTCATTTAAGCATAAGAGGTGGGCCATATTCAATGTTAAAGCCATGTAAGTATATCACACAAAGTATCATCATCAAACTTTACACTAGCTCATGACCTTACACATGTTGCCAGATTTTGGTATGGGAAGATCATCAGTGCCTCTGATCACATGCCCAACCCTATTGGGAGGAACAATTCCTAAGCCGACCCTTCAATCAATAGGTGTAGATGATAAGTGAGATGGTTTAGGGTATACTTAATAAGAGGTGTCCTAGTATTATACATGGATTATGCAAGACCATCATCCATGAGTACTTTTGTGGAGGAAGCCTTGCATTACATGAGTTATCCATTCCTCAGCACTAATTTTTCCACCTTTTACTTAGTCTTTTTCTTCGCTTTGATTGGCTTGCTTGACAAGCTTTCATTGATTTCATTCAAAAACCCCCTTTTAAGATGGGTAGTTCATTGCTCATAGGGGTTGGGATGTTTTATCAAATCCCTTGTACTTTGATAGGTGTGAATGAATGGGAGTAGGGTGATGAATTCATATGAGGAGGTAGAGCTCAAGTTATTCTTGCCTTTTGATTTATATTCATCCCTTGCACTTTTTTGCATTTTAACAATTGGCTCATACTCTTATTTCTTTCTTTTTGCAACTGCGTCAACCTCTGGGAAAAATTCCAAGCCCCTCTTCTCATGGGATGAGGCAAACAAGGACCTAGTACGAACGACTAACAACAACCAAACAAAAGAAAGGACAACAGAGTAAGGGATAGATGGCAAGTGTAAAGTATGAGGGGATGTGGACATATTATCTCTATTAAGGTCTTCTATTCATGCCCCACCTAGTCAACGAAAGAAAAACCCCAAGTCATTTGCACTTTACTAGAAGGAAGAGATGATCACTAACGTAAAATGAGGAAACAAGTATAACTTCCACCCATCATGTTCC
Source organism: Pinus tabuliformis (assembly GCA_031772625.1). Classification (NCBI taxonomy): domain Eukaryota; kingdom Viridiplantae; phylum Streptophyta; class Pinopsida; order Pinales; family Pinaceae; genus Pinus; species Pinus tabuliformis. The sequence continues at coordinate 959,293,390 of CM062815.1, forward strand.
ATTCTCGAATTCCAATCTACGATCCTTACTTAAATGCCTTAAACATTAAATGTAAGCACTTCATATGCAACAATGGCTAATGTACCTCATGGTCATTGACCTACCTTCATTGAGTGAGCATGTTGATCAAGTGGATGAGCTAACCATTGAGTGGGTGAGTTCCATTTGGGGTTGTTGTATGAGGATCATTGAGACTACTGGCTAGAAATCTGCATCCTCGGATAAAAAAATTCTCTTAGGCTTCCCATGTATATGGATGGGTAACAAGCTACAAATAAGAAAATGTCGGATTTTATTCTTTCCTTTTTTTATTTTGAAGAAACAAAACGCAAATAGTTTTTAACAGCAACAATAACAGAAAGAAGGAAAACTAACAACAATGATGAAAATAGACCCAACCACCACAACAAAGGCACTACCTAAAAAGTCTCCTCTAGTAGATTTTCATTGCAGATTTAAATCACAAAAAACACAACAGTAGCAAATAGCAACAATGCTTAAAAAGATTGAACCCCTTAGCACATGGAAATTGAAACTTCTTGAGAAGGTATGGATATCAGCATAGGACAAGTCCAAAACATTATGGATGAAGATCTAGGCCCAAAATAGTCGTTTTAACTCCTGCAATAACACAATTCATGAAAACGATCCCTACACTTATTCCTAAGAGTACTATTATAGCTAATTTCCCATGTCAGCTCTGTCGAAAAATCTAGGGCATAGACTAGAGGTGATTTCTCTAGAAATGATAACTACTTGTGAATACTTTTTACTTACTTTGATTAGGTTCTTCTTTAGCTTTGATTATTATAGTGTTCTCTTCATCAAACAACTATCAAAATATAAACAACAATGAGACAAGGGACACAAGATGTAAGCAATCAGCCAAGGCCAAAAACTCTCCAACTTGAGAGGAAAATCCAAATGAATTCTTCTTTTTATAGAATCTTCATGTGATGAATTCCAAGACCAAGACCCTTGACCTATAACCTCTCCAAGACCAAGTCACAAGACATTTTTCACAGCTTCTCCTTCTTGCCCAAGTCAACACTTGTCAAACTGACGTCTTGCATTGGTAATCTTGGTTACTCTGAAATTTTGGCCCTCTTCCACAATCCTGCAATTCTCGACCTGCCCGAACTTCTGCAATTCCACACTTATGCACTGATTGAAGGAGTTTGGTGATGCTTTCCTTCTTCGCTTGACTAGGAGACTTCCCTTAGTGATTTTGGCTAGTCAGAACATTGGTTTAATGATCTCCTTCTTGGATTCTTCAAGGATTGGTATAACCCTACTACAAAAACCCTAATCTATGTCACACGTGAAAGGAAGATGACACAAAGTAGTGCCAAAAACTCTTTGCTCTTCTTCCCTTTCCTTTCACTGGTTATGAGGTTGCCTTCTAGTGTTTTTCTCGCACTTCTTCTTGAATTTTAGATGCTTGAATGAATGCCCAACAAGTGAGTTTGAGTCCTCCTTTATATAGTAGTTTGTCCATGCTAAATAAGTTGACTTGTGCTTATGACTAGACCGACATCCTCTTCTAGAATGATCTTCATCTCCTTTTGAAGGCTCACTAGATAAAGTACTTGTGACAAGGTCTTAGAGGGTTTATTACTTAAATGAATTCTCTTTTGACAATATGTAACATGCCCAAATGGGTCTTCAATACATGAAATTGACTCAATTGAATTTACGACTTAATGACCAAACCTAATAGCTCGCAATGGGAGCTTCAACTATAAAATTCCTTGAGCATGAAACCCATGACTCAAGCATAAATAATTTTATTTATCTTTACATCAATTACATAGAACCAGTATAGATCCAATTTCTAATATGAATCTAACATGAGCCGAGAGGGATCCAATTTCTTCACGTGCAATTTTTTTTATAAGTCGGCATTATTTAATGTTTTGCATAGTTATTTAATTTTTTTATTTTTAGATTTTTTAAAATTGTTATTTTGGCGAACATGAGCAAAATTTCAACTTTGATGACAGACAGACAGCGTTACACATCATACTGGGTTGTAGAATGAGCCTCTCAGCTCAATCATGATTACACATGTCATTATGAAGACTGAACCTAGTTACATATTTCAACACTCCCTCTTAACTAGGGAGGTATTCATAATCCATACAAGGTACTTGGACATTCTCAATCTGAAGAATTCTCATAAGAAGAGTCGGATTGGTAAACCATCTGTTTAGCATCATATCATCCATCATTGTCATATAGCAAGGCCTTGACTAACGGCTCTATCTCTCAACGAGATCAGAGCACAATGCTGGCGAGACCAATGCTTTATAGACAGCCTCATCATTGTCTCTCTCGGAACATACCCCACCCGGGTTCTCTCCAAGTATGTTCCACCAGGACTATTCTTTATCTTGAATTCCCAGTCCTCAAAGAATATCGATCCTCTACGACTACTCTTGTCTTGGATGCCCTATCACATCCTCAAAGAGTATCAGATGTGAGGTGCTTACCCAATCCTCCATTCTATCTTCCCAGGTGAAGACAAGAATGAGGTGTCTATCTCTCCCTCTTAACTAGGGATGATATACCCATTCCAATGAAGGAATGTACCCAAGCACCCCCTTAATCAAGGACTTGACCAAGCTCCCTCTTCACCAGGGACTTACTTCTAATAGCTCTTTAGGTGCAAATCATGGGTCAACCAGCTACTTGAAGAGCTCCTCCTTTCGATGTCATGAAACTTCTTTTTCTTTATTCAGGAGTCTTCATCCTTTTGGGACTTCTTCGTAGGGCATCGACCATCCATCACTTTCATCCATGAATCATGTCAGTCATGTAATTCTTTCTTTCATTGGAAAGTGATCCTTTAGTCCATTTCTAGCCTTTCCTTCATGCCTTGCTACCTTCTTTGCATGATGTTTCCTTCGGGACCTTTCATCCTACCACACGAGTGTCATTTGAAGATGACATCTACAACTCTTCCTTCGGTAACTCTGCATTAGCCCATCCAAATATTATTCAAAAATAGAAAATGAACATTAAATCAAAAATACCTTTGTGATGGTCTTTCATCATGACATCTCCTTGTTTGCATCAGCATCCTGCATATAGATTGACACATCTCCAAAAAGATATACAACGCCAAGGGTCTCTTTTTTTATCAGGACCTTCATATCTTTCCCATGGAGATATCATAGTCAGATCTTCTAGTTCTTGGATGTTGATTGCCTTCTCCATAATTGCATTTTCCATGATCTCTTCCTTTCTTTATTCACACATTTCCTCCCAGGAACTTCCAATCACAGTTCCTTCAACTTTGTCAACCATCTCATATTTCATATGAGGACATATTATGTTGATTTCATCTAGTCAATGTGTGAACCATGCCTTCATGCATCCTTTCACTGGAGGAGATCCTTTCTCTTGATCATGCTCTTGAGGTAGAGCATTCATTTATGATACCTGCAACTATATGACACGACTCTATTTTATCAAGTACAAGCATACATACCTCATCTCTTTCTTTTGGTCATCTAGTTTTCCTTTGGCAGCTTCCTTGATTGAAAGAACTTCAATCCCTTGACTTGCTTTACTTATTTTGTCATCATACCATCATCCCATGAATCCCATACAAGTTGGAATTCCCGGCGAGACACTTGCTTCTTCCAATAGGTGAACCTACCAATGAAGATTCCAATAGAGGATCTTGATTGTCCTCGTTCTGCAAATGCTCCTTTTGAATGTTGTATGATAAGCTCTATACTAGATGAATTTCATTGTCCCATAAGTACTACTTATGCTTCTAATGAGGTTACCAAGAGCTACATCCTTCTATGGGTGGTTGACATGGACTTCTATTCCATTTATTCTTCATGCTTCTCTAAGATGATGTCATGAGCTCTTGCTTTCAATTGTATGCTTCTATGATGCCATGATGCATCCTAGCATGCCTCTAATGATTCCTATCATGATAGCTATATTTTACAACAGAAGAACTTGAGATAGAAACTTGAAAAGAACTGTGTAAGGAAGACTATCTCAATCATAGTAGAGATATTTTACTTCCTCCTTCTTGGATTTCTTCTTTTTGGCTTCTTCCACTTCTTCAATGATATGGGTTTCCTCTTTTAATGTTGTCCTTCTTGAGTTTAGGACAATCTCTCTTGTAGTGCCCATATTCTTGACATTCATAGCATTGAACCTTTGCCATGTTCTTCATTCTTTTCTGAGGACCAAATTTCCCAAACTTCCCTTTTCTCTTTGCAATGGCAGCTTATGCTTGAGCTTGCTCATTTGATCCTACATCAGATTTTTCCTTCAACCTGGTTTCTTCAATTTTGCTTAGTGACCATAGTTCATTGAATGGAGTAGCTTCCTTTTTCTCATAGATACTTGATGTGAAGTTGCCCCATTCTTCTAGTAGTGCATTGAGCACTATGGTAGTCATTTCTTTATCTGACATTATCTCTCCCAATCCCTGTAGTTGATCTCTTATTTCAAATATCCTCATAAAGTATGAGGTGATTCCTTCTTCTTTTGATATTTTTATCTTGTAGAGTTCTAGCCTTAATGAGATTACTTCACCTGCAATGCTTATGGAGAACAACTCTACAAGTTTGTTATATATTTCTCTTGATGTTTCTAATTTAGATACATAGCGAATGAGGGGATCCTTGATGGATTCTATGAGAATCCTTTAAGCCCTTACTTCCCCTTTCATATACCTTGCAAGTGCTTGGGCATCTTCCTTTGGAGGTTTAGTGATTGAGCCCTTAACATGTTCTATAACCTCATTTTCTATGAGGTTCAGATATGTACTCTTCTTCCATGCAAGAAAATTTGAAGCCCAGACTTTCCCTGCAAAAAGACATTTTGACAGATTCAGATGTAGACATAAATTTACTTACTTGTGAAGATGCTCCTTTCAACCTGCTGCCTTCTTGAATTTGATGATAATATAGGTAACAAAAAACTTCTCCTTTATGAAGATGGTTTTCTTCAAAAGTGATCCTTGACTCAAAAGAGAGGGAGATCACTTTAGATCTTTTGATGATGATGACAATGTTCTTCATCTTGCTTCCCTTGGATGAGTAGACTTCGAGATTTCGAGATAAGATTCTTTTCATGTCTCCTTCCTTGTGATGATGTGATGAGCAAGGATCCCAAAAATGCTAGTGTAGACTTCTCCTTTTGACCGACCTAGGGTTTTAATACTTCCTTCAAGATAGCGAAATAGCCTTTATCTTCAAATTGCCTTGGAGATGAGAGGATCTTCTTGATTCTTTGATGCCCTTGATATCCTTCTAGAACCTTGATCTTTGGGAACTTGAGTGTCTCTTGTTGAGCTTCCCTTCCTTGATTTGTTACCTTAGCTCTGATACCATGTTGATAAATCTAGGGCATAGACAAGAGGTGATTTCTCTAGAAATGATAACTGCTTGTGCATACTTTTTACTTACTTTGATTAGGTTCTTCTTTAGCTTTGTTTATTATAGTGTTCTCTTCATCAAACAGCTATCAAAATATAAACAAAAATGAGACAAGGGACACAAGGTGTAGGCAATCAACCAGGGCCAAAACCTCTCAACTTAAGAGGAAAACCCAAACGAATTCTTCTTCTTATAGAATCTTCAAGTGATGAATTCTAAGACCAAGACCCTTGACCTACTAACCTCTCCAAGACCAAGTCACAAGACCTTTTTCACAGCTTCTCCTTCTTGCCCAAGTCAACACTAGTCAAACTGACATCTTGCACTGCTAATCTCGACTACTCTGAAATTTCGGACCTCTTCCACAGTCCTGCAATTCTCGACCTGCTTGAACTTCTACAATTCCACACGTGTAAGCTGATTGAAGGAGTTTAGTGATGCTTTCCTTCTGCACTTGACTTGGAGACTTCCCTTTGTGATTTTGGCAAGTAAGTACATTGGTTTAATGATCTACTTATTGGCTTCTTCAAGGACTGATATAACCCTACTGCAAAAACCCTAATCTATGTGACACGTGCGAAGAAGATGACCCAAAACAATGCCAAAAACTCTTCGCTCTTCTTCCTTTCTTTTTTCTGGTTATGAGGCTACTTTCTAGTGTTTTTCTCGCACTTCTTCTTGAATTTCATATGCTTGAATGAATGCCCAACAAGTGAGGTTGAGTCCTTCTTTATATACTAGTTTGTCCATGCTAAATAAGTCGACTTGTGCTTGTGACTAGGCCGACATCCTCTTCTAGAATGACCTTCATCTCTTTTTGAAGGTCAACTAGATGAACTACTTGTGACAAGGTCTTGGAGGGTTTATTACTTAAATAAATTATCTTTTTACAATATGTAACATGCCCAAATGTGTCTTCAATACATGACATTGACTGAGTTGACTTTATGACTTAATGACCAAACATAATAGCTCGCAATGGGACCTTCAACTATAAAATTCCTTGAGCATGAAGCCCATGACTCAAGCATAAATAAATTTATTTTTCTTTACATCAATTACATAAAATCATGATTACACATGTCATTATGAAGACCGAACCTAGTTACATATTTCAACAAGCTCCTGCTCATTACATATGGGATGAATACAGTTTTATTGTTAACTAACAAAAAAATACAACTAACTAACATAAATTCAATAAATTAACATAAAAGTATACCAACTGATATGAAATGCCATTAGCTAATGTAATGAACAAAATTCATGTACTAGTTAAGTAATCCAAAATAGTTGGAATATAAAGACATCAATTGAGGATAAGAACGTATATATAGAATAATGTATCAGATAATTGATATGAGATTGTTACAAATGAGGGTTTGCTTATATACCTAGGTCGATGCCCCTTCATGAATGGTCATCCTTATAAACATGCCTCTTCTATACTAATCATTATTTAATTAACCATTATTATGATTATTATTATTATCATTTCTATTTATATTATTTTTATATAAATTATATTCATAGCATTGCCTTCCCCTTCAAAAGGTTTTGTCCTCAAAGCTTATTGCTGACAAGGCGTGTCATCTATTTCTATGTCTTATAAACTATTTGCATATGTCGTAATTCATCAATTTGTCATATTCGTTGATACAAGATGATAAAATCCTCTTAGTGATAAACAAAATTGCCAAACTGAGAAGGGATGTGACCATCCTAAATCAATCTTTTGTCGAACTTTGCAATTATTTGATAGTTGAGATAAATTGTTATCATCAAACTAGATTGTGTTGTTGAGAAATCTATAGGACTATAGTTAGGATGATTTCTCTTCAACTTGATAATTGTTTGTGATATCTTTTTACTTTTTCTTACTTATTAGCTTCTTCTCTTATTATTATGTTATTCTTATTATCAAACAGCTACCAAAACAAGAAGATCAACAGTACACAAGAACACAGGATATAGGTTGCAAGTCAGGGCCAAAAGCTCTCCACTTGAGAGAAAAACCCACAAATCTTTTCTCTTCTTTTAGATTCTTCCAATGACGAATTCCAAGACCTCTAGACCAAGATCAATACCCTTCCAAGACCAAGTCTGACCTTCTTGATGATGTGCTTCCCTTGTCGAAGTCAAACCTAGTCAAATCTCTTCCAGCAGCACAACTTCAACCCCCAGCTACAGAATTTCGGCCTCTACTGCAGGTATGAAATTTTCGACCCCTACAACAGTTGTTGACTCCACGTGTGAGCAAATCTAGGGATTCCAAGGCTTCCTTTGACCATCACTTGAGTTTTTCCTTCTTCTAGGGCTTGAGGATGAGCTAGTAGACCTTCCTTCTGCAATTTTTCCAAGTTCAATCTTGCAACTGCAAAACCCTAGCCTCCCTTCGCACATGTGAAAAGAGAGAAATAACCCAAACACTTGTCCTTCGTCCTTCTTCCTTCTTCGCTAGCCTCTATCCTCTTCGCCATTGCTTGAAAGAAGAGAGATGATTGATGTCCATAGGAGGTCGAGTTCCCTCCTATATAGGACGAAATGCCCTAGTTGAGGTCAACTTCTTCGCTGCTAGGTTGACTTTGTCTTGGAGGGTATTTTGACACTTTTAAATACAAAAATAATTTTTTTACAAGTTACAATGTGCCCAATCGGATCTTCTTCATACAACAATGACTCTTTTGACTTCTTGGCCCTAGGACAAACCCTTGAAGCACTCAATGGGTGCTTAACCTCTAAAATAAAAGACCTTGAACATGAAACCCATGCTACAAAAATAACAATAATAATTTTTCTTTCATTTTACAATATACAAGAATCAAAAGTACATTTCATATTTATGAAAACCAAACTTAGTTACACATTTTTCAACACTCCCTCTTAACTAGGAAGGTATTCATAAATGATACATGGACATTCTCAAACTGAAGAGATCTCACAAGAAGAGTCGGATTGGTAAGCCATCTCTTTGCATCATATCATCCAGCATTGTCACATAGAAAGGCCTTGACTAACAACTTTATCTCTCCACAAGATCAAAGCACACCAATGACTGATAGACACCATCATCATTGTCTCTCAAGGAACATACCCCACCTAAGTGTTCACAGGGTATGTCCATCCAAGACAATTCCTATCTTGGAATACCACATCCTCTAGGAATTCCCTCTATGACTACTCTTATTTTCAATGCCCTACCTCATCCTTAAAGAGTATCGGATGCCAGATGCTTACAAAATCCTCCATTCTTTCTTCATAGAGTGAAGACAAGAATGATGTGGCTATCTCTCCTTCTCAACTAGGGAGGATATATCAACCAGACCAAGCTTGTCTCTCAAGTATACAAGCTTCTTATTAAGAAGAGATTTTGTCAAGATGTCAACTACTTGTTCATCAGTGGAGATATACTGTAGCTGCAACACTTCATCCTGCGCCAACTTTTGAATGTAATGATACTTGTTATTTATGTGCTTTGTTTTTCCATGAAACATTAGGCCTTTAAACAACATTATACAGTTGGTGTTGTTGAAATGTATCATCGTAGGGTCCATCAGTCCTTCAAACAAGTCGGACAACAGCTTCCTCAACAAGAAGGCTTCTCTACTTACTTCACAGGCTACAATATATTCAGCCTCAGCACTACACAAAGCAACTGATTCTTGCTTTCTACGCATCTAGGAGATCATGGAAGATCCCAAACTAAAACATCCTTCAATAGTGCTTCTTCCATCCTTCTCATTGTCTCCCCAATTGGAATTTGTATATCCAATCAAGTGGACATCATTCCTCTTATCATACTTTAGACAGTAGCGGATTGTTCCTTGCAGATATCTCAACATATGTTTAGTTGTTATCCAATGATCATGCTTGGGCTGTACCTGGAACTGATTGAGAACATTTACTGCAAAACAAATGTTTGGTCGAGTATTTACCAAGTACATCAGTGAGCCAATCAATTGTCTCTACCTTGTCGGATCCGCCAAGCTTGATTCAAAACTTCTTAGCCTCTTCAAGTTTGTGATCATGGGGGTTGCCATAGGTTTGCAATCCATCATGTCAAACCTTTTCAGCGTCTCGATCACATACTTTCCTTTACCTAGATAAATCTCATCACATCCTTCCCAAACTTCCAACCCCAAATAATAATGCATCAACCCTAGATCCTTCATATCGAATTATGTTGCCAATTGCTTCTTGCACTCTTGAATACGACCTTCCACACATGTTATGAGAAGATCATCCACATATAGAAGAATGATTACAAGCTCATCCTTCACAACCTTGATGTAGAGATCCAGATCAGCAGAACTTTTCGAGAAGCCTAATCTTTGTAGGTCATCCTTGCATACTATGACCTTGGTGCTTGTTTAAGGCCATAAAATTCCTTCAACCTGCAGAAATATGTCTCTTTGTCATTTACTTCAAATCCCAAGGGTTGTTCTATATAGACTTCTTCATCGACAGTGCCATTCAAGAATGCAATCTTGACATCAATTTGATGGATGTTCCATCCCATCGATGTTGCCAAAGAGACCAACGAATGTATAGTTGTATACCTTACTGTAGGTGCAAATGTCTCTTCATAATCGATGCCTTCCTGTTGAGAGAAGCCCCTCGCCACAAATATTGCCTTATATTTATCAATACTTCCATCCGTTGCATGTTTAATCTTGTAGAGCCATTTGGAAGTTACCACAGATTTGTCTTCGTGCCTAGGTAAGGTCTCCCAAACTCCACTTTTCATTATTGATTGATACTCTTAATTCATGGCATCTTTCCATTCTTGATGTTTGACAGCCTCTTCAAATGTGGATGGTTCTGCTTCTATTAACTTCGCCATATAGGCAGGATACCCTGAATATCTTTGGGGCTTCTTACTTTCCCTGAATGTGCCTTTGGCTACTCCATGTCCTTCTGCATCTAGAAGAGTAGATTTCAACTAATTTGGTCTTTTTCTGCTTTCAGGGATGATCACAAGTTGTACGGGTTCACTGGGACCTTCATCTTCATGAATTGAGTCTTCTTCCTCCCTGATACATTCTTCTTCAATAATTGGAAGTTCTTCATCATCAGAGTCCATCGAGAGGTCCTTTGATTTCTTGAACGCAAACTTTCATCAAAGATCACATCTCGGTTTACTTTTATTCGGTGTCATTCCTTTATGTAGATCCTATATGCCTTTGAAGTGTTACTATAACCAACAAATGTTCCCTTCATGCTTGTAGCATCCTACTTCTTTCTTTTGTCCTTCAAAATGTGAATATAGACAGGAAGGTCAAAGCTCTGGACATGATCCACGCTTGGTTTATTCCCAGTGAAAGCCTCTTCAAGAGTCATGTTGTCTAGTGATCTGTGAGGACTTCAATTTTGGATATATACAGCAGCCTTTGTTGCTTCACCCCACAAAAATTTTATCAAATCTTGATCATGTAACATGGCTCCTACACTTTCTTCAATAGACCGATTCTTTCGTCCTGCAACTCCATTTTGTTCAGGATTATATGGGGCTGTTGTCGCACAAAATGTCTAGGCACCACGACAACAGCTCAGATCGGGGGTTGTCACCCTGATCCCCAATCTCTCTATTTAAGTTGTCTCCCTACAACAGGCTAGGGGGGTAGACCCTATGGAAAAATGGAATGAAGAAGAACTAGTTGGAAACCAACCAGTTCGAGAGACACAGTGAAACGACCAAGTACTTGATTAAGATTTAGCAAGACTTTAAAAAGTTTTGATTAAATTTTAAACGATTGATACCAGTGCCTTATGGAGTCAACGATCTTGCCAGGGAAATTAAGACCAAGTAATCGATTAGCAACTACTACTTAGATGAATGACTATCTTATATGAAATGCAGATCCTAAAACTAATATGAGATACAAGAATCTTGGTTAATTTTAGTTAAATGCCTATTTGAATTTGAATCCTTTGATCATTTCTGTGTTGTGCCTGATTTCGTAGTAATTGGCAGAGAGAAGATAAGGTGAAGCACACTAAGGTGTGATTAACGATACCTATCCTGAAAATCTAACATACCCGGTGCCTCCGGCGCTACAGAGAGATGTGGCTTTGACGACTACAAGGTCACCGTTTTAAGTACTATTAAAAGCAAGCTTCTAAAGCAAAGATGGATGGATACCTATTTCTCTATCGACCAAGCTTATGCTTGGAAGTAAATTTTATTTATGCAAAGCTAACTTATATGCAAATGCACTAGATGATGAGATGAAGCTAGACTCGAGGATTAGAAACACTTGTGTCGCAAAAGCCATCAATTACCAAAATGAAATGTTCGCTTTATTGGATGAAGACTTAAAAACAAACCCCTAAAAATATTACAATTAAACCACAAGCTTATTTCAAATCTTTTTGATACAATTATAGCCCAAAGAGAACAAAAACTTCTTTGCAATCTAATATCAATGTCAATAGATGCTCAAAAAATATTCAGCGTAATTAACAAAGATAAGCAATTTATTACAATTCCACGACAAAGTACTTTAACAATTACTTGAAAATATTCGCAAATCTAACATGCAACGCACATCAAATAATTCAAGCAATGACAATCAATTTCAATAGATGCAAAATATTCTAGCAATTAAATTTCTAGAGATCCAAATACTTTAAAAAAAACCATGAAATTTAAATGCTAATCAATTCACAATCCTAAATCTGAGAAAATTTACCACTTTCCTATAGTCAATCTTTAGATACAAAAAAATTAAGCGTGTTCAACTATAGAGAAATGAGAAACGTTAATACCACAAAAGTTTTCTTTAGATTTTACCTTTAACACACAAAAAGAACACCAAGAAGGAACTATAGATTAACAATCCAATTAGTCCTTAGGAAAAATTCTTCGATGTGCTAAGTTTTGTGAAGCAAGACTAATGCGGTAAATGATCAATTAAGAATTTTTAGTGTGACCAAAATAAATCAAAAGGATTTAAATATATATATATATATATATATTGAAAATCTTTTAATGTGAAAAATTACTTTTGATTTAAATTCTAGTCGCATAAAATGAATTTTTTTAGGTTTTTTAAATGTTTAGTTTTTTGCTTTCTAAAAAACATCAAAACCAAAAAAGAAAAGCAAAGTTTAAAAAATGAAATTCAATTTCTAAAAGAAATCAAACTCATAAAAAAAAAAAAATATATATATATATATATATATATATATAAAATCAAAATCGCACACCTAGGAGATTTATAATTTTTTTGTTTTTTATTTTATTTTTAATTTAAACAAAAATTTAAAAAAAATGTAAAAGCAAAATCAATAAAAAAAAATCGAACTTAATCTAACCCTAATGAATACACAAAGGATAAAAAAAAAAAAAATCAAATTGTTTGTTTATGCAGGTTGATGGCGGCGACAAGAATGGAGCTCGAGGGGTAAGCCAACGAGGGGAATGGATTGCGGGAGAGAGGAGCAGCGAGCAGGTCGAGGGAAGATCAAGAAGTAGAGTCGCGGCAAGAGGAGCTGCGGATCAGAGAAATGAAGGCAGGCAGCGGGCAGCAAAGGATAGAACTCGAAGAGCAACATGGGATGGAGGGTCGTGGGGAAAAAACTGAGTTTACGGCAAGAGGGTTTAGAAAAACGTGAGCAAAAGAGGGCTCGGCCTTAGGCAACAACATATGGAGGGGGGATTGAATGACGACGGAAAAGAAAGGGATGCGAAGTAAAGGATCATGCAGCGAGCAGATGCAAGCAGGGTTATGACAGTGCATAGGGACAAGGATAAGCTGTGATGGAGAAAAATTGAGCTAGGAAGGGCCAGTGAAAGGATGAGGGATGGAGGAGCCACAAAAGACAAGGGAGAAAACGCATCAAGAAAGAGGAATAAACCCAAGGCAGCAAAACAATTTCGAAAAATTATGTTGGAACACTCCAAGCAACAGAGAAACTGTAGTCCAAAACTCAAGATAAACCCAGAAAAACGAATTTCATAGCAATGCATTTTTATGCTTCAAATTTATCAATGAAACCCTCGTTAAATCGTTTCCAGATAAAAAAATAATAATTAAAACCCTTGGATTGGAAAAGGCAATGCTCTTGCAAAAATGGTTTTGAGGCCAGATCTTACCCCCCCAGGGCCTAGATCTGGCTTCAAATCAAACTTCACCTTCAAATCTACAACCTGTACCTGAAAACAAAAAACATCCAAAACCCAGATATACAAAAAATAAATACAACCCCAGAAACCCAAGTCAAAAAACCCAAAAATTTTACAAATCTATGCACAAGAATGGCAGAACTATCAAGATCTGAAAAGTGCGAGTCCAACTCCACTCCCAGATTTGATAATCTAAGGCTCTCAACAGTCAGATTTATCAATTTCGCACTTTAAAAAAAACAAAAACAAACAAACAAAAAAAATTAATTTTAAAGGAGGTGCTTAGCTCAAAACCCTCCATGCATCACTAATAAAAATCTTATCATAAGTCAGAGATTAAACTAAGTTGGGCTCTTCAGAAAACACGGATGGGGAGTTGGTTGGTCCAACTAAAAACTTCCCCTAACACTTAATGATCTAAAAATCAAGATTTTCCTGCAAAACTCAATCCAACCATAAAAATAAAGCGAGAAATGATAATAAAATTCAAATAAATAGAGATACTTGCTATTACATTCAAAATTTAAAGCATCACTAAAACCCCAGCCACTGTGCAAGATACCTGTATTCAAATCACTCTTCAGAAGTTATCATCAATGGCTAAAAAAAAAAAATTACGCATGAAAACAACACATCTTACAGTGTTTCCATGAAAAGTAACATCGGCGAAAATAAACCCCAAAGTCTTTCTTTATTATTCATCAAAAAAAAAATGATTACACGAGAGCTTTTTGCTTAGCACACGACTCAAAGATCGGATGGATCAACTGACAAATGACCTCCTATTTAAAGATAAATCCTCCAAGGGCTAGTTCGAGTGATCCTCGTCAAACCAATCTCAACTGTTGATGAGGATTAAAATTTCTTTTAATCTCATCCGTCGAAATATTAAATTCTTGAGGAAATTCGAAATTTTCAATTAAATGCATTTAATTAACTCAAAAATAAAAATAAAAAATAAAAAACTGAGTTAATTTCCCCAAAAATTTGACTTTGACTTAACCCCCAGGGACCAAAGGCTTAAAATTTAGCAAAATAATTAATTTACCCTAGTCCCTGGACCTCTTAAAATTTAATTTTTTAAGATCAATGAATTTTGCCTTTGGAAAATTTAAATTTACCTCGGACCTAGAATTAATTAAATTTTTGGCTTAGGATTTTAATTAATTTTTTGCCAAAAAATTTAATCAATTAACCTATAAGGGGATAAATTATTTTTCCAACCCTCAAGACATTTTACATCATGCTTTTCATATTTTTTATATCACAAGGGAGAAAAACCATCCGTAATAGACCCTCACAGACTACCCATTTTTGCGACACAAATATAATCCAGCAAACCAAGCAATTTGTAATAAAATAACCTAACCAAATAGTTAGGATTATTCCCAAATCACTTTTACATAGACTCAATCTATAACACTAGGACTCGCCTAAAATCTCAGTGACAAAATCCACTCCGGCTTTGGGGTAAGACTGAAAGAAAACTCTGCTGACCATTCAAGAATGGATCGGTGAGAGAAAAAACCTCCCAGAATGTAGATTGTTACCAAAAAATTAGGTTTACCTAGGCAATTACATACATGACACGGACCTGTCGAGATTATTTACATCATATACATGCAGAATGGGTTTACATTACAATAAAGTGATCAGGCTGATGATAGCTGAACGGCACAGACACATTGATAAGACGCTATCCCTTTTGCGAAAAAAGGGGGTGCACTGCTATGGGTGGTTGACACGTAGTGGTCAATAGGGACTATCAACTCCCTCTTAATCCCAACCTCCTAATAGAAAGCTATGATTTCCTTTGAAGTGTATTCCCCTCCATTGTCAGACCTCAATATCTTTATTCTCCTTTCTGTAAGGTTCTCCACTTCAACTTTAAATTCTTGAAATTTGTTGAATACTTCATCCTTGGATTTCAGCAAATAAACCCAAGTTTTCCTTGAATGGTCATCAATGAATGTCACATAATATAAATGACCTCCAAGAGACTTTATAGACATAGGACCACAAACATCGGAATGAATGAGATCCAGAATTTCTTTTGACCTTGAAGCACTGCTTCCAAATGGTCTCTTGACATTTTTACCTAATGCACATCCCTTGCATACTCCTTCATGATCCTCCTTGAGTTCAAGGATGCCATTCACCATTGAATTTAGAGTTGGTAAGATTTTGTAGTGAAGGTGACCAAACCTTCTATGCCAAAGTTCACATGGACTTACTTCAATGTGAACCAAAGCTTGAGAGAGAGGAGTCAGCAATATGTAGAGTCTTCCTTCACGAATCCCAATCATCTTTGCATTTTCGATGCTAGAGTTTTTATCCCATACTACAACCTTTCCATTTATAAAAGCAACTATATCTCCCTTATCTTCTAGACATGAAATAGAAAGTAGATTCTTTTGCAAACCTAGAACAAATAGGATGTTGTTGACATGAATATTTCATCCATTCTCTAGCTCCAACAAGGTCGATCCAATTCCTCTTACAAGATAGCTCTTCTTCTCACCCAGCTCGATGGAGTAACAATATTTTCCTCTTGATAAGGTCTTTAGTTTCTTGTGCTCACCTGTCATATGTCGTGATGCTCCACTGTCAATTACCCAAATATTTTCGTCTTCAAATGTGCCAGTAAGTGTTGAGAATAACCCTTCATACTTTGTAGAAGTCTTGGTCATACTACTCTTGATGGATAATAGGAAATTCCATAATGTCTTGATACCTTCCTTGAGATGACTTGGTACCATAGAACACTTCTTTAAAGACTTCTGCAAGGAGGTAGTGATCTTCATCATGCCCTTATCCAACCTTAGCTCTGATACCATGTTTAGAAATCCATATGGCTACAGTTAGGATGATTTCTCTTCAACTTGATAACTGCTTGGGATATCTTTTTACTTTTTCTTATTTGTCAGCTTCTTCTCTTATTATTATGTTATTCTTATCATCAAACAACTACCAAAACAAGAAGATCAACAGTACACAAGAATGCAGGATATAGGTTGCAAGTGTTGAGAAATGAAGGGTATTAGCATTAGGTGATTTCTCTTCTATTAGTGATTGTTTGTGAATTCTTTTTACTTGTTTAGATTATTAATGTTCTTCTTCATCAAATAGCAACCAATGCATGAACATAATTAGACAAGAGACGCAGCATGTAGGTTATAAGCAAGGGCCAAAACCTCTCACTCTTTGAGAGGAAAACCCGCACAAATTCTTCTTATAGAGATTCCAATTGATGAATACCAACACCAAGACCCTTGACCTATTAGCCACTCTAAGGCCAAGACACAAGTCCTCTTCCACCTTCTTGTTTACTTTCTTTTGGTTCCTTTTCCTGCACCATATGAGATCACTGTAAAGATAGTCACACGGAGACCTTCTTCATGCAGTAGCCCGCAATCTAGTCACACACTTGTAACCTTCTTCTTGAGTGGCATCGATCTCTTCTTTGTTGTGAGACAGAGTACCAAAGTCTTTTTGCGATGTAACATTGAGACAATGAGGAGACATCACTGTAGTATCACCGAAACCTTCTCTGCTCCAATCCGCAATATTACCTCTGCAATTAGTCTGACACTAATAGAGACCCTTCATGTGATTATACTGAACTTTGATCACTGTAATCTCTCCGAATTTCTTATTGTTGTACTGAGACAGTGCATTATCTTGACTAGGAGATAGAACCGAATTTATATACTGCAATTTGGTACCCTTCTTTGAGTTCCTTCACCAAAAACACTTACTGCATTCCTATTCGAACTTATGTCTGTACTTGTAATCCGAAAATCTCAAAGATCTTCTGAACTTCTCACCCATTACAGTTATCCGAAAAACTCAGAGAAGGATGTCCGAATTTCTGTCTTTTTGAACTGGGCCGAGGTTGCTATTTATGGTGGTTTGTCCGTCATATATAAGCCGACATGAGATAGTGAATCGGTGTGTCTCCATAATAAGAAGCCGACATGAAGAGAAGAGGATTGTGCTTGTCTTTGGAGGGCTTTCTAGACACTTAATTGACTCATATACATTTTACACATGCTCAAGTAGAGCTCTTCATACATGACATTAATTCTTTGACCTTAATGACAAATCCTAAGGCTCTCAATGGGAGCCATCTAAAATAAAATTCACTTGCTCATGAAACCCATGAAGCAAGGCTTACAAAAATAATTTTATTTTCTTCATTACATCATTTACAAAAGTCACAATTACATGTCATTATGAAGATCGAACCTAGTTACACTTTTCAACACTCCCTCTTAACTAGGGAGGTATTCATAATGGTACTTGGTCATTCTCAATATGAAGAATTTCTCATAAGAAGAATCGGGTTGGTAACCCATTTGTTTAGCATCATATCAACCAACATTGTTACATAGCAAGGCCTTCACTAACAGCTCTATCTCTCCACCAATGATTTATAGACACTCTCATCATTGTCTCTCTCGAACATACCCTACCCAGGTACTCAGGATATGTCCCATGAGGACTATTCTTATCTTGGACTCCCCAGCCCTCAAAGAATATCGGTCTTCCATGACTACTCTTCTATTGGATGCCCTATCTCATCCTCAAAGAGTATCGAATGCCAAATGATTACCCAATCGTCTCATTTTGTCTTCCCAGGTGAAGACCAGAATGATGTATCTATCTCTCCCACTCAATTAGGGAGGACATATCTATTCCATTAAAGAAATTTACTAATTCCTACACAAGGAATGTACCTAAGCTCCCTCTTGTCTTAGGAATTTCCAAGTAAGAAACTTTCCACGCTCCCTCTCAAAATAGGGACCTTCAGCAGCTACTCAGGTGGAGATGATGGGAACAACCAACGACTTGAAGAACTCCTTTCTCTGATGTCATGAATTTCTTCTTTGATGTGGAATCTTCATCTTTTGGGGACTTCTTCATAGGGCACATACCATCCATCACTTTCATCAATCATGTCATCATTTCTTTCATCGGAAAGTGATTCATCAATCTTCATCTCACATTGCTCAATATTCTGCTACCTACATCAGGTTTTCTTTTCCGGAAGACATTCATAGTTCTTCCCTTCGGTAGTCCTACATAAGCTCATCCAGATATTTGTTCAAAAATAAGAAATGAACACTTAAATCAAAACTACCTTTGCGATGGTCTTTCATCATGACATCTTCCTGTAGGTATCAACATCCTGCATACATGTTGACACATCTCCCAAAGATATCCATTGTCAAGGGTCTCCATCTTTTTCAGACTTCCATCAGAGTCTTCATATCTTTTTGGGAGATCTTTTAGTAAAATCTTCTTGGTCTTTCGGATGTTGATTGCCTTTACCATGGTTGCATATCTCATGATCTCTTCCTTCCTTTCTTCACATGTTTCTTTCACGAGCTTCCAATCAGAGTTCCTCAATTGTAGTCAACCACCTCATACTTCATATGAGGACATATTATGTTGATTTCATCTAGTGCGACTCATGCCTTTCGACATTATTTCATAGGAGGAGATTCCTTTCCTTTGATCATGCTTCTCAAAATAGAAGTAGTGATCCATGTTACCTACAACCATACAACATGACATTACAATATTAAATACAAGCATACATACCTCATTTACCTTTAGGTCATCTGGGCTTCTTTTAGCAGCTTTCTTGATTGAAAAGATCTTCAACCCCTTGATCTACTTCATCTCTCATGTCATCATACCATCATCCCATGAACTCCACAAGTTGGAGTTCCTGATGAAACACTTGCTTCTTCTCTGTATCGGTGAACCCTTAGATGAGGATTCCATCGAAGAATCTTGAGGATCTTGTATATCCCTATCCGGTGGGTGTTTCCTTTTTGACTTGATGTATAATGACCCTTGTCCTAGATGACTTCTTCCTTTCCTTAAGTTTGCAGTGAGGTTCCCAAGAGCTATATCCTTCATATTTGATTGCCATGGATTTTGTTCTAGACATCCTTCATGTTTCCTATGGTGATGTCACAAGCTCTTGTTTCTAATGCTTCCATGATGCCACGATGCATCTTATTATTTATTATAGCCATATCTTATAACATAAGATTTAGAAGCTATGTCAAGACCTTTTGTGAGGGAGACTATCTCAATCATAGTAGAGATCTCTTACTTCCTCTTTTCTTGGACTTCTTCTCTTCAGCTTCCTCCACTTCTTCCATGATATGGGCTTCTTCCCTTCTTTTGATATTGTCCCTTTGAGACAATCTTTCCAATAATGTCCATAATTTTACATCCATAGCATTGAATCTTAGTTATGCTCTTCTTTCTTTTCAGAGGACCAAAATTTTAAAAACTTCCCTTTCCTTCTTGCAAATGTTTGAGTCCTTTAACTTTCAACACTTTTTCCCTCAACTTGTCTTCTTCTATCTTGCATAGAAACCACAAGTTGTCGAATGAGGTAACTTTCTTATCCCTATGAACATTTGTTACCTTGTTCATCGGTTACTACGTTTAGAACAATGATGATTATCTTCTTATTATATCTCCCAGATCTTTCAGTTGAGATCTTATGAAGATATCCCTTCATTCTTCGATACCTTCAATTTTGTGTAGATCAAATCCAAGTCATGTGACCTTCTTTATCGCATCTTCGGAGAATATTCTTACGAGCTTATCATATACTATTGATTTGGGGTAGCACCAGATGTGCTCTAGCCATGAAAATTGGTGGAGAGGCTAAACCACATGAGATCTCCAAGACCCATAAATGGTTTGGACAGATTGTACCCGGTTTGGAAGATATTAAAATAATTAATATTTTTAATGGAGTTCCTAAGTCTAAACTTAGGAAAAATAAAATATTAATGGGTATTAATATAAAATTGGGTTAGATGGTTCCAAGAGTCGTGGATCAAGCCAAATCTAATCTTAGCCGTTGATTAGAGACTTAATCTCGATCATTGAAGGACCAACAGGAAAAGTATAAGAGGAGGCTTGAGGGTCAGTTGGAGAACACAACAGAGTGATCAATCATTCGATTTGCTAGAGCGGGGTTGCTAAGCAAAGTTGAATCAGTGATTAGCAGTGAGGGGCAGTGAGTACTGCGCAGAGAGGCAGAGACAGGGCCGAGAGACCAGCGCAGAGGCAGATAGCGGGAAGCAGCAACCAGAGCAGGCCACGCAAAGCCCAAGAGAGATAGCGCAGAGCACAAAGGGGTTGTGTCATCCAAGCAGAGAGCAGCTGGAGTGACGCAGAGGGTCCCAGAGGTTGTGCAGTGACTCAAAGGGTTGACGCAGAGGCCAGAAGGGCCAACACAGAGCTTCAGAGTCGCTGGAGAGGGTTTCGTGGGACAGGTTTTCTGAATACTTGTTTCCGAATATAGAGGTATTGTTGTCGTGTATTTTTCTCTATCGGGTGAGCCAGTTTGGAACCCAGTTGTACTCAAGGAAATACTGCATAATAATAAACCCTCAAAATAGTTGCACCGGTTTTCCTGCATTGGGTTTTTCTAGGGACATTTGTCCAAAAATAACGGTGTCACTTGTGTGTTTGTTTTCTTTCAGCTGTTGATCTGTAGATGTTGAGACTGTATTGTGTTTATTTCGGTATTTATATGTTTTAAATAACTTGTTCAGAATTTACAAGTAGAAGAAATAAACCAGTAGAATACAGATTAATTTTCTAACGGATAGACTTAGAAAATTCAACATATACATCTCTTTGATGTCTACAATATTACTATATGAGGGGTCCTTTCATAAGAATCACTTTCCATGAATTCAGAGGAGGCCTTTTTCATTAATGTGTTCAATGACTTGACTTTCTTTGAGGACTATATTTATCCTCCTTTTTCATGCAAGGAATTTCGATGACCGAACCAGCTTATAGATCTCCTTGCAAACACAAAGTCATTTTACCAAATTTGATTAAAGAATGAAAGATACTTACTTGACAAGTGAAGATGAAATCTTCATCTTAACCACTTTGATGATGGTTGAAGAAGATGTATTAGTGCTCCCTTTTGGATGATCTTCTTCCAAATGAAAAAGCATTTCTTCAATAAAGAAGACAACGCCTTTTGATCTAGCTCCTTTTGATGATGGTGATTGATGAGGATTTCTTTGTTGCATCCTTGGATGATCGTCTTCAAGGGAAAGGATAGGATCCTTGCTTCAATGAGAGGGAACTTGCCTCATAGCTTTGAAGATGATGATAATGCCTTCTTGCTTTCAAGATATTTCAACTACTTTGGTAGTGAATGACTGCAGATCAGAATTGATTCTAGGGTTTCGATTGTTGGACATTGGATAAACCAACGATCCATGTGTGTTTCGCCACATGGACTAACCGCCTCTCGTGGATCCTTATCTCTGGTAATGCGATCGTTAACTAACACCTGCAGGGTTTGGTCTAACGGCAATCGCGATTCCCAACAAATGGTATCATAGCATAGGTCACGAATTTGATACACACCCAGCTCGCGTTGGGGGGGAGATTTTTGGACATTGGATAAACCAACGCTCCTTGTGTGTTTCGTGACATGGTCTAACCGCCTCTCGTGGATCCTTATCTCTAGCGATGAGATCGTTAACTAACACTTGTGGGTTTTGGTCTAATGGCAATCATGATTCCCAACATTGACTTTCTCCAAGATGATGTGATCTTCATCTTTAAAGTCCTTCGAGGTACCTTGCCTTGTAGATAACTTGATGATGACGAGAGGATCCAAAAAAAATTGTTGTTGTAGACTGCTTCTTCGATCTAGGGTTTTATTCTTCAATGTAGATCTTGATCTTTTGCTTTGATAACCTTCAAGTTGCTTAGCTGCCTTTCTTGAAACTCGATCCTTGAGTGTCCCTTTGATTAGATGCCCTTCCTTTGACTTTAGCACCTTAGCTCTGATACCATGTTGAGAAATGAAGGGTATTAGCATTAGGTGATTTCTCTTCTATTAGTGACTGTTTGTGAATGCTTTTCACTTGTTTAGATTATTAATGTTCTTCTTCATCAAATAGTATCCAGTGCATGAACATAAATAGAGAAGAGACATGGCATGTAGGTTATAAGCTTAGGCCAAAACTCTCACTCTTTGAGAGGAAAACCCGCACAAATTCTTCTTATAGAGATTCCAATTGACGAATACCAACACCAAGACCCTTGACCTATTAGCCACTCCAAGACCAAGCCACAAGTCCTCTTCCACCTTCTTGTTTACTTTCTTTTGGTTGCTTTTCCTGCACAATATGAGATCACTGTAAAGATAGTCACACGGAGACCTTCTTCACGCATTACCCCGAGATCTAGTCACACACTTGTGACCTTCTTCCTGAGTGGCACCGATCTCTTCTTTGCTGTGAGACAGAGTACCAAAGTCTTTGTTGCGATGTAACACTGAGAGTGAGGAGACATCATTGTAGTATCATCGAAACCTTCTTTGCTCCAATCTGCAATATTACCTCTGCAATTAGTCTGAAACTGATAGAGACCCTTCCTATGATTATACCGAACTTTGATCAATGTAATCTCTCTGAATTTCTTCTTATTTTACTGAGACAGTGCATCATCCGTAACTGAAAGACTACCAAATTTATATACCGCAATTTGGTACCCTTCTTTGAGTTCCTTCACCGAAAACATGTATTCCTATCCGAACGTTTGTCTGTACTTGTTATTCGAAAATCTCAGAGATCTTCCAAACTTCTCACCCATTACAATTATCTGAAAAACTCAGAGAAGGATGTCTGAATTTCTGTCTTTTTGAACTGGGCCGAGGTTGCTATTTATAGTGGTTTGTCCATCATATATAAGCCAACATGAAATAGTGAACCAATGTGTCTCCATAATAATAAGCCGACATGAGTTAGTTGTTGTGACTTGAAGCCAACATGAAGAGAAGAGGATTGTGCTTTTCTTTGGAGGGCTTTCTAAACACTTAGTTGACTCATATATATTTTACACATGCTCAAGTAGAGCTCTTCATACATGACATTAATTCTTTGACCTTCATGACAAATTCTAAGGCTCTTAATGGGAGCCATCTAAAATAAAATTCACTTGCTCATGAAACCCATGAAGCAAGGCTTACAAAAATAATTTTATTTTCTTCATCACATCATTTACAAAAGTCACAATTACATGTCAATATGAAAACCAAACCTAGTTACATTTTTCAATAGCAAGTCAAGGCCAAAACCTCTCCACTTGAGAGGAAAACCCACAAATCTCTTCTCTTCTTATAGATTCTTCAAATGACGAATTCCAAGACCTCTAGACCAAGACCAATACCCTTCCAAGACCAAGTCCGACCTTCTTGATGATGTGATTCCCTTGTCCAAGTCAAACGCAATGAAATCTCTCCCAGTAGT
This sequence comes from Pinus tabuliformis, assembly GCA_031772625.1. Lineage (NCBI taxonomy): Eukaryota > Viridiplantae > Streptophyta > Pinopsida > Pinales > Pinaceae > Pinus > Pinus tabuliformis. The sequence continues at coordinate 959,317,254 of CM062815.1, forward strand.
ACAAATTCGACCCCCAACTACAGAATTTCAGCCTCTACTACAGGTCTGAAATTTTCAGTCCCTACAACAATTGTTGCCTCCACACGTGTAAGCAAATCTAGGGCTTCCAAGACTTCCTTTGACCTTCATTTGAGTTTTTCCTTCTTCTAGGGCTTGAGGATGACCTAGTAGACCTTCCTTCTACAATTTCTCCAAGTTCGATCTTGCAACTGCAAAACCCTAGCCTCCTTCCTTCGTGCGTGTGAAAAGAGAGAGAGAGAAATAACCCAAACACTTGCCTTTCATCCTTCTTCCTTCTTTGCTAGCCTCTTTCTTCTTCTCCTTCGCTTGAATGGTGAGAGGACAATTAATGTCCATAGGTGGTCGAGCTCCCTCCTATATATAGGCTTCTAAGGTGGACGAAATGCCCTCGTTGAGGCCGACTTCGTCTTGGAGGGTATTCTGACACTTTTACACAGTGTTGATAATATCGGTATCGGGAAAATATCGGCGAGGGTCCGGAAAATATCTTATCGGAAATATCGGCGAAAATATCGGCAAAATATCGGCAAATATCGGCAAGCATAAAAAATGCATAATATATTCATTTTTTTTCAGATTTCTAAACATATAAAGCAATAACAACATGAACTAAACACATTGGCACATAAATATGAAGAAAACACTGATATATATGATGTCAAATAGAAATGATACATCAAACTTCAAAGGCGATACCAAATCCTGTTGATCCCTGATAGTGATAAATTGATAATTGTCCAATCAAGGACTCAAACAAAAATTAAAATAACATCACATATCCTGCTGATCCCTGATAGTGATAATTGTCCAATCAAGGACTCAAACAAAACAACATCACATATATAAAAGTTTAAAAGTATTTCATCATCATGAGTTATAAACTTATATGTAGCAAAAGTTGCAAAACAAATAAAACTAGCAGCTATCTATCTGAGACCATTGGCCTCTCCCTAGCAGCTTTCTTTCTGTCTTGTTCAGCAATTGCTTCACGAGCTTTTTGTATAACCTCTGCACTAGAAACCATACAAGGCATCACATCTGCTGCATCATATGCAGAGAGTTTAGCCAGATGGTATTTCAATCGTGTAATCCCTCCTGACATCTTGGTCCCACACAAGTTGCATGATATATATGCCTGATTTGCCCCACCAACAGCCTCCCCATACTCCCAAAATGGGTCCAAGGCTTTTGGCATATTTGACATTTGTAGTGAACTAATTCAAACCTAGGGCACAAAAAAAACAAAAAATTGGCATTAAATGAGTATAACTATACAGTGCCCAACAAACACTCAAGAAACTATTTTAATTTTTAAAGCAACATCTTCATGTTCAGAATTTAAACAACAAAAGCAAGCATAAAAAATGCATAATATATTCATTTTTTTCAGATTTTTAAACATATAAAGCAATAACAACATGAAATAAAGTTTAAAGTTTAAACACATTGGCACATAAATATGAAGAAAACACTGATATATATGATGTCAAATAGAAATGATATATCAAAGGCGATACCAAATCGTGCTAATCCCTGATAATTGTCCATTCAAGGACTCAAATGTGGAGAACCAATACAAAATAACATCACATATAATAATAAAAGTATCTCATCATCATGAGTTACATGTAGCATAACAAATAAAACTAGCAGCTATCTATCTACTGCCCTCTCCCCCTTTTACGGGAAAACATGATGGGTTGTTTGTCAGGCCTGCCCCTAGTAGTAGAAGGCCCTGACACTGCCTCTGCACCTAATGTCAAATAATGAGTGATAGGCATGGAGCTATGCTCTCCTATATCTATAGCAGATGGTGTTGATGCTGATGCTCCCGCAGTGTCCTCCTCCAGCTCCTCCTGCTCCTCCTCTAAGTGCTGCTGCTCCTCTGACTCTGAGTCCTCCTCTGCTGCCCCTGCTCTAATGGATCATCTGCCACTGGCTCCTCCAACCATGAAGGTGACTCCTCCAATATGGGCTCCTGAGACTCCACCCTCCACGGAGACAATACATCAATATTGTCCAAGGAAATGGCATCTGGATCCACTGGTGATTCTATTTGCCTCACTCGAAGTCGGATGTTGTAATGCACATACACCAAATCGTTGAGGCGTGCGAACTCCAACCTGTAAGAGTGTCAAAAAAAGTAATGAGTCTTGACTCTTGACTCTTGACACTTGAAGGTCATAAATTAAAAATTAAAAATTACAATAAGTGTAATTGCTCAACTGAAGGCTTGAGTTCAAAGTTATACCTGTTGCGCTTTTTGGCGTGTATTTTCTCAAATACACTCCAATTGCGCTCACACCCTGAAGAGCTACATGTTTGACTCAAGATTCGTATAGCCAAATTTTGCAAATTTGGTACCCTTGCACCAAAGCTTCGCCACCAAAGATCTACAACAAAATAATGAAATAAAAAACTCAAAAACTTAAAAGTTAAAAGTTAAAAGTTAAAACATAATTAAATTCAAATTTCTAATTTCTAATGAGTGATGACTTGTCACTTACGTGGCATGAAGAGGTCCCTTCCCTTAATGGCATCATCAAAGCCAAATAGGCCAACACAATCTTGATAACTATGTATCTCGCGGATGATTTTGCGACGAAGCTCAGAATCAAGTACCATCCTCTCAATACAGGAATGGAGCCCTTCCATCACCTCGCCATCAAAACGAAAATTGCATTTGTATGCAAATGCAGGGTTGAGGAAGAGTGCTGCTGCATGAATGGGTTGATGAAGCATCCCTGTCCACCGATTATCGATCACATCCCATAACATCATCTGCCTATTAAGGCCAGCAGAACCCTTGTCTGCATAATAGGAACGAATGGCCTCCTTGGCCCTATCCATGCCCTCATACAAATAAGGCATTGCAGGCTTCTCTCCATCCACCAATCTAAGAACCTTTACTATAGGTTCGCTAACTGCACATGCTTCTTGTACTCCACGCCAAAATGTCTCAGAGTACACCATTTTTGCAATGGCACTCCCATCAGGTCTCTTGTTGTATCTACAAGCACGCCAATCATCAGACACAAACATTTGCTTCAACTCGTACTGACATCGAAGCAAAGACTGAAGAGTAATAAAGGTTGTGGCAAAACGTGTGATGGCAGGACGCCGCAACTCCTTGTTTTTAGTGTACCTCCTCATAAGGCTAAGAACAAAAGCATGGTTATAAATAAACTTGGGGATGCTCCTAGCCATATCAACTGCCTCCTTGATGAAGGAGAGTTTCCCCATATCCTCAAGCAACAAATCAAGACAATGCGCTGCACATGGAGTCCAGAACAATGTGGGATGCCTCTCCATAAGCATTCTGCCGGCAGACACATAATTAGCTGCATTGTCTGTTACGACTTGCACCACATTCTGCACACCAATCTCCTGAATGAACCCATCTAACAACTCACATATCGTTGCTGCATCTTTGATATGTTCTGATGCATCCAACGATTTAATAAACATGGTACCTTTAGGACAATGTACCAAGAAATTTAGAAGGGTCCTACCCTTCCTATCTATCCAACCATCAGACATCACTGTGCATCCAGTGACTTCCCATGTCTGTTTCAACTCCGCCAATCTAGAGTTGATGTCCTGTTTTTCTGCTTGAAGAATTGGCCCCCGCAACTCCTCATATGTGGCACTTTTGTACCCTGGGCCCACAACAGCAATAGCATCACACATTGGTTGCCAAAATGGATGGTTTTTGTGATGCTGAGAGGTAAGTCGCTCCAATAAATACACCTCCCCATGACTCTATCTGCTTCTTCCTTCTCCTTTTTTTTATAAAGCGATTTTATGCCAAGTTGTGCTCCAGCTCCTGTTCGTGGAACAAAAAATGATGACCTCGCATTCACACTAGCAGTAGCGCTAGCATGTGATGGTGTGCCAGTTGTGGAGCCCCTCCCACTAGGGCCAGTAGGGCCACTACCCTGAACATCAAAATCAGGAGAAGATATCCCAAAAGATCTACCTGCACGTTCAGCTTTGTTTCTTTCCGCCTCTTCCTTCTTTCTGTCCTTTTCTTCAATTGCCTCAAGAGCTTTTCGTATAAGCTCCGGACTAGAAACTTTACAAATGCCAACATCATGTCCAGGGAGTCTAGCAAGATGGTATTTCAGTCGTGTAACCCCACCTGTCATCTTGTCCCCACACAATTTTCATGAAAGATATGCACGATTTGTCCCACCATCAGGGATCCCATACTCCCAAAATGGGTCCAAGTTTTTTGGCATATTTGTATTTTGTAGTGGGCTAACTCAAAAGGAAACCTACAGCACCAAAAAAAATTTGGAATTAGTAACTTAATAACTTAATAAGTAATACGAATTTACGAAATTCCATGGGTGCAAGTCTCAATATCAAATCCTCATTCTTCAAAGACAAATGGAATAAACTTTAACAAAGTTCTACAATCTGCAATCTTCACACAAAGGACCCTAGTCAAGCTATGTAGAAAAGAGTCAAAAGACATTAAAATCATAAAATATAAATGTATTCAATAACAGCGTTAGAGGACTGCGATTTGGCTGCTACAGGCAGTGTATACATTGAGGATAATAAAAGCATTTATAAATTATATTTATGCTTCTAATGTTGGCTTATATGCTATCTTCTGAGGATAAGCAACTGTTGGGAAAGATTTCAATATGGTAGAGTGGGAGGGCAACTGTTGTGAAAGATTTCAATATGGTAGAGTGGGAAGGCAACTTTCCTAATCTCAGGCCAAAACATGGGATTATGCTCCATCTATTCTTCTAATATTGGTTCACTAACAATCTTTCTGAGGCTAACAATTCTCAGTATTTTGGTCATGACTCATAACCACAGTGTTACGAAGTCTTATTTTTTACAGGCTGCACACTTTGAAAACTTGAATCAATTATATATTAACCCTGATTTAATTGCAGAGATTTTACAGTGATTTTTTTGAAAGGGGTTTGTCATTTCTTCTCGGCATTACATTTTTAGATCTAACAGTGTTTAATTGGCAGGGCTCTTGAGAAGGCTCATTACTTTTCAACACCAAGCTTGAAACTTTGCCTTATCTCTGGTGCAAAAGGGCTTGAAGCGACTTGGTTATCTGCAGAAAAATTCTGAAGGCTTTCAAGCCTTGAAAACTTAATAAAGTTCCCCTAATAATTTGACTAAATAGAACTCAAATATGACTAATTTTGGGAGCTAACTATTAGCGTTTCTGGCTTGCTGCTCCTCTGGCTGTGAGAGTTTTAGATCACTGGTGTAAGTTTGCAGGTGTTATAGTAAAATTTTGACGAAGATTTCATCATAAGTCTTGGCATAGAGACTGATTTTCAAGAAGATTGTTCATTGCTGCATATATGTCTAAGGCTAACAGGTTTGTGTTTCAGGTGTGACATTCCTCTTTGAAAGGGTTTCACTGTTTATTTGGGGTCTATACATTGATATTTGAAGGATCACATTAATATACCAGCAACAAAGGGAATGCCGCAAGGCTTCAAGCCTCAATCCTCTCCCTAACTTGACATATTTCCTCACCTTCACATACTTCAGATCTGAAGTAGTTGTTGCAGATCCTAATCTCACTGATAATACATAACAATAAGCCCTAAACACTAATAAAATAACACACAATAATCATAAAACAACTCACATATTCTTCTAATATTGGTTCACTAACACTGTGGTTATGACCAAAATACTGCGTATATAGTCTCGACTCTCGACTCTCCATGGCACATGCATATAGAATGACGTGCGTCGTGCATACCTGTAGGCTGGCCGCTGTACAGTGTATGTAAACCCTCCTTCGCAGCCAAAGATCAACTTCAAACCCTCCGCACTGTTCGCACTCGGACTCTCCAGCTCTCGAAAATAAAATGACGCCCTTACGGTAAACAAAAACCTATTTTATAAACTGTGCCGGCGATATATACCATCGTCGCGCGATTTTTATAAAAATATCGGCGATATCTCGGATTTCTCGCGAGATTTTCGAAATTAGAAAATATCGCGATTTTTGCCAGCCGAAATTTCGTTTTGATGAAAATCGCGCGATATTTACGAATATCGCCGAAAAATCGGCGATATTATCAACACTGCTTTTACATACAAAAATAATTCTTTTTACAAGCTACAATGTGCCCGATGGGTCTTCTTCATATGACAATGATTGTTTTGACTTTTCAACCCTAGGACAAACCTTAGAAGCACTCAATGGGTGCTTGACCTCTAAAATAAAGGGACCTTGAGCATGAAACCCATGCTACAAAAATAACAATAATACTTTTGCTTTCTTTTTATAATATACAAGAATCAAAAGTACATTTCCTATTTATGAAGACCAAAACTAGTTACACATTTTTCAACATGTGCAAATATCAATATTCTTCAGAAAATAAGTCTTTTGTTTCTATTCTAAGTGATACATCTTGCTCTTGTAATTTGTGTGTCGATAAGTAGTTCTTGTGATCTGATTTCCCTTATCATGTGTGTGGAAATTTCCTAATTTACTTTAGGTAATGATGTTGTTGAGTTGGTTACAAACTCTTCACTTGGAATTTTCATCATTTGAACTGCAACATCTAAGTATGTTTTTTCCTCCCACTGGTTTGCCATCTTCTTGAGTTGTGATATTCACTAGATCGATATTCATTCCTTTTTCTTCAACTTGAATTGTTATATTTGAAGACTTCAATACTTCTTTCGTGATAAGTTCTTCTAATTTGTTCCTTAATAATTTCTTATCATCTTTAAGTTTTTTAATCTGAGTAAACAAATTTTGGTTATGATTTTTTAAACGTGAAAGTTCTTGATCTTCTTATTCAACTTCATTTTGACACTCAAATTTCTCATTTTTAAATCTTTGATTTGTTCTAATAATTTTTTATTAAGGTTTTTAAGCGCAAATTTTCTTCTTCTTCTTTCTCTGATAGACTCTCGTTGAGTTTCTTCTTAGAACTTTCGATTTCTTTCTCTAGTTTGTGCCTCATATACACTTTCTTATTTGTGCAAGTAATGTTTGATTATGATCCTTCAAACAAGAATTTTCTTCGTTTTTATTGGATATGACTTCTTCAAGCTCCTTCTGCTTCTTTGATATTGTTTCTTGATTCTCTTGAAGCATCAATTTCAAAATATCTTTAAAGTTTTCTGATGAAGGCATTATTGATTCTGAGTTCCTTGTCATGTTCTGGAATGTGATCATCTTCTTCTTACAAGGAAACATAAAAAAAATTTGCTCTATGTTTAACATGAACATACCTAGTTCTTTAAACCAAGGTAGATCAAAAATTATGTCAATCTCTTTGTCATATATAGGTATGACGTTGAATTGAGATATATATTCATAATGATCAACTAGCACTTGTAAATCATTAATCTCATATCTTTCTTGCCAAAAATAGTTTCTCTTTCACCAATATTTGGCTTTGGAATTGATAGTTGATTCGCCAAATTAACATTGATGTAATTTTCTTTGTCACTCACGCTGATAATAAAATTAATCGTTTTTCCTTGGATACTCCCCTTTAATGTAAATAATATGAAATCTTCAATTGGAAGACCCTCATGGGAGAATCTTCCATAATTTCAAGATTAGAATATGTTTTGCTTTGTCGATAATTTCGTCAAATAATACTTTGTTTATGAAACTTATATATTCTTCATGTGAGTGACCACTTTATCAAAACGTAATAAGCTTCCTTTTAATATGATTATATAAAAATGTTTAATTACCCATTTTACACTATATGATGGATATGGGGTATAATAATATATTCCCCTTATTGTTTTTCTAAATAACTTTTGTTATCTTAATAAATACAATTTATGAACTGTCTTATTTTATTAAATAATTCCTTTTTTTATTTCACTTGCTTCCACTTTTATTAAATATTTTTTTTATTTTATTTCACTTGCTTCCACTTTTATTAAATGCCCTTTTCTAGAAGATTATAAAATCTTCACTGTTAATACTTTGAATTTTTTTACTTTATTTACTTATTTTCCAAGGATGCTTATATAAAGGTCACAACTTCCCATAAATACCCTTTTTTATATTTGTTTATATATTTAAGGGTTTTATATTTATAATACTCTCATTAAATTGATTATGTCCCTTAACAAAATAAATATTCCCTTTGACTTTATCGGAATTAAGCCCAATTTGGTGTGTTGTCTCCTTACGGGCATGACTCTACAAAGTCATGCACCTTTCATAACAATTGGTAGGAAAATAATTTTCTTTTAAATTCGGCAAGTAGTGGTGTGGCCAGCGACGACAGTGTGGATAGTGGTGACTGGGACTGAAATGGCGACGGTGGTTGTACAAAACTCGTAGGAGAATTAGGTCTTCCCAACAGCGGAGACACAACGTGTTGTGCAATCAGGCTGATGCAGTGCTTGGTGCCAACGACTACGGAGTGTTGCGGTTTGGCTACTACAATGTTTGGGTGACAGCTGCCGCGGAGTGATTGGGTGTCAACAACTACGAACGGCAGCAAATGGATGATAGTGATGGAGGAGTACTGTACAGCAGTTAGCTAGCTATGGCTACACATCGACAACGCCTTTTGTAGCTGAGTGGTGTCGACTTGCAATTGTTATCACTGAGTGGGTTGCAACTGTTATCACTGAGTAGGTTGCGGCTACATATAGCCCCTTGTTTTGTTTTTTTATTTTTTTAATAATTATTTATTTTTATTATTTTTGTATATAATAATATTTTTATTTTTATTTTTCCTTTATATATATATAGTTTTTTAATTGATTTTTTAACTTTTGTTTTTATTTATTTTTGTTTCTTTTCTTCCTTATATTATTTTTATATAATTTTTTTCTATTGACTTTCCTTTTAAATATATATAGATATATATGTAATTTATTTTCGTCTTGTAATGGCCAAAGGCCTAACAGCAAAATGGAGAATCTCTTAACAACTTTATGTGGCTAGAAGCCTCAATTGCAATGGTAACAAACTTGACGAATAAGTGATGGCCAAACGCTGGATCAAACTCGCTCTACGCAGTGGTTGAGCGGCGAAAGGGTCAAACAACTTTGATACCAATGTAATGAACAAAGTTCATACTTCGCAATAATCTTCAGAACACTTGTATTCATATCATTCTTATTTAAATTATATCCATAACAGCTAATAAAAGACTTATATATTCCTATGACCCACACAATTTTTTTCCCAATGAACCATAATGTAACAATAACTAGTGTTGAATTTGATTACCTTGAGCATGATAATTGTCCCTCCTTCCACTGCTTTGCCCCAAAACTGAGTGTTGGGTGATACAATTGTTTTGGGCCTTCCCAAATTGCATCCTTCCATTATTATTCCTTTGATTGAATGAACTATTCTAGCAGTACCTTGGTCCTTAGCTTCTTCTGTCAAGTGGTTAAATGTGCTATGAAATTAACATATCATATCCTTCCTCATCAAGAGGAGACTATGAGTTTGAAATTTCACCTTCTATCCATCCACCTTCTTCTAGCATGAAACATGAAAGGTCTTACGCACTAATGGCCCTACTAGCAATGACAACGTATTCCACTCTCGCTAAAACCTTATAATGCACATAATATTGAGGCACTAGTTTCTCCTCTCATTTACCTTGAAGTGATTTTTCCTGTAAAGTTGTAATATCAAGAAAACCCAAGATCCCTATACACAACTTGTTCTACTCTTACTAAAAGCTTATAAGGCACATAATCTCTAGGCCCTGTTACCCACCTATTGCCCTTCAGGCAACCCTCACAGAGATACATTGAGTTGGGTGTGGTTTTTGCTGCTTAAACAAGATTTTCTTATCAATCTGGACCTACTATTCTCCATTCATCAGTTACATTCTTGTGCTCATCAGCCATTCACATATAGTAGTGTATCACCTCCCATGCCCTTGGTCTCAAATGTGCTAAATGATATCTCATGCTACTTCAGATATTGGTTGGTATGGTTTCATTGCTTAACTTTCTCATCTAGAAATTATGCTAAAGTTTTAACTTGTTGTGTAAGATGTTAGCATTAGATGGATGTTTTATCACTTAGTAAATATGTTACCTTGTTACTATTTCTAACCATTCGGGCCATAATTGCTTTTGGATAGGTTTCCTTGAGCTAGACCACTAGGTATTGCTAGGAAATTAGGGTGGGTAGCGTGGACATATTCTCTCCATACTTAACATTTTCCGTTAAATACTTTTTCACTTTCCATCCCATACATAAAAAACATAGATTCCCTAACCTATGATTAACTTGCCAAAGATCATCCAAAAAAGGATCCTTAAGAAAGATAAAAAGAAAATGAAAGCCCCAAAAAGTTAAATCAAGTCAAATAAAAGGCTAAAGAGGTGAAGAGCACAATAACTTTAAGAAAAGAAACTACTTAATCATCCCCCTCCCAACTTCAAAGGACATAAGAATAGGATGCTTATCTAAAGAAATGGGACTTAGAAAAAAGCTAAATCAAAGAAAAAATAAAGGGTGAGTGTGTGTGGATCAAGGTAGTAAAAATCCCTCTCACAAGGCTTTGCAAATAAAAGAAGACCCTTAGCCACAGTTTAATTTGCTAGTTGCACCAAAACTACACCCTCAACATTATTTGTGACTTTGGAAGTTAATCCAAGTGTTGGCATTACATCCCCTTTCATGAAAAATAATAACATCGTCCACCTACTTTAACTTAGAGGACTCGGGAAATACCTTAAGTTTTAGCCCAAAGACGTGTAACGGGATAAGGTTGTCCCCTTGGTTAGTTTTTGAGTAAATTGGTAGCATTGGCTAAGTTATTTGTGTTAATTTATCTTATCTTATCTATGTTAATGTCTAAGTATTAGTTGAAGTTGTATGTGTTATTAAAGGTTTGGAATTAGGCAATTTCAATCTTATCAACCAACACGAATCACTGCATGGTGCTTCATCACCTTCAATGGTCAACATCAACATTATTTGGAAAATTATTTATAATATACAAAGTTTTGTTGGAGCATACATGAGAAAATTTTCCTTATCCATGTTCACATTGGGAAAAATATTTGATGTAAAATTGACTAATTGGTCAAATGAACGCAACTAGCCTCAAATATTAGATTTCTAGAAGTTTCAAACGGCTTTGACCACTTCATTATTTAAATTGATCTTCTAGAAAAGGGTAAAACACTATATCAAGTTTTTAATATTTTATTTTTGACCACATCAAAGTGGACAAACATTAGTTGGGAAACCACTTGTATCCTCCCATGGATTTTGGGAGCATGTGGAATTGTAACTGGTGGATAAGAGGCCTCTTTCTATAAAAGGAAGGCACTCTACCTCATTCGACAAATTTGGAGAAGATAATAAAATTTTATTTGCCAATGATCCAATAATTTCTTTTGCTTTTTTCTTTCTTAGTTTTTCCTTATATCAAGATATTGCAAGAATCTCTCTTTCAAGCGGTTTGGTTGTCACGAAGGCACTAAAGGGTAATTTTTTCTTTTTTAATGCTTGTTTCTTAGATAGGATAAGTTTAAATACTTGAGAGGAATATTTTTTTTTTAAATCTTGATATTTAGGTTCTATTTATGCAAACGTCGTAACTTGATCTGGTTAAAATTACTAGTTCGGATTTAACCCCCTTGAGAGGTAGTTTTTTCTATGTTATTTCAGGTTGTCAATTTCTCTTATATATGTTTGAGTGAAAGAAATTTGCATCATCATTATTCTGAGGAAGCGAATCGCGAGAGTAAGAACGGCAGTCTCAACAGGAGCTCTTCATCAAATATCTCCGAATTTTGCTTCATTTTGGTTATTTAGGTACAAATAGGATTTAATTGTAGATTTATATTTAGATTTTCTGTCTCATTATTTTTGTTAATTTGGTTGTGTTACCTAAGTAAATAATTTTTCTATTTTTTTAAGGATTTAGGAAACGTTAGATTTTTTCTAATTTTACATTTTCCTTTTTATTTTAGTTTAGAGTTAGATTTAAGCAACAACGAAAATTAGCTTTATTCCACAATCATTTAGATCTCTCCTAAGGTTATTTTATTTTTTTAGATACTTGATATGGTTTCTTTAGATATTAGAATTAGTTCATTCATATAATCCTAGGTTTAAATTATTTTTCTTTGTTGAAATTTGGTACCAGAGGACAGGTGGTTCCCTAAAGCTTTGATCTTTGGCCTAGGGAAAAGTGTCCAAAAGAATTTAATTTTTCTCCTAAAGTGACTTTATAATTTTTTATAAAGTTAAATCTAATTTAAAAGTGACTTTAAGTAATAAAGTTACTAAAGTTTAATTTTAAAGTGACTTTAATAAAGTCAATGAAAAATTAGAAAGGAAAAGTGACTTTGAAAATAAATGACTAAGTGGGTCTTTATTAAAGTGGGGTGAATTAAAAAATAGAAAGTGAGATGTAAATGAGCATTTAATCTCAACCATAGATCTCAATCTATTTCAGCCATTGGATTTAGGGATCACCCAAAAGTCACTTACGATTAGATTAAAGGAAGAAAAGGAGGAAAAGGTCATTCATTTTTTCATGAGCAGATTGGGAGAAGGAGAGCAAGAGAGCAAGAGAGATTTCTGAGCAGGGAGGAGAAGGAGACAGCGGCTTGACACACATTCCAAGGCAGCAGTTGAGCAGATTTGTACAGCTGATTCAGCACACAGTGAAAGGCAGATTTTGGCACGATTTTCGAGGAGTTGTTTGCACAAAAATCAAGGAGCAGTTTGCTGGTTTTTCTGCACGCAAAATAAGGGCCGTACAGCGCATTTATTGCAGGTCGTACAATGCATTTATTGCAGTCCGTACAGCGCATTTAATGATGGCCGTACAGCAGCATTTAATGCTGAAAGTGGGCACGAAAGTCGAGGAGGCCGTACAGCATTTATTGCTGTCATGTTTGCTGTAATTTCCAGATTGTTGTGAGGCACGGGAAAAGAGATAAGTTGTAAATTTGCTTGTTGATTTTTTGCTGAATATTTCTCACTGTAAAAAGACAATTTTCAGAAATAAATAAGAGCTCTCGAACTGGTTTTCCCCAAAAGTTGTAGGGGGTTTTTCCAGGGTCACCTTGACCAAAAATCTCTGTGTTTAAATGTGTTTTAATGGTTGTTTGTAACTGCTGAATTTTATTTCTGCATTTTCCAGCATTCTGTAAAATTTCCAGAATTTGTGTTTTCAGCAAAAATTTATTTTTTCAGTGTTAAATGTATGGATATGGGAATGGGCATTTAACTATATGGGAGAAATAAGGTGAAACTGAAAACCGAGGTGGGAAAACAGAAATTTCTACATGGTATCAGAGCTTGAGTGCTGAAGTGCAGTTTGGGACAGCAAGGAAGAAAAATTACAGCTGCTGATTTTTCACTCAGAAAATTCCAGCAAGCTGATTTTTCACAAACAGCAGTTTTATCTTTACTACAGCAGTGCTATTTTTTCAGTTTTAGGACAGTAGGATGTCATTGGGATTGAGGGTGGAGGATAGGCTGGATGGGCATACAAATTACAGCGTTTGGAAGGAGAGAATGCAGAGTATCTTTGAGGAGGCAGAAGTCTGGGATATCATGGTGCATACCACACAGAACCCTGTTGTTGTGCCTACTGATGCTACTCAGTTGGCTGAGTATAATAAAAAGAACAACAAGGGTAAGAGGCTGATTCTAGATGGAGTCAAAGACCATTGCATTCCTCATGTGAGAGGAAAGAGAAATGCCCATGAGATGTGGACAGCATTGTCCAATCTCTACTAGAGTACCAATGAGAACCAGAAAATGGTTCTGAAGGAGAAGCTGAAGAACATTAAGATGGGTAATGATAGTGCAGCTGGATATCTCACAAAGATTACTAATGTGAGAGATGAGTTGGCAGCAATTAGAGAGGCCATTCAACCCACTGAGTTGGTGCGGATTGCAGTGAATGGCCTCCCCCGTTCATGGATGAACTTTGCTGATGGGGTTTGTGCACGTGAGACCCTTCCCACATGGGAGAGGTTTTGGGATGATTGCATTCAGACAGAGATCAGGAAAGGTCAGCTTGGGGCAGCCAAGCCAGTTGAGCAGGATGAGGATGTAGCACTGTCGGCAGGAGGCAAGAAAGGCAAAGGGAAGAAGCAGGCTTCCACAAGCAATGGTGGGGGCAAAGACAAAGGTAAAGGTAAACAGGGTGACACACAGAAGGACTATTCCAAGGTGAAGTGTTGGAATTGTCAAAAGATGGGACACTATGCAGTTGTGTGTCCGAAGAAGAAGAAGGGGAAGAACCAAAACATGGCAACTTCAGCAGAGGTTGAGGACTTTGCAATTCATTTTGACCGAGATTTTGGGTTCACTGCATATGAGTCCTCTAGTGCAGGATCACCTGCCACACAGGTTCAGAGGGAGCATGCTTTTCCCTCGATTAGCAGAGCATCTTTAGGTATCTGGGATGTGGACAGTGGGGCTTCACGTCACATGACAGGAGTCCGGGAGTACTTCTCAGAGAGTGGTACTGATATAGAGGTAGTACTCGGTGATGATAAAGTTGTTAGAGCAGTGGGTGTGGGGACTCTGACATTTCAGAGGGAGTCCAAACCTCCCTTGAAGGTGTCAGATGTTCTTTATGTGCCAGGGATGAGGAAGAACCTCATATCCGTCTCAACTTTGGAGGACAGAGGATATGAGGTACTGTTCAGGGGAGGATAGGTGTTGATGTATCCCAGGGGCACTCCAGCTGATTCAGCTAGAGTGATAGGTGTACGCCATGCAAAGGTGTACAAGTTTGCATTCCAGTCCCTTTTGGCATTGAGCAATAGTACCGACAGCAGAGCTAGCAATTTTGAGCTGTGTGAGATTTGGCACCGCGGGATGGGACATATGTATCATGGAGCCTTGAGGACCTTGCGGGAGATCACTACAGGTGTGCCAGATTTCAGTACTGATCACTTTGATACTTGCAGAGGATGTGCGATGGGCAAGTTTGCCAAATCCCCCTTTCCCAGCATTGACAGCAGAGCGCCTGGGATACTTGATTTGATTCATTCTGATGTGAGCGGTCGGATGTCTCATGTTTCCTTGAGTGGATATGATTACTATGTTTTATTCATTGATGATCACTCCAGGAGGACCTGGATTTATTTCTTAAAGACCAAGAGTGAGGTCTTCAAGCGGCTTCAGGAGTTTATAGCTCTTGTGGAGACACGGACAGGTCGGAAGATCAAGTCCCTGAGGTCGGACAATGGGGGAGAGTACACCCTTGGAGAGTTTGTTGACTATTGTGCGGAGGCAGGCATTAGGAGGGAGTTCACTGTTCCTTACAACCCCCAGCAGAACGGGGTTGCGGAGAGGAAGAACAGATCCATCGTAGGGGCTGCCAAAGCCATGTTACATGATCAGGGGTTGCCATTGTTCTTGTGGGCAGAGGCCTGCAACACAACTGTTTATTTGCAGAACAAGAGTCCGCATCGTGCCTTGGGGCACATGACTCCGGAGGAGGCTTTTTCTAGGAAGAAGCCTGATATTGGTCATCTTCGTATCTTTGGATGCATTACATACTCCTACATACCCAAGGAGAAGAGGACCAAACTAGAGCCCACCGCAGAGAAGGGTATCTTTGTGGGCTACAGTGAGACCTCAAAGGCCTTTCGGATTTACATTCCTGCACAAAGGAGAGTTGTTGTTAAGCGGGATGTGAAGTTCGAGGAGGACAGGGCCTTTAGGAGATCACAGGAGTTAGAGTATCTGGATCAGCCAGACCCTCAACAGTAGTTGAGTCAGTCGCAGGGATCCAGTGGGCAGGGATCAGGAGGATCTGGAAGTACATCCATGAGGATATCAGGTCCATCAGTGAGCAGTGGCTCACTGAGCCAGAGGGGTGGTGCTCCGGGCAACATGCAGAGCAGTTCACAGAGCAGTTCACTAGGGAGTCCACTGATGGACAGTTCACACGGTACCTCAGCTTCTACAGGTTTAGGGGCAGGCAAGAGGACAGCAGACAGACAGTCAGGAGTTCAGGCTCCTGATGATGATGGGGAGGAGTTTCATTCTCCTATGGGAGAAGTGCACTCAAGGAAGAGGAAGCCCAAGTGGCTTCAGGACACCTTGAAAGATGCCACATCTGTTGCTGAGCCGAAGAGGCCGGTCAGAGAGAGTAGACCACCTGAGAGGTTTTGTAGCTATATGGCAATTGTTACCAGCATCCTTGACTCTGAGCCTTCTAGCTATGAGGAGGCAGCGAGCCAGCAGGTCTGGAGAGAGGCCATGCAGGAGGAGTATTCTTCTATCATGAAGAATGATGTTTGGGAGGTGGTGCCGAGGCCTGAGGGCAAATCCGTGGTTACTTCCAGATGGCTTTACAAGGTAAAGCATGTTGCAGATGGCAGCATTGAGAAATTCAAAGCGAGGTTTGTGGCTAGAGGGTTCTCCCAGGTAGAGGGAGTTGATTATGAGGAGACCTTCGCTCCCGTGGCTCGATATACTTCGATCCGCTCCATTATATCGATAGCAGCAGAGATGGGTTGGAAGATCCACCAAATGGATGTGAAGACTGCATTTCTCAATGGCTTCATACAAGAGGAGGTGTACATTGAGCAGCCACAGGGCTTTGAGGTGCATGGGAAGGAGTCCCATGTGTGCAGACTGAAGAAGGCCCTTTATGGCCTGAAGCAAGCTCCCAGAGCTTGGTACTCCAGGATAGATACATACTTGCAGGGGTTGGGTTTCACAAAGAGTGAGGCAGATCTGAACCTTTACTTTATTGTGATAGGTGAGGAGCCTCTCATTCTGGTGTTGTATGTGGATGACTTGGTCATTACAGGTGCAGAGAGACTCATAGAGCACTGCAAGAGAGATCTTGCGACGGAGTTTGAGATGAAGGACATCGGCTTGATGCATTACTTTTTGGGTTTGGAGGTGTGGCAGGAGGAGGGGCATTTCTTCCTGGGGCAGGGGAAGTATATTGTGGACATCCTTGGCAGATTCCACATGGAGGATTGTAGACCCATGACGACACCGATGATTACCAACTGGAAGAAGCTTCATGCTTCGGATTCCGAGTTGGTGGATCCCACATTGTACAGGCAGCTGATTGGTTCCTTGATGTATTTGGTCAACACTAGACCAGATATTTGTTTTGCAGTCAACATGATGAGTCAGTTTATGTGTGAGCCTAGGAAGGTTCACTGCGTGGCTACAAAACATATTTTGCGGTACTTGCAGGGGACAGTGGATTATGGTCTGGACTACAGGCAGGGGGATGGAGTGAGATTGGCAGGATACACTGATTCTGATTGGGCAGGTTGTGCTTCTGATAGGAAGAGCACTTCAGGGTGTTGTTTTGGGTTGGGTTCAGCAGTAGTGTCATGGTTCAGCCGGAAGCAGTAGTCAGTAGCATTGAGTTCAGCGGAAGCAGAGTATATGGCAGCGAGTCTAGCTAGTTGTGAGGCCATCTGGCTTCGCAAGATGTTGTTTGGTTTATTTGGTCAGCCGTTGAGACCTTCAATGATTACTGTGATAATCAGAGTTGCATTAAACTCACAGAGAATCCAGTATTTCATGACAGGTCAAAGCATATTGGGATCAAATATCATTTCATCAAAGACTATGTTCAGAAGAGCGCTGTGAAGCTTGAGTATATTCCCACTGATGAGCAGGTTGCAGATATTCTTACCAAAGCCTTACCACGGGGCAAGCATGACTACTTCAGGAACAAGATGGGTGTGGTGAAGAACACCTTCCTCGATAAGAGGGAGTGTTGAAATTTGGTACCAGAGGACAGGTGGTTCCCTAAGGCTTTGATCTTTGGCCTAGGAAAAAGTGTCCAAAAGAATTTAATTTTTCTCCTAAAGTGACTTTATAATTTTTTATAAAGTTAAATCTAATTTAAAAGTGACTTTAAGTGATAAAGTTACTAAAGTCTAATTTTAAAATGACTTTTATAAAGTTAATGAAAAATTAGAAAGGAAAAGTGACTTTGGAAATAAATGACTAAGTGTGTCTTTATTAAAGTGGGGTGAATTAAAAAATAGAAAGTGAGATTTAAATGAGCATTTAATCTCAGCCATAGATCTCAATCTATTTCAGCCATTGGATTTAGGGATCACCCAAAAGTCACTTAGGGTTAGATTAAAGGAGGAAAAAGAGGAAAAGGTCATTCATTCTTTCATGAGTAGATTGGGAGAAGGAGAGCAAGAGAGCAAGAGAGATTTCTTAGCAAGGAGGAGAAGGAGACAGCAGCAGCAGCGTGGCACATTCCAAGGCAGCAGTTGAGAAGATTTGTACTAATTCAGCAGCACACAGTGAAAGGAAAATTTTGGGCACGTTTCGAGGAGTGGTTCACAAAAATCGAGGAAATCAGTTTTGCTAATTTTCTGCACGCAAAACGAGGGCCGTACAGCGCATTTATTGCAGGTCGTACAGCGCATTTATTGCAGTTCGTACAGCCCATTTAATGTTGGTCGTACAGCAGCATTTAATGCTGAAAGTGGGCATGAAAGTCAAGGAGGCCGTACAGCATTTATTGTTGTCATGTTTACTGTAATTTCCAGATTGTTGTGAGGCACAGGAAAAGAGATAAGTTGTAAATTTGCTTGCTGATTTTTTGCTGAATATTTCTCACTGTAAAAAGGCAATTTTCAGAAATAAATAAGAGCTCTCGAACTGGTTTTCCCCAAGAGTTGTAGGGGGTTTTTCCAGGGTCACCTTGACCAAAAATCTCTATGTTTAAATGTGTTTTAATCGCTGTTTGTAACTGCTGAATTTTATTTCTGCATTTTCCAGCATTCTGTAAAATTTCCAGAATTTGTGTTTTCAGCAAAAATTTATTTTTTCAGTGTTAAATGTATGGATATGGGAATGGGCATTTAACTATATGGGAGAAATAAGATGAAACTGAAAACCGGGGTGGGAAAACAGAAATTTCTACATTCTTTTAGTTTATTTAACTTACTTAATTTAATCAGCAATTAACAATTTTTTTAAAGTTTCTTTTAGTTAAATATTTAATAGTTTTTTCTAGGTAGTATTAAATTTAGATTATATTTATTTTATAGATTAGATTTAAAAAATAAAAATTGATGTTCCAGGAAGTCCAAATTTACTGCTCGATTCACTGTCAAATTTTCTTGAATTTGCGCATTCCGAAATACATCACACATTGAACATGACGCATACAACATTTTATTTTTGAATTTCGCTCTTTGTGGTTTAAGAACTTGAATTTCATAGTAATAAGACACTAAACCATATTAATATTCACCTTCGGAAATCAAATCTTAAAACCAACTTTAACAATAGCACTTAGCAATTTCTGTAGATTGATGAGTTTCCATTGCATATCTCATTCAATCATATTTGCAAAATGTTCTAACCTGAGCATTTTCTATTAATGATTCATGGTAGTAAACATCGTTTGATCACTGGATTAAACTTCCATTTAAATATGCATGTTGGTAAATGATCTCTTTTCACAACACATATACATATGCTTGATATTGGGTTAAAGGGATCCTGATAACTGCCTAGAAATTTATTGATATGGTACTAGGCATAAACACATTTCATTTGATATGGCACTTGTATATATATTTAGCCAAGAATATACATGCATCATATTTCTTATTAATTAAACCAAGAGACACAACGAAGGGCTACTCTCAAATGCAAGCATCAAATCAATTAGAACTACTAGATTGGTTCATTTAGTAGCACTAATGATTAGCAGCATGGTTCATTTAGCAACCCCAGTGGGTAGCACAGAAGGGATAATCACCCAAGAGTAGGACGACCAAGGTAAAGGGAACAACCTATTAACTAAACCCCAATAGGAGTACTCGATAGGATAATCACCAAATGACATAAACATCATGGAATCTCCCTAAGCTAGGCACTCCTCAAAGTAATAAAATATACATAAAGAATGCATGAGCAAGACTTTGATGCCATGTGTCTATCTCTCATGCAAGGTGTTCCCTTGAGTAATGCTTCTTTGACCAAGTATTATGGTTTGTTATGCCACTTGTCTTCATTCTCCTTGGTGGTATCTTCAAGATAGCTACTAGATAAACACTCCAAATAAAATAATGATAAGTTCCTAATTAATGGGAACACTCCTCAAGGTGGGACATTACTTAGGGCTAGGGGACTCCTAGTTGCCATGTGTCTCTTTCTCCTTTACAGCATTCTTCAAGAGACTCACCTTCGAAATTATGATCAATAAAATATGCCTATAAGACCATGTCAAGGGATTTCTCAACAAGATGGAGAACTAATCCTCCTCAAGATGATGAAATGATGCCAACTGTAGCAAGATAAGATAGAATGCTCCTCAGACCAACTACACAACCTCCTCAACAAGTGGATCCCATAAGTGAATGTGCAATATAGATTCACTAGTTGTTATAACAACCTCCTAAAGAATGTGATGACCTCAACATATGTGCTAAGAGTGTGGATCCATGGACCATGTCACTGCCCAGATTAGCAACCTTTGCAAGGTTCAAACAAGGCCCTAAGCAGTAAGCACACAAGAGATGCAACACTGCCACCTCAGCGCAATCTCCTCTCACTTTAAGCCAACTCTTACAATGCCACTAAGGGTATGCCAATCTACACACATTTACACCAACAAAGCCCAAGAGACCAGTGCCTAGAAACACTAAGCATGATTAAGATTAGAAGTTAATTGAAACAAAATGCTACGTCTAATGTATGAATGATAACTACAAAAAATACAAACCAGCATGCAAAGCTCACTCAAAATACACAATAGATGGTTACCTTTGATGGTCAGCCTTGGACAGTCAACTTGATATGATTCAATGGAAGGGGGGGATCATGGCCTTGAAATGTATGTTTTTTCTTCAGGGGTATAAGAACAATAAAGTCGCCATTATTGACTTGGAATGCTAGCTATAGGTTATTGGGAATCCTTGTCCTTATACAAAGGCAGACAGTATGAATGGACGGAAGCCCGTTTCTATGAAGCGAATAAGCAAGCATGACAGTTTGACCTAATTCTTTGATATACCTACAATAATTCTGAAGATTGTCACAACTTTGCAATTTATAAAGTCTGTTACCAAAAGTTTGAAGATAGCATCCATGTGTGAGACCTAAGGTATTATGAATTGGAAAGGGTTAAGAATCAAGATACCTAGCTAAGGTCTACCCAAGATTCCAACATAGCTTATTTATGAGTGATAAATCTAAAAAAGTTTGCAATTGATCAACAACATGGTGAAGTGTCACCTACAGGACCTTCTATTAAAAAAGTTCAACCACACAGGGTGGAATCTAATCTAGGAAAAATCGAAATGAATTATGAAAAGGAAAATAATATGGTTTCTTCATCGGGCTTTATAAGCAGTTTTGTTTATTTAAATTTTGGGAGGAAAGCTCCTCAAAACAAAGTTTGAGCTTTGTTTTAGATGACAGAGTCAACCTTTTTTGATAGTGGTTGTCGAATGAAACCTGAGTTTCATTTTATTAAATTATGGTATGTTCTATGCTTAAGAGCAATTTACTTCAAATCTTCTTATTAGCCCAATATCAATTTCCAGTATTGCAATCACATCAACATGATAGTAAAATGCAGATAGAACATAAATGTAAACAACAAAAGACAAGCCAAGACAAGAGACACAAGATGTGGCACCAGCCAGGGACAAACCCCAATGCAGGGAAACCCTTTGATCAATTCTTCTATATTATTCAATAATTCAACAGAGAAAGAAAGATAGTACAATATCACAAATCTGTGATTTTACAACAGCAGCAATACAATCCTAATCAGCAAGGTCAAAGCTAGTCAAACAGCTCCCAAATGACCTCAAGTCAACCTAGGATAACTTGGCCTCCAATAGCAATAGTAAGCAACCCAAAACAGTCCACAAAATATGGTCAAACAACAGCCAATGTAACTGCAGCTCTGCGGTCAGCCCTAACCAGTCAACGCTGGTCAAATAGGCCAGTGTTTGCTTGCCCAGCGATGCGGCTAGCCTAGAAGAGGTTGCCCAACCCAATAACGCAGTCAAACCTCCTCTTCGCTAGTCAACGCATGCATAATATAGCCCTGTTGCTCCACTGTCAGCCCTAGGTCAACGCTGCCCTAAAACAGACCTGCGTCCTTCCTTCTCCCACTTGTGAGTGTCTTCCTCCTCCTACGCGTACCCAAGAGACTAGGAGAGAGAGGAATGAGATGGTGAAATGAGTGTCATAATGTCTCAAAGTCTCCTCTTCTTATATCTCACATTGACGATAAGCTGGGGGTGTAAAACACTATTTTACTTGCTGGCCGACCTTGACAAATTGTCAAGAAATATAAATAAATTCACATCTCCATGAATACATGTCGGAATCGGATGATCGTTTGATCAATCCTACACCCCTCGATGAGAGGAATCCAAGAAAAATATCAGTTGCCATAAATGAGGTGACCCACATAGAGTTTGGCCCTAGTTGCCAATTTTAACACTCCTCAACTAGGGAGAACTCCATCTGCTAATCCATTTGTCTGCCGGTACTATCTCTACCATCAAATGAACTGCCCTACACTGCTCTATTTTGCTCTACTGAACTATAAAGAAGAAGAAATGATCGAGAATGTATCATACCATCCTCTACTGACCCGAAGTCAATCCCAATGAAGAGAGTGTGTCATACCACTCTTACTGATCCGAAATCAATTTCAAATAAAGAGAGTGTCTCATACAACTCTTACTGACCCGAAGTCAGTTCCAAATGAGAGTGAGTTATGTCACTCTTACTGACCCAAAGTCAGTTCCAATTGATCCCAATTAAATGTCATCCTAGCATAGGGAGTACAGTAGATACACAATGCATCCATCGATACTACACTATGGTCCCTATCCTCATTTCCCTACTCATTGGCCAGATGAGAGGTACTTCTCATGAGTCCCAGACTGCATGGATAGGATGTCTCGGCAGAGAAGAATGAACCACTCATCCTGCCTACATGTTGCCACGAGGTATCACAGGGGAAGGATGAACCATTCACCCTGTACATAGTGCAACACTAGGGGAGGGTGAGTTACCCTATGGACGCTCGTCACTCCAAGAAGTACCCCAAGCCCCCGGAGCTCCCAAAGCTCAATGTATGCATCATACAGGACCCTCATAAGAGGGTCTCTCAACAATTCCTATTCGTTCTTAGAAAAAGTCAAGAATTTGACCTTTCCTAGGGGCTTCGTCAGAAAGTCAACGACCTACTCATCTGTCCCAATATGATGGAGCCTTATTGCTCCTCGTTGTACCATATCCCAGATAAAGTGGTACCTGATATAGATGTGTTTGGAGCGATCATGAAATACAAGATTCTCAAATAAATGAATCCCACTCGGGTTGTTGCAAAGGATCACAATAGTATCCAGCGTATGTCCAAACAGCTCACTGAAGAGCTTCCTCAACCAGTCAGCCTCACAGGAGGCCATACTCGCAGCAATGTACTCTACCTCAGTGTTGCTCAAAGCCACCGACTTCTGCTTCCTGCTCATCTAAGATATCGAAGCGGAACCCAAAGAGAAACAGCACGCGGAAGTGCTCTTTCGATCCACCACACTGCCTGCCCAATCAGCGCGGAATATCCATGTAGCCTCACATCTCCAACAGTTTATCTCAACCCATGAGTGATTGTGCCCCGAAGATATCTCAAAAGATTCTTGGCACCAATCCAATGTGAGTGATGAGGCTCAACCATATAATGGCTCACCGTGTTGACTGCAGAACATATATCCGAACGGGAGTTCACCAAGAACAACAATGCTGCTATGAGTTGACGATACTCAAAAGCATTTCCCAAAACAGGTCTGGCAGCACTACCACTTAACTTCTTGAAGTTAAGCTCCATCGAGGTAGTCACGGGCTTGAAGTCCACCATACCAAATCTCTCCAATATCTTCACCACGTATTTTCCTTGAGATAGGAAAATTTCTCCTGCCTTTTGCCAAACCTCCAGCCCTCAGAAATAGTGCATCAATCCTAGGTCCTTCATCTCAAATTCGGAAGCCAACTCCCTCAATATTTGTGAATGAGAGGTTCTGCACCTGTCAAAAAGAGGTCGTCAACATACAACACCAGTATGAGAGGCTTATCATCTTCAACCTTAAAGTAAAGGTTCGGATCCGCTTCACTCCTAGTGAATCCCAACTTCATCAGGTAGCTATCAATCCTCTCATACCAAGCTCGGGTTGCTTCCTTCAGCCCATAAAGGACTTTCTTCAACCTGCATACATGAGATTCTCGATTATGAATCTCAAACCTCTCGAGTTGTTCCACATAGACTTCTTCTTTAATCGAACCATGCAAGAACGCGATCTTGACATCCATCTGATGTAGGTTCCATCCTTGCGAAGCGGCAAGGGCTATGATCGAGCAGATGGTGGTGTATCGGGCAACAGGTGCAAATATCTCATCATAATCCACACCTTCCTTTTGAGAGAAGCCTCGAGCAACAAAGCGAGCCTTGTACTTTTTAGCACTCCCATCAGCTCCATGCTTGATTTTGTAAAGCCATTTCGAGGTGACAACTGTTTTTTCCTAGGGTCTAGGAACCACATCCCACATATCATTCTTCATGATGGACTTGTATTCTTCATTCATAGCATCCTTCCATACTTGATGCTTCACGGCTTCTTCGAACGATGAAGGCTCATTTTGAATGATGGTGCTCATAATAGTCAAGTATCCCTGATACCTGGTCGGCTTCTTACTTTCACGGAAAGTCCCTCTAGGTGCAATATGTCTCTCGGCATCTTCAAGAGTCCCCCTAAGCCATGAGGGCCTCTTCCTAGAAGAGGAAGGCTCTTGCGGAGGGGGATCAATAGGATCCATAGGTTCTTCCACATCGGGCATCGTCTCATCTTCCTTCTCATCCGACTTCCTGGTGTCAGCTTCTTTATCTTTCCTTAGAATAGGAAGATTGTCAACCTTGCTAAGAGCCATATCTTCATCAAAGGTGACATCATGACTTATCTCCACTTCCCTTTGACCGGCCACATAGATTCTATAGCCCTTAGAATTTTCACTATAGCCCACAAAGATTCCCTTCTTTCTAGATGCACCTAATTTGCTTCTTTTCTCTTTCAGCGCATGAAAATATACAGGACTTCCAAAAATCCTAAAATGAGAGACATCAGATTTCTTACCAGTGAACATTTCTTCAGGTTTCTTGGAATCCAATGCTTGATGAGGGCATCAGTTTTGAACATATACGACGGTATTCGTAGCTTCGGCCCATAGAAACTTCGGAAGCATTTGATCATGGAGCATGGCACGGATGGCTTCCATAATTGTACGATTCTTCCTTCCTTTCCACCACACCATTCTGCTCGGGAGTGTATGGTGTTGTGGTCTCCCTCTTAATGCCAGCTTCTTTGCAAAAGTCATGAAACTCATTGGATTCATCCTCAGTCCCATTATCAGTCCTTAAAACCTTGATCTTCTTCTCGGTTTGATTCTCGATCAAAGCTTTGAAGTGACGGAACTAGGAGAACACTTCATCCTTCTTTTTCAGGAAGTATATCCAAGTCTTGCGAGAATAATCATATGTAAAAGTGAGATAATATAGATATCCTCCCAAAGAGTTCACAGGCATCATACTAGATATGTCGAAGTGAACCAACTGCAAAATGTCGAAGGTCTTGCTATGGCTTGAGGGGAATGGTTCCCTTTTGAGCTTTCATTCGACACATCTCGGACATACACCTTCATGCTCTATTTTGAACTCGGGCATCCCTATCACCATCTGTCTCACATCGGGTAGAGCCTTATAATGAAGGTGGGCAAACCTTCGGTGCCATAGTTCAAACTGTAAAGATGTGTCGCAAGACATGACTCCCAACATACTGTTGATTTGGGGTAGCATCGGATGTGCTCTAGCCACGAAATTTGGTGGAGAGGTTGGAGCACATGAGATCTCCGATACCCAGAAAGGGTTTGGGCAGATTCTAAACAGATCAGGGGATACTAAAATAATTAATATTTTTAATGGAGTCCCTAAGTCTAAACTTAGGGAAATAAAATATTAATGTGTATTAATATGAATCTGTGTTAGAATGGTCCAAAAAACATGGATCAAGCCAGATCTAATCTTAGCCGTTGATTAGGGACTTAATCTCTGCCGTTGAGATGTCAACAGAAAAAATATAAAAGGAGGCTTGAGGGTCACTTGGAGAAAAAAAAACCGAGGGAGACCAGTCATTTCAATTTCTGGAGCGGGGTTTGCTGAGAAATTGAACCAGTGGTCTGGAAAGCAGTCAGGAGGCAGCAAGTACGGAACAGAGAGACGAGAGATCAGCGTAGAAGAGGTAGATGCCAAGCCATAGAAGCCATGCAGAGGCAGCAGAGACTGCGCAGACCCAGAAGGGCTTGCATCATCCACGCAGAGGCTGCAGGAGTGACGCAGA